>JAQFVV010006327.1:0-1200000 GCA_028023455.1 Epiperipatus broadwayi | reverse complement strand
AACTAACATTTAACTCATTTTATTAATTTAATTCAAAACAAAATATCTTTAGTTTAATTAAGGTTTTAAAATCATTTTTAAGATAACATTTATATTTTAACTTATTTTTTTACTATAAATATTATATAACCTACTTTTCTTTTAAATTTAATAATGCACAAATAACGATGTGTTTCTATTTTTTAATTTAAGTTTGCAATCGCAAACCCCCGCCCTATTACAAACAGATATTAATTAAACATGAATAAACAAAAATAAAATACAATACATTTTTTTAAGAGATTACGTTGAAAACTTTAGCTAAGAGTTTTAAAATTGCAAAGTTTATAAAAGATACATAAAAGTTCAGGTTTATTCAGGAAAGAAAGTTTATAGTTCATTTTTTTAGACACAAATAAAATCCGAAAGATTTCAAGCTTAAGAGAGTTTATATTTAAGTTGATCATTTATAAATTTATACCTCTTTTTTATCCATGCTCGTTCCTTCGCGACGAAGATCTGAGTTTATACAAGATCCATTTCTTGTGGGCGATGACGATTTATGAAGATGCATTTACGATGTTTTCTGAAGATGGTACCTGTGGTTCTATCCTGGGATCCATGGAGATGAAGTTGATTACATCTTGGGTGATGGCGATAATAGCTTTTTAAATTTTTATTTCTACTTTCAGCAAATACAATTGAATTAAAATTTTAATTTTCTAATTCTCTGACTCTCTAATTAATCAATTATTGTTTTGGATTTGCCTTTTATAGTCGTCGGGCACCTTATTTCTGGAATGCACAGATTCATCAAACATATTTCATTATTTATATTTTATTGGTTAATTCAGTTTGTAGCCAAGTAGATTTTGGGTTTATGGCTAAGTAAATTTTTCCACTGAGGTCTGTGTCCGTATCTTTGGGTGGGAAAAGCAAGTCTTTTGTTTCTATTTCATAATCATTTTCTTTTCCATGGTCATTTTTCCCTAAGGATCTGTTTGTAATTTTTCTTTTTAAGATTAAAAACTCTTCGCTATTATTAAAATCAAAAGGCTTTTTATTATATATTTTATTTAAAGATTAGAATCTTTGCTTCGATTCTATAATTTATTTATTTTTTAAAGCTTGTTTTAATATTTAAATCAATCTAACATATTAATAAATTAATAATTCGTTATTTGTGCATTTTGACAGTTTGTTTTTAATTCTGTATTAGATAAAAAAAGTTACTATTAAAATTTAAATGTAACGCATATATATATCCCGTTACAATATATATATATATATTGAATTTCATTTTTTGTTAATAGATGAAAGGATGGACATGGAAGAATTTTAGTATAAATTTGTTTTTAATTAGCATTCTAATGTTATATAATTTTCTTTTTTATATAAGTACTTATATGGCAAGATCAAAATAGATTGGATTTGTATTTGAGTAAAGACCAAGAAAGTTATTTGGTAATATTACATTATATAAGAATTGCTTCAGAAATTGTTTCCAAGTATTATGTGCTTATCAAAGATGTAATATTCTATCATTATATAAATATTCTATAATATTTTATATTTATATCATATGACAAATCTTCTGCATATATATTGTTTAGCAAATGTTGTGCTATAGATTTAGATACACATCTAGAAATAAGGTAGCCAGACGATATATTGACCAATGAATTGGGAAAATACAAATATATTGGATAGAGAAGAAAAGGTACAAAAAAAAATTTAAAGAAGCTGCTTACATGACAATAGGAAAAAATCACATAAGCCAACCTAGTGTGACTATACATAATGTATAAAAACCACTAATTAACTTTGCTCTTAGGAAAAATTGGAGAAATGAGAAGGAACCTCATAGATAAGTATAAAAAATTTCTATTGACTATTGCCTTTAGCAGGGTAGCTCAGTTGATTAGAGCATTACCTTAAAATTCAATAATCAAAAATCTAAGGACCCAGTTTGAATCCCATGCTAGTACTGCCATTAGGGTTGAAACACCTGAAGAAGAGGGGAGAATATTACCTCTCGAAACATTGTGCATATACTAACCTGTTTGATGTGCTATTACTAACAGTTAGATGTATTTGGAATATTTAAATAAAGTTAATTTTTTTAAAGATATTCAATACGCATATTAGATAATGGAAATAGTCCAATATAAAAATACAACTAGAACACCATCATCACAAACCTTCAGGAAAACACAATACCAGATTGTGTTTACATTTGGATTCTATAGTAGTCTCTCGGAACTTTTAAATAGATGACACCTGTTTATAATTATTATCATCATTATGAAGGTTCTGTAAAATTACCAATAATCAGTTTATAATTCCTCAAACATAATTGAGGTAATTAAAATGGTACATTGTGTTGTCACACATAAATCATGCTGATATATTTAATATTTGACAGTAAAATATATTAATGCATAAAGATTAATCATTGCAAAGTGACTTGGTAGCTAAATAGTTATACTCAGCACTGTTATCTGATTTAATTTAAGCTACACACACATATGCATGCTTCTCATGTATAATATCTATTTATAAACATATACATGATCATTGGTTAATTTTAGTGATAATCTTCACTTCAACATTTTTCATTTTTCTAATGTACAATTGACACAATTAAAAGTGGTCAGACTTTAGTCACTTGTTTAATATTTATCCATCTAATTCAATACTCACAACTCAGAAATTTTTCAGTTACATGCAACAAACTACTATCCATTATGACATGTAGATAAATGTGTGTGTGTACACTCATGTGGAAATATATAAATAAATTGGGAAACTATTTTGAAAAGTATTAAAATCCGAAGCCACATTATTTTTTAAAGACAACAACTTATTAAATCAGTTGTCCAAACTCAGATCACAATAAACTTGCTGTCCAGCTATAGTATAATGTATAGATATAATAAATTATCTGATGATGTAATAGTCAAAAAATCTACTTGCTATACTCACAACTTGGAGTTTGTTTTTGGATAGAATTTAAAGCTAAGATAATTGAATATTTTCAAGAGAATTTAAGGATCCACCTCTTATCCAAGTCAGATAAATTATTAATTTGAAAAATGCATATCTAGAGATTTTTATCTAGATAGTAAAATAAATGTGAGGTATGTGAAAAAAATTTCAATGTGACAGTATTAGAGTGTTGACCAGCAAAGATAAAAGATAACCTTGTAAGTATTGTCTTTTCCTTCAAATTCCTGTTTAGATTGATACTAGTGAAGTCTCTTTCCTAGTATATTATTTATAAATGGTTAACTTTTATTTCTATATTTTGTTATAGTTTTTTCTTGGTATAGCATTTAAAAAAGAATAACCTGCAAGAAAATCTCTAGAAGCAAATCAATCTCTTCTATGTGAATTATCTCTTAGTGTAATAAAAATGTTGTTTTTGAAGACTGATAATTTGTATAATTTAAACCATCATCCATACCATCATAAATTTAAAAAGTAGATATATGGTTTTATTATTTGGGATTTTATAAAAAGATTGAGCACCAGATCTACAAATACCAGAATCGTTTCTGGGGCATCACAATTGCCAAGTCATACATTATCAACTGTGCCAAACCACACAGGGAACCAACATAGATTTTATGAATAGATAAATTGAAAAACAAACTGTGTAGTATTAAATAAAACATTGTCAGACTTTGGATAAGGTACAAAATAAGATGAATAAATAATCAATTTAAAAAATGAATTTTTACTCTATTATTAAGATGCAAATATTAGCAGCAGAAGTGGAGAAAGCTTATTATATATAAAAAAAATGAAATAATAACAATGTAGACTTTATTCCAGCCCAAATAGTTATTCTCATGAAAAAGTAGAAGCCTTATATTTTTGATAAGACCAAATAACGTCTTAAAATTGCCATGGAAATTTTTAGTGCTGCAGACGCGAAAACTTTTAAAAGATGAAAATATTTTAGTACAATTTAGTTATAGTATGATACATGCATATAAAATGTTTTAAAAAGTAGAAATAAATTTGAAAACATGTAAATAAAGACATGGGAGAGTTTAATTATATTTTGATTAAAAGCAATCATGTATTTTGAAACTATAATATAACATAGGCTCAACACCGGATGTAATAGTATGTTAACGAGGTACAAAATGTGCGTTAATGTAAACTAGAGAGACCAAAGCTATTTTTAAAAAAGTTTAACAATTGTTGTTTCTTGCCCTCGGAAATATTTTCAGCGAAAACAAACTACAACTTGCAAGTCCTGCAAAATATTTAGAGACTTTGATATTAGTTCAAACTTGAACGAGTTTAGTAAAAGGGATAACTGAATCCCTACAAAGAATTGTTACACAGTTACCCAGTACAAAACAGATGCATTTCTCCAGTAAATTTTCATCTGAGGTTGAGGCAGTATTTTAAGGGGATAAATTAATGTAAGAATGTTTTTAAATGATAGGTTTTAAGAGTCGCGCATCTGTAATTATATATATACAGTAATAGAATCAAGCTTTGATGTTGATAAAAAAAAAATTTGCGAATTAGCAAGAAACTATAAAACAAAACAAAAGTTTCAAAAGTATAAATATTTGGTATTTGATGGGGCGGCAATACAAAGAGAAGATGTCACTTTTTTTAAAAAAAGGATATAATATCATGCATAAAATATTTAAAATATTTTGAAAAATCAAGTACCTAATAATTATAAAGAACAAATATCTTCTATTATTATCATTTATTTTGCAATGTTCAAATTTTGTAAATTAAAATATAAATATTGTGTTATTAATAAAATAATATTTAATCTTATGTAAATTCAATCTTACTACCAGTACACAATAAGTTTGAATTTATATAATAATTACAAAGAATTGGTGAAGTAAACGAATCATTACATAATTAAATGATGTTTTATTTATAACACAATATATATTTTTTGCTTAGATCTTTGAAATATCTAAATAAAAAATTAAACATTATGTTATTAATAAAACGTAATGTGTATATAGATATAATAAAATTAAACTAATATAAAAAGAAATATTTTATTAATAACGCAATGTATATTTTTATTTATTTATTTAGATCTTTAAAAAAAAAAGTTAAATAGTGAAATATAAGATTACTTAATGGAAATTGAACATTGGAAAAAATAATTGTAAAAGAAAATCATTTACTATATATTAAATAATATAAAATGTTAACAGAAAAGAAGCTACTGTTTAAATAATAATAAAAAACAATAGTGATAAAATAGTTTGTTTGTTTTTTTTTACAATTTTAATGACTACTTTTGAAATGTTAAATGTTTTAAATAAGTCAGAAATGTTTTATCTTTTGGTGTCTCTGAACCTTATTAAATAAAAAAAATAAATTATCATGGACCACACATTGAATGAACAAATGCTATCAAAAACTGATGAGCAAAAAAAAAGATCCATGCATCATTTTTATGATATCGTCACCACAGATGATTAATAAGTCCTCACATAATAATCCTAATTATGCAGCAGTTCATTTAGACAGTGAACAGATTTTAAGTTTGGCATCACTATTATAGGAAATGCAGATATCTAAGTAAATAAAGCATCATTGACATTTTCTTAACTTTTTTTTAATTACAAAAGTAAAGGAATGGAAGGAATCGTTAAATTAGTGGGATATATTTTTTAAATGTATAAAAGCGTTGACCAGGAAGCGAACCCGAGCCAGCTGCTTGGAAGACAGCTATGCTAACCACTTGACAAAAATAGGGGTATATTTGTCATTGATTTTGAGAGCATGAAACATGTATTTACTTTAGTCACATTGAAATATGTAATCATAAAAAAATCCCATAATGTTTTAAGTAAATTTATGATTTTGTGTTGGGACACACTCACAGTGATTCCATGCCCCATGTGATCAACAGCCTGCAGATTGGCAATCCCTGAGCTACAGAAACATGCAATTAATTCTATGAAGAATGAAAAACTGCAGAAAATAATTTTAAATGAAGAAAATTATTGGAAATCCTATATACGAGATATATAATGCAACATTGGAATTGATATTTAAAAATGAAAAAATAAAATATTGCAATTATTGACTTATTAGTATTCTATTCTATACAGGATATTTGCTATGTCTGGAAAGACATTGGATTCAAACTACACTGGATTTAAAAGTTGATATAGCATAATAAATTATATTAGTCTAAAATGAAATTATCAAAGGAAATATCTAAAAGTTGTTATAACATGATAATAATTTAGTCATTTGATCCTATTAATATTCCATAACAATCTAAATGTTGATACATCAAAACATAGACCCAAGATATTTTAAAATTGAGAAAAATATTTATCAAAATGAAAATAAAAATGTTAACATTGCTGTTAGTGTTCCAACCTTTACAACAGCTCATAGAAAGTATTTTATACTATTAATATAAATGCTTTAAATTATATATTTATTAACCTTATTATCTTTTTGCTATTTCAACACATGAATCATGACAACATAAATAAACATAAATTACTTAAAATATAAAGACTTTTCTGATGCTAGAATTGTTGTTGTTAATAATACTTCAGAATTTTAGAGAATGTTACAAGAGTTAGTAGAAGAATAACAACAAAAAAATAGAACTAAAGATTAATAATAATAATAAAAACTATAGTAATGTTTAATGGCTTTTCATAAAAGAATAAAATAAATAATTATTATAGTAATGTAAAAAGAATTAACAATTATAAAATTAATACATCTGGGAATATAATGGATGAAATGAATTATACAATTAAATTTACTTTTGATAGAAACAATGAAACATTACAAGGAAATACTTTCTATTATTCAAAAAAAAGTGCTTACATATGGACCTAAGACTTGGACATTTAATAGAAAAAACATCATATGGATTTCAGATTACAGAGTAAAGTAATGAAGGATTAATATTAAAAGTAACAAAGAGATATTGTAAAAAAATGCATTGATGGAAGTGCACATCATTATCATTAAAAAAATAATTGAGAGTTAAAATGATCTGGAGTAAACATATTACAGAAATGAAAGGTTAGTCTTAAAATATATATCAAGATATTGTAAAAGACTTAGAAAAAGTGGAAGCATGAGATAAAAAAGTTTATTGAAGTGTTGAGTAGTAGTTAAAATTTAGAAAAATTGGATCAGTAATTATTAAAAATATCAATGATGATTTATCTGACTAGTTAAGATTTTCCTTTTTAATTTGATCTTCTAGCTAAATGAAGCTAATCCACATTAAGTAGCCAACTGCTTAAAAGAGAAATTCTAAAAATGGTTGAAATCTTTACAATTTTTTGTTTCAAGTTTGTCCAGTCTGAATGTAAATTCAAATCATAGGCATATTAAGAAGAAGATGTATTTATTACTTTGCTATAAAGTCCTTACATATATATATATATATATAAATTCCTTACATATATATATATATATATATATTGAACCATTTTACATATATATGGTTCAAATATAATGGCATTTGGTAATATTTAAAAAAAAGTTTAAAAAAGATAAAATTTAAAGATCGTTTAAAAGACACAATTTAGTTTTTTTTTTTAGTTTGTATGATTTATTTTTTAGATCAGTGTTTCCCAACCTGTGGTATGCGTACCTCTGGTGGTACGCGAGTTGTTGGTTGGTGGTACACGAAAAATAATCAATAATGGCGGACATAAAAAAATTAAATCATAAAAATGTTTTTTCCTATAATTCATAAAAAATATTTTAATTAATAATATTATACAGTAAAGTTGTTAATATGTACAGTCGATAACGATTTTTAATGTTAATGATAAAATTGAAAGTATGATTAAGAAATTAGATTTTTGGAAACAGTGTATCGAAAACAATCAACCGGAAGTATTTGAAACTCTACATATTTTTTAGTTTGAAAATAAGGTTAGTCTGTCTCTAGATATAAGAGAAAATATAATAGCACATTTAACAGGTTTAAAATTGTCTTTCATGGAATATTTTCCAAAACCCGAAAACACAAATGATAATTGGATTTCAAACCCCTTCTATGAAGAAAATTTAGAAAAAGCTACATCATTATCAATAAAGAATAAAGAAAATTTAATAAAATTATCATATGACAGAACTTTACAAGTAGAATTCAAACGACACAATCTAATTAATTTTTGGTTAAACATTAAAGAATATGAACAACTTTCTGAGAAAGCTCTTAAATTATTATTACCATTTACTAGTATGGAATTAGTAGAAAGAGCTTTTTCTTCATATATTTTTTTTAAAAAAAAGTATCGAAACAGATTGAACGCATCTTTTGAACCAAATTTCAAAAAATTATGTTCTTCGAAACAAGCACAACGATCTCATTAAATTTATTTTATAAAAATATTTGATTATGATAAAAAAATATATTAATTGTTTTTTTATAATTTTGTGTTTTTATTAAAACCATTTATTAGTAAACGAAATATGACAAAATAGATAAATATGAAACTTTGAACAAATACATACATATATATATGTTACAGTGAGTTTATAATCCAGCATGACGTTTAGGCGTGTATCAATGTAATTTGTCTCATTATGTGATTTGAATACATACATGGTCACTCTATAATATTTATAATGCAAATAAAATAACACAATTGCAATAACAAATTTCACGAAATACAATCATTTTTACAAAGTGGTACAATTTAGCATGATGTACTACCAAGTGGTACACAAGCCAAAAAAGGTTTTGGGAAACGCTGTTTTAGATAATGTACAATGAAAGTTATTTTTGTTGAGTATTTACTTATTTATTTAAAAATAAAAGTGAAATTGGAAGGAATATAGGCATATGCAGATTACTAATCTAGATTTAAAAAAAGAAATTGTAAATGTAAATAATTATCATCAGAACGCTAATTAAAGATGGCTGAAATAATTTATGGAAAAAATAGACTTTGTAACTTAAAACTAATAAAGAATGCACAAGATTATCATCTATTATTTTTAATAAAACAAAAGATAAAGACATATGCACAGAAATCTAAAGGGGCAGAAAAACATTGAACTAATTCTTGTCTGGTTATTTCTTTTGGCTGGTCCTGGATCATGAAGGATCCAGGACAACTCTATGTTGAAATAATTCATAATGCAGGAGTAATCCAGAGCATTTACTGACATAGTTCTTCATAAAGACATAAACCCAAAAAGGTTTCATGACTAGCCTTAGGATGGATCAAGAACAATTTAAAACCAAAGGCCATGAGATCTTACAACCAAGAAATAAATGCGCACTACGAAACTTACCGGTAAGCCATGATATTCTTATTCATAACCTGATTGTGTCTAATTAATGTTTCCAAACTAAATTTAACTATAAAATTAATGAGAAGCAGACATTTACTGTTTTATTATTCAATTAACTTTCTAGAAGAAACTTAAGTATAACATGAACTATTTAATTATTTGATTAATATTATTTGAATTAACATGTGTATATTTTTTCTAGCTTATTAATAATTATCTTTTAAATATAATTCATTATAATAAAAACATTTATCTTTAATATCAACTTTTTATTATACATTCTTAATTTTGATTATTAGATGATATTAATTTTAAGTTTATTAGATTTATTATTAATGAATTGCATGAGAAATGAATAAGTTACCTTTGCCAATATGCTTGTTTTGCAGTTAATCCCTATGAAAGATTCATATAAAAGCTTTAAAATGACAAGAAAATGTAATTCCCAATCTTAAAATTATTTGCTTCATAAATTACGATGTGCTACATGCAGAATCAATGAGTGTAATGATTTTGGCATCCTCTGATATAAATTAAAAACTGGTTCTGCCAGCAATTCAAATCATAATAATTATTAGGCCAGTTAATCACATGGTATAGCTATGTTCTTGAAATATCTAAACTCATATATGCATGAAAGATTCTTCTTTTTCATAGTTTGATTAACTTGCACTTTCTAGTATGGTAAACAAATGTCTAAATCTATTCATGAATGTTAAATAGACCATGAACAGTACAATATATATATATATTGTAACATTACAGTGTTACTATTAATTGACTATTATATAAAAACTGCAAAAATTTTATTAGCTTAAATTTTTATAGTTAAGCAAGTATATTCACCACTGTCAATGGCTGTATAACATAGAAAATAATCATTATCATGTTCAACCATCTCTCATACCAATGTTTATGAAAAATTATAATTTTATAAAGCATTTTTGAATTGCTTTTCAAGCAGATTTTGTCATCAATATTTGTATAAAATACATACCCTGCATATATTTTGTCATTATTTTTATTAAAGAACAAAGATATCAAATGGTGTAAGCACATAAAACAATTAATTTCATACAGAAATAAAGAAGAGAATTATAAATTTAACATTACCACATTTAAATATTAAAGCAATTATATTTGGATTACATTTTTATGTGCAGAATAAACAGTTTTTACATTTTTATATGTGTGTGTGGGGGGGAGCTTACATGTTTAGACTTTCATTTAGCAAAGATTGATTTTGTGGCTAGAATATTTATTAAACAATAAATTATTTATTAGCAGGCCAATCTAAAATTAATTGAAGTAAATGTTTGAGAACTTTATAGTTTTATGATTTATTTATTTTGAATAAATATTTGTAAAATTATTTTAAGACCCAGAAATCAAAGTGAAGCAATTAAAGATTGGAATTCTTATTTATTTATTTATTTTTTCATTTTGACAGATGTTTCTAAACTTTTAACACCTTGATTCAAAACTCTTAACATTTATCATTTTGCCCAGTAATAACCATGATGACCTCTTTCAATATTTAACAAAAAAATTAAGAAATCCCAACACATAATTGGAGAATACCACATGATAATTGAGGTAAAAGCTAAAGTTTGAAAAATCCAGACAATCTTCACAAATTTTTATTGCATTCAGAATCTAAACAGGTTCAAAATTTTAAATATCCATTTTAGCGATCGATGTTCAGATGTGTTACCAGACATATACTTCCTAAATAACTTTATAGTGATTGGCTAGATTAACTATTTTGGGCATCGGCCTTTGATGGTTAAAAATGACTTTTTCTCATCATACTGGGAAAAGATGATCAATGACAGATAAACTAAAAACCATCATTAATTAATTCATTAATTCTTTATTTCAAGAACTTTCATTTATTTTAGTTAACTGTTAATGGGAAATGCAAACATTGACCTATGAAATGTTATCTCATTATTTCACCAAAAAATCAATGGGTTTCTTCAATTGAAAGTAATGGCAAATAGCTGAGATATTTGGAAAATTATATTTATTAACTTCAAATAAGTAACTGATGTTTATTCTCTAATTATTGTGTAATCATTTTTTCCACTACAAAAAAGGATGCATGTTCATTCCAATGTTGTGAATTGTCTTATCTTTAATTTATGTAAGAAAAAACTTTAAACAATTTTTTTCCACTCAAATATACCTCCATAAACTTGCCACTTAGAGAAAGAAACTTTGATTTAAAAAGTAATGAAAATCACTTTCTTATGGATGATAAAATATTTGCTTTATTAGAAATATCATCAGAATTCTTAGCATCATGGATTAGAGATCTATAATGCTAATCTTTTGGATAAAATTATAACAAGTCTTCAAACAAATCAAATTGCTGCATGTAACAAACTCTAAATTAGTATCCAATGCTTAAATAAAGGCATTACAGATTATCAATGCTCAATATTTAAATATCATTTAATGGATAATGGATTATGAAGCTAAATATTTAAATGCCACTCCTGAAATGTGGATTATCAAAGCAAATATTGAATATGATAAATATCCAAGTGATAGATGTGTTGAATGTAACTTTCCTTGAGTCAATAAGTATGACAAGTGGAATTTATTAATCGTTATGTTGTGTCTAGAAAGGATTGTATTTATGACAAGGAAATTAATTGTGCAATAACCCAATAGATTATTTAATGCACTTTCTCATAATTGCTTCATTCTTAGTTAGTTAATATTATAGTTATTATTAATGTAATAAAGTTTTCTCAGATGTTTACTATGCTCAAGTGCAGGTAATATTTTTATTTCATATTATTAGTGTTGAGATTAAGTGGAATTAAATGTGATTTACCATGGATTTATGTTGGATAAATGTAACTATTAAACATATTGCAATTATTATGTTTTATGAGTTCTTAAGTTTCAATCTCACTGTTAGAATTAATCATCCTTATTTAGATTAGTAGATCTATAAGGAATATTTTATGCATCACTCTTATGTTATATATAGAGCTTACAAATAAATCCCATATGGATAATTAAGTTAGACAGCTGGATTGAAAGACATATGAGTGTCTGAAAATTTCAGATTTTCTACTTAATAGTTATCCATTAGATAAAGTGCTGGGCTTGTCCTGGTATTTTTAATCTAATGCTTGAATATCCTATCACCTCACTGAGGAAGTCAGTAGCAGAAACTGGTCTGAGTTTGGGGATATTCTGCAAAGATTGTTTACAGCTTATTTGTGTGCTCTTTATATAACATTTGTAATACAAGCTTGTTAAATTAGGTCATGTGACATATGACTTGATTTCTTTGTAATCACTCTTATATGTTATTATTATTATTTTAAATGTTATATGGTACATAACCAAGCATGCTAATGATCTAGTTATATTTTGTTAGTGGAGTCGCACTCCTAATGTTCAAGATCAAGTGAATCCAGTAAAAGATCTTGAGGTGAAATAAGAAATCCCAATGTAATAAATGTCATCTAGGTATGCTAAGCAATGATTGTACTTGCATCTCTTAAGAGAGTAAGAGAGTAAAAACTTCTCCAACATTATTGAGATTGATTAATAATTGATTAGTCAATGAAACAAACTAATTAAGGACCACATAGAACACCTATTGTTGATCATTATGATGATGATTAATATCCTCCAGTATTTGAATTATTTTTAAATAATAAACAGTCTGTTCCTATTTAATGCTAGTATCCTTGCAACACTACCTGATAACAAACCTTTCATATCTCAAGTTCATCTTAGATTTAGAAAACAAATAGTAATATTTATTAGATATATAATTTTCTTATTGTTATTATTCTTTTTTATTATTTATTTTATGTTGTGTTTATGCAGGGTTCGAACTCAGACTTTCACACAACCCACCACTCTCAGTGCCATCTCATATTGCTGACTCACCTGATCACACACATGTTGAAAAGATAAATGATCACCAATATCATATTTCATGCTAAACCAGCAATCATCAGTTGCTCTAGATTACTATCCTCACACATATATATATAATCAGTACTCAGCTTTATATTAAGATAACCAATCTTTATACTTTAATGGACAGGCTTCAAACTATTCCAACTCACAACTCTTTAGCCTTCCATTTCATTGAAAATCTGATGATGGAATGTTCAAAGCCCTTGTTAGTGCCAAGGTTGTCATCCTACCCATGTTTACATATTAGTCATTCTGACCCCTCATGTACAGGAGAATAATCCATTTCACCATGTGTGTGATCAAGTGGGTCAGCAATATGAGATGGCACTGAGAGTGATGGGTTGTGTGAAAGTCTGAGTTTGAACCCTGCATATATTACATATATAAAGGCAGGTTTAAGCCTGTACAATGTATTAATTTATATAAATAGTGTGTAATAGGTCTGCCCATCTCTCGCATATGTATGTATAAATAAATTATTCTCCTGTACATGAGGGGTCAGAATGACTAATATGTCAACATGGGTAGGTTGACAACCTTGGCACTAACAAGGGCTTTGAATGTTCCATCATCCAATTTTCAATGAAATGGAAGGCTAAAGAGTTGTGAGTTGGAATATTTTGAAGCCTGTCCATTAAAGTATGAAGATTGGCTATCTTAATATAAAGCTGAGTACTGATTATATATATGTGTGAGGATAGTAATCTAGACCAACTGATGATTGCTGGTTTAGCATGAAATATGTATATTGGTGATTATTTATCTTTTCAACATATATGTGATCAGGTGGGTCAGCAACATGAGATGGCACTGAGAGTGGTAGATCGTGTGAAAGTCTGAGTTCAAACCTTGCATATATTACATATATAAATGCAGGTTTAAGCCTGTACAATGTATTAATTTATATTGTGTAATAATGTATTTGTTCATTGTTAATATTTCTCTTTTTTTGTTATTAAAACAACATCAGCATTGCATATTCATGATATAAAAAAGGTCATATATGAGATATTATATTAGACATAAAATCTATTTGGATTAAATACATTATTATTATATTAATGCTATCTAAAATATTAAGGTATTGTATAACATGATGTACATAAAATCCCTTTTATATTGTTGTATTCTAAAATCCATAAACACATTTTGTATCCATGCATTTATTTTCTTACTTTATAATACTCTGAGATAACTTTATATTAAAAATTGCTAGCCTTAGTTTTAAAACAGAGATTGAGTTACTGTTATTTAATTCTTATAGTGAGAAACAATATATTAGCAATAAGCAAAGATTTTTATTAATAAAATAGAATAAGACTAAGGCTCCACATATTATTGAGTAAAGAAATGTATTCATTATTTTGGTAAACATGAATCTGTTATTAAAGTACAGATTAGTTTTAGCTTATGTGGAAACATAAAACTTGTATGCATAGTGAATTGCAAATCAAGTGAGGAACAATCACACTTCTGCAACATCAACACATCATCTAAACTCAACTGGCTTTTCTTTTTTTTTTTCATGTCTCATAGCATCAGCTGGGAAGTGAATCTGCAAATCCAGGACAACTGCTTGTAAGGCAGCTATGCTAACCACTAGGCCACCAATGCTTGACAACTCAACTTGCTTTGTCCAGATTATTGCCACTGAGATCACAACCAATCTTTCTTAGGGTTTCAATATATATATATATATATATATATATATATTGAAATATAAGACAATATATATATATATATATATATATATATATATATATATATATATATATTGGAATAAATAATGTCTTATACATTTCACTGACTGACATGTGGTCTAAGAATAAATATTAAATGTTATAAAAGTAAGTAATATTTAAATTTTGAAATAAATTATTAAAATAACATATTTTAAAATAATAATATATAATATAAAAGGATTATTAAAAGTATTTAAATTTAAGAGAAACTAATAAATTATATAAAACATGTTAGAACTATTTCTCTTATCAAAAATTTAAAAAACACATAAAATGTATTGCAAAACAGAGCAATTAAATATATTAATGTTAAAGGAAGTAGATTTTAAATAATTAGATTAAAAATAAATTATTAAAAAGATTAAGCCTGTTTTGAGATCTGAAAATACAGAAGAAATTCAAACAATTAAATAATAAAATCCATGTAATTAAAATAAAATCATAAAGGGGTTGAACATAAGAGATTATCAATGATGTTAAAAACAAGATCAAAGGTGATAAAAACAAGTATATATAGTCAATTTTTTTTTAAATTAATAAATCTGGATTTCTGTTTTATTTAAGCTGCACTGAACCATCATTAGAATGACCAAGTAGAAAAGAGTAATGCTGCTGACCCCCTAAAATATAATTTAAACCATTCTGACCAAGCTATTTAGAATAAATTTTATTCAAAATGAAAAAAATGTTTAAATCTTAAATTTCAAAAACAGAAAATTGATAAAGGACATTATAGCAACTTGTCAAGAAAGGAAAATGATTTTAAATGGAATCAAATAATGCATGCTATTATAAGAGAAATATTAGCCTTAAAAAAATCCTTATAATGAACTACAGACAATTTCAGCTACAAAACTTTTGCTGCATAATTCTTTAAAAAACTTTTTATTGATTAGACTGTTATCCTAACATAATAATAATTTAAGTTTTATTTTATGACTCCTTAGCATATATTTAATTCTAACAAATTATGAATCATGCTTATAGAATATATTATTTAATTGATTGAGTAAAGGAGAAAATGAATGTTTTATTATTTAAAAAAGTCAATGTTGTTGAGTTGCATTTTCAAGCAGCTAAAATATAAAATTTGCTTCATCTTTTTTTTAAATTATAAATATAATAGTTTAAATTTTATTTCTTTTTTTTTTAAGTTATTTTATGAAATCATCACAAATACATAGAAATCAAAGACACAATACACATGAAAATTGCATGCATGTAAAAATATTTAACATGAAGTGTACAAGTGTTAAAATAATAAATGATAATATAATTATTAGAGTTTTAAGTTAAAGGTTTATTTTTAAATAAAATCAAGTTTATTTGAACATAAATTATCACTAATTTTAATTAGTTAGATGTTATATATGTAGAACTTATATATATATATATATATATATATATATATATATATATGTGTGTGTGTGTGTGTGTGTGTGTGTGTGTACAGTTGTTAGATCATTGTTAAATGATTAATATATACTCTATGCAGATGGTAAATTTATTCACAGTTTTGTCTTGAAAATTAGAGATCGGATTTCAAAAGGAACCATCTCACATACTTGGGTTGAGCTATTATTAAATTTGAGATTTAAAAGTATTATGTTTGTACTTAAGTTGAGTAATTATTAAATTGGGATTTAGACCTAAATGGCCACTTCCTAGAATTATCCTTGTAAAGAACATGTATTGATTCAATAAACCAATAGTAAATGTGTGTGGTTATGCTATGAAGCTAATGATATAAATAAATGTATTATATTTGTGAGGGTCAGCCCTTTCTAGGATTATATCCAGGCAGTATTAATGTCCAGGGATTTATTATGGCAAATATGCTCAATCATATAATCATATTAATATTATAATATGTTGTTAAAACAGTCAAATCTCACCTTACATATTGACACACACAGCAAGCTAGAGTAATCAATGGATACCAGAAGGCCACAAGCCAGAAACTAGTCTGGGGATATTGGATGAGTAGGCATTATATGGTGATTTTATGCACAAGCCTTCTGGCATCCATTGATTAATCTAGCTTGCTGTGTGTGGCAATACATATAATGAGATTTGCCTGCTTTAACAACAGTTATACACAAGCATAAGAGGTGGTGGTCATGTGATGTTTATTATAATATGTAATTGAAAACTTAATGTTTTAAAATTTATCAAAATAAAAAACTTTGGACACTTTGCAAATAAATACAATTGATCATTTTATATTTGTTTTCCAGCATGTTTGTGAACTAAAAGTTAAAAGACAGAAAAGAAATAGCTTATTAAAGCAATTACTACCATTAAATTATCATCATAAAGATAATCAAATTATAAAGAAAATTGTTATATTTTTTTTTTGTGATATAGTCTGTAATGTAAGCATGTTTAAGGTAAAAGAACATTACATCTTGTCCAACAATTATGACAGTTTGTAAATAAACTATTAATGTTATTTGTTTAAATAGTGTGTTAACTTCTTTACATGTAATATTGTCTGGTCTAAATATCAATTTCAAATTTATTTCATTGGGCATAGCTTATGTTCTAATGATTTGGCCAGTTGTTGCAAATAGTGGTTATGTGCTGATCATCATAATCGCATATTAAAGAAAATATTTCCAAGTCTTATATAATTGTATGAATAAAGAATATGTGTCCAAATGTTTTCTGATGTTTAATGTCAGGTAACGCCCGATTCAATTAAAATTAAAGTTAAACGCATATAAGCTGAACATTACACTATACATATTTTAAATTTTATCTCTTTTTCTTTTACTTATTTATGAAATGTATTAAGTATGTATTTTTAAATTTGTAATTAAATTTATTCTAATAAATTATTTGTAGAATGCATATAACGGATAACTAACTTATTTGCACACGCAATATATATTTTGCATAAGAATAAAGAAAATTGCATTATTAATAGGAATTTTTAAATATGTGTATTTATATATATATATTACATTAATTAATTTAGATCTTTTTTTATTAAATAAGCAAAAGCTAAATCAACATGTTTAACATAATATATATATATAGTTGTTTTTAAATATATTTTCAAAATATATATAATGTATTAATAACCATTAGAAACCAGTCAACACTTAGGCAATCTCAATATATATATATATATAACAATCTCAAACTGTTGTTAAGGCAATCTTTATTGTATGTGTATATGTTAAATATTTATACATATCATACAAAAGATTTATAAATAAACATATTTTAAAATAGTTTACAGAATAAATGTAATATTAATTTAAATATATAGATATATAATGTAAAATTTAGTGTAATAGTAAAATAAAAAACACTTACTTTGATATATAAGCAGTACATCCCAGTAAAAAGTTGACAGGTGGCTGCTTATTTTTTCCAGCTGTCTATAGTCACACTTGAATAAATACAAATGTTATATAGGGATATAGTTATCTATCCATAACAAAAATATTAAGGTGGTGATATGTCTCGATCACAAGTTATGATATAAAATAAAAAAGTGTATTTTATATCTTAACCCTCATCGAACACTTTGCTAATATTATTATAAATTTATTTAAATTAAACAAAAATGCTATTGAAATGAGTCAGACTGTTTATAGAAGTAAACGAATGAGTGCAAGAACATTTGAAATTATGAGCAAGATTTTATGGAAAACAAGAGAGCACTCAAGACATTTAATAAGTGTATGAAACACATTGATACATTTCATGTTATAACTTATGATCTAGATTTGTGAGAGTCTTAAAATTATGTAGCAAATCGTTAAATTATGTTATTATATAATGCCTGCTGATTGAATGATGGCATCACAGACAGCTTAAAAGAGAATGAGACCCTTATTCAGTGAAGTATATATATATGTGTGTGTGTGTGTAAAGAGAGAAAGCATATTTTTTTCTACATCCAACTGCAGAGAAAAAAACTATCTCACATTGATTTACAGAGAATAAGAGAAGAAAAAGATAGTACTTGACCTTCCGAGATTAAATATATATTGTGTAGCAAACGAAAAAACTTTAGCATTTTCCATCCACATTTTATCTTCCTGTAAAAAATAGTAAAATATCAGTTTCCCAAGCAAAAATCGCATGTCATTACAAGCTGACTGTATGAAAGAAAAAAACCCAAATTTCTTGAAATTTAAAGAATTCTTAAGTTTTATCTGGATTCAAGCTCCAGATTACGGGCAGGCAGATGAATGTGCTAACTTCTATATCAAGTTCCTCATATATTTTTGTATTTAAAGAAATGTTTGTTTATTATAAAGTATATTCATTCATAATAGTTAGGATATAGACAATAATTTCTGCTGTATGATTTAAGTGTATATATATATTCAAATTTTAAAAACACAAATATTTTCTTTGTAAATATCTATATATTTTCAATGTTTTAAAAAAAATTATTAACGTGGTTCTTGTCTCAAACTCCTTTACATTAGAATCATTCACTAATGTAAAAATTCCAACAGACTCTCTTTCACTTAAACGATCTTTACTCATCAGTCAAACTAGAGGCATTCCACACATGGACTAATGTTTACAATTGATAATTTTCCATTACATCATTCTCTCATAAAATAGAAATTGATTTCTGTCCTTTTTTAACACCTTATAAAAAAAGGTGAATAATAGTTTGATATGGATTATAACTATAAATAAGCCATTTTGAAATGTAATTACTCATAAATTTATTGTTTTGATCAATGGAATGTAAATGTTTAAACAAATATATTGTTTTGGACAGAAGATTGCAAATATATAAACAATTATAATAATTTAATATATATATATGTGTGTGTGTTCAAATGTAAATATAAATGAAAGTGTAATAGCTTATATTTAATATAATTTTGGTTAAAGCAGAGATTTTGAAAACAGACCAAGTTATATTGACGCATAAGAAAAAGGCAAAAAAGTTAAAATAGTATTGAGAAAATAAAATCCCCTTCTACCCGTTTAAAAAACATTTTATTAAAAAAACAGTATTATAACATAGTTTACAAATGTCATATATTATGTATGCATTTATCTCTTTAATATAATCCATTTTAAATAAATACGTTCATGATTATTACTAATCGTTTATTAGGCTAAAGATTATCATATTATTTCTAACCCAGATATAAATTTTAAACCCAGTTCAAGATTAATATGTTATTTTTTAATTAAACATAATCACGTGATATCATTAATCTAACTCATACTTTTTTTTTTCCGGACGTATATTATTCTTTGGTGTTTTTTTTTTTAGATGTATTGATACTTAAAAGTTTTATTCCATCACACACACTGAGAAATCTACGAATAAAGACATCTGAAAAAGATAAATGAGGTACTTAATATGTTTTAAAAATGTGTGATGGAGTGAAAGTTTTAAGTGTATGTATAAAAAAAAAAAATATTTACAATGTTCAAATTTTTATGTAGTTTAGTTTTTAAAATTGTGAGCACATCTGATTTAAACGAAGCTTTGGTAGCAAAGATAAAAAAAAATAGGAAAAAAAATTAGCTATGTTAAGCTTTCAGAAAAAGTATGTTAAATTTCAAAAATGCTCAAATATCTAAGAGTTTTAAAAAAATCTTTGATAAAATGTGTGTGGCTATTTGAGTAATTTATCATTTGATAAAGACAAAACTTGAAGAGAAAGAAGCATTCAGATTTTTAAGTTGTATTTTCTGAACATATTTCAGCCCAGACAAAGAAATAATACTTTTAGTTTGTCAAGCCTTCAAAAAGATATAGCACCTCCTTCTCACCATCTCAGACGCAAATATTAGCAACTAGGAATGAAAAGAATATTTAGTTAACGATTTTAAAAAGTTATTGCTTTTGAATTTGACATAGACATACATATCTTTAAAAAGACTTTTCTCAAAGTCTTTATAACAACTTTTTAAAATTTTCATATATATATTAATTATAAAAAACATTGTGTTTAGCAACAGCACATTTATTTGCCATAACCATGATGAAATCATTCGCATGATAAAACATATAAATATATGTGCACAAGAGGATTTTTTTCTGTTTTCCATTCCTTTTCACTTGCTAAGTAAAGTGTACTAGGCCGGTCAAGCGTTGGTGGTCAACAGGTCAGCACAGCTGCCTTACAAGCAGTTGTCCCGGGTTTGCGGGTTCGCTTCCCAGCTGATGCTTTGATACATGAAAAAAAAAAGTGTACTAGACCAATATTTAAAATTATTCATTGGTGGTTGTTATTTTGAAAATGGTGCAGAAATTTTACAAATCTTTTGGTCTTTGGGCAAGTGTATTTCTTGAGATTGTCCAAATGATTGATAAAACTGAAAGATCTTCATAAGCTTAAAATGTACAGACAAATGGAATAGTTTTCTTGAAAGGGAATTTTTCAACTACTTCAGGAATGCTAATGCTTTAATCATCTATCTGTTACTGCGATAAAAAAGCAAATATTAAGAAAATGATTGCTATATAAACACCAGCATACTAAATATTTTGTTTCTGAATTTTTTTCAAAATGAATGAAACTTTTCATTAAATATTTTGTCAAGAATTGGTGGCCTAGTGGTTAGCATAGCTGCCTTCCAAGCAGCTGGCCGGGTTCGCTTCCCCGATCAATATATTTGACACATATAAATATATATTTAAAGAAAATGTCAAGATTTGTGATTTTTGCCTCCAGGAAAAACTATTAATTATCTGCTAAAACATTTAGAAATGGAGAAAAACAATTTGTTTTGCTTTTATTTAATATTTAAATTTACTACATTAATGGATTCATTCAAAAAGGATGAAATTCTGTCACCATTTTCAAGACTTGAAAAAATAAATTTTTCTGTTGTTTTTGGGGACTTTCATTCTCCAAGCAAAGACTTTATATAAATATTAGATAAGAGAATATTTTATTATCATTATTATTAAGAACTTTCCTTATTCTCAATTAAAAGTTCTCATTCGGGAAAAACAAGATTAACTTGTTGATTGAGTGTATCCACCCAAATAGAATCGAGTGAATATTCTGTTAAACAAAATGCTATATTATGTCTCTCTTATTTTTAATAATTAAACATTTTTTCTATATATTATATAAATACTTTTAATTTTTATGTAATCCATTTATTTTAAACCGCTCTATATGCAAAAGAAATTAATATTTAATATTTAAAACGTATGAAAATAAATATGTAAATAAAGCACTTATCTGAGAACAGTGGAGCACGCTATGATTAAACGTAATTAGCTATTCAAAAAGTTAGATGAAATATTTGATATTACAATTTTATGTTAATGAAAAATGTGTGGAAGAAGAAGCCATGATCTGCCTTCTTTGGTAGTGTTAGTATTTAACTTTTGATGAATTTATTTTACCTTTTATGTAAGATGGCTGCATTTTAATTCAACTTTATTGAGGCCTTTTAAATATTGTTCAATGTTAGTTTTGTGAGAGGCTTGAAATTTACATAACTGATAATTATGAAAAAGAAATGACCTATGACCTTCAAATTTGTATGAGCATGGAGAATTTGATTTAGAATGTGTAAAGCCTCTGACTTCCAAAGGTTTAATACACATAGTGTAGTTTAATTGACTTGCATTCATTGTATACAGATGCCCAAATGTTTAAGTTCATTGTGTGAGTCTTCCAAAGCAATAGTGAATGATAGAGAGGAATGTGCCTGGAGATCTGATTGAAGTCCAGTGACAAACAGATCATCAATATAGCAGGTATAAATACTGTACTCAGTTTAAAATCCTTGAATCCTTCTAAAAAAAACTATATGCCCCTATCTAATCCAATGTTTATTTTTAATCATTTTATATATCTTTATCACATTGATGATGATTTTTGGTTCATATTTTTTGATAACAAAATTTTTATTATTTTATATAATATGCTGTGAGTAAATTGTCAAAAAAAAAGTGTTTGTTAAGAGATTTCAGTTGTTTGGAATGTTCATTACTCGTATTATTATTACTACAACTACAACTACTATTGTTGCTGCTATTAGTAGTAGAGTAGTACTAGTATCTCTGCTACACTACTATTATTATATATAGAGGAGATTGAATACAGACTTTCAAGCTCCCTTCAGCCATCCATGATTACACACATGCAAAAATGATAAATGATCTCCAGTACATATATTTTATGTTGAACCAGCACACTTAGACAATCCCAATATAGATAACAATCAACAGTTTCAAACTGTTGTCAAGGCAACTTCTATTGCTAAAAGGAGGTTGCCTTGACAACAGTTTGAAATTGTTGATTGCTATCTATATTGGGATTGTCTAAGTCTGGCTGGTTTCTAATGATTATATATAGTCAACATGGACATGACAATAATATAGGCATTAAGAAGGGATTTGGAGATTTCATCTTCAGATTTTCAATGGTATGGATGGCTGAAGAGTTGGAGAGTGGAGTAGATTGAAACATGTCCATTAAAGATTGAATATTTGCTATATTAATATAAACTGAGCACTAATTATATATATATATGTGTGTAGAAGATAATGATAAGGACTAACTGATGAGTGCTGGTTGAGCATAAAATACATATATTGGAGATCATTTATCTTTTTCACATGTATGTGGGCATCTGTATCAGTTGTATGAAATACAGTGAATAGCTGAAGGCAGCTTGAAAGTCTGTGTTCAAACCTCCTATACTACATCTAAATTCCAGGTATATTAATTATACTTGTATTAAAATGTTATTATTATTGTTGTTATTAAAAGTAAGTGTATTGGAAATAAATTTAAATTTATTATTCTATAACATTTCTTTTTTTCTAGAACCATAAATAAAAACACAATGTACTGTTTATTTATTAACAAGAATAAAAACAAATTGATATATTAGGTAACAGCATATAATATAAATAATATATAAAACTAACTTTTCTGTAAATGACAATTGTTATAAGAAAGATAATAGAGTGAATTAAATTGGGATTATTATTATTATTCATGCAATAAAATTCATATGGACTGATTTTCTTGCAAAATCATGCATACCACAAACAATATTAGACAACATACCACAAACAATATTAGACAAATATAGCATCTGCAGTGTCCACAAAGTTGTATTCCATGGTATTAAAACAAAAGCAGTTCTGTACTACTGCCACCTACCAGAAACTTAAATAACCAGTGATTAGTAGATTGTTTAATACATTTACATGGTCATCTTCAGAATGTTTTTTGCCTTTTGTCTTTATCAATAGGGCTTGGATTTAAAACTGAAAGGAATGAAGTTATGCAGTGAATAACCATCTTTAACTCTATTTTATTATTCAAACTAGAAACCTGAAAATTGATAAAAGCTTAAGGATTGAAACACAGAGTAATATTTTGAAACAGTTATATAAATCTGACTTTAATTCAATAATTATATATTTTAATATTTTCAGTAGTATCTTTTTCTATTGGCTAAAAGGTATTATTAACAAAAAATCATTTCATTTTCCAACTCACACAATAAAACAAAATAAGACCAGCTCTTTATTTTAGTGCCACCTATCATAAACTTGAATAATCATTAAATACCAGTTAACTTAATGTATTATCATTTCTATCTCCAGCCCAATTTCTAGTTTTAATGAGCTTGTGATTCAAAGCTTGAAATAATATAATTAGATAGAATTGTAAAATGGAATTACAGGTGGTAATTAGATGTCTAACTGCATTACTACCAGCTTTAAATCCTAAGCCTCATTAAAAATGGCATGGACCAAAAAAGCAATCTGGGAATAGGTATTCAATGGATAAGAAGTCTGGTAGGCACTGATTTACTCAAGATTTTACTAAATAATGCTAGAGTAAAGAAGTTATTATTTAATATTGCTATTTTGATTTGACTGTTGAGCATTTATGCAATAAAAATAATAATAGCATGAACTTGATCTCTTAGTGACAATAAGTTTCCCAGTAATAACTGTTGAATTATTGATTTATAGTAATTAAATGGTTGATTGTTTAGGAACTTATAAAATATTTCAAATGCTGGAAGTAACAGGATTGTGTCACAATCTGAAGACTATAAGCTTCAGGGTTTGCCACCCTACTACTTCTCCAGATAATACAGAGAAATTATTGTTTCAAAAAATAATGATTTTTTTCACTTGCTTGACTTGTAATATCTAAAAATCTAATAATAATATTGATGACTTTTACCCACTCAGTCAGAAAAAAGAAAACAGAAGCTCTTTGGGTAATTTCTTATGCAATGTTCTTCTCTACTTAGTGTTTACCATGCATTAATTTTTCTTATTACTTGTATCCAAAAACTTCCAATCACCCTTCATATCAATAATATACATGGGGAGGGAGTACTCAAAAATATAATAAAAAATTGTTTATTTAATTTCAAATGTTATAAATTTAAACTCTTTCAAATGATTATCCATTTTATGCAATGCCCAGTCTAAACATGTTTTTCATTTTTCAAAGTAGTCTGGAAGTATTTGCAAAGTGATGCTTTTTAATCTCTCTCTCATTTTTTCCACCACGTCTAAATCTGCAAAAAACAAATTGAGACATTTTTTCCATTCAAGAGATTTTTAAAAAGTATCAAGAAGTAAGGTAAAGCAAATATGGCTAATAGATAAACTGGATTATTCTAAATTTAATTTAAACGTGTTTCACTCTCAAGGCTTTGAGAGATGACATTTTGTGGGGGTGAATCTTGCACTTCCTTCCTTGTCACAAACCAGGATATTTATGTTTTACCACATCACATAAATGTGTCAAAAGTTGAAGATAAAATGACTGACTATTACAAACTAGATTTGAGAGAAAAATAGCATTCGTGTAAACAAAAAAACTTATCCATGTTGTTTTGACTTTGGACTTCTCTTGCGATGCTTTTTAGGGATGTAGCAAATTTAACATTTCGCTTAAACTACTCATAAACATGTGTTTTTATGAGAAGAGCTTTCTTATAATCGGTTTTAAGCATTGTAACTTTTTTCAATAGAAAACAGAATTTCACATTGTTGAACTTTTAAGTCATTATAAAAAAAATTATAAAAATGCAGAATGCACTTTACAAAACAGTGTTATGTGGTGCAACAATTTCATATGATTATGTTATTTACCAAATTGATGCAGAAGGGTTCTTGCAAAATTTATGTAACAGGTGCACAAACTAGAGAATGGTTCTGGTTATTTTTGAGTCCCTCCTCATACGAAGGATCTTTTTGATTTTATGATTTTTCAGATGTTGATTCTCTAAGACAAAATTAAAATCAGATACCAAGTGCTCACATTTGCAGATATTTTTTGCAGATACATGAAATTTTATCACATTATCTGCACTACTGTAAATTTTGAACTATTAGAGATTAGTAATGACAAAACATTTATGTATACATGCATTTTTTCTGATTTTTTTGTTGTAGTTCTATTTCCAATCTTACAGGATTTAATTTCTATCATTGTTTTAGCTCTATGTAACCTTTCATTCAACCACACATTTTAAAAACTTATGAATAAAGAAATCTGAAAGGAGTAATTATTTTCAAGATTCATTTACCTTTTTCAGGTGTTTTTTCCTTCAGAATGTGTAAAAGATTAAAAGTCTTAAGCATATCCAAAAAAGATTACCATACACAAAAAGAGTAATAATGTGCACGTAATAATAGCATGCATTTATATCTAATTTAAAATTAGATATGTTAATCTGGACTAGGAATGATATTATAATCTGTAGTTTAAGACAGGATTAGTGCTAATCATTAATGTATTTGCCTAAAGTGAATGATCAAATATGTAAATGCAGAAAGTTTAATATTTGTGGATTAAATTGTAGTTATAGTATTTATTTCATTACACCATATTTAAAAAATGCATTTATGTTAATAAAATCTCAATGCCAACTACATTTACAAAATCTTTCTTGTAATTTTTGATATACCAATAAATTTATAGATGTATTAACAAACTCCACTTCTCCTTTCTCTTTTCATATAAATAAAGATACAATAAAAGACAAATGACCCCAAGATGCATTTTGTGTTGAACCAGCATTCATCAGTTGGCCCAGGTCACCATCTTCCATATATATCTTTATTACATGAAATATATTTTAATATGGTGATTTTTCACATTTTCTTTTTCAACTGCCAAACTTATTCCACTCACAACCTCGTTTTCATTCACTTTTGATAAACTTAACTGCGTTTATCATTAATCATTCATTAAACTAGAGGTTTTCTCTAGCACAGATATATATTTTAATCCAAGTTAAAGATTAATATATTTGATTTTCTATAGATAAGAAACATAATATCTCCAGAAAGGATGAATGTGACATTTGAAATATTTTTTATATTCATCATTATTTTAAATATCATTTCAAATAATTTTTTTATTAGTTTTCAAAAGAAAAAATGGGAAATTATCAAGATGTAAAGTAAATAATGTTTCAGGTACAGCAGGAAAAAGTTCTTTATTCGCAATAGCTTTTTATATATAAAAATAAGGAGATTTTTTTAAAGTAGCAGGTGTCTGAGGCATGCTAGGTGAATTTGAGAATTTTTTTAAGCAGTAAACAGGCTTATATTTTCTCTTAGATATTAAATCAATACTCTACTCTTCTAAACCAACTATTGCTCAAACTGTGGATATCTAGTTATTATAAAATGAAAGGGCATGATTCCAAGTTAATTTGATTAGTCATATGAATAACAATAATGTATTATAAAAATATAATTTATAATAAGGATAGGCAAAGTTTTATTATTTATTGGAGCCATTTGACTTATATCTTGAAAGAAGTTTTATTGTACATATTTTATCGAAAAATAAAGAAAACCTAATAAAATGAACAAATTGTATGTAGAAGTGATGTGATGTATTGTAGCTTCTTCTTAAATGAAGTCAAGAATCTCTCAGCAATTATACCAAGAAAAACTTGTTAGCTACTTAATTTTACATTCCCCAGTCTAAGTTTTACCATATTATTTGGATGAATAGGAGAAAAAATTGATAAATGAAGCAAAAAAAGAAAGGAATTGATAAAGAAATTAACAGTGTTTTCATATAAAAAATATGATGTAGTTAGAATCCCTATATCCTGATTGCAGTGCAATCTAGTGTGTATATTAAGTAACTAATCAAGATTAAAAACAGTGCTCTATATTTTTGTATTAATTTCGTTTTTTTTAGAGATCACATAATACATAGTAATGACTAATTAAAACAATCAATATTAAAAAAATTAGATCAATAGATATTTTATAACACACTCGTCACATAAATTGTTTTTAAACATTCCAAGTTGGGCATTTTGCAAAAGTATTGAAATAGAAAATTTAAAAAATGTAGATTATATATAATATGCAAATAAGCAAGTAAATAATAATTATGCATAAATAATAAATATGCATAAGAGACAATTATTAATTTAGGCAAACATGCAAATTTATTAAAATTAACCTCCAGTTTAATTATCTCTGATTTGTAAAGATATGCATAGTTTGCCATTACATTGCTTACAATTAAAAGAAGAAAAAAATGATCAATAAATAAATATAAAAGTTAATAATTTTATTTAAACCAATATATATAACATTGTTACGGGTCAACCTCCTTGAGTTGGAGTTAACTCTTTAATGGCCTGGAGCTTTTTTGTCTTAATAGTGAAATATTTCAATTTCTTTGTGTTTTGGTTATTATTTGTTTAACTACTTGTATAAATTGTAAATATTTATGTATTTAATAAATATTTTATTATGAATTAAAAAAAATAATAATAATTATTTAAAAGTAAGTTAAAATAAAAAAAGGAAAAATCTAAAGATAAAAGTTTTTTTTTTTTTAAAGAAATGTAAAAGAAAATAATAAAAACTGTTAATTAGTTTCTATTCAAAAATTATGTTTAAATCTTAATAGAATGGAAATGTTTTTTTTTTTTATTTAAATAAAATGATATAATAGCAAACAGGCCCTTGGGCATTTAAGTGATGATACGTCAGATAAGAGATGATTTTAAAAATTCCTAGTAATAAAATCTGATATTCCCACTTAAAAGTGAACTGCTCAATAAATGATGCAAATGAGTGCATGGTCCACAGGGGAAATCATCATTGCAGATCAGCATGAAGCCAGGCAAGATCAATCCTGGAATTTAATGATAAGGAATTCAAAAGGTTATAAAAAGAAGAAAAGAAATTTTTTGCTAAGTGGAGTTTGTTTTTTTTTTTTTTTTGATTGCTTGTGCTGATTTCGTGTTTATTATTTAAACATTGTGGGCATTCAAAATGTAGGGGGTCACACAATAAATTTGTTTCCCATTTTTTGCATCAGGTGAGGTGGCCTTCAGACTGATGATTCCTGTAAAATGACGAACGACATTTTCATCTTCCTTAAGAGCAATATTAATATGGAACAGACTGCAAAGATGGACTTCAATAATCCAATGCCAGGGAAAGTATGAACTTTTGCAGTAAATAAAATATAAACTTTAATTATATAAAAAATAAGAACTTTTCAAATACTCAGTATAAATGGTATCTAATTCATAAACTCTCTTATCTGATTAAGCAGAAATTTAAATTACTTGTCATCTTTTTATTATATGTTTGCTATTATTATTATTTCCATTTTCATTAATTTCTTTTAAATTAATAATATAAAAGTGGGTGTAAATGGCAGCATAGATTCATAAGATTATGTTAGTTTAAGATGTATTAATTGTTGGCTACTTGTTTTGTAATTGAATCAGGTGCTGGTGGAAGGATATACTAATATTTTATGTCAATGTAATCTGGGGAGGTGCATTGGATTTCTCATTCCCTTGTGCCATGTTAGCATACAGAGCAAAGTACCTACATGAATGTGTGGTAGCCATCACATTGCCAATAGTCATAGATGTATTTCCTATGACCCTGATCTTCTTATGTTCTGGTTGGAACAGTAAGCTGACAAAGACCACTATCCCCCATTTATGGAGTGCATCTTTTATATAGTTCCAAATGATTGCCTTGCCAGACAGATGCACATTCCTGTACTGGATGAGGGCCATTATTTCTTTAATGCTATCATGCTACAGAAGCACATTTCTGATACCATGATTTTTTATGCTAACATCCTCATTTTGCATTGATCACATCCATACACCAGTAAGCTGGTGTTGGTATGGATGCAAATTTTCAGTCCAAGGTTAAAAGAGTGGGGGGTTAATTAAATGCATATTCTATGTAGCATATTTACACTTAGTAAAATATTAAAATTATGTTAAATCTATTAAATGCATCCATCTGTGCATATATATAAATTCAATATCTTTAATCATTAACTCAGTTTCTGATTTTTTTTAAATGTGTGTGTGCATTATAATAAAAATGTTTTGTTCAATTAATTTTTGGTAGTAACTTATTTTTTTTTATTAATAAAGTTTTTATTAATCAAAAATTAGAAAATTTTAAAATACACAGTATGATTTTTATAAGCTCAGCTGTTTGAGAGTTGGCGACTGGGGCATTCAGTTCGATAAAAGAGTAACCTCACTCATATGTATCTGCTGTCTTTATAAATTTTTTAGATTTGAATAGCCTAGTGGCACTCTGTCATGGAAAATAGGGTTGTGAGGTTGTATTCTACCATTATAGTATGAAGGTGGAAATGCAATACATATTGCTAATTTCCTCAGAGTCATGCTTTGACAAAGATACTCTGTATTGAAAGCATAGCTTAGCAAATTAATACATTTATTTTGTCTTTTTACTTACTTATTTGTACATTACATATTACCTATGGTATTAATCTTTCTACTTTTATGTAAATGAAGATTACAGTATATTGTTATTATGAGAGTAAACTAGATTAAATGAATAGTATGAAATTAGTTCAGCCCAAATTATTTTAATGAGTAGGAGGTAACTTTCAGTGTTTCATGTTTTCATTAATTCCATGATCTTCCTATGCATAAAGTGTGAGTCCATTGGATACATCTTTTTTGTCAATACAATCTCAATGCTGGGCAAGTAAGATATTTAGTCTAAAACTATCAAAACATCACGATTTATTTCTTATGCTTACACGTGCTGTTAATAAGAGTATCAAATTCCATACAGTAGTGCAACCAACTGTAAGCTTTCATAATTAATGGATGCAGGAAAGTTTATGCATAAAATTTCTGTCTACTGCCTACTCATCCAACATTCCCAGAGTAGTTTCATTAGATCCTAGGATCTAGGTGCAGTGCTCTCAAATCCAAGGCTCCTCACTGATGAAAGTCATAAGCTAATAACGGTTTAATAACATAAGCCATGTATATTTAGATATAAGGGCTCGTGGGGTTAATATTAATCTATGTTTAACTGTGTCTACCCTATAAATTTAATCCAATCTACATTCTGTATGAATGTGTATTTATGTGTAAATAAAAATATGTAATTAATATTTGACTTCTTATTAAACTTGACATAACAGAGATAAGACTAAAAACTGTTTAAGATGAACCAAAAAATGTTCTAAAAAAGTTCACACCTAGACTGATGGTGCAAATTATTGAAATGGCAATGGATTAATATTTTTTAATATCAATGATTTATTCTAAATCTAGATATTGATTCTCTATGATTTATATTCTTATTATCTTCTGTTTCAGGAAGGCATGAGAAGAAATCTTTCCAATTAAAATTTATAAATAATCCATTTGATACAGATTGTGTTAATGAACTTTTTGGAATATAGAAAGAAATAATAAGAAATGTTCTAATATTATATACAGTATATAAAAACAGAGCTTTTAGTAGTATCTCACCATAGAACAAAGGTCATTCTACAAGCCACATGGAGGTAAAGTGAAATAAAAGTCATCACTCATTACATTTACCAATTGTGGATGTTTTTACATTCTAGTTATGATTATCTAGTACATGCACTGACCAATATTAAAATATTTATTGGATTGAGTATGGATGTATTCTTGAAAAAAAATGGTTTAGCTTTATTAGAACTTAGCAATTGTTTGAACCTCAGATTCAAACCCAAGTAGTAAAGCATGTAGGCAAATATGCCACTATTGTATAAGTAAATATAAATCAAACCTTTTTTTAATACAAATATCCAATTTCAGAGTAAAGACTCATCCAACAGTCCCATTTACTGAAAAACCAGTGAAGAAAACAGTATTTCCCAGGCTTACAAATTGCTGGTTGATGAGAATTTGAGATTCTTTATAATGTTGTTTTGCATTATATCTAAGAATAGAAACATACCCATTTACCAACCAATCTGTGGAGAATAATAGAGTTGGATGGGGGCTCTAAAAAATTTTATGCCTCTATAAAAATGTGCTTAGCCTATATTTGAACCCATAACATATACTAAAGCCTTTTCTATTAAATATATATATATATATAATTGTAAATCTAAAATACAAAAAATAAATCCTTTATGTTGCTTTTGCAAATTAAAAATAAATCTTAGATATAATAAAATATCTTTATTTAACAACAATATATATATATATATATATATGACAATAACTGTAATATATATATATATATATATGACAATATCTGTAATATAGTCATATAGTCATATAATTAATTTAACTAATATCTGGATAATAAAAAATGAATGGAGAGTTGTATAATATTTGTTATTATAAAGATATTTAAGTAATTATAGGCTTGTGTTAATTTTATATAGAGCAGTTAGATGTCACTATGTATGCAATATAGGTTATTTTTGTAATTAAGACATATTGAAAAGGGCAAAAATTTAAAATTTGCTGAAAAGAGCTTTTATATATTAGTTTTATATGTAATATATAGGGTATATGAGCACAGACTTTCACACGACCCACCACTCTCCACACTATCTCATAACACTGATACACCTGAACACATATATGTTGAAAAGATAAATAATCACCAATATACGTATTTCATGCTAAACCAGCAACATATATGTGTTCAGGTGTATCAGTGTTATGAGATAGTGTGGAGAGTGGTGGGTCGTGTGAAAGTCTGTGCTCATATACCCTATATATTACATATATAAACACAGGTATATAACAAGCCTGTGTGTTTCAATTATATTAGTTTTATGTGTATAATTATATGATTATATTACAGATATTGTCATATATATATATTGTTGTTAGATAAAGATATTTTATTATATCTAAGATTTATTTATAATTGTAAATCATTTTTCAGAATAGTCTATGAATAAAAGCCTTTTCAAGCATCATCAAAGAGGAGTAATCAAAGTTTTAGTCTCTCTCTTTCTCTCTGTTGGATGTTGAGGGTTCTACTGTTTTTCATCCTTGTTTATTTTTTATTTAATAAACAGCTATAAATCAATTTACTAATCTTTAAGTATATGGCTATTTAAATAGTTTATGGGCTGGTTGTCTGGAAAAAATATACCATGCCTGTTTGAAACTGACCTGTGTCTCAGACTGTCGGCATCTTAAGCAACAACACGAAGCATTATATTGCATAGTTGTTTACGTACAGTAATTGTTGTAATAATTAGCAGATCTGCCAGTTACTTCAACAACTTGAGTTCAAATTTAGGTGAATATATTTTTTTTCAGTTATGTGATAGTTTTGAAGTGATCTTACTTTCTTTTCTTTTTTTTAAGTAATTAAGCCCGCTATACTCAAACAACCAATTAAGCTACAATCATTATTGACTTTGCCCTGCAGTTGGCTATTAAAATTTATTTTAACTTTCTATCTTAAATACATATATATATACAAATCCACATACATCCGCTTATCAAATTACATATAAAAGTAACTTTTATTAATAAAATTAATAAAGGTTGAAAACTTTAGAAATTAACTTAATCCGGTTGTTTTTTATAGGTTTATAAATAGAATTTTTTTTATGTGATTAAGAGTTTTATAATAATGTAATTATGCTATAAATTTTTTATATCAAACCTTATTTTAAAGTTAATAAAGTCAGATATTTTTTTTGTTATTACATTAGGGTAGGATATTTTTGATATACAGATATGTAGATATGATAAAATACAATTAAATTAAATAATGTGTAGCATCTACTTAACAATTTTATATCGTATTAAATATAATACCATTTTTAAACAAGCACAGTCACGATTCTCGCGCCATCTATAATAAATTGTATAATCGTAATTATTACGTAAGTCAAATCAAATGATTTTTTCTCTTTTCCGGATAATTGTAATATTCAAATAAATATTCTGGACATTTATATAGAAAAGGTAGCCTTTATAATTTAAACTTAACTTTTATTAATGCTTAGCATGGTATGTAAAATATTATAATCATAACATTATAATTATTTCTTCTCGAAAGCGCCCAGCATTGTATCATGAATCTTATCAGTTTCTCTATTGTTGCGTCTCAGCGCAATCAACACATATTACTTCTTTAGTGTTTTGAGCTTTTAAGTACACTTAATAATTATTCAACAATATATACGTTTGTTTTATTTAATAAATACCATTTAAATATTTTTAAATGTCAAATAAAACAAATGTAAATGTTAAATAATTATCAAATGTACTTAAAAGCTCTGAACACTAAAGAAGTAGCATGTTGTGAGTGAGTTGAGACGCAGCAATAAAAAAGCTGATAAGATTAATGATACAATAGCTGAGTGTTTTCGAGAAGTAAGAATTATAATGCTATTATTATGATATTTTACATATCAAATGCATGCTAAGCATTACTAAAAGCGAAGTTTAAATTACAAGGGCTACCTTTTTTGCATAAATGCCAGAACATTTATTTAATGAGTTAATTGATAACCCTAGTTTCATCGAGTCTGGTTTTGAATCCCAAGTTCTCATTGATGAAAACAAATCCAGTAACCAATCCAAGGATGGTAGGGGGGGGGGTAACTTCACTACCATCACATAAAATTGATTAATTAAGCTTACTATAGATGGCGCTACAGTAGAGAGCAGCATTTTTTATTACATCCAGTTAAAATTAAATGACATCACCATACTTATTGTAGTAATTAAAAAACTGGTAAAAACTGTTTGTTTCTGTAACATTGCAATGCATAATTAATATACATAATTTTAAATTAACAATTTAATAAAAGAATAAAGTCTAGTATTTCTTTTGAATTGATTTTAATTATAGATTGCAGTGCTTCTTTTGTTGTTATTATTACTATTTCCACTATACAGTAGTGCCACTCAGGCAAGCCAGAGTAATCAAAGGATGCCAGAAGTCTTGTGCATAAAATCCCTATCTAGTGACTACTCATCCAATATCCTCAAACTAGTTTATAGCTTGTGACTTTCAATTTTAGACTCATGATGTTTAGTGGTTTAATACCAATCGTGTCTTATATGATAGTGGTGGCTATGGTTATTAAAGAACCAAAGATAGCAAAATGTATGGGTACTGAACTGAGTTCAGACTTATATGATTATATAAGCCAGGGGTCCCCTATCCTATGCCCATGGGCACCATGGTGCCCATAGACCATTTTATGTGTGCCTGCCACTATCCAAACATGATAAAAAATTATTTATTTGATACAAATAAATTTAATTTTTAAAATTTTTTATAAATTATTGTATTATATTGTAATCAAATGTTAAAATTTTATTTTTGAAATAAATATTTTTTTGTACATTATGTGTACTATTAACAATATCCAACTATAAATTTACATTGAAAAAATAAATAGTGCCCGCCACCTGGCCAGTATTATAGAATGTGCTCTTAAGTGCAAAAAGGTTGGGGACCGCTCATATAAGCTAATGAGCTTAGATTAAAAATATTATTGTGTTTTCAATTTTATTCTCATAGTTTTGTAGTTAAATAGAGATAAAAGATGGCTGCTGGAGAGTTACATTAGATCCTAAGATCTAGCTGCAGTGCTCTCAGATCCAAAGCTCCTCACTGATAAAGGCCACAAGCCAGAAACTAGTCTGGGGATATAGAATGAGTAGGCACTAGATAGGTATTTTATGCACAAGCCTTCTGGCATCCATCAATCACTCTGGCTTGCACTGATACTGCATGGAGAGTTTTTGTCTGTTTTAATAACAGTTATGAGCAAGCATAAAAAATGGTGATCATGTGATATTTCAATAAACATATATTCAATTGGGAAAATACAAAAATATTTGATAGAGATGAAAAAATATAAAAAAATTTTTTAAAGAACTTACATAACAAAACCCTACAACTAGTGTGATTATACATAATAAAACCATTAATTAACTTTGCTCTTAGTAAAAAGTGGAGAAATTGAAAGAAATCTTATAGATAGATATATAAAATTTCTATTGACTGTTGCCTTTGGTAGAATGACTCAGCTAATTATAGCATTATTTTAAATTTCAATACTCAAAAATCTAAAGATCCAGGTTTAATTCCCATGCTAGTATTGTTATTGGCTAGACCAGCAACACCTGATTAAGAGAGTAAAATAATACCATTCAAAACAATGTATATAATAATCTGTGTGCTAATACTAGCAATTGAATGTAATTGAAAAATTTAAATAAAGTTTAATTTTTTTCTATATATATTCAATATTTAATATTAGATGATGAAAATAGTCCAACATAAACTGTCATCATCAAAAACCTTCAAGCATACAATACACAATTTTACTGTAGTCAAAACTTATCAACAAAACTTGAGCTATTTATATATGATGTACAATGTATATGACGGAATTTGACTCAAACGATAATGGATATAATAGCTTTTCTACTTTTTAGTTTTATATATGTAATACTGCATTATCCAAATCAGTTTTCAATGAACTATTCAGTTTTAGATTATACTTCTAGCATCAATGTTACATATAAAATTAAATTTTAAAAATTTTCACCTTTCTTTTTTTTTTTTTGCTAAAATTGTTTGCAAAATTGGGTGAAAATTGAGTTGATGGGATTCAAGGGGGAAAAAACTGAATAACCTGAATCAAAATCATATAAAAAATAATAAACTTCTCACATGATGATATGGAGAATGGAAAAAGGAAAATGAAAGGATATTATTAGAAATGCCAAAAATAGTGCAGAAAAAGAACTAATAAGAGAAGTGTTTCTTTCTTTGAACTTTTTGAATCTTATTCTGATGGTAAACAATAATTTAATATTGAAATCAAGATTTTAAACAAATTTTATAATATTAGTAATATTTTTTTATACCTTTGTATTAAAAAAAACATACTTTTAAGAGAATATTTTACAAATAATATCTTCAAAAATACTACTGGTTAAGGTTAAATTTAAAATTCATGAAGCTTTAGGGTAAAAATTTTTGAGGTTGTTCTAGCTCCAAATATGTATATGGATAATGTAAATAAAATTTTTAATGATTTGATGAAATTAATTTTCAGAAATATAACAACTAATTTACTTTAGTTATGAATGTGGCTATTTAATGCTATTTTTTTTTACCTGATATTACACAGACAGTTGAAACTCATTCACACATCTTTTATCAATCAAAACCATATAGTCTCCCATTTGCAAAGGGATACTCAATTAGATATGTCTTAAAGCTTTTGTAGCCTATATTAGAGCCAAAGGTATATCACAACTCTAGTTAACCCAGTCCTAAATACAATTTCTCTCTTGTCTATTATTACACATTTCACTTGTACATGTTGACAATTTTTTTCACAGATCATGCTTTTGAGCATGCTCATCAATTACATCAATATAAAATTAAATCTTTTGTTAGCATCTCATTTAAAGATTTAAAGAAAATACATTACTCTTTTAGACTAAAAGTATAATGAGATTCCAAAACTTTAGTTGATCCTGAATCATGACTAAAATATCTGTGTATTCTATTACAAGATACAATTCCACCTAAATGTTTTTTTATTAAATGATTCAAGTTAAAGTTTGAACCCACATGTATTTTGTGCAATAATTATCTAAAAAAATGCCACATATTTTGCAATCCTGTTCATAGTTTCATTCTTGCACCTGGTAGTTTTCAATCTTTTTCACATATGCAATATGGAAGTTTGAACTTTTATTGAGATCAACATTCCATAAAAACATGGATTTTTGAAGTAATTGCAGATTAGTTAAATGACTACTACAATTTTTTAACTTGACTTCAATTTTGTAGGGGCCAGACAATATATTATATGACTCAAATCAAGATGGGTTGTGGTCCATCATATATTCATCTGTGCAATTTCATTTTTGTTGTACGTATGTTAATATTTGTTTATAATATCAATAAAAAAACTGTTGATAAAATTATTTTAAAAAAATTAAATGGTTTCTGAAAACCCAATGGCAACTATCATTGACCCAAGATTAACCTTTGTTTCTGTGTAAATGTAATTAATATATTTATAATATATCTAAATATATATATATATTAAATACTTTTATTGATTGTGCACTAAAAAGAAAAAAAATATTTTTCTTTAATCACAATTGGAGTTTTTAAATTTAATTTCAAATAAAAGCATGATAGTTTAGAAATTAATTAAGTGAATCCCATGTTATAAAAAATGGGGATTGGCTTCATTAATTTCTGAACCCCTCATGCTTTTATTTCAAATTAAATCTAAAAACTCTAATTGTAGTTGAAGAAAGAATTATTATTTTTTTACTGCATGGTAAATAAAAGCATTTAATATATAAAAACATATCTCTATTATTTTTACATTTTTAGTATTGGCATAGTAAATAAAAATATAAAAGTATATTGAAATTGAAATTGATTGGACACTTATAGTTATATATATCATTAGATATTTTTGCTATAAGTTCAAACATGTACCCCTTATATATATATATATCTTATTTAGTATGTTTACAATATTATATGTGTATATAAGTGATTAAAAATAGGAAATATTTTTTAAGTGAAAAGTGTTCAACATTTTTATTTTGATTGGAAATTTAAAAAATTAATGTGATTAATCACTTTCTAGATATTTTAAACAAATATACACAATTCCAACAAATTATTTGAACGTGAATATATTAAATATCAATTTTAAAATATTAAAAAAATGTTATTAAATTGAAAGAAAAATATCTCTTTATACCACCTTCTACTGAGTTAACAAATAAACAACCAATCAAACAATTTCAACTTCAGTAAAAGCATAATATATATATATATATATATATATATATTAACTTATATATATATATATATATATATATATATATATATATAAGTTGCTAAAGTTTTATTGATAAAAATATTTTATATCAATATTAGTTTAGAAAAAAAGTCATTAAGTGAATGCAGTCTTTAATTTATTGCTTAATTAGCTTTTTTATGAATCCAGATTTCAGGATTCATTATTTAGCTTTTTTTTGATAATATCAATGTATCTGCTTCACTGTTGGTCCTTATTATTATATCAGTGAGCAAATTCCAGGTCTTTTGCTCTCACATTTGCCAGCAGCTATTTCATATCTATTATTCTTACTCATATTATAATCTGAAAATATTATAACTTTATCTTTTTAATGCATTGCCAAATCCATGTAATATTAATATTTACATTCGTTATTACTTTTACAATGCTTCATATAATTGCAACCCACTATGACAGTTTTGATCGCCCTAGAAATCTTCTTCAGAACTAAATATAAGTAGAAGTTCTGAAGAAGATTGCTGGAGCAATCAAAATCATCATAGTGGGTTGTAATTATCTGAAGTATTGTAAAAGTAATAAAGAATGTAAATGATATTAATATTAATTTGAAAATAATAAGTAAATTAATCTTTGACAGTTTTCAGAAAAGAAAAACAATAAAAGGGAATTCACATTGTATGTGATTCACTTTGGTAAAAAGTAAAAAGTAAACTTTCCTATATAACATCTGAGTAATTTTTCCTAAAAGAATTATTCCTTACTGAGAATTATGTTGCAAATTTTTTTTTCTCATGTGTCATAGCATCAGCCGGAAAGCAAACCCGCTAGCCCGGGACAACTGCTTGTAAAGCAGCTGTCACTGACTTCTCGACCACCAATGTTTGACAATTATGTTGCAAATATTTGAATCAAATTTGTGTCCAAAAACTATTTACAAAATAAGTATTCTATATTATGAAAATATTACATAAATAAGTGTATTTTTATTACTAACTTGACTCATAAATATAGTTAGTAATCACTCTGTGCTGATATTTGCAAAGTCATATTAATAACTTATTTATCTCAGAACTTCCTGATTAAGAATAAAATTAGGACAAAATCAATGCTGGTGAGAGTTGTTTAAGAGAATGCTATACGGAAATTAAAGTTAAAAAAATTACTAAAGAGTTGTTTAGAGACTACAGTGCATTATGACAACAAGAAAAGCTTATGATAATGTTAACAATATCATACATTTTGACCAGAGCCACTCTAGATTTTGAGATCTAGACTTCCGCCTTTCAAACATATAGATAAATCTATTTCTGCTAGTAAAGGTCTTGGATACTTTATTGATTTTCAATTTTTTTTAATAAAGCTTTAAAACAGGGGCACATTAATATTATCAATACTTTTCTCCACTTTTCATTCGTATGTTTCAAAAATTAATTTCTCAACTTGCCTTCACATTAAAAAAAAAACATTCAGTATGTATTTGTGTTCTTAGGATAACCTGAAAACACTGAGAAATGGGTTCTCATAACTTTGAACTCTTCCTGAATAAAAGTCAATGTAGGTACAAAATCATTGAGTAATTCAAAAGTTGTGAAATGATTAAAATAAGTTAAGCACAATGCTTAAAATTTAAGAAAAGAAAACTATAATCTATGGACATACTATCTAAAAATAAAAATCACTATAATAATGATAATGGTGATGATGATAAGAATAATAACAATCGAAAGAGTTTATTGCTGGAGAGTTTAAAAAAAGTTCGAGAGCCGGATCATTGGATCTTAAACTCCAGAATCTGACCCTACCCAGCGATAAACTACACAGAGCACATAAAAATAATGTTGATAATAATAAAAACTCGTGGTTGCTTCTTCAGTCTTTCCCAGTTGGTGTTTTAAACCCGGTATCATCTGTAGATCTTTCCAGTCACACTGCTCCAATTAATTTCCTTGATTTCTCAATTATTCAATTAGTTTCTCATTTGGCTTCTTAAAAACTGATTGATCAAGAGATTTATAAAACGAAAAAAGCAGGCGGTTAATGTTTGATTATAAATTAATTATTATAAATAGAAAACATTAGTCGAGCGTTGTTTGCCGAGAGGTCAGTGCAGTTGGTTGCAGACGGTTGTTGCGGGTTCGCCTCCGGCTGATGCTATGACATATGGAAAAAAAAACATTACGGGGAGGGGGAGATAATGTGTATTTTTATTTTTGGTTTATGCAAAAGTATGTTGTCAAAGTCATGTTTAAAATAGAGTTAAATTTGTTGGCTTTTAAATATCTTTCCATTAACTTTTTAAAGAACTTTTTTAATTAAATTTATCATATCTAAAAAGATTTTTTTTAGAAAAATAACTTAATTAAAAGGGTTTTTAAAAAAAATTAATCTAAATAAAGTAAAGTTGTAATTGATCTAAAGCCTAATTTTAAATGTAATATATGCAATTGTATTTTTTTAAGAGTATGTTTAATTAAAAAAATTATAATCCTTATATTAAAAAAAGACATATGTTTGGAATAAATTAGAATATGAATGATTTATTTCCAAAGTTATAATATTTGTATCGCATTCATAATAAGGAATAAAAACAACTCATCTTTCATCATTAGCTTGCAAATGTCTTGCAATGTTTTTGTTAGTGTCTTCACCTCGTTATTAATAATTTAAGGTTCAAATTTACATAGAAATTGGAAGTTATTTTAGATAACTATCCTGTAGCTAATCCATGCAGCTATCCAATATTGTTATGGACATGTGCATCAGTCACTTATAACTAACATGAGTCTATCTCTCAGGGTTCTCCTTTGAGTGCCCTCCTTTTCATACTATATGCTAATTTTTTTCTGAAGTCAATTGAACAGGATGTTCCTGGAATTTTTATTCTCAGCATTAAAAAGCACATACATCTCATTGCATACATGGATGACCTGGCTGTGTTCTTACCTTTTCATAGGTGTATTCCAGGGCTTATGAGACTCGTGTCCAAATTCTCAAGTAAATCATGTCTAGGTTTTAATTTGACTAAATCAGTTGCATGGAGGCTGTCTTCAGAGAGCAACATTCTCTCCCAGTTCTCTGCTAGGCCCCAAGGTTTCTTGGCCTTGCATTTAACCTTTCCTCACTGGCATTGAAGAGAGAAATCTGAAATGCTATCCTGACAGCTGCTAAAAGAATGATAGACTCATTGCAGAAGGTTTACATGCCATTATATGCCAAGACAGAACTCCTAAACATTTTGTTGTTCCCTAGGATTGCCTATTGGCAAGTTTACAGGGAAATTCATCCGTGGTATCAAATCCATTTGTTCTAGGTTCCTGTGGGGGGAGGACTGCAGAAATCAGCCTCAGGAAAGTGCAGAGACCTACTAAATTAAATGGCCTGTGGCTGCATTCACTACAGATCCTTTGGCCTATTGTTCTTTCAATCTTTATTCTAAATTTGATAACATGCCTACAAAATTCACATACAGAGGTTGTGCATCCCACTGAGACTCCACCTCCTAGTAAGGATTGTTGGTTATCTGAACTGCTATTAGACATCGTATCAATGAACTTAATCCCTGGTCAGTCACAACCCCTTAAAATTCATTACTGAAATGCATTTACTTCTGTTTTGATAACGTAGTATCTGACAGCACCACACTCGATATAACTATCTATAATTTCTTGAAAAAATTCAAATGGTGGAGCCCGGAGCCAAAGTTTTTCAACTTCTTGGTGAAAGTTAATTTCAATTCTCTGCCCACAGGGAGTTGCCTAACATCTTATAGGGGTTATAAATCTATTAGTAGCCTATGTGATTGTGTCAAAGAGAGGATGAGACTATTGAACATGTTTTTGATAGGTGTATTAGTTTGAAAAGTTGTAGAATGCTGATTTTTACAATTTATAAAAAATACTTTAGTATTGAGTGTAATGCAGGACATCAAATCAGGCATATTTTTGGTAATAAGGAGTGCTACATTCTTGATGTTCAGGGTTTGTTTGACAAGGTTTATGCTTCTTTTTGACATGAGTAACCCAGACCCACTGTGGATATTCATCAAAAATATCAGTGCAATAAAGGAGAGAGACAAGAGACTTGCTCCTCAATTGATATTTAGCAGCACTTGGGAAATGATTGACATTAGCACGTTCATAATAAACTAATTAAATATCTTTACCTAGTAAGATCATGGATCCATGGAAGATATTTATCAAGAACATCAGAGTGATAAAGGAAAGAGACAATAGACTAGTTCCTCAATGAGTATTCAGGAGCATGTGGGAGATGAGTGACATTGAGCTGTCCACAGTGAAATAATTAAATATATGGACCTGGTGTATATCCATGCTTATTTTAAATCTATGTATATATTTGTTTTAATGATGAATGTAAAGCAATATTATTCAGTGTATGCCCATGTTTAAGTTAAATATGTTAGTTTATATGGTTGGATTTGTTTTCTTGTTGATAGTGAATGTCATTAAATTATATACCTTTCTAACAATAAACCTTCTTTTGTAACCTTTATAACAATAAATCTTCCTTTGAAAAAAAACTAACATGGTAAGATGATGCAGATTTAGTAATGGTTATAAAAAGGATTATACTCCTACAGATATTATTTAAGTTTATCTCTATTTTTTTCTTTGCTTAATCTTTAAATCATTATGCTACTTATATTTCTCACAGAGCCAAAACTCTCTATATAGTAGTGCCACTCAGTGCAAGCCAGAGTAATCAGTGAATGAAGGAAGGTTTGTGCATAAAATCTCTATCTAGTGCCTACTCATCCAATATCCTGATTGGTTTCTAGCTTGTAGTTTTCAACAGTGGTGAGCATTGGATCTGAGAGCACTGCACCTAAATCTAATACAATTTTCAGCAGTCACCTTTTATTTTTTTATGGTAATCATGTGATGTTTGATGGTTTATTACTTATATTTCTCATGATTATATAATAATTTATTTATTAATCTCTTTACATACTAATGAGGAAATCTGTGTTTACATATGAATTTGAATTAAAGTACATCCTGAGAAAGCAAACATAAATGATTATTTTGTATTCATTTTCAATCCAACAAGGCATATTGGTATTAACAGCATAGATAGTTTTAGTTTATAATCACCTTGAAAACATCATGGCTGCAAATTTTAACCAGATTTTCAAAACACAATTCAAATTTATTATGTTTCATTATTTTTTTGTCCATTTAAAAATAACAACATTCACAATTCACAATGGTAGAGACTTGATTTCAAATGGTAATTTAAAAAAAAATTGTGATACTTCAAATTCTTATATCTATATCCTCTTGGAGGCCTTAAAGGAACCGAGCAGGGCAAATTCCTAATGTCCACTCCATACGTTCTTGTCGTTGCAGCTGTTATTACTATGTGTTTATTCATATAGTATACGAACATGGATGGGCTGCTCACCAACACGCATTAGCCAGCATGGTGAGTTTATTGGCTTTTTACCTCTGAGTTTAAGATCAAGAAACACCATGGTCTTTTTTCTCAGTGCCTGATAAGGCAGAATAAATGTTTGTGTAAGTGATAACTTTTTTTCCAATACATATATACAATTATGACAGACAAAAATAAAGCATGGCCATTATTCCCAGGAGGCTGTAAAGTCACCAACCAAGGCAGCATTTGGTGGCCAAAGGTGGAGGGTGCTAAGAATCCCCTGATTGTGGACCCAGGCTGCCATTTGATGACAACTTTTTATTTAGGTACTTACAACTGCAGATCACTTTCAAGTGAAGAAAGATTGAAAGAATTAGAAGAAGAACTCTTTTATATTAAATGGGACATTATTGGACTTTGTGAAGTTAGAAGAAAAGGTGAAGAGACAATTGATTTAAAAAGTGGACATATACTCTATTATAAAGGCACAAATATTGGAAATACAAGTGGAGTAGGATTCATTATAAATAAAAAGTGGAAGAACAATATTGTGAAGATTGATGGTGTATCGGACAGAGTGGAAAGATTAGTTATACAACTTAATAGCAGATACCAAATGCAGATAATTCAGGTTTATGCCCCAACAAGTTCTCATAGTGATGAAGTATTAGAAGATTTTTATATGGATGTACAAAAGGCTTTTTATCAGAGTAAACACCATTTTAAAATTGTTATGGGAGACTTTAATGCTAGAATTGGTAAAAAAATGAAAGATGAAAGTGCTGTGGGTAATTTTGGTTATGGTAATAGAAATGAGAGAGGACATAGACTTGTGGAGTTTGCAGAAAAAGAAAAACTTTATATTATGAATTCTTTTTTTGAGAAAAATGTTAAAAGGAAATGGACATGGAAGCATCCAAATGAAGGTACAGCAGAATTGGATTATATTTTGACTAACAGGAAATACATATTTCAAGATTGTAATGTTCTTAATAAATTTAACACAGGAAGTGATCATCGATAAGTAAGGTGTAAGATACGTGTTAATGTAAAACTAGAGAGACAAAAATTATTAAGAAAAACAATATTTACAGTTGATATTCCTAATCTTCAGAAACATTCTAATGAATTTAAATTAGAACTTACAAATCGGTTTCAAGTATTAGTAGATTTTGAACATGATTCAGATTTGAATGAAATTAATATGAAAATAACTGATACACTTTTAAAAACTGCAACAAAGATAGCTGGTAGAAAGAAACAGCAATTGACCAATAAAAGTTCTACTGAGACTAGAGAATTTATGAAGAAAAGAAGGAATATGAAGATATACAAAAATGATGCATTAAAAAGAATATCTTGAATTTTGTAAAATGGTGCGGGAAAGAGTTGAAAATGATATAAGAAAGTATAACTGTGAACTAGCAAGGAAAGCTGTAGAAGAAAATAAAAGTCTTAAGAATGTAAAACAACATTTTGGTACTGGTAGGAAATTTATATCTGCAATATAAAAAAAGATGGAATTATTATTAAAAAGAGAGATGACATCATGAAATTGGTAGAAGATTTTTATCAAGAATTATATAGTAATAAAGAACAAGTACCTCCTATATCTATTACATCTTCCAAATTGCCTAGAATTTTAAATGAAGAAGTGAGACATGCAATTAAATGTATGAAGAAAGGAAAGGCTCCAGGTAATGATGGAAATATAATTGATATATTAAAAGAAGCAGGTGAAGAAATAGAAAAAATTTTAGCAAAGTTATATACCAAATGTCTAAATGATAAAGATGTACCGGATGATTGGAAGAATGCAGTAATAATATTAATATTTAAAAAAGGTGATAAAGAAGATATTAGAAATTACAGACCTATCAGCCTTTTATCAGTTTTATATAAAATTTTTACCAAGATAATTACTACTCGTCTACAGAGAACATTGGATTTCCACCAACCAAGAGAACAAGCCAGATTTAAAAGTGGTTTTAGTACAGTAGATCATATCCAGGTATTGAGAGAAGTTATAGAAAAGACAAATGAATATGAGTTTCCATTATGCTTAGGATTTGTAGATTATGAAAAGGCATTTGATTCTATAAACATTTCTTCAGTGATTAAAGCATTAGATCATCAAGGTATAGATCCAGGATATTGTCATATTTTAAAGAATATTTATAAAATGCAACAGCAACAATTAGATTACATAATGACACTGGGAAAGTCAACATTGAGAAAGGTGTAAGACAAGGTGACTCCATATCTCCAAAACTTTTTACAGCAGTGCTGCATGAAGTATTTTGTGGATTAAAATGGGAAACTAAAAGAGTGAAAGTAAATGGTGATTATTTAAGTCATTTAGATTTCGCAGATGATGTAGTTGTTTTTGCAAATAATGCTTCAGAGCTGCAGGAAATGTTGCAGGAGTTATCAGATGAAAGTAGGAAAGTAGGACTAAAGATAAATGTTAAAAAGACTAAAGTAATGTTTAATTGATTTGCTCAAAATATGAAAATAAAGATTGATTATGATGAATTAGAAGAAGTTAACAGTTACAAATACCTTGGTCAGATTATTAATACAGATGGAAACATAATGGAGGAAATTAATCATAGAATTAAACTTGATTGGAGTGCTTTTGGTAGACATAACTTGATACTAAAAGGAAATATGCCTATGTGTTTGAAAAGAAAGTTTTTTAACAAATGTGTTTTACCAGTTCTTACTTATGGATCTGAGACTTGGACACTTAATAGAAGAGCAATTCAGAGACTTCAGACCACTCAAAGAAGTATGGAGAGATGTATGTTGGGAGTAACAAGAAGAGATCGTAAGCGCAATGTATGGATAAGAGAACAAACAGGTGTTACTGACCTCATTGAAAAAATTAAAAGATTGAAGTGGAGTTGGGCTGGACATATTGTTAGAAGAGTTGATAATAGATGGACAATTAAAATTTTAAACTGGATTCCAATAGATTGTAAAAGACCCAGAAAGAGACCACATGTGAGATGGATGGATGAAATAAGAAAGTGTGCAGGGGTGATGTGGAGAAGAGAAGCTAAAGATCGGAGAAGATGGATTAAACTTAGAGAGACCTTCATCCTGCAGTGGATTTGACATTTTGCATAAGAATAAAGATAGACCGGTTTCAAAACATTTTAACTTACCGAATCATTCAATTGATAATTTAAAAGTAGTGATTCTTCAGGAAGGTTTTTCTTCTACAAGGGAGAGGAAACAAAAGGAGAGTTTTTTTATTTTTAAATTCAAGACCTTAGAACCACGTAGATTGAATTTAAACACTGGAACTATTACATCTCTGGGTTATCTGGTCTCCTAAATGATTTCTATATGTGAGTTTTTTATGTGAAAATTTTCTTATATGAGGTTTTTTATGTAAAGATCGGTTATATGGATGTTTAATATCTGTGTTTAATTAGTATATAGATAAATAATTAGTTATTATAAATTATTGTACTTTGCACTATAATTTTTGATTAAAGTGTATAAGTATTTTAGTTTTTAATGAATATTAATGTGAGCACAGCTATTTTTTGTATGTGAGCATAGTCTAATTTTTGTATGTATGCACATATGTATTTTTTAATTTTGGATTTTTTTATTTTTATATTTATTTTAATTTGAATATAATTTAAGCTTGATTAGGAGGGAATGTAGTTTTTTTCTTTTTTGTTTCAATTTTTTTTTTTTGTTTCAATTTTGTCATTGATTGGGTAGATATTCTGTGTTAGATTTTGTGACCAATCAGGGGGGTTTTGTTAAAAAATTTTAATCTTTTACCAAATCTGTAATTTTTGATTATCGCCATTTTACTGTGTATTTTTTTTTTTCTGATGAAAACCAGTCCTCTGGTTGAAATATAATATTATTTATTGGATTTATAAGTCTTTTTTTGTTTATATATATATAAGTGCTCAAAGTTAAATAATTTATATATAATTTGTAGTTTTGTTTTGGACATATTTGTTCATAGTATACTGGAATAATTATTATCAAATAATATTTAAAATAGTAATATAAAATTCATTTCAACTCCATATTAAAACAATTTTAAGTTTGAATATGTAATAATGTTAGTCTGTGTCTATAAATATTTAAATTTTACTAAGTCTTCTGTTTCTAGGCTTTTTTTTGGTGAGTTTGGTGTTTTGCTGAAACTATAAAGGTTGCATTGTATTTTGGGTGCACTTAGATATCTGTGCTTGTTTTATTTTTTTCAACTAAAATGGATATTTTAGAAGGCTGGTTATGCATCAATACTGAGAAATACTATAACAGTGAATCAAAATAAACTAGACTAAATCTCCAACCAAAATTGACCTTTTTAAATTTATACATCGCTGTCAATATGCACCCTATGCTTTCCACAGATAATGCTTATTGCTTTTTTTTTTAAAACAGTCTTTTGTTAAGTCAGGACAAACTTTCCCAAAAATCTTGCATGTGTTTATCCTTATATTAAAATTCTAGTTTTAGTTTTATCTTTTTTAATCTCTTTAATTACATTTATTTACAGTTCTGATTAAATTTATCTATACTTAAACCTTATCAACACAATTTAATTGTTTTTTTAAATAATTTGTAACTTTGATTTACTTATTAATCAAGGCAATAAAATATATAATTTTAATTTATAACTTAGTGTAGTAAAAATATTACAAAAATCAATATCAGAGTCACAATTAAAAGTATACACTTTTGAATGTAGAAAGCATTTACAGTTTGCTCTTTTCATTAATTACTGTCTTTTGACATTGGCTCAACATCGGTACACCTACAACAGAGCCCAAGCGAACAGCAGCACATCTTCTGCGTTTTTTGAACACACTAAACAATCAGGCCACAACTTCATACCCGCCAACCCCGTTATTTTATGCTCAGAACCAAACGACTACAGGAGAAAAATAAAAGAGGCATTCTACATCAACAAAGACATCCATGCAATCAACAGAAGAGACACGTGCTTCGACATTTCAAAAAAATGGGCTACATAACAGTAACTCATTTGAATATTCTAATTTACATATATTTATCACATTTTTCAAGAAGGCTATGAATATGAGGCATGGTTCCTCGAAAACGTTCAGCCAAAATTTATTATTATTATTGTTAAACTAGATTTTTTTCTCTAATTTACAATCAAGTATTTCTATTATTACAAATAAGGAGAAAATAAAACCACAACTATTATAAAATTTTAACAAATATTTCCACATATTGAAATATTTATATATATTGTGACCATTTATTTTGCCTAGAAAATAAATACAGGTACAATCTAGTATCTACATTTTTATTGTTGTAATTCTAAAAGATTGGCTGGTGTTATCTCTGTTAACTTAACTGACTAACTTAATGCTCTACTTTATGTATTTAAAGCAGTATAATTGCATTTTTATTTGTTTAAGAATATGTTAATACTAAGGTTGCTATCTTTCCAAACACTGATTTCAAATGTCTTAATTAACAAATACTTGTATTTTTTTTTTTTTTAAATGCACTTAAAATCACTTTTCTTTGTATTTATTTAAATTAAATGTAAACCATTTCCAATGCAAATGTTCTATATTTCTTTCAATTGTAATAACTCACCTTCTGATAATTGCCCTAATTGGAATCATGAGTTACTCTCAAAGGAATATAAAAGAGGCAGTTTTGGAAGCATAATGATCATTTCTTCATCATCGCTATAAATTGGTCACATTAATATTATTTTGCTTGCCGAATTCTACAACCAAATTAATTAAGTTTTAATTGTTTTGAAGGACAAGATATGTGGCAAAAGGAAACATCCAAATAATCAATCTGTCCTCAAGTAGTACTATTTTACTTTAAGAAAAGAAAGCAATTTTTCTATGAAGACAGGAACTGAAACTTCAATAATGTAATTCAAGGTATTATATGGCTTATTATTTTGTGAACTTTTTCTATTCTATTCAGTCTTATTATAATGTTTAATCTGAAATTAGAAGCTTATTGCACTATTGTACCATGAACAATATTGATTTTACTTAATTAATCTATGACCAAGGTGTTTATAGTTCATTATAAAATATAATTAAGGATTCATATTTATTATATCTAGCTTATTTTATACCCATATTCAAATATATGCTTTATTTTATACTACCTTATTCTGAAAAATAATTACATTTGGATATATGTATTAATTTATAATGAACTTGTTACATTTATATGCCAACACTGATATATATTTGCAACCTATTTAATATAACTCATTTATATTATGCATTTATAACTTATCTGATATGATTATAATCTGCCTATATAAAGTATAGAACCCCTTTTGTTTGTGTACAATTTTAACATATGTTTTCATTTCAAAATATATCCAATTTGTTTTTTAATTTAAACAATCACTTTAATATTTGCAAAGTTGTGACATGATGATATAAAGTTAAACCATTAAGCATCACATGATCACTATCTTATACTAGCACATAATTTTTTTATAAACAAAGCAAAACTCTCCATACAGTAGTGTCACCCTGTGCCAACCAGAGTAATCAATGAATGTTCCTTCTATTATAAAATCATCATGATTTTTTTATATTTCAAAGAAAAATCACCATCCTGTTGTATTATTTTATCAAATGCAAACTCATTATTATGAAAAATCTCCATCTTCTAGTGAGAATATATAGGTGATCATTTGGAATCATTCTTAAAATGTGTTTTTAAATAAGAAACAGAATAAATAGTCATTAAAGAGATCAGATTTGCAATTAGAAACAATCATTTTATTCAGAAGAAAAAGAGAAGATCACTTAAGATTTTTTTTGTCTTTTATATGATAATAGATGGACAATTGAAATTTTAAACTGGATTCCAAGAGATTTTAAAAGACCCAGAAAGAGACCACATGTGAGATGGATGGATGAAATAAGCAAATGTGCAGGAGTATTGTGGAAAAGAGAAGCTAAAGATCGGAGAAGATGGATTAAACTTGGAGAGACCTTCATCCTGCAGTGGATTGATAATGGTTGTGATGATGATGATGATGATTGTAATGTTTGAAATGTTATGTGCATTTAATATTTGTCAATCTCACTTTATTTTATTCTTTATTCAGGTATGTCTAACAGATATAACCACATATCTTTGATGTATATGAATGACTGTATTCATGTTGATAGTATTTAGAAAGATTGCAGTGAGGGATTTATGAATATTTTATAAACATCTATAAGAATAAAATCACTAATTTGATATATATTATATTTTGCCTTGGATTGATGTATAATTTCTATTATTATTATCGGGGTTCAAACTCAGACTTTCACATGACCCACCACTCTCAGTGCCATCTTATATTACTGACCCACCTGATCACACACATGTTGAAAAGATAAATAATCACCAGTATACATATTTCATGCTAAACCAGCAATCATCAGTTGGTCTAGATTACTATCCTCACATATATATATATAATCAGAACTCAGCTTTATATTAAGATAACCAATATTTATACTTTAATGGACAGGCTTCAAACTATTCCAACTCACAACTCTTTAGCCTTTCGTTTCATTGAAAATCTGATGATGGAATGTTCAAAGCCCTTGATAGTGCCAATGTTGTGATTCTACCCATGTTGACATATTAGTCATTCTGACCCCTCATGTACAGGAGAATAATCCATTTATATATACATTACATATATAAATACAGGTTTAAGCCTGTACAATGTATTATTATTATTATCATAAATTTAAATTAACTATTTATTTATCTTTCATGTATACATTTGCATTAGTCTTTTGATTATACTTTTGGTATATGCACTATAAATATGAGTAAATGTGGTATAAGATTTGTCATGCAATTGTTACCTCAATGCCTTCCTTTTCATTATTGGAATTTTCATTTATAGTCATGTATTTATTGTGGCAACTATCTTGGTGACTTCTAATTTTACTTAGATATTATTTGTTAGTTCTTTTCTTGTGTTAGTGGTAAATACTAATGGAACACTTAGATACATATAGCATCAAGCCAGTATTGCTCTGCCCATTTTAGTGTAGGCTTGTTTTCTCTTAACCATCACTCATAAATATTTAGGTAGTTCAATTTGTGTATTATAAAAGATATTTGTCTAATTATATTTTCATACTCCTTATTATACATTTTCAAATGCCATTTAAATTATCTTATTATAAAATTGTATCTAAAAATAGTAATTTGTTTGGAAATAAGAAAATTGCTTGAAAAAGGGGTATTACTTTGAATAATTTATTAAATAATACAATGGTAATTTTTGATAGAAAGACTATTTCTGGTGTAATGTATATTATACCTCATTTTTATAAAAAGGTATATATAGGTCAGAGTTGTTTGAGCTTAAATGAAGAATAAAGATATATAAAAAGTATGGTTAGAAATAAATATCTTAGCTGTGCTTTATATATACATTAGCCAAACTATTAATTTTGATAAAGCTAAGGTTGTCTTCTTTGAGAGAAATGAAATAAAAAGAATTAAAGGATCTTTATTACTAAACATTTATGATTCTGAAGCAATTAACTTATTTAGAAGTTATTTTAATATTAAGGGTATATGGGAAATAAGTGGAATTGTGGGTAATATTTCTTTTAAATATGTTGCTATTTTGTAGGTCTTTACACTTGAGAAGTCTACTTATAGCAGTGAAAACATTGGTAGGTTTTAAAGTTTATTTTTTGGCTAGTATGATTGAGTTTTGAATTTGGGATAATTTTGATTATATATCATGATATTACTAGCTATAATTATATTATTAGTACATTCAGATGTATTAATTAACTTTAGTTTGTATCACTGATTATTTAATTAAACTGTAGGAGGTTTCTCTTTATTTATTTATTTATTTGTATATCCTAAATATATCACAGATATGGTATATTTACATTATATCTAACCCATGTATTAATTGATATAATGGTTTCTTTAATTTATTTTAATTGTAAATAGTGGCAGAAAATAATTTGTTTTTATTAAATTGTAAACTAAAAGAAAATATATTGAGTTTTTGTAATAAGTATTTATTTTATTCTTTAATTACGTTTCTTTGTTCATTGCCATTTGTCACATCCATAAACCAAAACAAAACCATTTAAATAGTAAAGGCGTTTAAGATGTATATAAGATTACATATTGTTTTGAAAGTGTCACATTAATGCAATTCATATGCAGTTAAATTTATATGAGATTACTGTATTGATGCTCTTGTTGTTAGATTACTTAGTGATATGTTTGGTATAACAAAATGCCTTTTACCCACTGCATAACTTTAGCTCTGTTTCTATTAGATAATTATTTTAGGTTTAAGAAAACTTGACCTTATTTAATTAATGATATAAGAACCAAAAATAAGAGTTAATCTTTGCTAGACGATATTATATTTGAACTCATCTTTAGATAAACCTGTATTTCAATATAAAAGAAGAAAGTGTTAATAAGATGTTAAGTAAATAAGAGTTGCATTGCTATTATTACTGTTATTGAATTAAAAGAACCTAAATTATCTTATTATTTTAAATTACCATTGCAAAGTTAATATTCTTTACAACAGAATTATTTAATATTTAAGAACCTGAGTATATTATTACTATTCATTATTATTGTGTGTAAAACATAACAATGTATTATCAATCAACCATTGGTCTATCCAATCTTGTAAAATAATGTCTTAATTACTGTATGATTAGTCCATGAGAGGACTTATTTAATTATTGTTCATTCAGCTGATAAGAGGACTTATCTTAGGTTATATGTTTAATTAATGCCTTAGAGATCTTGTATTGATTTAGACCTGTATTTAGACCTACAGCTTACTTTATGGTTGCTTGGTCACTCTACAGAAAGTTACAATATATATATATATATATATATATATATATATATATATGATATATATATATATATATATATATATATATATAGATATATATATATATATATATATATATATATTATATATTTATATATATATTTGGAATTTTATATGTGAAAATATCTTTTGAACTTTTATATGATAAATATTACTGTCAGATGTTAATAGACAGTACACTTTTGAATGTCATCTCTTGATGTTATATACAGACTAAAATGCTACAGTATTTTTTTATGGCTTAAGGAAACAAAGTTAATAACTTTTCACAATTCCTTATATATAAAAATAATAAATATACCGGTGACTAACTATTTTACATAGTCTTTCAATCCACAGAGTACTTTTGGTTACTTCTGAACCCTTTTCAACTGCAGTATAGAGAAAATATTAAAGGAGCATCAATTGTTATAAAAGTGTGTAAATGGTAAAAATAATAATTTAATGATTGCTTCCATATTTTTGGATCATGATAAGAAATGTAAATATAAATTTTAAGTTTGATCTTGAAAAGATAAAATTCTTCATCAAGAAAGAAACAATAAAAGAAAGATTAAGAGACAATTTTTATGAATAGAAATAAAATGATTATAATTAATAAACAAGCCACTAGCATTAAAATTCAGGAATCCTGGGATTTGAGTTAATGTCATTTGCTTTAGTTATGTTTTTTTTTTTTTAATTTTAACAGCAAGTTGAAGGTGATTAAGGAATTAACTGAAAGTACTTCTGCAGATTTAAAGACTGCGTATAATACTTAATCAACATTATGTTTATTATTTTTATTATTATTACAATATTTTTTAAATAATGGACATTTTATTTGTAGGTTAAGATTAAGTACATCTAAATATATATGAAAGTAAATTATAACATACATCTAAATATATATGAAAGTAAATTATAACATGTATTATATATATCTTACTTGAAAGTGAAATGGGTGTTTCAAAATTTATTTGTAATGAGAAAATGTGGTGATGGATGGCTGAGGTAAGGTGAAAGATGTTAAAAACAAAAAAGCTTTGTATTATACATTTGGTAAATTCAAACTATACAACAGGTCATTACACAATATACAAAAATATCACACTATCTATACTGGTGTGGAGATTAAAATATTTTTAGATCTCTAGTTCAGCTGGAGAGAAAATATTATCTGTGTAGTGCATAAATATAGAGACAAGATGAATGAAATTTTTACTGTGGTGGATAATTGTGATATAATTAAATTAAAAAGAGACAAACACAATAATAAATTTAACAGACTGATTTGTTAAATATATTTCTTTAACACAATCCTTGATTAATACACACACACAATATTTTAGGTGCATTTGGTTTTTATCAGAGTATCCCTCATCTTAACTCCACTGTATTACAATGTCTTCCAGTGCAATAAGCCACTTCTCACTTTCTGATGATCTGACTTTGTGATAATGATGGTGATATGGTAAAGTTGAGATAAGAAATCTCTAATACCCCCCCCCAAAAGAAACTCATAACAACAGTGGAATGATCTTCCATAAAATAAAAGTGAGAGAAAGTTCAAGGATGCATAGGTTATCACAAGAGACCTGAATTTAATCAACAGGAATGAATCTTGTATCCCTTTGCCAAAAAATAAAACATCTGACTTTTATAATTTACATTTCTCACAGCAATAATTTGAATATTTTATAAACTATATATTCAGCCTCTCCCAGCATAGTTAGATAATTAATTTTGCACTGTGATTCTGGTGAAAATTCACCATAAGTTAACTAAGTGCTATTAAGTGAGAATTTATTTATATGGTTATACCTTTTCATAGTGGCTTGACTCAACTCAAGTATAAATGTATTTTTTAAATAATATATTTTTTTTAATCTGACCAATATTTGTTTACATGGTTGATCCGTTTCCTCATTTTTGCCAATCACACAAATTTTGAGTAAGTTAATGGGGAGCAGGTAAAAATGACATAAATAGTGTAACAGATAACGCATAGTTTAAATAGCCACTTCAGGATGAAAGTTTTTTTCCAAAAATGTTTTCTTGTACATTTCCTTTGCTGCACAAAAAATAATGAAATCCATGACATTATTTATAAAATGGCAATTAGTTTAAACAAAATTTACTCCTTTTTTTCACCTTATTACTAAAATCAGATAAACACTTATTTACGAAAGTAATTTTGGATGAATAATTAAGTTGGCTTTATACTGATTTTCTAAAGAAACAGCTTTTTAAGTATTATCTGGCTAATTTTTCATTACCTATTATCTGTTTCCAGATACTTTCAGTAAATTTTTGACTATATTTAAATAGCTCATAAAAATGTATTTAGTGAGAATCAAATTTTAATTGATCAGTGGGCTTTGCTTGCATCTTAATTCTAAAAAAGTAGTCAGGCTTTCCACATGCCACAGCTTGCAAGATCAACTAATGATATTTTCATGTAGATACATTGCTGCATACACATTTCCCACTTTCATCATCATCAGTTATCCTTAAAAAATAATGGCTATCACATTATTTTTAGTAAATAAGCTTATAGCATTATATAAGTTTTTATTGTTTTAATTTAGCAGTATTAACGTGAATAATAAGTAACCAAAATAAACAATTTCTTAACTAACTGAAGTAACTTTGGGGTACAAACTGCTGACAGAGATTCTTTTATGACAGTTGATGACCACATTGAAATTGAAGTGAGCTTTAAGAACATGCTGATAGCATTGAGCAGTACAAAAAGTTGATTAAGAATTTCAGATAATCTTGAGAAAGAACACATGCTGTGGAATAAATTAAAGTCTTTGCAATAAGGTTCAAATTAATTCATTAAAAAAGATAACTTAGATTTTAAGTGGCCCACTGAAGAATAAACCCATTTTCAATATCTCTTTAGGGAAGAACAGAAAAGAAGAAAGCAGTACTGACTTGTCTCTTCAATTACTGATAATTGAGGATTGGAAAAATATTTTCTTATTCTACATCAATTGAATAATGAATCACCCATTAACTGATTAATATTAGATGGTTTGTTATCTATGGGTTAGTTGCTTAAAATCTTGTAAATCTGTTGAAAAACAGTTGTATTAGGCATAAAAGGCAGTTTTATATCATTGCACTAGAAACATAAGTTTACCAACTTAAGATTTTTGGCTTAATAAAATAAATGATCATCATGAAATCAACTTTTTTTAATCATCCAATAGAGGAAAGAAATAGGATAGCAATTGGAAAGTAGGGAAGTTGACTAGCAAGTTGGATGGTGGAGGATAAAGCCTAAACATGGGAATATTTCAATATAACTACAAAGAAATAAGAATCAAGCATTCCTGGCTTAAATGTTAAATAATACTTGACTGATAAAGACAAAATTTTCAGTAAAAGAAAGTAAAAGAATTCCCAATAGAGGACAGGATTAAGCTAATGGGAAATGTAATAAATTTTTTATTATTAGCTAAACAACTTTTGAAGTGATATTGATATAAAAACATGTCACAAATATAGGTATATGCTTAAATGATCAGAAAAGATTGAATAGGGGTTAACAAACTAATTTTCTCAAGTAATCAGCTAACTAAAGTTAATCAAATTAATTAATGGCCAAACTAATGAATGAATTTGAGCATAACTAAAATAGAAATGGAAATAGCAAATTTTGGCTTAACAATTGTCTCCAAAAATCAGTTTAAAAAAAGTATTTGCATCTCATTTTCTAACAAATCAAAAACAACATTAATCTCAGGCTTTGCTGAGATCAACAAAAACACACTATTCAAAATAAGAACATATATCCATTCATACTACCACTATTATCCAAATTTGAGTCTGTAAAAAAAAAGAGTTGTCTATCAACTAAGCGGTATTTCTCTTTAAAACAGCAAATCTATTACATCAATTCCAGTTTTACCCATCTAGTGTGAACATACATAATTAATTCATCTTAATTGCAGTTTTATTCATATGTTTAGACTAATTTCTAGATTAAATCTCTAACACAAAAAAGTTTTTGAATCAAATTCACTTACTATTCTAATGCATCTCTATATTTGAATAACTGTGAAAACATTAAATGCAACCTTAATGTACTATGGTGCTAAGCAACCTTGACAAAGGTAATTGCTATATTCAAAATAAATAAATAAAAAAGTATGAAATTATGTAATTAGACGTAATTGGATCGGTTGAACACTTGATTTTTTTAATCAATTTACTTATAACATAATACTCCATTACATATTATTAGAACATATAAATAAACAAACCCTTCATACAATAGCACCATTCAGTGCAATCCAGAGTAATCAATGGATGCAGGAAGGTTTGTACATAAAATCTCTATCTAGTGCCTACCCATCCAATATCCCCAGACTAGTTTCTAGCTTGTGGCTTTCATCAATAAGCAGCAAAAAGAATGGTGATCATGTGATGTTTGATGGTTTAACATATAAATAAAGATAACTTCAAAGGAAAATTACCCCCAAGATACATTTCATGCTGAATCAGCACTTATCGGTTAATTCAGATCACAATTATATATATATATATTAGCATATATTCAGTATTTATTAATAAAAAATTGTTGAATTTTGACTTACAAGTATCAAACTAACTCTACTCACAATATAGATACAAGCCACTCTAGATAAATACATTAATGGTTAACACTAATTATTTATTCGACCAAAGATTATCCTTAGCCCAGATATAAACTTTAAATCTCAGTCAAAGATTAATATATCTAATTTTTTAAGTAAGCGCACACACACATAGAGTAATTCAACTGCATTTCTTTTTTTCCATGAATAATATCTTTTGTACATGTACTTAATAACCTCACCCCCATATATTTTGAAAACATATAAATAAAGATACATTAAAAGACTAACTACCCCCAATATGCATTTAAACTATCCGCTTTCTGTTCACTACCATTAATGAACTGTTTCTTTTTAATTTTACGTTTCCTGTGTTTTTCTTTATAAATAGGTAAAAATAGTCCTGATTATTTATAAAAATTTACTTCTAATAAATATTACTGAAATTTGCTGCTGCCTAAAAATTATACATAATTAATCTTTGGAAAGATATTTCATTTTACTTTTTCCAACTGTTAAAAGTAGTCTAAACCTAGTTATACTCTTTTTTTTCAAAACGTTTTATCTTTATAAAATTATTTTGAAGTTTTTAAAGATTTGGAAAAGTTAGAACAAGATGGTTGGTTAGAGAAAAAAACAATTCTTTTATGTGTATTCAAAGATTTTTTCTGAAAACAATACTTATAGAAAAGAATTTTTTATTTAATTTTTTCATAGGAAAATTATTGATTCAAAAAGAATTTTTGCTACGAGTTTAATCATAAAAACAATTGAAATCTTGGGGCTCAAATCTGAATTGATTTTTGTTTAATTTTATTTGTTTATATGTAAAACTTGTCTGTAGTTTTAACATAATGTTCACTGAATATTTTTTTTGCCAAAGAAGTGCATATATAAAAATCAAATTTACATAAAATTATAATTATACTATATACATATATAAATAAAACTACTACAATAGTAAGAAAATTCAAGTCACATCATGTGATATTATGTTTTTAATATAAGCTTATTAAGTTATGTCACATGATGTATGACTTGATTTTCTCATTATTATAGTTTTGCTTTTGAGTCTTTGGCAATGTTATATTGTTAAGGCTACTAATATAGGGTGAAGCTGAAAATTATTCAGACCCATATAGTTATTTAAGTTATGTAGTTGGATTTGAAGACATAAAGGTATCTGAAATTTTCAGATTTTCTACTTAATAGTTAACTATTAACAAATGCTGTGCTTGAGTTGATATTTTAGATTTAGTGTCTGAATATCCTAGCGACTCATTGACAAGAGCCATCAGCTCAAACTGCAGTGTGGGGATAGGAGGTTTGGGGGTAGGGATAATTCTAGATAGATATTTTAAATGATTTTTCTTGGGGATAGGATAATTGTCAGGTATGGGGATAGTAGGTTTGGGGATAGGGATAATTCTAGATATAAATTTTAAAAGATTTCTCTTGCAGCACTTATCAGAAAAGCTTTTGTAGAACTATTAGTAGCCTTATTATATTATAAATAAATAAATAATTAAATGGTTCATTATTAGGTATCCACAATATACATGTATTTAAATATTACATATTCAGTAGTTCATAAAAAGTTTAAGTAATGATAATAATAAAAATAGATGCATAACCCAATGATTATTATTCTACCATGGCACTAAAACAATGCAATGTGATTAAATTGAATGTGTAGGTAAGTGTTGATTTATGACAACTAAAAAAAAGGGAATTGACTACCATTATTTCAAGTTAACCATAATTTTAGAAGATTCAGTAACCTTACAACTATAAATTATACATATATTTTTTCACTTTTAGTGCTATTTTTTAGAAATAGCACTCATTTTTTTATTCAATAAGGCAGAGAAAAAGTAACTATGTTCTGAAAAATACTGTCAAATAATCAAAAGTGTTTGGGATGTAGTCATCTTAAGAAAAACTATTGTGAAAAGGGCAAAAAAGCATATATAAGTGATTGATTTATATAAAGTAAGAAGTGCAAAAGACTGAAAGAGTATTAAACATTTTTATTTTACTGATTACAAATATTAGAATACATAATCCATTTATACTTATATACATAAAGAATTATATCCATTTACTTATTGATAACCAATTATAACCATCAACTTGCCAATAACCACAATCCAGTTGTGCATGGATATTATATATATTAGATAGTCCACTCCACCACTCATTCTATAAATAAATACTGAACAAATGATGAAGATATGTCCAAAGGATTGTAATCTAAAACTGATGAAGAGTGCTGTCTCAGCAGAAAATGCACATTGGGGGTCAGTTGCCTTTTTTTTGAGATGACTTGTTTCGTGTGTCAATTTGCTTTGTGGCACTGAATTTTATGATAGAGTGTAGAATTTTAGAGCTGAAAGTTTTTGGATTATATGCCAGTCTGCTAATCCTAATCCTCAAATTTCTTATGCAAAAAAACTTTCTCATTATTTATATCTTTCAAGAATGTCTGGTGGAATACAGATTTTAAGTACATTTAAAAATATATTACTCATGGATAAAATGAATTGAAATCAGATTAATTAATTGACACATTTATGTTTAATTAAAAATCAGTTATATTAACCTTTAATTTGATTTAAAATATATATCTGAGTAGAGATGATATGATAATCTCTAGCCTAATAAATGATTAATAATAATCATTAATGCATTTATCTAAAATGGATGGTGCCAAAATTATGAAATGAAAAAGGTTTTACACTTGTAAGTAAATTGTAATGTATATATATATATATACTTTAAATTAAACATAGCTCAATGTATATGTACACAAAGAGAGTAAATCAATCTCCTCCAGGTTATGATTTAAAAGCACTCTAAATATGAAACAAAGTATCGTGAATAGAGTGAATCCATTTATTCATGATAGCTCTGATGTTTATAAGTATGTCCTGTCAATATTGAAGTAATTCAGGGTGAAATTAAATTATCAAACAGATGAAATATGGCACATAAGTTATTAAACTCATAATTAATTGTACAAGATTGGAAAGAACATCTCATTTTAATTATACTAATTAAACAAGATTTAATATACAAACTTTAAATTAAACATTGATAGGTGTATACTTATATCTATCAGAGCCATCAAGAATAGGTGAATTCATTCTATTAGTCATAGCCTAGTAGAAGATTATTTACTCCCTTTGTTTATATATATATATATTGTGATGATCACACATACTGCGATCTCCCATGTGTATATTTAATATTAAACAATATTAAATATTGTAGTGTTCTTTTTGAAATAGAAAAAAGAAACAAATAAATAAAAGAATTAAGCCAATGAGGAAAGAAAAATGTCATAATTAATTACCGTAATGAAATAAAAGAGAGGGAAATGGAATCGGACAAGATGCTTATCTTTCACCCTCCAAAGTTATATTTTGAAAAATATAAGAAGTAAAATTAGAAATATTGAAATTGTATAGTTGGTTTAAAATCAACAGTGAGAAAGGAAATATAAACGAAATAGGAACTTAAGATGATTTATAGAAAAAGTAAAAATTGAGGAGTTTAAATATTAGAAATAGAATTTAAAATATGACAAAGATAAAGATCTATTCCATAAAAGTACACATTTTGACAAAAAAAATGAAATGCATGTGTGAAAGTACGTATAAAGACAACAATGTTTAATGCATGTCAGATGAAAATAATTTTATTAAAAAATAATTTTATTAAAAGGGAAAGGAAAATAAGTAAATAAATGTAAAATATTGCTATGAAATTGTATGAAAAAGTAAATTTGTATAAGTTGCTGAAGGTGTCTTAAAGTGAAAGGTGTGAATGGAAAGCTACAAACAAAAGGATCAAGATAATGAAAGAATTTGGAAAGTCATTAAATTATTAATTCTAAAAAGGAGTTCACATAGAGACTTCAGTGAGGACACTGCTCTGATAAAAAGCAGATTAGAATATAGTATAAGGCAGACATGAAAATTTAAATTTGAAAAGAAAAAACCAGAAAGCTAAGTAAAAGGACCTCAACATAGAAGGCTGAACACTGTATAAACATGAAAATAGTCTTCAACATAAGTGAAGCTTCAAGGATGTGTGGCTAAGGGCCATCACAATCACTGGTCGATTGAGACCCACCATGCTCGAATGGTCAACTTCGCCATGTAACAACTGCTGATGTAGCACTTGCCTGATGATCTGCCTGCCATGCCCTTGATGTCCTAATATGGAGAGGTCACTATGAATAAGAAGAAATTCCACAAACCAAGTCCAACCTAAGAGCGACCGTACCCTGCTAAAGAAGTGAAGAAGTTCCACGTGATGGTCAGCAGGACCTTAACTCATATCGGAGATGAAGAAAAAAACCTAGGTAAACATATGTGCACATACTTTTGATTTAAAGCAATTGCAAATTCCAGATATTAATGAGATGGACATTAATTAGACTCTTTATAATACTTGGAATGAACGACTGTAAATGGATAATTTATTTTAAGAGATTACATTTATAGGATTTTAAACCATACATTTAATTATAGCATTATATCAAATGATTTTTTATTGTATGTAAATATTTCAATTGATATTTTTTTGTTACTTATTTAGTATATTAAATATTCCTTAATTATTTTGTCTGTTCATCTCGTTCTTCACCAATCCAGACAGTTAATATACCCGGAGGGATTTGGGCTATAATTCTTACTCCATTTTGAATACTAAATAACACATGAGGCTAGTGGTGCAGTATTCTTGATCTTATTTAATTTATAAATTATCCAAGCACTGTAATTCTTTAATAATTACAGCAGTCGAGAGACATTTGACCGGGAAAGATAACATGGGGCAATATCCATATGGTCACAGATTCGGTCAAGTAGGAATATAGCTTCATTTATGTCCGTATGTTCTCTTTGCTTGCAGTAATGGAAGGTGGATGATTTGAGTTTAAGAATATTTATTATATATCTAAATAAATAAATAGAAGCATCAATCGATCATTTCCATTACAATATATATTGCTACTCAAGATGGCAGAAGAATCTGTAAGCTTGCTATAGCAAATAAAATATTTTTTAAGTTTATATAGGCATTTTTAATTTTGTAGATTTATTTTAATATATTTCATTTATATATATATATATATATATATATATATATATATATATATCTCTTTATGTGTATATATATATATATATATATATATATATATACACATAAAGAGCCATATTGTTTTGTGCATCCCTCTATCATGACCTATTGAATAAAATTGAACTTTTTTTTAATGTTCCAAGCAAGCTTAAAACTTAATAACCTGGTTAACCATTCTAATTATGGTTGATAAATATTTATCTAGAGATTATTAGTTACATTGTAAGACCAATAGTTTCTGTTGTCATATGAATTTTAATTATAGTGGTAAGAATCTCACATTAAAATATTTCTGCAAATATAAAGTCTTGCAGTAGTCAATTTAAAGATTGTTTAGAGATCTGATAAACAGTCAATTTAGTGATTATAATTTCCATTTTATTATATCTTTAGAATATCGTCTTTTTCCCCATGTTTTACATAACCTTGCATTCTTACCTAAATAAAATTGGTGCTTCTTTATCAAATTAAAGAAAAAAAACTGAAATAAATAAGTTTTGTAATACTTAAATAAGGCTATCTTAGTACATGCGCCTTGAGTGCTTAATTTATTACAAGAGAGACCTCTGCGCTTAATAAGAATTAATATTTACAACTTTGAATAAGTTTTGGTAATGCTTAAGATAAAGGAGTATTAGTTAAAAGGCTAAATAAAAAAGAAAATAAGGGATCAATTTGAACTTTATTTCATCATCATCATCAACCATTATCAATCCACTGCAGGATGAAGGTCTCTCCAAGTTCAATCCCTCTCCTCCTATCTTTAGCTTCTCTTCTCCACATCACCCCTGCACACTTTTCTTATTTCATCCATCCATCTCACATGTGGTCTCTTTCTGGCTCTTTTATAATCTCTTAGAATCCAGTTTAAGATTTCAGTTATCCATCTATTATCATCTCTTCTAGCAATATGTCCACCTCAACTCCACTTCAGTCTTTTAATTTTTTCAATGATATCAGTAACACCTGTTTGTTCTCTTACCCTATATTGCGTTTTCGATCTCTTCTTGTTACTTTATTTACTATAATATATATTTATGCTCTTCTGCATTTATAAAAATGGTAAAAGAGAAATATGTTTAAAAGTTTCTAAAAATATTCTTCATTACGTTTATAAAATTCAATAAGTGATTAAATTAATTTAAATTTGTTTTTAAATAAAGTATTAAAAATTGAGAAAATAAATCAAGTTTATTCATTCTGTATATTTTTATCAATCACATTATAAAACTAAATGTACAAGAAATGAACTTTTTTTTTCACATTATATTGATTTTTATTTTTAGTAAATATATTTATAATTTTATCCTTTTCATTTTAAAAAGATAATAAATTATCTTAAATAAACAAAAAAAAAGTCATTTTATTATTTTAAAATATTGTTTTCAAAATGGGATATTTAATGTCTTTTTGTGGAATATTGACTTTAAGCGATATTTACTTTAAAACGGTGGAAATATTGATGCTTTTGCAATGCTGTGTTAGTGAAAACATTTTAGATTTGCGTGGAAAGTAAACAATTAAACATGAAAATACTTGTTAAGATTAGACCTCATCTTCTGCTTGAAGTACTAATGATCAGGTTGAAATTGTATTATTTTATTGTATCATGGAGTACAGAATCCGTGGATCGTGAATCCACTGCGTTGTTTTCGTGCTCATATTTTTATGAGCTTCTAAACATAAAATATTCAATTATTCATTTTAGAACATATTAAAATGTATAATACATAGGTAAGTTCCATCATCAAATAACCAATATGCTTTCGAACAATCTGTAAACTTAACGAATGGAATATCATCCTGGAAGATGCTTATCGTATGATTACTGGGAGATGATGTTGACTTAATAAGTAATCATAATTTTTTCCAACAGTTTTCTAATTTACTTTTTTCTATGATTTAACCTTAAAATGTTTCTCCAAACAAAACTTAAATACATTAATAAAAATAATCTCTCATCACTAATTTAGTAAGGGGACATAAAAGAATTGGATTGGTCAATCCATTTTAGATCAGAATTTTAAGATGGTGATTTTATTCTAATTAAAATATTAAAAATTTCAAAATATTATCACAAGTTGAGATTTAAATAAGTAAAATAAGGCTTTAAATTGTGTAAAGCAAATTGTTTTCATAAGTGCATTTATGTACAAATCTTGAATAATACTATTAACACCTATATATTATCTAAAAACAATAAGGAAGTGTTTATTAAATTCAGTGCATGAATTTATTTATTATAAACAAAATTTTATTATTCAGTAGTAAATAAAACCAATATATTTATTTTTGATTTAGATAGTGGTGATTTCATTATTTTCTTTTTAACAAACAATTAATTTAATCAATGCATTACCAGATATTGCATGCGAGTTAATTTATGATAATAGCAAGGAGTGTAGATTACTGTCTAAGGTCCAAACAGGATCATTAGCAACAAGGGAATATGCACCTAAATGGAGAAGTGTGGGTGATTTAGTCTGCAAGTTATGTAAGGAAGGCATAAAAAATATTAAGCATCTGTTAATTGAATGTAAATGCTTACAAGCAGAAAGGGTGCAAATAGTGAAGTTGTGGGAGAATAAATATAAACAAAGTGATTATACAGAAAATGTATTCTTGGATTTTATGCTGGGTTTAAAAAAAGATAAGGGGGACTTAGATATAAAGGCTATAGAGTGGACAAAGATGATGTTGTGGAAATGGGATGGAGAAGGATAGAGAGGAATATAAAAAAAACTTATGGTGTGGAATGGAAAGGAATGATAAGGTGTCTAAGAGGTCTCTCTGGGCATAGTGACTGAGAGATTTCTGACTCTGAGAAAGAAAAAGCCATAGTACATTGCACCACACTGTATTTTACTAGTCACATAGTAATTACTTTTTACGATTATAATATTCAGTCTAAATAGATTGAATATATCAAATCACATTTATAATAAAGCAGAATATATTCTACATGATTCTACAGAAATTAATCAATAATTTTCTTCTATTTTTATGATTCTATATGAAAGAGTGATATTAAAGAGTTAAAAAAATATTATGGAAACTGTAGTCAACAACTTATACCTTACAAAATAAAATAATTGAAACATGCTGAAGAATAAAGTTGCCAAATCACAACTGAAATTCAAATGCTAAAAAATATAAATAACTTTTGAAAAAGGTGTAGAAAATAAATGATTGGCAGAATTTGATGATATTAAAAACAAATACTTGAACTTTATCAGAAAATAATAAAAAATTCACAGATGAAAATGTAACATTAAAAAAGTCTATGATAAAAACATCAAAAAGAATACAATATAATTTGATATATATACTATACAAAATAAATTCAAAATCAGAATAAAAATGATTTTTTTTCAAACTGCTTCAAAGTTTTTAAAATCCTCATTGAGTAACTGACTGGAATGTAGAAAAAAATATAAAAAGAAATGTAAAGTGTATAAAATGGCTGCCACCCAAGATCTTAAAATCCTAGTATTAAAAATATGAGTTACAGAAAACAACATTATAATACTATCAGTAAAAAAAAAATAAGACTAAGCTATTTATTTACATTTTTATGGGGCAGGGGTATCAATGAATCCCTCCTTTTAATTTAAGCATATGGCAGCTAGCTATCAGAAACTGATCACCATCTCTCAGTAAACTGCACTTTGCAAACAATCTTAACTCTTCAGATGACTTATAAATATTAAATACTTAAATTTCCATATCCATATGGAGAAACTTCTCTCACAAGGTAGGAACTGGTTCTTGACCATTTTTTTTAAATCTTATGTAAGAATAAAGGAAGAAGATGTTTTCAAATTTTTCAGTGTTTATGGGTTCACCCATCTTCCCTCATCTCAGTACTATATCTCATAAAAATAATAAATCTGTAAAAAGCTATAAAATTATATAATTAATTTTGGCAGAAGAAAAAAGTCACAAAAAACAAAAACAATTATCTGCTTTTAATGAATGATATCTTATAATTTTGAGAACTAAAAACAAATTTTATTGTAATTTTTTACATATATAGCAGAATTCTCAGGAAGAATTTTAAGTTATGTAAAGTGAAAATAAATAAATCTTTTATAATATATATTTATTAAGATGAAGATTATCCATAGCCCATAAGCTTTAAGTCCTGGTTAAATATTAATGTATTTATTGGTTTTTTTATTAAGCACATGGTATAATTCAACATCTTTTTTTCCCATATATATATATATTGTAACGGGCACATATGTACGTTACATTAGTAAACATAAAAATAAAAAAAAGTTCGCGAATAAAAATTTCTTTTTTAAGAATTAAAAACTGAAAATTAAAAAATCATCTTAAACTCGCATATATATAAAATCGCACAGATAAATTTTATTAAAATAAACTTTATTAAAAAAGAGTAGTTTAAACTAAATTTTCAGAAAAGTTTAGAGTAAAAATGTATGTTTAAGTTTGAAAACAAATTAATTAATCTTTTTAAAATGGAAATGTTATTTTAATTAGTAAACTAGCCTTTGGGCATTTAATGTATAAGCATGGCCAGTAGGAAAATAGAAACTTTAAAATGAAAAACCCGAATCGGACCTCAACGAAAAGGTTTTCACCATCATGATGTAATGTTGAGTTATCCACAAAATTATTATAAAGGAAGATTTGAAAATAAAAAGTTATACAATGTGACTAAGACTCTTCAATCCCTTCAGTTTTGTTAAAAAAAAGAGAGAAATGCATTTTTTTCCATTAAGGACCAACTAAACAAAAACCTCCGGATAAATAAATAAAAAAAAACTGCTCAACCAATCTTTTTAGGATGGCATGGGAATTCATGTTCGAATGGCAAGCAACAAATAAAGATGAACGTTTTTAAACCGTAAGAACTTTATAATTACTGAACTTAAATTAAAACTTTCCGTATTTAAAATAATTAAGAAAGATCCTATCTGACCAATGTTATTTATTAATTAGTTATAATTTTATTTAATGTATTTTTTTGTAAAATCATTTCATTTATTTATTTGTTCTTTAAGTTTTATTAGGATTTCGTTTTTCATTAAACTAGTTATATAAATATTAAACAGTGGGCTGATTTGGTTATAGATATATTGATAATTAGTAATGTAACTTTTTATTTCTTTTGTCTGATAGTTAATATTCTATCTATGAGAAGAGTTTCATCTCTTAACCTAATTGGTGCCATATTATATTACATTGAACACACGATATATCAGATGGATTGAAGTTTGCTTTGATCAACTTTCCTAAATTAAACAAGGATTGAATATTTTCTTTTCAAATCAAATCTATGTAGTCTATTATACGACCTAAATAAAGATGCATTAAATTAAGTTAGGTATGATCTCGGTTTATTTCGATTGATTATGTTTTTGGTTTTCATATTGATAAAATATATATAGACATTAGGTAATACTGATACCTTATGGTGAGTATAAAATGTATTATTAGATGTCTTATTATTGGTAAACATCTTATGGTGAAGCTAATGGTTACTTATAATTCCTACTTTAATATCAATGATTTTGTATTTTGATCATTTATGTTTATTTGAATGTTTTTGAGGGAATCTATGTAAGATCTATACTCAACATTTTTAAACAAATCTGTGGAACTAATAATAGTATAAAATTTAAAATTAAATAAAATTAAAATAAAAGTAAAAATAATGTAAATATAAGTAAAATATTAAAAAATAATAATATATATATATATATATATATATATGTGTGTGTGTGTGTAAATAAATTTTTGTATGTTAATTACTGGCAGTGGCTTATTTTATTTATTTTTTAATATTGAAATATAATTAGATAAGATATTATATTATTAAATCTCTGCTACTCCCTGAGCTAGTGACTTGGGCTAACGACCGGAATCAAAATTTAAAAAAAAAATATTTTTTTTGACTTACGTATTTGCCTACTTTATAAATTTTTCTAGGTTCAAATGTCTAGATGGCGCCCTGTAGTGCAGATCATGTTAAGTGTTATTCTCTGGATCATTACAATATATATAGTTCAAATCCCTTCTAATTATATTAAGTTCAGTATAAATAATATATTTGTATTTAAATATTATATATATATATATTGAGATGGATATGTGTCTTGTGGCATACAGCAACATAGTAGTGTGTGCACATACACACACATATATATAATGTTAAAAGAAAAAATAGAAAGAAACACAGGCCAAAACTTTTTGGTAGATATTTTTTATATTATACTGCAATAACAATTAAGAATTAAATAATTTTGGATTTAAAAAAATATATATTATAAATTAAACATTTAAAAAAGTCTAAGTAATATTTTATTAATTCTTTTTTTGAAATTAAAATAAGCATGTTTTTATGTTACAATAGATATACTGGTAATTATAAATTTCCACTATTTATTTTGATGAAAAAAAATTTTGATTAGTGCTTGTGTAACATGTTTTGATAAGAATCATACAAAGTTGTTTTTGAAAGAATTAATGTGAATTGAAAAAGTGTTATTAACTTTTTTCAAACAAGATTGGAAAAATTTGCTTTTAGTTACTTTGGGGTTTTTTTCCCACCCTGACTATAAAAATGTTGAAAAAAAGATTAGGGGGAATTTTACAGTTTTACAAATTATGACAGCATAATAAATATAAAGTTATAACTGAAGGCAGGAGACAGTAAAAGTCCGGTTGCTACTACTAGTTGACTATGGTAGAGTTTGGATTCACATGAAAGCAAGGTCCAGATTTTATGTGTTTCATAGCCTGTATATATCTGTGTATTAGCTGGTATAGAGACTGAAGGAAGCTCACTGCACTCAAACAGATACTAGATTATACCTTTCCTGAAAAGCCATTCTACTGCTTAGAAGGGACCAGTTTACCTAGAAATTCAATCAGCTTGCCAAAGTAGTTTATATATGTACTATTTTATCTACATGCAGAGAAGCACAAATAAAGGCACTACATCATATATATAAAGTACAGCTGGTGAGTTATTTTAAATAATTTCTTTAGTGAAAATGACAATTGTAATTTTCAAAGTAAATTTTAATGTTAATAACTTTATTCAACCAAAAAATAAGATCAAGTTTCCAGTGTGTTTTATTAAAAAGGAAACCTCCAAAAATCTTTCTAGATTGGAAAACAAAAGAATTTGCTGGAATATTTTTAAAAACATTTATAATTAATCAAGAGAAAGGAACTTTCCAAACTGAATCTCATGATAATTTCCTCTTTTTTTAAAAAAAATACTTTTTTTTACTATTAGAAATAATAAAAATTAATATTTTTTATTCATATTATTTATATATATACACCCACATACATGTAAATTTTATGTATATTTTCAACATGGAATTAATTGTGAAAAATATAACACTTTTAATAAGTTTATTATTTTGACAAATTAAAATATCATGTGATATAAATACCAGTGTATGCACACATTCATATATGTTAAATCAGTCAATAACTGTATATTATAAAAATGAATTTCATTTACAGATTTATGAAAATTCAAATGTTCATAAATTATTATATCACATGTCTGTGTTCTTATATGTATAGGTGTTTTATGTATTGACATTTATGCATCAATAAAATGTGATAGCTTTTTTTAATCATTATATGACAATTCCCACATGTTGCAGCATGTCTGTGTGCTTTTGTAGATGAATATCATGTAGACTCACATATGTTAAAATTAGTCATACTTTATGAATTATTAAAATAAATTATTCAATTTTATTATTAGTTTATCATAAATCAAATATGTTCTCTTTATACAGGCATGTCTGTGTGCTGTTATATGTGCTTTATGCATACATATTATGAATTATTGAAACATATATGTAAATTACAATGTAATACTGGATTTCTTTTTGATATTAATCAAAATCAGAAGACTTTATTTATATGTGTAGCCATATTCAGCAGACCTTAAAATTTATATTTTATTAAAAGTATTCCAATGTATTTGTTCAATCCAAAATAGTTTTAAAACATTATATATTGTATTATATCTTTTAATCATAATACCAATTATAGAGATTTTGCTTTCTGAGATAAATTTGTGCAAATGATCTGTTATATAAAAGGGGTTTGTGTTTAGGGTTATGGACATCCAGTTGATAATGATTTCATTACTTCTCTAATGCTGGATGTCACAAAGGGATATCCTTTAAAGTCAATGAACTACATTTCATTTTAATTATTTATTAAAAAATTAAGTTTATAGTTGACCAATATATTAATGGAACTAAGTGGCCAGAGGATATTGATGATGACCAGCATGTTTTATTAGCCCAGCATTGTTTTTTAATGTTTTATGTTCTGATGGATTAGCATTTAAGTTTGTACATCCAAATTATTGTTTAAATAATCTGCCCTAATCTGGCAAGAGCTAAATAATTAGCCTGGTCTAAATCACAAGATTGACTGTTGATTTTATTGTTGATCATTCATGATGATGAATGATGATTATTGATTTTGTGTGGTGCTTATGGGATTGTAGCATTTGTGCTGATCTCTTATGCTCATTTTATATATTTGTATGCTTAAATTTTGTAGTAACTGGGGTTGATGATGATCACCCCACGAGTTTGTAAGATTACAAATGGCTACCCAACTGTAGGCTCAATGATGATCAAGTACTGGTGAAAATTACATCAAAATTGTCACTCAACTTGATCTCATATATAACCACATCTGAAAAAGAAAAAAGTATGCATTTTATGCAGAAATAATTTTAACGTGTTAATGTGAAATAAATGGCCAGAGTATTGATGATAATCATGATGTTTTCAGTATCTCAGCATTATTTGACTTATTGTTGTATTTTGATGGAGTACCATCTAAGTATGTGCATCCAGAAAATAATTGTTTGTATTTTTGTTCTAGGTTTGGCAGTGCTAAATAATTAGCCTGATCTATAGTGGACCACTTACAAATACAGTCACAAGATTGACTGTTGATTTATTTGTTATTGATGATCATTCATGATGATGAATGATTATTACTTTTGTGTAATACTGGTGAACTTATAGTTAGTCTGTGCTGATCTCTCATGCTCATTCTTTTGATATTTAATTTTATATTTTGTTTATTTGCAGATGATGATGTTTTTCCATCTCATGAAATTCAGCCCTAATGTGGTATCCTGTAACAAATGACTACAGAATTATAGGGCATTGTAACCTCTGATTTTCTTTTATTAACCACTATTTCCATATAGTTACAATTTTTGCCCAACTTGTGGGACCACTATTTAACAATATATATATATATATATATATATATATATATATTGTTCCATTTAGTGATATAATGTATAACTTAATATATAAAGTGGGTTGCATGAAGCTGTATTAATGAATGAAATTACTTAACCTTTATTAATTTTTATTATTTTGCTCCTCTAAAATTAATTAAAAGTTTAATCAGAAAAAAAAAATAAACTTTTGCATTTGAAAGAAATTCTATATATAAAGTATGCATTTTTAATAATAGACCATTTCAATAAATGGTGTTTTTCTGAAGATTTGTGTTGATGGTGTTCTAGCTGTTTTTTATATTGGACTATTTCCATTATCTAATATGCATATTGAATGTCTTTAGAAAAATTTAACTTTATTTAAATATTCCAAATACATTCAACTGTTAGTAATAAATCATCAAACAGGTTAGTATATGCACAATGTTTCAAGAGGTATTATTCTCCCCACATGGAATTCAAACCTGGACCCTTAGATTCTTGAGTAATGAATTTTAAGGTAATGCTCTAACCAACTGAGCCATCCGGCTCAGTTAGTTAGAGCATTACCTTAAAATTCAAACTCAAGAATCTAAGGATCCAGGTTCAACTCACATGCTAGTACTGTCACTCATCAAGCCAGCAACACCTGAAGAAGAGAGGAGAATAATAATACCTCTCAAAACATTGTACATATATAAACTTGCTTGATGTGCCATTACTAATAGTTGAATGTATTTGGAATATTTAAATAAAGTTACATTTTTCTAAGGACATTCAATATGCATATTAGATGATAGAAATAATCCAATATAAAAATACAACATTTCTATAAAGTTTCCAAAATGCATACTATAAAATATATATGTTTATTCTTTATCTTTATTTGATAAAAAAAAAAAAAATTAAAAAGTAGTTTGTGATAATAAAAAATGTGTAATGTAAAAATTCACTTGTAATTAGATAATGTAAAAACAGACCTTGTCACATCTGAAAATTAAAAAATAAGTTTAATTAATTAATTTAAAATGGCACTGATAAAAAAAAACTGGTGATGAAGGAGGGTAGTATATATAGCTGGGTCAGTCATAATTAGAGAATTATTAATTAAAGAATTAATTCATTCAGAAACATGAACTGAATCAGTTATTCATCAGCAATTGGTTTGGTTGGTTTAAAGAAGTTAATAGCCTCAAAATATTATAAAACTTAGAGTGCCCATGGAAGCTGAAAACTGAAATAAACAGAGTGGTTGATTTTAAACTCTGAGAATGCTGTTATCTATACAATTAACATTATGAAAGCCTTCAAAAGTATTAACCTTTTATGTGATTATTACGAAGAGACCCCGTAGCTAAAAATTTTTGGACATAGCATGCACCATCTCTTGGTCAATTTTGGTTGCAATTTTTTCATTTTAGGCTTATTTGATAGGAAATTCAAAATTTAAAATTGTAGTTCTAAAAATGTCCACATGTAGTGTTATATTTTTGAAAAAAATCAATTTTATTTGCTAGCTATTTGGTAGGTTGATACTCTGATTGGATACTTGCCAAATCTTGAAATTGGGTTATAGACGTTTCTAAATGACAAAGACAGTAACAAAACCAAGAAGTTCTACATGTTTGTAATTGATTTTAAAATAAATAAATATGTTTATTGTAATTTTTTACATTTATAAATAAGATTATGCATTGCTTTCTTGAAATATAAAGTTTGATTTCAAAAATGTTAAATATTACACAAAAAATAAGCGCGGACAAAATCATCAGTGAGCGTCTCTAAATAACAATGACAGAAATAAAAATTAAAGGTTTTACATGTTTGTAATTGATTTTGTAGTAAATAATTACATCTATTGTAATTTTTTACATTCATAAATAAGATTTGATGTTACTTTATGGAAATATAAAGTTTGATTCGAAAAATTTTAAATATTACAAGAAAAATACATTTGGAGAAATAATCGGTTACAAAAAACAATTATCGCTACAGACCTTAATCAGGCATTTCTAAACTAAAAATTCAGAATTGAAACTGAAATGTAGTACGCTTTCATATTTTGAAGTAAATAATTATATCTATCAAGATTTTTCATTATTTTATCCAAATATAAAGTTTGATTCCAAAAATGTTAAATATTACAAGAAAAATAAGCATGGACAAAATCATCACGGTGGATCACGCTAAAGTAATGTGCATAGTAGGTGTTACACTAAATGGGGTAAATAGAGATAAAAATTAAAGGTTTTACACATTCGTAATTGATTTTGTAGTAAATAATTACATCTATTGCAATTTTTTACATTCATAAATAAGATTTGATGTTACTTTATGGAAATACAAAGTTTGATTTGGAAAATTTTAAATTTTACAAGAAAAATAAGCATGCTGGAAATAAAAAGAGAATTATTTTGACAGCTGGAGAACTGAATAACGACACAATCATTGGTTGAAATATAATTCTTTTGTTTTACTGCTGGCTATTTTTTACACATTTTTCTTATATTTTTCTACAGTTATTAACATTATTTTTAATTTTTCGTTACATTTAACCAATTTGAATTTAAAATTATTCAATTTTTAGAAGCTGAATTAAAAAATTTCTGTGTATTTTTAGATTAATATTTTAACAATAGAAACCAGCTGGAAATGAAATGGATGAATAATATTGTTCTCAGATTTAAGTAGTGGACCAATACAAAATTAGACAAAGATTAAAAAGTTAAAAGAATCAGTTAAAGGGTAAAGATGATCTATGGCAGACTAAAGGTAACCTACATCTGCTATTCACTAATACCTGCCTAATACTAGTTTGCTGCCAGTGTGAAATCAGAAAGTGAAAATTCATTTACAAAATCAATCCCAGCAATTTAACTGTAATGGGTTAATGGAAAATGAAAACACAACCATACTCACCATAAAACAAAGAGCCTTATGGGAAATAATGGTCCATGTAATGAAAAACTGTGCTAAGACTTTTCATTGTTATTTTTTAATAAGTAAATAAAAAGTCTTTGATAATCTTTTGAACTAAAATAATTTTTAGGACATAATCTATTTATATCTTCTAAAATATATTGGTAGTTAATGTTTATCTTTATGCCATTACTAACTAATGTTATAAATTAATGTTTCATATTTGTATCATTTATTTAAGTTGAACATAAAAATAATGTTATTAGCTAACAAATGTTTATTAAATGTGTTGTGGAAGGGGGAAGGGCATAAACATGTTGGATAGTATATATTTTTTATTATTATTATAACTTGCTTATTAAATTTTTGTAAAAAAAATCTCAAAAGCTTCTTTCCATGACTCTATACAGTTTAATACTTTTATTACTATAGTTAAATAATCAATGAAATATCAAATAAAAATATTAATTATGAATATCAATTTTTTTCTTTTTTACTAAAGCAGTGTGTTAATAAATCTCATGTTAGCACTGGTATCCATAACATACGCTGCTTTGGGTAAAAATAATGGTTGTTCAAACCATATTTTAACCAATTCTTTTTAATCCAGAAGTTTAAGAATACTCAAGAAATATAATTATGGTTTTTTTTATACTTTTTTTGATTGTTTATTGAAGGCCATAATTTTATTGTCTTGCAAAAAAAAAATGTGTTAGAGAATGTGTAAATAACCCCCAAATAACTGGTAATCCAGTACAGACCTTAATAAAAACATGAGGTACAATAAGAGTGTAATGGTTTAATATATATATATATATATATATATATATATATAAATTAGAAATATAAGTCCTATTGTATTTTAGATGCAAAAAGTGATTACGGTTTACTGTTTTCATTGGCCATTATCTATATCATCTGACTGATTTTTTTGAAATCAAATGAAACAGATATTTCCATATTCTTAAACATACTTCAACAATAACATCTGTTAAAAATTATTAATATATACTGAAATGAATGTTCTCATGGAAGAAATATGTTTTATAAATCATGTTTTCAGGAGCTACTTCATCTTTTTTTCATATGTATTATATATATATTGTGACATGCACATCCATCATGTATTATCTATCTATACTCTATAGATAAATAACATAAAGAAAACCATTAGAGATCATTTGTGTTCAATAAATAAATTCAAATTTAGAGTGAATGCTGAGTGAATGTATGATTTATTTATTTCAAAATAAAATATAAAAATTTATTGTATTGAATAATAATAATAGACTTTGTTAAGATTAAAAGAACAAAAGTCATGCTACTATATGAGTCAGTTTACAGAATGCATTGTTGCCAGGTAGAAGAAACACAAATCTTTTCTTTTCAGAAAGATTTTATTTTACCTGTTTCCCTTCAGTACTCTGTGAATTTTGATATAAACTATAATATACTTTAAAAGAGATTACAAAAGAGAGAGGGTGTGATCTATCTGCAAGAATAAATAAGTGGGTAACAACAAATACTATGCTGAACCATTTGAAGCCATTGACTCTTTTGATTTAATATAAAATGTAGTGTCTAATAAAAAGGAATAGTTGGACATCATCTAGTCATAATGCCCATGGAGTCCTACATCACCATGGAAATGTTATGGGGAAAAAATTGTAGAAAAATGAAGCTATAATTCAAATGTTAAAGATGCTGACCTTGGTAACAACACTGACATAAACAAATAATTTCTGAAAATTCATAGCTAAACTAACTTTTACTTTAGCTTTAATATTCAAAAGAATGATAATAATATGCCAATACATATCTATTCATTTTTTAAAAATTTCAATTAATAATGTTGTTTATATTATTCAACACATATTTAATTAATAGATTAAGTAAGTGCACACACTAATATTTCTAGAAAATAAGTCTAAATCAAAACATATTTAATATGGTTTTTTTTAAAATTCTGAACATATGTAATTATGATGAAAACTTTACTTGATCTAAATAGATATTTAAAAAAAGAAAATGTTTATACTGTATGAAAGATCGTATGTATTAACATTCTTTTGTAATTATGAATATGAATAATTAATAATTTTAAGTTGTAAATCACAACTTAGCAATTGCAATCTATCATGAATAGATTATAGTAATACAATGAATTATTTTAAGTTACAATTGTTACATTTAATTTTGTGTTATTATCTTAATAAACTTACATATTATTATTAACTTATTCGCCATTTGATTTATATATTATTTTATTTCAAAGGTATTGATTCACATATTCCAAACTACTCATTCACTAGATAATAAATCACTTATTTATTGAATTATTTATTTACCAAATAAATATTTATCAATGTTTAGGTTCATTGGTGCTTTATAAACTCATGAGTCCATTATGATATAGCAAGAGACAATTATAAATTCATTGGTGGTGCATGAAAATAATACATCTTAATCATTATATGAGTTGAATCTATTACAATATTATAATTAAATTAGCTAATAACAGTGTTAAATATATTACAATCAAGTGAACAGATGCAATTTTTAATCAGAACACTGCTTAAATGATTTTCTCACTGCGTAACATATAAATCAACCAATCACTTTGTAGGATATATATTTCAAAGACAATTTTTTTTTCATTTGCTATCTTAGAGTATTACCTATAGTTTATGCTAATTCAGTGACTTTCTTTTTATATTAATATTATAAATTGACTAAGTTATTGATTAAACGTAAACATACTAAATATATGATATGGTAATCTTTTATTTTAAAATTTATTTCAAAATGGCTTAATATTGATTGCTCAAAGCAAAATTCTATAAACTCATTTTTAATAGAATCTTAAATGATTTAATGAACATTTAAATGTTTCTATTTTAGATTTAAAATAAAATAGTATTTTTTGAAGTTTCATAGGAATAATTTATATATAAAATGTTTTATCTTTTTATTTTGATTGTCTTTATAAAGCTTATTTAAAATGTCACAGTTTATATGTGCACTTTTTTTTTTTACCTTATAGCGAATACTTTTTTCTTTTTATAATGGTACTCTAAATATTCCCGATTCCAATCCTTATTAAATATTTATTAAACTGCAGCAAACACTCACAAAGTGCTTTCTTTATATAGTTCAGAGTCAAGACTCATTAAACTAAAATAATTTCTATATAGCTTCAAGTTATAAATTCATTACCTATTTATTTATTATTGATTTTTTATATCCTCGGTACTATCGTTTTTTTTTTCTCCTTTGTTTTCTATGATTGCGAATGTCCTCATTGAATTGCAGCAAAATAAAGGCAAAATATATTTATTTTTAAGTATTTGGAATACCATTTAAATTTCAGTATCTAAGCAAAAAAAGAAGTAATTAAAAAGTCGTCCATGAAAGTTAAATAATGTAATATTATTAGCAAAATATGTTCTTTCAACATGTGGACTCTATAAAACTCAAAACACAGTGTGTGCGGATACATGCATATGTATGCGCTTATTTGTTAGTAAATAAAGTTTTTATATTTTAATACAATTATAGTCAATCATAAGTTCTAAATGTATTGATGTTATCCGGCTTTAATATAAATAAAAAAACCGGGAATACAGCAACATGAAGCTTATTTGGCTTTCATAAAAGTATTAATAAATAATATGTAGTGTTTTATATATGTACTTTACTGAACTAAAATAACGCTTTCTAACTAATAAATAACTGACGTACAATTAAAGTAATCTCAAAAAATTTATTGTGTTTAGTCATAAGAATTGAATCTTGACAAGATTATAAATGCAAATAGCAACCTGTCGATCGAAGAAACACCATGAATTATTTTGATAAATTTATCAAGCACATTGGCTTGTCTTGTGAGAGGTCTGATATTATTTAACACCAGAAGCTTCTTGCTTCAGACTTGAACATGCTATTGAGTGCTATAAATATTGGGCAAGTAATTTCAGCCTAATAAATTATTGTTTTGAATTTGACTTATTATAATTTGTCTCTCTCCTATATGGATCTTAGATTTATAATCAACTCTCTTATAATACAGTGGACAATCATATTTACTGACATAGTTATACGATTGGTCAGTTACACGAAATGCATCTTGGGGGTCATTTGGTTTTTATTATATCTTTATTTAAGCGAATTTAAAAAGAATGCGAGTCATTTATTTATAAAGCCCGATGTTTTTTACAGTGTAATAATAATTAGAGATGACTTCACTACACATACGCTTTATAGATTTAAACACGTAATGAATACTCACCTTTCCAAACCAACATAAAGTCTTTTGAAAAGATAGAATAAATCCATTCTATCTTTTTAATCTAAGATTTGCCTATTAATGATAAATCTTTAAAAATAATCACATGACCTGTTTCTGTGTCATGAGATATCCAAATCCAAAGTGTTAGACTGACCATTATAACTCCACTCAATTGGCCATCTTCTGAAATCCTCATCTTTTTTTCTCAGTCAAGAATTAATCTTATAAAACTCCAAGACTACTGAACTATTTACCATAAAGCAGTAGGAAATCATTTGTCAGCTGCATATTTGGTACAATGAACAATGAGAACTGTAATATTAACCTAAGTTTATTTTGTCCAGATTGCATAAAATATGAATTTTTTCATAATATGTGGGTGTATAAAATATTGGATAATGAAATACATTTTAAAAAATAAATGAATTGTAAAAAAGAAAAATACTTTATAAATAATTGAATAGTTAGTTATTCAGGAAATCATGTGTGATCTTCAAGCACTAAAAGTTGCAGATTAAGCTTTGATCTGACAATCTTTAGCTCTCAAGTCTGTCTCATTATCACTGAGCTAATTGACACAGGGATAATATTTAATTTATATACATGGGATAAACATGCTCCGAAAGCGCTAAGCTAAACTTTGTTATTTGTGAAAAATTTTATTAACTTCACCTATATACGTTTAAAGCGTAATATAAGTAATACATAACTAAAAAAAAATTAATAAAGTATATCTATTGGCAATTTTTAAAATGTTTGTTTTTATGTTTAGCTTGTAAAAATAAGTTGCTCACAAAATAATTTAGGTTGGCCTAATCTGTTTTAATGTATATCCCTGTTCTGGACTTTATAAAAAAAAGACACACAAGTATATACTCAAACTGACTAACATTTACATATCATTATTAAAATTTAAAAATTTATTAACAGTATGATTCTCATCAATATAAAGACAGGGTAATTTATAAACCAGATAGTTTTTGACTGGATCTCAAAAGATATAAAAAGAATTTCAAAACACTTAGTTTGAGAGAGGTAAAAACATAAAAAAAGCCCACAGATTAATAATGAAAGAACAGCCAGCACCAAATGGTTTGCAATAAAATATTAGAAAAGTGTTCATTCTGCAATGACTAAAACCTAGCATTTGCTATGCCAAATAAAGTTTTTTCCCATGATGCTCAGCATTTGTCTAGGTAACTACAACATGGTCAGTAAATGGATATCTACCTACTCTTAATGAAAGAGTAAAAAACCAATAAAAAATTATCTATCTCTCATTATCCAAAAATTGGAAAGTCTGATAGATACCACTTTCTCCTTCACTGTTCGTTTATGATCAGCCAATGGAGAGTTTTTGCCCTGAAGAAGATTACTTATTAAATAGATTGTTTTATCTCTTTTATCTCAAAAGTTGTTGCCAAATTTCATTGATGAATGATTCTAAAAATATAATTGAACTTTGATAATAGAATAACAAGAAACATAAATATCTCTAATATATATATATATAATTGTTATTCGACATGAGACCACCAATATTATCCAATATAATATTGCATAAAGAATAACAAAAAGACAAAAAGTGGCAGTTATGAGGTTTTTTTCCATCTAATACTTTTTCATTGAAAATTTAATAAAACCAATAAACATTTATAAACTTAAACCCAAGAAACTTATGACTTTGGCAAACTATTACAAATATTATTTACAAAGAAAAAACATATATGTCTAACATAGATCTAAAAATTTATTATCAAACATAAAAATTAAATATCCCTTAAAAGCTCTTTCTAAAAGCAAACAACATTTTTTTTCCAAGGGAAAATATATGATAGTGAATGAATCTTCATTTTATCCCCAAGATCAACCACTTAAAAGAATTTATCTTCTCTCTTTTGTTAATTACATTTGTCATAACTATATCCACTTGTGGTTACATTTTTTATTACTCATTAATTTTAGGGAACTTATAAAATTTGTTTGATATTATGAAAAAATGATTGTTTATTCAATTATGAGATTAGTTTGGCCTCATGATTAGTTACCTATTTTAATTTTAATATTGCTCCAACTAGTAATTGAATAGATTGAATTTATGCTAAAATGAAACTATTTTTTACAAGTCTCTCTACCTGCAATAGTATACAGTTTAGTAACATTCAGACTACAAACAGTATATCATGCTCTTTCTAAGATATGTAATTATTTTAAATTGTTATATCTTTAAAACTGATTTTTTTATAAGCATTATTCAAAATAAATGTTAAATTATTTGTACAAATAAAATTAAAAAGTATATCCAAAAAATGAAATAAAATTACATTTGTTTAACTGGATTCAGTTAACTGCTTTTTTATAATTAGTTGAATGCTCACTTATAATGAGTGATTTTAATGAAACAACTTGTTTTATTATAAGATTTCTAAAAAGCAGCAAAAAAAATCCAGCTACCCTACAACAGAAAGAGGCGGAACTAAATTCAAACTAATTTGATCTTTCTAAAATAGACACACTTAGGAAAATCCTGAAAGGGATACATTTTCAATTTAAAAAACAATATAAAATTAAGGCATTTGAAAATAGATAGTGGAATCACATACTAATTGTAGAAGTTGCAAGTTAAATATCAAACTAAAAAGCATTTCTAACTCAAGACTACTATTTCTTTTCTTAACATAATCTCACTGTAAAAATTATCTGGTGTGGATTAGTGCATAGCTGAATGTCAGATTTTGAGGTGTAAGGATTTTGAATTGATTTCACTTCTGAAAATTCTGGTACCCAAATTTTTTAGAACTTCTAAGCAATAAAGCTGTATAGTTATCTTTTATAGTTAAAAAGTGATTTCAGTGTAAACATTAAAAAAATTATTAAAAGTGAGAAAATAATTAATTTGCTTACAAAATGTTCTTTAATAAAAAAAATAATAATTTATCTCTGAATAATAATAAATTAGCAAATATAAAATTGAGTCAGCAATATAAGATGGCATGGAGAGTTGAGAGTCATGTGAAAGTCTGAGTTCGAATCCCTTATATATTACATTATATATGTGCAGGTGTGTGTAAGCCTGTATAGTGTATCAAATATAAAATTGTAAATAGTAACCTTTGGTCAAACTATATTTTATCTACTTTATTTAATATATATATATATATGTGTGTGTGTGTGTGTGTGTGTATTAATAATCTTTTAAAAGCAGAGTATGGGAAATTTATTTTATATTAAAGGTATTGCATTAAATTCACAAAATCATTTTATTCAGAAATATATAAAAAGTTTTTTTTATTAAGGATGATAAAAGACATCATACTTTATTCTTAATTTTATGACAACTTCATAAATGTTTAAGTGATTATTCAAAAGTATTCTGTCCAGAATTATACATTGAATGCATAACATAAAGTCATGCTGATAAATTCCTGCATGAGTTGATGCAGTGGAGGAATGGCAGACTCAGGATCCAAAGATCCACAGATTTTTTCCCAGTTCCATCATTCCTCGTGTTTTAATTTCTTATGAAATCTGAGTGATTAACTATTTATTTATTAACCAATAATGGTTTGATGTCAAATATAACAAACATCACACTAATATTAATGATGCTTTAGATATTAGTTTTGGAGTAAAATTTATTGATTAATATATTGATTACCCAAGGTTATAGTTGCATTAAATTGTAAAATTTAAAGATTCAAACCTACTCATATACCTTTTTTCTTGCTCAGATGGAAAAACAGAATTAAAGTCAGAATAAAAGTTTAAAATTAATAAAAATCTTAATACAAGGAAATATATGTTTAGAAATAGTATTGTATAAGAAATGAATTAATAATATAAAAGAATTATAACATTATTTTGATCATCCTACAGTGATGATGTGTCTAACCTCTAAGTAGCTGAGTGTATGTCTGAAGCTGCATTTACTTGATCTCTATTTTTAATTTGCCTAAATTTATTGTGGTATAAATATTTACATTTTCCCAATATTGGATTGAAAACAAAATGATATCTTAAAAATCAAAAATTAAATTATAAAGATATGATGATTTTAATAAAAGAAAAACAACTTTTACAAAAGCTATATATTAGCAATATTGTAAAGAATGCTGGAGATCTGGTTAATGAACAAAGATCAAAGTGCTTTAGCTTTGTAAGAAGAATGATAATAATGTTTTCCCTTCATGACTACAAGAAGAACAAACAGCATTTAAATTTGTCATTTGTTATTCTCATGGAAATAAATAAATGTATTTTTAAAATTATATTAAGCATTAAAATAATCTTGTAAGATCATAAAGCATAGTTTGGGAGCACTAAACTTTATTAAGTGGATTAACACTCCATTAGAACTCTTGTGAATCTTCATGAGTTCCATTTATTTAACATTTTTTAAACTTCTAAAATTTAACTAAAGCAAAAAACAGAATAACAATTGTAAGGAAATTTATAAATTTACAATGAAAGCTTTTGTGGAATTACTTGTATATAATCAACTTAATTTTCCCTCCATTTATTTATACCAGTGAATTAAATAACTAATCTTGCTACTCAGAATATTATTCCATTTGTATTAATTGCATAAATATTATTATTATCTCATTATATACAAGGGAGATCCAAAAATAATGAATCATTATTGGGTTTGTGCATCTGTTATAGTATATACTTTTGTGGTTATGTACTACTTGCAGGAGCCCTTCTATATCAGTCTATCAAATGATATTATGTGAAATTGTGGTGAGATATAACACATTTTGTAAAGTGTATTTTATATATTTGTCAATTTTAAAAGACTGAAAAATTTTGAAGAATGGAAAGTTCTGTTTTTATTTATATAAAACAGCAGATAAAACAGTTGTAATGCTTGAAACAGATTACAAGCATAAAAACAGTTTATGAGTGGTTTAATTGAAGTGTTAAAATCACTACATCACTAAAAAGCATGACAAGTGTGTCCAAAATCAAAATAACATTGATTTTTTTAGACAAATGGCATTTTTCTCTCAGATTTAGTTTGTAATCATTGAACATTTTTACCTGCAAGTTCTGAAATATTTATGTGATGTGATAAAATGTAAATGTCCCATTTTGTGACAATGAAAAGAGTGCAAGATACACCCTAACAAAGAGCCATCTCTCAAAACCTTGAGTATGAAATATTCTTTAATTAAATTCAGCATGACCCAGCTTATCTAACAACCATATTTGCTTAATCTTACTTCATGCAATTTTTTTAAATCTCTTGAATAAAAAAATTGTCTGTTTTTTTTTGTGTGTGAATTTAGAAGTGGGGAGAGGGAAGAAATGCATGAGTTTGCTAGTGTTTCCCAACTATTTCAAAAGTGAAAACCAAGTTTAGACTGCTGCATTGCATTAAATAGATTATACTTTTTAAAGTAATTCAATTTGCCATATCAAAAAATAAATATACATTTTTTTATTTCAAAACTCTGGTTACTTTGGATCCTCCCTCATATCTACCAATGCTCCCAGCCTTGTAAAGACCATTGTTTTTTTAATTGGTTGCATTAACAGATTTTTTTAAGATTTAATGCAAGTTAAACAAAAGATTTCAATCTGAAAGGCAACCATTTTAATTTCAATTATATGCTAACCAAAACTAAATATAAAGATGATACTATAGCATTTATTTTTTTCCTTACTAAATATCACATTTCAAACAAATTTATATACTCTAACCACATTTTTTCTGCAATTTAAATACTATATCTCTGTAATTAAAAGCATACAAACTGATTTATTTCTGAACAGATTACTTCCTTCTTATAAATGTAGTAGTTGAGAATTTAACATGTGACATTGAACAAATATTTGTACATTTATCAATCAGACAAGTAGAAATTTTATATATAAAATACAAAGGAATTTTATTCCACTTATACCATCATTATTTGTGTTTTAAGTAATCAAGTAGTTTATTGCCTGGGAGATCCATGGTGTTGGTCCACTAGAAGCAACAGTACTGAGCTGTATTACGTAATCTTTTAACTCTCAAATCTAATATTTTACTGTGTTAAACTATGTATAAATATTAGCATCTTTATATTCAACTATATAGTAAAATTTCAAATCAATAGCTTTTTTATTTATTTTTAAAATTCCACTTTGTCTATATCTATTTAATATGAAATTGTTCTTTTTTTTTCAAATTACAAAATCTGAAATTGCTGTTAATCAAATAAAAATTCATTGTGAGTGAATCTTCATTCAAAATACGAAAACGTTAAGATTTAATTAGCATTCGCCGTCTGCGATGATATCCTTAAATGTTCTAAAAAATAAAAATCCTAATTCTTTGGTCTTTTATAAGAAAAGAAAATATTTACACATATGAATCAGTTTTTAAAATTTCCATCACTTTGCTATAGCCAATTTTTTTAAAACAATTAATGTTTTTCGATTCTAAACACTGAGATAATCATCAATAAATTTAATCTCTAATCTAGGTAAATTGTTACAAATTTACTCTAAAAATTTGGTTATCATATAAATATTTACAAAAAATATTAGTCGTGGTAACAGGAATATATGGAACAGGAATTATAAGTTTAACAGGCATTGTAAATATGACTTCCTTTATCTTTTAATGTTTTAATAACAATTAGACAATATCTTTTTCATTAACAGAAACAGTTGAAGTATTAATTCAAGAAATTAGAAATGACCACATGTGAGATGTACTTATACAATAAGATGTTTATTAGTATGGTATGAAGAAGAGAGGCATATGAACTTAATAATTGAGAAGTCTTTATCATGAAGGGGATAAATAGTGAATGATAATGATGATAATATTGGTTAACCAATTTGTATCATATGTAATTAAATCTATATGATTCTTAGCTTTATTTGTTGTAATATATCCATTATGTTATTAATATGAGTTGCTGTTTTGTTAACATGGTTAATTTACAATATTCTAAGGCAGCAAATGAAATACATGCATACTGCAGAGCTATTTGTCAAGTTTTTTTTACATAGAATGAGAACTATAATAGATGTAATATGCATGTGAAGCTAAGACCTTTTACAATCATTTTTAACTATTATTAATTCACCAAAGATGTGGTTTTTCTAATTTTAGTTTCTCTACACCATACTAGAAAAATTATTTCATCCATCCAACTCACATGTGGTCTTTTTCTAGGTCTTTTACAATCTCTCTGAAATTCGATTTAAAATTTCAATTATCCATTAATTATTATCTATATAAACACAATTTCATGACCAATTGCCATTCATAATGTCAGTAAAATGAGTTGCTATTGTATGGGTAATTGACAGTTTTTTTAAAGTTTAATTGATGAAAAGTGATTCCCGAAATGCATGCTTGCTACAAAAGTGATTTTTCAATTTTTTGTACATAATGTGGCAACTGTCATGGATGTATTATGCAAAATATTTAAATCTGACATATTTTTAAACATATATAGTCTACCCATACCCTCAAACATCATCATCATCATCATCATCATCAACCATTATCAATCCACTGAAGGATGAAGGTCTCTCCAAGTTTAATCCATCTTCTCCGATCTTTAGCTTCTCTTCTCCACAACACCCCTGCACATTTTCTTATTTCATCCATCCATCTCACATGTGGTCTCTGTCTGGGTCTTTTACAATCTCTTGGAATCCAGTTTAAAATTTCAATTGTCCATCTATTATCATCTCTTCTAGCAATATGTCCAGCCCAACTCCATTTCAATCTTTTAATTTTTTCAATAAGGTCAGTAACACCTGTTTGTTGTCTTATCCATACATTGCGTTTTCGATCTCTTCTTGTTACTCCCAACATACATCCCTCAAACATATCGTCTATTATATCAATAATTCATGTTTTAAAAAATATTGAATAAAAATTGATAAAGATGGAAGTTTGTAAATCTGACTATACATTTTGTGAACTTAACCCACTTATATGAACACCAAGATAAATAATCGCTCCTATCAACTGTTTATTTTTGCAATGTGTAAATGCTATAGTATTAAGTGACTGTTTCGAATACTAAATAATTCTACACCAAAATATAAACTATTTTAATACTTGAGAATAACATATCCATCTAAAAACCTGTCAGATTATTATTAATATTTTTTTACTCAACATCGTAAAGAAGTGTAAACGAAATATTTTTTTATTGAATTTTATTATGAGGTCTAATATTATTTACCATACAACAATTTAGATGCTTTATAGAGTTAGCAAACATGTTAATGGTGTCAAAGGTAATACGTAAAGGTCTCAATAATACGTTATTGCAAATGTTCAACATTTCTTATCTTCTCTGCCAGTAGTTGAACGCGGAATGGCTTTTTGTTCTTCCTAGACTTTAATTTTTATTGTAAAATTATTGAGATTTATTCTATTTTTTGATCTATAAAAAATGTACATTAATCCTGTAAATCAGGTTAATAAGACAATGTGTATGTATATTAATTCTTATATAGTTTTACGTCTGTGTATATATTATTTCTTTCGTCTGATGAAAGCATTTAATAATTTTATTTTTAGTGTGGATCAGTAGATCTAAAGTAAGTTGGCTCAGGAAATTAAATGGAATAAATTTATTAGAATATTTCCAATTTTGTGGAACAAGTTCAAAAGTTAATTTAAAAATTTAGTTCTTTTTTAATTAATATAATTTGAAATTAAAATGGATTTCAAATGTATGTAAAAAGAAGAGGCGAACCTGATTGAAAAAAAGTATAAATACATTTGTATTTATAGTGTGTATTTATTACGCTGCAGACATATTTAACTAATATAACGTTTAATCTTAATATGCAATATTTAATGTATGTGTATATATATAGGAGGAGAGCAATCGCGGTGCAACAGTATGTCATGTCCTATAAATTGGATTTGAAACCTGCTATATAAAAGTTATTTTTTTATGTGTACATATATAGTGCAATGATAGTATTCTGATTTCCCATGTCATATGACTTGCTCATGAAACCTGCTATTTAAGACTATTTTCTCTTTTATGATATATATACACGCTCAAGCTTCTTACAGCTATGCACTCCATCTCATACAACTGATACATACAACCACATACATATGAAAAAAACAAATGATCTCCACTACACCATTTTGTGCTAAACCAGCACTCATCAGTATGTCCAGATACCATCTCCCACACATATATACAATCAGTGCTTAGTTTATATTATCTTCAAACTTTAATGGACAAACGTCAATCTTCTCCACTCTCCAATGATCCATGTTATTTAAAATTTGATGATGGAACACTCAAAGCCCTTGCTGATGCCATATTATTGTTATATCCATGTTGACTTTAAGTCACTCTGACCGCTCACATATAATTTCCTTAATATGACCATTTAAATACACAGAAGGATAGGCAGAATATAGGCTGAATGTGTAATATTCAAATATAAGTATATTGTCTATCTAAACTGATGAGAGCTGGTTCAGCACAAAATGCATATATTGGAGATCATTTGTCTTTTTCACATGTATGTGGACATGTGTATTGGTTAAATGAGATGGAGAGCATAGTTGTAAGAAACTAGAAAGTATGACTTCAAGTCCCTTCTAATTATATTAAGTTTAGTATAGACAATATACTTATATTTAAATATTATACATATATATTGATACAATGCTAGTGCATTGATCAGCTGCGTTTAAGACTTGGGTTTGAAGTTTAATATTTAAAGGCTGTTTTTTTCTTCTGTTATGTAAATAGAATATTCTCATAGTATAGTGATTATTATACCTGTCCATATTTTTAACAAAAAAGTTTGAATAAAGGTGAAGCTTAATTTTTCCAGTTATTGATGGAAAATGGATATTTATCTAAAGTTATTTAGTAGCTGAAAGACAACCAAAACATTTAAACGTTTATCACTCTTCATTTGAATAGACTGGAAAATATGTTTTCTTTTACTGTTTGAGTAAACGTTCCTCTTGAATAGATGTAGAAAGATATTTTGAGTATATTGGTATTACATATGTATAACTTATTTAAAGACTGCTTGTATTTAATCGCACGCAGATAAATCTGAGAGAAAAACTGAATTATATATATATTAAATATAAACACATGAAAACAGTCAATGCCTAAACAATACCAATATCAATAACATTCAATAATCTTAAACTGTTGTCAAGACAACCTCCTTTAAACAATGAAAGTAGATACTTACTTTTATCTATGGTCTACTATGTTAATATAGACACTAAAAATAAATATCTCTTCATAGCTCCATAGAGAAACTATAAAAAACTAGATGTTCCAATTGTCAGGTAGTAATTGAATGGTTTTCTTTTCTTACTTTATCCTCTAGCTAAGAATACCATCACTACTAAACAATATTGAATAGGTGAATATAGAAATCATGGATATAAGATGGAATGTAATATGAGCAACATTTTATGTGTTTATTCATCTCTACATAAATTCATCCATCTATTATTATTAAATAAATAAATTTATTGGTACTTAATTTATGTCTTCTTTCTGTGTTATGTTAGTATTCATGTTTAATATTGATTTTCTTTTTTATTTGTATTTGTAATTCAAACATGCATATCATATGCTTAATGAAATGATTTTTTTTATATATAACCTAAAGCTGGATGCGCTTTCAGTGAAGTTCACAATCATGCTTTCTTAAATTAAATATTTCAGATTTAATTAACAAAACAAAAATTCCAAAAATATGCATCCAATGCATAACTTAGCATCTATTGATTTTTGACAAAATTAATAAATTACTAAATAAATTAATCAATTAAATTTCAAAAAAATTATTTTTTTTGAACATCAACACCAATGAGGAAATTTTTTTAAAAACCTAATATCAAAATGCAAACAAAGCATCAATACTAAAAAAATACTTCTTTTTTTAAAACAAAACATTAGAAATATTATAAAACAGATGAGCAAATTTCCCCATTTGCAAGAATATTGCCAAAAAGGGAATTTTTGTTTATGAAATAATTGGAAATAAAGAAGAAATATATATATTTTTAAAATTAGATAATAATAACAGACATTTTTTTTTTAGTTTTTTTTACTTATCATGTTATTTTAAAACAACTCATGTAAAAAGAGAATCTTTTTTTAATTCATGTTATTTCAAAATCACATAAAAAATTCATGTAAAAAAAGAATTAAGTGTAATAGGTTTTAAATCAAAGCTCAACTAGTTATTTCTGGTGGTTAATATTATATTATTCTATGAATTTATCATTAGATTATCAGCATCATCATCATTATTATTATTATAATGTGCAATCTGTAATTGGCTTTTGGCTGTAGATATGTGCATTAAATAAAAATTGAATTGAATTATTATTATTATTAAGAGTATATTTAATTTTGTCAACCAATAATATATCTATATACTAATTTCCTCATGATTGCTACTATTTGATTCCAAGACTTCTCATTAATTCATAAAATTGTGAATAAGATAAGCAAACCACATTTAATACAAACACATATCTGTATTACAATTTAATTTTTAAAATATACACATTTAACATCAAAAAATAGGATAATACATTTATAAAAATGTAACAATAATCTAGAAAGGAAAGATTGAGTTTTATCACTGCTAAAGGTGCAAGGTAAAGACATATCTCATTAAGCATTGTTTTATTTAAAGTTTTCATTTATATGGGTGTACATAAACTTATAAATTAGGATTTAATTAGAGAGTAAAGAAAATAAAATGTAAAATTTATTATTTTTATCTTTAGTATTCTACACTTCTAATGCTTAGTTTAAAAACCTACAGCCCTATGTAGTTTGGTGGTAAGCCTTGGAGCTCAATGTTTACAATTTCTCTTTAAATAGAAGATTCTAAACCTTAGGTTCCATAGATTGCAACTCAAAATCCTGTCATTTCCAGTGCTTAAATTTTTTTTAAATTTCTAAGCATTTTTAGGGGTGTAGTTGTAACTTTCCTCTAGTTCTTTGAATTGATTTGCATCCAAAATTTTTTGTAAATAATTTATAATGATTTTAATAAAAATCCGATAAAGAATTAATAGAATATTTTTTGTAATTTTTAAATATCATTACTGCATTCTTTTAATCATCTGCTACATCATTTTATTTAGCCATTTGGCTATACCTTTATCAACAATTACTCTATTTCTTTACTAAGTTTTTAAAAATATATAAATAATAATTCCATCATTTTCTGTTGCTTTTCCATTTTTCATAGATTTAATTACACATCTCAACTCTTCATTTAAAGTATTCAACAATTCAAAAGATGCATTATAATTATAGTTTTTTTTTTGTTTTTTTGTTCTTTATTAATATAAAGTTCTCTGGATTTCACATATTTCATGATATCATACTGTTTGTTGTTTTATTAATAGTATCATTCTTGTTTTCTTATTTCTGAAACTTCTAATACTTCTTTCTCATATATATATTCTTGTCAATTCACAGTTTAATTATTTAGGTTATCATTCACTTTTTTCATTTGATTTTACAGAGATTTTAAATGTCTGATTCTTCTAAAGGGATCATTTTGAAATATTTTTGTACTATCTTTTCTTTATATATGCAACTTAAAATTTTACAAACTCCTTGAAATATTATTGCTGCTCATGGCTTCACTGCCTTGCACAGTTTGAATGACTTCAAATAGTTTGCTCAACTTAGAATAAAATTTAATGTTAGTGCATTGTTCCAACATGCATTTGGTTCAAACATTCTGTCACATTGCATATCGCAACTCATAAATCAAACATGGTAGACCCTTAAAATTTTTGTAATGAATATCTAAACTATGTCACTAGTAACACATGCATTGATTCAAATATGGCATTTCAGACATTTTGAAGATAAAAACTAGTCCTCTTTTTACTGGGAAACACTGGGTACCACCATGTCCCAAATGACAATTCACTATTGAACTTCTGGTGGTTTTTGGCAATTTTCATCTTGGTAGAGATTATTAATAGATTATATTTTTTTTCACATTGAAATTCATTCATGTATTAGCTATGATGAAAGTCTGTTAATACCTGAATATGATTTGCAATGTCTAGCTTAAATACTTGAATGTTTTTAAAGTTTAGGAATACCAACTACTAATACCACTTTTTATTAGTCGCTTTTGTCTCTTGAACCTTTTATTAACATATATTTTACATCTCACTAATCACTTTCTGTATTTACTCTAATAAGAACATTGCCTTCTTAGAATATCTGTTCTGTGATATTCAAAATAAAAGACAATATTATTTAATGTGTTTTATCCATTTTACTTTGCATTTTTCTTTAAAAAGAATTCATAATATACTTACTTTATTTTTTCATCAATCTGTATTCTTTTATTTTTGTCTCCATAACAAACTTTATTTACAGTACTTTTCACCATTTAATATTTTTTTATTGCTAACATTAAATTTTTTTATAACATTTTAAAAATATTATTTGGTCTAATCAAAAACATTTTATACATCTATATAAAAATCCATTGCTTTTTCATTATAAAAAAAACTATATTACTCTTAATTATTTGCATTTAATATCTTTTATTAAGTTGAATAACTAATCTTGTCACTCTTCCTGATGTCATATCATTCTGCAAAATGTTCTTCTAGCTTTTATATATAATGATTCTTACTCTATTTATGCTTTGTTTTTGTGTCTTTATAGTAAAATTTACTTACATTTTAAAACCAATTTCTCTCTTTACCATTTCTTATGATATTACAAAGTCCAACAGTTTTTACAATTCACATAATCTTCCTTAACTTGAAAATGATCTGCAGTTGTAGATACCTAAATAAAGAGCGTCATTGAGTGAGAGACTAGTTCCATAAATTAGTCAGTCTTAACATTCTCTGTCTTGAGGTACCAACTATCACCCCAAAATATAAAAATAAAAATTGGTTTTTGTCAGTCTTTTTTTTTTCAAATGCCTGATAGTTTTTAACTAACATATCAGTTGGATTTTTTTTAAATACTTCATATATACAATCATCGTGATAATTTTTATCTTAAACTCAAAGGTAAACTTATCACACTGGTTGGTGTATACTGATAGACAGTTCTTGAATATTCCATTTATTATATGAATAATCGTATAATTACAGCGGCTGTAGTAATAAGAACATATGGAGTGGGTGCTAAAAAATATTCCTTGTTGGCTCTTTGAATTCTGAAACAAGAATCAACTCTTTTCGCTTAATAAAAAACATTTTTATGCAAGCAAACTCTTTATTATATATATATATGAACTTATTACATATATACATATATCTATGTGTATGTGTGTAACAAATAAATAAACACAATAACTTTTTAAGTTTTTTTTTCATATGTCAACTGTCTGCAACCAACTGCTTGCTTTGCAAGGCAGCTGCGCTGACCTCTCAGCTAACAACGCTTGACAAGTTTTAACATTAAATTATAAATAAATTGCAAAACCATTATCAACTGCTTTCAAACAAAAAAAATGGATATACCATAAGTAACTCCCACAATACGCTATTTTATATTATTTCTCAAGTTTCATGAATTTTCTTAATCTTGTCTATTAATCTAATTACTCCATCCAAAAATATAAAAAAATCTTTTATTCTCTTTACATATTGATAAAAATTATCAAATTATATATGCAAATTTGGAAATGGCTACTTTTCCAAACGCTATCAATATCATTATAACACCCTTAATTATTAGATAAACATGCAAATGTAAAATCATCACATGTTTTTGCAATCTCAATTCTTATAGATAATAGCCTATCTATCAAATCATATTAACAGGGCTAAAACTCAAGTTCAAACCAGAAGTAAACATTACCTTTCTAAATACAATGAATAATAAAAATTTCATAAGGCAATATATAATATTAATAAATACCGAATTTCCAACCATATACATAAAAACTGGTGAAAAAAGTATTTTCCAAATGTGGTCACTTTCTCTTTACACTATTATTTGTTACATAACCAAGCAAAAGTAAAATAGCCATTTACACTCGAACTATCATAAAATAGGGGGGTTCGAACACAGACTTTGAATTATCCCTTCAGCTATTCACTCTACCTCATAAAATCAATGCACATGACTACACACATGTGAAAAAGACACATGATCTTCAATATACATATTTTGTGCTGAACCAGCAGTCATTAGTTGGTCCAGATAATCATCTCCCACACATAATCAGTGCTTGGTTTATATTAAGATAGAAAAACTTCACAATTTAATGGACAGGCTTCAATCTACTCCACCCTGGGAACTCTTCAGCTTTTCATATTATTGAAAATCTAAGGATGGAATGTCAAAATCCCTTATTAATGCCAATATTTTTGTCATGAACATGTTGACTTTAACTCATTTTGATTCCTCATGGGTGTTCCATCATCAAATTTTTAATGGTATGGATAGCTGAAGAATTGGAGGGTGGAATAGATTAAATTATGTCCATTGTTTATTCATATAGTATACGAACTTGGATGGGCTGCTCACCAACACGCATTAGCCAGCGTGGTGAGTTTATTGGCTTTTTACCTCTGAGTTTAAGATCAAGAAACACCATGGTCTTTCTTCTCAGTGCCTGATAAGGCAGAATGAATGTTTGTGTAAATGATAAAGATTTTTCCCAATTATACAATTATGACAGACAAAAATAAAGCATGGCCCTTAATCCCAGGAGGCTGTAAAGTCACCAACCAAGGCAGCGGTTGGTGGCCGAAGGCAGAGGGTGCTAAGAATATCCTGGAGGCGGACCCAGGCTGCCATTTGATGATGACTTTTTATTTAGGTACTTACAACTGCAGATCACTTTCAAGTGAAGGAAGATTGCAAGAATTAGAAGAAGAACTCTCTTATATTAAATGGGATATTATTGGACTTTGTGAAGTTAGAAGAAAAGGTGAAGAGACAATTGATTTAAAAAGTGGACATATGCTCTATTATAAAGGCACAAATATTGGAAATACAAGTGGAGTAGGATTCATTATAAATAAAAAGTGGAAGAACAATATTGTGGAGATTGATGGTGTATCAGACAGAGTGGCAAGATTAGTTATACAACTTTAATAGCAGATATCAAATGCAGATAATTCAGGTTTATGCCCCAACAAGTTCTCACAGTGATGAAGTAGTAGAAGATTTTTATATGGATGTACAAAAGGCTTTTGATCAGAGTAAACAACATTTTAAAATTGTTATGGGAGATTTTAATGCTAGAATTGGTAAACAAATGAAAGATGAAAGTGTTGTAGGTAATTTTGGTTATGGTAATAGAAATGAGAGAGGACATAGACTTGTGGAGTTTGCAGAGAAGGAAAAACTTTATATTATGAATTTCTTTTTTTGAGAAAAATGTTAGAAGGAAATGGACATGGAAGCATCCAAATGAAGGTACAGCAGAATTGGATTATATTTTGACTAACAGGAAATACATATTTCAAGATTGTAATGTTCTTAATAAATTTAACACAGGAAGTGATCATCGATTAGTAAGGGGTAAGATACATGTTAATGTAAAACTAGAGAGACAAAAATTATTAAGAAAAACTATATTTACAGTTGATATTCCTAATCTTCAGAAACATTCTAATGAATTTAAATTAGAACTTACAAATAGGTTTCAAGAGTTAGGAGATTTTGAACATGATTCAGATTTGAATGAAATTAATATGAAAATAACTGATACACTTTTAAAAACTGCAACAAAGATAGCTGGTAGAAAAAAGCAGCAATTGACTAATAAAATTTCTACTGAGACTAGAGAACTTATGAAGAAAAGAAGGAATATGAAGATATGCAAGAATGATGCATTAAAAAGAATTGAATATCTCGAATTTTGTAAAATGGTGCGGAAAAGAGTTGAAAATGATATAAGAAAGTATAACTGTGAACTAGCAAGAAAAGCTGTAGAAGAAAATAAAAGTCTTAAGAATGTAAAACAACATTTTGGTATTGGTAGGAAATTTATATCTGCAATAAGGAAAAAAGATGGAATTATTACTAAAAAGAGGGATGACATTATGAAATTGGTAGAAGATTTTTATCAAGAATTATATAGTAATAAAGAACAAGTACCTCCTATATCTATTACATCTTCCGAATTGCCCAGAATTTTAAATGAAGAAGTGAAAAATGCAATTAAATGTATGAAAAAAGGAAAGGCTCCAGGTAATGATGGAATTATAATTGATATATTAAAAGAAGCAGGTGAAGAAACAGAAAAAATATTAGCAAAGTTATATACCAAATGTCTAAATGATAAAGATGTACCGGATGATTGGAAGAATGCAGTAATAATATTAATATTTAAAAAAGGTGATAAAGAAGATATTAGAAATTACAGACCTATCAGCCTTTTATCAGTTTTATATAAAATTTTTACCAAGATAATTACAACTCGTCTACAGAGAACCTTGGATTTTCACCAACCAAGAGAACAAGCTGGATTTAAAAGTGGTTTTAGTACAGTAGATCATATTCAAGTATTGAGAGAAGTTATAGAAAGGACAAATGAATATGAGTTGTCATTATGTTTTGGATTTGTAGATTATGAAAAGGCATTTGATTCTATAAACATTTCTTCAGTGATTAAAGCATTGGATCATCAAGGTATAGATCCAGGATATTGTCATATTTTAAAGAATATTTATAAAAATGCAACAGCAACAATTAGATTACATAATGATACTGGGAAAGTCAACATTGAGAAAGGTATAAGACAAGGTGACTCCATATCTCCAAAACTTTTTACAGCAGTGCTGCAAGAAGTATTTTGTGGATTAAAATGGGAAACTAAAGGAGTGAAAGTAAATGGAGATTATTTAAGTCATTTAGATTTCGCAGATGATGTAGTTGTTTTTGCAAATAATGCTTCCGAGCTGCAGGAAATGTTGCAGGAGTTATCGTGTGCTCTTCCGATCTAGGACTAAAGATAAATGTTAAAAAGACTAAAGTAATGTTTAATCGATTTGCTCCAAATATGAAAATAAAGATTGATTATGATGAATTAGAAGAAGTTAAGAGTTACAAATACCTTGGTCAGATTATTAATACAGATGGAAACATAATAGAGGAAATTAATCATAGAATTAAACTTGGTTGGAGTGCTTTTGGTAGAAATAACTTGATATTAAAAGGAAATATGCCTATGTGTTTGAAAAGAAAGGTTTTTAACAAATGTGTTTTACCAGTTCTTACTTATGGATCTGAGACTTGGACACTTAATAGAAGATCAATACAGAGACTTCAGACCACTCAAAGAAGTATGGAGAGATGTATGTTGGGAGTAACAAGAAGAGATCGAAAACGCAATATATGGGTAAGAGAACAAACAGGTGTTACTGACCTCATTGAAAAAATTAAAAGATTGAAGTGGAGTTGGGCTGGACATATTGCTAGAAGAGATGATAATAGATGGACAATTGAAATTTTAAACTGGATTCCAAGAGATTGTAAAAGACCCAGAAGGAGACCACATGTAAGATGGATGGATGAAATAAGAAAATGTGTAGGGGTGATGTGGAGAAGAGAAGCTAAAGATCAGAGAAGATGGATTAAACTTGGAGAGACCTTCATCCTGCAGTGGATTGATAATGGTTGATAATGATATATATATATATATATATATATATATATATATATATATATATATATATATATATATATATATATATATATATATATATATATATATATATATATATATATATATATATATATGCAGAAAGGAGTTTGCTATTAACTGAAAGGAGACCCTTTGATCCCCCTTGGAGGCCTTAAAGGAACTGAGCAGGGCAAATTTCCTAATGTCAAATCCATATATTCTTGTCATTGCAACTGCTATTAATATGTGATTATTCATATAGTATATAAACATGGATGGGCTGCTCACCAACATGCATTATCCAGCATGGTGAGTTTATTGGCTTTTTACTTCTGAGTTTAAGGTAAAAAAAAACACCATGATCTTTCTTTTCAGTTGCCTGATAAGGCAGAATGAATGTATGTGTACATGAAAAATACTTTTATAGTAGATATACACAATCATGATAGACAAAAATAAATCATGCCGTTTTTCCAGGAAGCTGTAAAGTCATCAACCAAGGAAATGGTTGGTGTCTGAAGGTAGAGAGTGATAAGAATCCCCTGGTTACAAATCCAGGCTGCCATTTGATGATGACTTTTTATTTAGCTACTTGAAACAAAGTGAAGGAAGATTGCAAGAATTAAAAGAAAGGTCTTATATTGAATGGGACATTTTGGACTTTGTAAAGTTAGAAGAAAGGATGAAGAGACAATTGATTTAAAATTTGGACATGTACCCTACTATAAAGGTACAAGTATTGGAAGTACAAGTGGAGTAGGATGCTTTATAAACAAAAAGTGGAAGAACAATATTGTGGAGATTGATGGCATATTGAAGAGAATGGCAAGATTAATTATACAACTTAATAGTAGATACCAAATGCAGATAATTCAGGTTTATGCCCCAACAAGTTGCCATAGTGATGAAGTACTAGAAGATTTTTATATGGATGTACAAAAGGCTTTTGATCAGAGTAAACAACATTTTAAAATTGTTATGAGAGATTTCAATGCTAGAATTGGTAAACAAATAAAAGATGAAAGTGCGGTAGGTAATTTTGGTTATGAGAATAAAAATGAAAGAGGAAATATATTTGTGGAGCTTGCAGAAAAAGAAAAACTTTATAATATTAATTTTTTTTTTAAAAAAAATGATAAAAGAAAATGGACATGGAAGCATCCAAATGAAGGTACAGCAGAATTGGATTATATTTTGACTAACAAAAAATATATATTTCAAGATGGTAATGTTCTTAATAAATTTAATATAGGAAGTGATCATCGATTAGTATGATGTAAGATATGTGTTAATGCTAACCTAGAGAGACAAAAATTATTAAAGAAAACAATATTTGCAGTTGATATTCCTAATCTTCAGAAACATTCCAATGAATTTAAATGAGAACTTGCAAATGGGTTTCAAGTATTAGTAGATTTTGAACATGATTCAGATATGAATGAAATTAATAAGAAAATAACTGATATACTTTTAAAAACTTCAACAAAGATAGCTGGTAGGAAAATGGAGCAATTGATTAATAAAACTTTTACTGAGACTAAAGAATTTATAAAAAAAAATAAGGAAAATGAAGCTATACAAAAATGATGCATTTAAAAGGATTGAATATCTCAAATTTTGTAAAATGGTGTGGAAAGGAGTTGATAATGATATAACAAAGTATAATTGTGAACTAGCAAGAAAAGCTGTAGAAGAGAATAAGTCTCAAGAGTTATAAAACAACATTTTGTTATTGGTAGAAAATTTATATCTGCAATAAAAAAAAGATGGAACTATATCTAAAAAGAGAGATGTCATCATGAAATGAGTAGAAGATTTCTATCAAGAATTATATAGTAATAAAGAACAAGTACCTCCTACATCTATTATATCTTCTGAATTGCCCATATTTTAAATGAAGAAGTGAGACATGCAATTAAATTTATGAAGAAAAGAACAGCTCCAGGTAATGATGGAATTATAATTGATATATTAAAAGAAGTAGGTGAAGAAATATAAAGTTTTTAATAAAAGTTATATACAAAATGTTTAAATTATAAAGATATACTGGATGGTTGGAAGAATGCAGTATTAATACTAATATTTTAAAAAGTTCATATAGAAGATATTAGAAATTACAGATCTATCAGTCTTTTATTAGCTTTATACAAATTTTTTACCAAGATAATTACAACTCATCTATGGAGAACATTGGATTTTCACCGATCAAAAGAACAAGCTGGATTTAAAAGTGGTTTTACTACAGTAGATCATATCCAAGTATTGAGAGAACTTATAAAAAGGACCAAAGAATATGAGTTTCCAGTATGTTTTGGATTTGTAGATTATGAAAAAGCATTTCTTCAGTGATTAAAACATTGGATCATCATGATATAGATACAGGATATTGTCATATTCTGAAGAATATTTATAAAAATGCAACAGCAAGAATTAGATTATATAATGATACTAGAAAAAACCAACATTGAGAAGAGTGTAAGACAGGGTGATTTCATATATCCAAAATATTTTATAGCAGTGCTGCAAGAAGTATTTTGTGGATTAAAATGGGAAGCTAAAGGAGTTAAAGTAAATGGAGATTATTTAAGACATTTAGATTTTTGCAAATGTTGTAGTTATTTTTGCAAATAATGCTTTATAGCTCAGGAAATGTTGCAGGAGTTATAAGATGAAAGTAGGTTAAAGATAAATTTTAAAAAATAAAAATAATGATTTTTTTTTATATCAAAAAATAAAAATTATTATAATTGATGAAATAAAAAAACATAACATTTTTATTATATTAATTATACAGATGGAAACATAATGGATGAAATTAATCATAGAATTAAACTTGGTTGGAGTGCTGTGGTAGAAATAACTTGATACTAAAATGAAATATGCCTATGTGTTTGAAAATGATGGTTTTTAATAAATGTGTTTTGCCAGTTATTACTTATGGATCTGAGATTTGGATACTTAATAAAAGAGCAATACAGAGACTTCAGACCATTCAAAGAAATATGGAGAGATGCATGTTAGGAGTAACAAGGAGAGATCAAAAATGCAATCTATGGGTAAGAGAACAAACAGGTGTTACTAACCTCATTGAAAAAATTAAAACACTGAAGTGGAGTTGGGCTAGACATATTGTTAGAAGATATGATAATAGATGGTCAATTAAAATCTTACAGTGGATTCCAAGAGATTGTAACAGACCCAGAAAGAAACCACATGTGAGATGGATGGATGAAATAAGAAAGTGTGCAGGGGTGATGTGGAGAAGAAAAGCTAAAGATCAGAGAAGATGAACTGAACTTGAAGAGACTGTCATCCTTCAGTATTTTGATAATGGTTGACAATGATGATGATGATGATGATATATGTGTGGGTGATGATGATCTGTACCAACTGATGAGTGGTGGTTCAGCACAAAATACTTATATTGGAGGTCATTTATCTTTTTCACATGTGATTGGTCATATGCATTGATTGTATGAGATAAAGTGGATGGTTGTAGGGAACTTGAAAGTAGGGAGCTTGAAAGTCTGTCTTCAAGTCCCCTATATTACATCTATACTCCGGATATATAAAATATACTTGTATTTAAAATACTCAAACTATTAGTACCATCTGCATTATTAAAAATACATATTTGACTTCTGATCATTTATGCATAAAGGTATTAAAAGAAATGATTTTTACTTTGTGATATTTAATTATTAGCTGTATTCAATGAGGCTGTTTAAATTTGATTTGAGCATACATTTTCAAACTTTTCTAATCTAATTCGTTAGATTAGTCAGCTGAATAAAATATCAAGATTGCAAGTAAAAATGTCATTTAACATTTCCTTAACTATCTAACACCTAAGAGCAGTATGACAATGTGGTCATTATTTGAAAATTAGTCATTTTTAGTTTTTACACACATTTATACTATATATGTGTGTGTGCATATATATATTATCTTGCTTTGAATTGATGACAATGTATTTTTCAATTAAATTATCTTACTACTATAAAATATTATTGCATTGTATTACTTTTTACATTATTATCCAATAACCATATTCATAGAATATAAACTATCCAAAATTAAAATTAAAATTTGTCATCCTCTACATGATTTGCATTTGAGAAGACTGCCTTGATCATTTGGCTGTGATGAATTTTTAATTTTAATTTTGGCTAGTTTTATTAATTCTGAATTTACTGCAATTCATATATATATATATTAAATTTATCATATATGCAGGTAATATCAATTATAGAATTAATGTTTATATTTCTTATGCAGAATTTTTTTTTTTAATTAGAGTCATTAATTATATTATATTTTGTTCCAAGACTTTACACATATATAGCATATAACAATTCACATTTTGTTGATAAACATTGATTAGAATACACATTGTTTATTGACTTGTGAGTGTACAGTATTCTTACACACACACACACATCACACACACACACACACATATATATATATATATATATAACAAAGACACATCTTTATATGTATAGCGTGCATATATAAAGAAAAATTATAGTATAAATGAAATTTTTAAAATAATAACTATAATTATTAATAAAAAATTGAGGGAATACATTTACATATATTTTATTGAATAACTCAATAAAAAAAAGAAAAAAAATTACGGTAGTTTTATTTTTAAAATAAATGTAAATTGTGAAATACCAGACCTTTATTGCTATTGTATATGTTCTGGGTTATTTTTATATATTTTTTCACTTATAAAAACATATTAGATCAATCACTTTATAAGAAAATTATAATCTAATTATGTTTAAAATTAGTATTAACTTAGTTAAAAATTTTGTAAAACTTTTAGTGTTACACTTAAAAAGTATTTTCAAATGCAAAATACTGCCCCAAATGTGCTTTCAATATAAACTGAAAATTTGTTATTAATATATGTACAATTGCATATGGCCTCAGAGAAGGACTGTTGTAGATCATAAAATTTGCTAATTTTAACATTTTGTTTTTTATTTATTTACCTTTTTCTTTGGATAGGATATAATTGATGTCACATAGTTAAAAACAGTATAGTTTGAGACTTCATTGTATTACCCTAATACATTTTTCATGTTGATTACTGCCCTATGGCAACACTAATTTGTTATTCAATACTGAAAAAATCTGTTTTATATATTTTATTAAGCTGTCAGAAACTTTTACCAGAAAATGTGACATCTCCTACCCCCACTGACCATAAAACTTGGATGTTCCTTCCCTATATACTTAATATAAGCCATCACATTACTAAAATTATTACTTTTACACATCATGTTGTCCTACATACCACACACCCCTTGCATTTTCTTCTCAACAATACAAAGAATACCTTACCAAATGGCCTCCATTCTCAAGTGGTTTACAAAATGAAATGTCAGGAATCCATCTGACTCTCCATTTACTATGGGAAATATTGGACAAATGTGTCTATACATATAACCTAACACACATACCTATATAATAAAGTTAAAACAAACACAAATACACATTCAATATTTTGTGAGCATTTTTCTACAACTTGTCAACCCATTGTTACTTCATCTGTTAACATCATGTGCACTAAATGCAAAGACTTTAAATGAAAAATTAAAGAGGGATGGCATATCTCAGGTGACAAAAATCTCTATCAATAGAAAAGAATCATGTATCCTTCTCAAATCAATGGCCTATTCTCCATAATTAATGTTCATATTTAATTTTTATGTAAATTAGTAATAATTGTGTATATATATACACCCACTCTGACTTTCCAATCTATGCTACATCTGTGATTTGTAATAGTGAAAGGTCAACTAAGCACATACTGTTTAAAAAATAAAACAGACTTTATGAAAGCTTAGCTCTATACGACCTTCATATATTTATGATTACAATAGTACTTTTATAATTAGATATTTATTTTTAAACAGAATGTAATCAATCCTTTACACATGTGATGTACTGTTATATTAAATCAACATTGTTTTTGTTGAATGTGAGGAAACTCTTAATTTAAGGCACAAGATAGAGACTTTGAAAAAATAAGAGTGACCTAACTTCAATTATATAAGTCTATGTTAAGTATATTGGAACTAAAGTGTGAATATTCTATATCCTTTACTTTATTAGTATATATTTTAAGGTGCCCTCAAATGTCTTTTATTTTCTATTTCTTAAGATCATTTGCATTAGCCACAATAATCAAAAACAAAGAATGAAAAAGGCAGATAACACCATGAATATAAAAGAAAATTACAAGCAATTGAACATGCATTACAACATATAAGAACAAAGATTCTATATATAAACAATATATTGCAGTAAAAAGATGACTAATGACTGATTTTCCCTTCAGGATGTGTGCAGCACCATCTCTGAATCAAGGTATATGTTATGTAGTATCGTAGTTTAAACTATTTGTGGCAAAAATGTCATAATGTAACAATGTGTGGATGATAAATTATAACTTAAATTGTGACAGTATGTTTCATACCATAATATATGATGGAATAACATGCTAAAATTAAATTTTATTTAAAATTTAGCCAAACTGATATTGAAACATTTGAACTGACTCAAAATATATATGGCAATGAAGCCATGAGTCACAGATACGTTTGCAATTGTTTTGCAACATATCATAATAGCAGGGAAAACATTGTAGATGACCTATGAATGCATCAAACACATGGTTGCACTTTGTGTCAATTTTATGATTCAGACATGCTATTACTTTAAAAAAAATTTAGATCAATAGCATGTTGCTTCACAACACACATGTTGATGATGAGATGATTTTCAGGAAGCTTTAAGAGCAAAACAGTCAGCATATTAACTTTACTATGATTGTGATGCTTAGCTTTAGGCTAGTTATAAAAAATTAGAAAACTTGTTTACTCCTATTAGAAGTATAAACATTAATTCTAAAACTTATATTATATATATATATATATACTACATTTTCTAATGACGTTATGATTATATATTTGTATGACAATATATTAACTTTTACATCTCTAAGATTTTTAGATTTTTTTAAAAAATAAATAAATAATAGAAGTATCAACCTGTTATTTTTTAAATTTATACTTTTTGTTCATTGAAATATTTATTTCGTCAGTCAGTATAAAAGCGCTCATACAAATATATTGCTTTTTGATAGGGATTTTATGCACAAGCCTTCTGGCATCAATTGATTACTTTGGCTTGCACTGAGTAACACTACTGTATGGAGAGTTTTGCCTGTTTTAATATTGCTTTTTATAAAAAAAATAAGTACAATTTAATATTTTCAATATAAATTGTTTTTTTTTTAAACAATCTGATATTCACATGAAATCAATTACATATGCATATATTTATGAGGGAGTTCCCAAAAGAAACTGGAATTCATTTATAAGAAATAATATATTTATACATTTTGAAATTTCAGTCTCCTCACACTACTCTCCATTTGAGTCAGTTGTCCAAATGTATTATCCACTGTTCAAAACATTTTCTAAAGTCATCAGTGGTGATATCTTTTAATACTTCTGTTTTTGTTTCACTTCTTCAACATAGTAAACTGTCTTTCTTTGTGTCTTTTTTTATTCAAGAAAATAAGGAAAATTTGTAGTATGAAGTGACATAGGATGAATATGAAAGTTTAGGCAATAACATCATGTCATTTATAGTCAAAACATATGTTGTGGTCGGAAGTATTATCATGATGGAAAAAATAGCTACCTGTTTGCCACAAATTATGATGAAACCTTTGTAAAACTTCCAAGAATAAACTTGGGTTCACTTTTTGAACCTGAGATATAAATTCCTAATTCACAATTCATTTTACATCAAAAAATGAAGGAGCATTGTTTTTTGCTTTTTACTTCACATCATTATTTTTGGGGCTGAAGAGAAGTGGGAGTTTTCTATTGGCTAAATTGCTGGTTGTTTTGGATAATAACTATAGCTCTCAAATGTTTTTTCAAATCCCAGAACATAGCTAGTTATTGTCCCTCTGATCTAAACTTGAAATTTACTTACAGTAGTTTTCTTGTTTGTATGAATTAGCCACCACAAAATAGATAAAAGACTGAACAATCCATGGATAAAAACCAATAGAAGTCAATCACAACCTTTTCCATCAATGTCAGTTAGCATATTAAATCAAAAGGGCTCTCCAAGCATTTACTTATTGGCAAAAGTCTGGTAATATAACTACTGCTTTCTTCTGAAGATAATTCTGCTTGGGGGAAGGTATTCCCTTCTATATGGAAAAAGTTCACTATATTTTTATTCAAAATGTTTGCTGAATTGCTTAAGTTTTATTTAAAATGTTATTAAAACAATAAATAGTAAATAACTTTGGCATAAACTACTAAACATCACATGATTATCATTTCTTATGCTAGCACATAACTTATTAAACAGGCAAAACTCTCCATACAGTAATGTTACCCTGTGACAACCAGAGTAATCAGGGATGCCAGAAGTCTTGTGCATAAAATCCCCATCTAGTGTCTACTCATCCAATATCCCCAGACTAGTTTCTGATTTGTGGCCTTCATCAATGAGGTGCCTTGTATCTGAGAGCACTGCACCTAGCTCTCAGGATCTAATGCAACCCTCCAGCAGCCACCTTTTAGCTCTACTTAACTACAAAACTATGAGAATGAAATTGACAACAAGAATATTTTCAATCTAAGCTCAATAGCTTATATAGCCATATACATCTGAACTCAGTTCAGAACCCATACATTTTAGTGTCTTTGACTCTTTAACAACCATAGCCATCACTATCCTATTAGGCAGGATTGGTGTTAAACTACTAAACATCACATGATCACCATCTCTTATGCTAGCACATAACTGTTATTAAACAGGCAAAACTCTCCATACAGTAGTGCCAGTTTTTGTTTTTAGTTTTTGACTAATTGATTAATCTTTTCTTAGATTAATCTACTATCTTATTGGCCAGGAATTTTCCAAAATTTAATTGCATTCCTGCCGATGAGATAGTTTACAATGATTATTTTTTTATTAATCAGTTTATTGTTTATTTCATTTTGAATTCTATTTCTATTTTTATTCCCATTTCTATTTTCATTTACATTATATTTTGACATTTATTTCTTTTATAACATTTATTCTTTAATTATAAAAAAAAGAGAATGAGTTTGGAATTTAAATTTAAATCAGATTCCTTTTCCCTTCCTTTATCTATCAAAAAAAAATCTACTAATTGATCTAACAGCTATTATGATTTTTTTTTTTTTAGTTTATTTCTTAAAAATTATTATAACTACTTTTTCTTTTATTTTATTGCAAACTATAGCACACACATGTAATGCATATATACATGTGTATTACACCTATATATATATATATATATATATATATATATATATATTATATTTTTTATATATATATATATATATATATATATATATGAGAATGTTACAATATATATAATTTACATGTGTAAATAATAAAAATGTTTCATATTATTTACTTTTTATATTGCAATTTGTAATACATTCTAGTCTATGATTTATTTGACTATCAGAAGTAAAATTTTATTTATTTTAAATGTAAATAAATTAATTTGGGTATATTTATATCATATTTAAAATAAATACTTTGCACATATTTAATATTCCTAATGTTAATTTTATTTATACCTTCTATAAAAAGTTCATGATTTTTGATGAAAAAACAATCAAACATTTGCTGGAAATATGTTTCTGTCAATATCTGATTCCATTAACAGTTTTAAAAACCAGTTAAGATGCCAATAAACATAGCAACACAAACATATTTAAAGTTCAATTGATAATATTAATAAACAAGGCAGAGTTCTTAATGAATTAAATTACTGATAAATTTACATCTAATCTTTAATATTTAATGAGCATTGTGATTGAACTTAAATAGAATTGATGTTGTCATATTTGATGGGAGTCTCAACTGGTTTCTAAATCTGCTGATGAAGTTTCTTATTGACAATATGTCCAGCAAGAGAGTGTTTATTTTTTCATAAAGCTTTGTCACTTGAAATATGTTGAAATTTTTTTAGACAGCATCAGTAAAATTAATGCTAATAATTTATTTACATATGTGTGTGATATTTAATAATTATATATCTATATATATTGTGGGCTCTGGCAATCCCCATATTACAGGAACCTAATTAATGGGAAAATATTGATTTTAGTTGTTTTATAATAATAATAATAATAATAATAATAATAATAATAATAATATTATTATTATTATTATTATTATTATTATTATTATTATTATTATTATTATTATTATTATTATTATTATTATTATTATTATTATTATTATTATTATTTAGTTTTATCATACTCTTATAAGTTTTGATTTAAATATTTACCTTTACTAAGTGATAATATGAGAATTATCAAATATTACATTTTTAATAATAATATGAATATTTGAAATGTATTATAATTTGTAAATGTTCATAAAAGAGAAAGAAGAATCTAAAATCAAATAAATAATTTCTTTTGTTCTTTCTCTTCAATAATTTTATCCATTTACTAGTTTTAATTTTATTTTTGAAAATTTATTAAGAGATGAAATTTTTCTCTTAAGTAAATTACTTTATAAATTTTAATTCTAACTTTTAAAAGAGATAAATAAATAAAGTTTTAAAAGAAAAGAGAAAAAAATATTTTTGTTAAATTTTGTTTTTTTTCTTTTTAGTTCTCTTCAATACAACAAGCTGTGTTATCAGATCAGTATAATTAACTGATTGTCTTGTTTTTCTGTTGTATAATAAAGTAATTAAAAGATTAATTTATTTTGGCATAAAAAATTTTTTGACTTGTTTTGTAATTTAAAAAAGAAGAAAAATAACTGAATAATTTTCTTTTGTAAAAAAAAATCTGTTTTGTCAGGGTTTAATTTGGTTTGCTTCAAAAATACTAGTGTTGGTCAATGAGAAGCCTTAAGTGAGTTGTAAGAAGCAATTATTCCTGATCCAGCTATTGAAGAGTACAGTGAATTTCTAACCCAGCTGTTGAATAGGACAGTTAGTTACTTACCCAGCAGTTGAAGAGAGCCATTAGTTCTAAGACAGCTGCAGAATAAAACAGCAGCAAAAAGTTATGATAAAGCTGAAGAGGACAGTCATTGGAGAAAACAGCAAGAGAAGTTCCAACCAAGCTGTTGAAAGGATAATAGATGTCTTAATTAAGCTGCTGAGGAGAGCAGTCATTCTTGACTCAGCATCTAAAGAAGAAAGCAGATACAGAAATTCAACTGTTTTAAAAATATTTTCTATAATAAAAACCATGTACTAAGTTTATTTAAAAACTAAACACCATCTTCCTCCATGTAATCTGATTCACTGAAAAAAAATATAAAAGAGAAAAAAAATGCTTCTAAAATAGTCTGCAATAAAACCTTGTCTCCAAACAAAAACATGAGCATCTCTCTCTATATATGTTAGCCTGAATTGGAAAAAATTATTTAAAAGAAAAATGGATAATTTCTTGTTGTAAGTGTTAGCTTGAACTATCCTATTGCAAAAAGAAATAACAGTGTACACTAACCAGAATTATGAAACTTTAAAAAAAAACCTATCTGAAAATCTGGAACTGATAAATGCAAAGAACTCCCAAAAGAAAGTAAAAACTATGATAACTATTTTTATGTGCACATTATATCTAAATTTATAAAAAAATTTAAATTAATTAACAATTGGTAATAATTAATAATTTTGTTAATATCTTTTTCCAATTGTAGCATGTTTTTTCATGTGATTTTTTTTTCTTTCAAAATTATTTAAGTACCTCAATTTTTATAAAATTTGACATTTTTTTATTTTATTGCTCCTCTCAAATTAAACACAAACAGTTTAAGCTCATTTAAAATGCTCTTATCTTTAAATTAAAAACTGTTTTTTTAAGTATTGTTATATAAAGAAAGAACTTAATGAAAACAAAAGTTAATTAATTTAAAGAATAAAAATCAACTGAATAATCAAATTTTTTATGAAATTATATTTTTGATAAAATATATGTTTAAATTATCATAATATAGTATAATTTTTTTAAAAAAATTGTTTATCATTAACCATTTAGTGTATAATTGCTTATAAAAATATTTTAGTGTTAATGTCTTTATTTCTCCAGCTATCTGTTACATGAATTGGTAGTGTGTGACTTGATTTCAATATACCTTAATGTCTTGTTCACAGTGACAGTCTCTAGAGTTTGTTTCCTGAGCTATTTTAGAGCATAATAGTTAGTTCTATGGATGTAGGAATATATGTTGTTTGGATATCCAAATAATTCTAGATAAGGAAAGTGTCACATTTTAAGTCTATTCACTGCATTTTGTTTTCATCAGAAATTTGGTTATAGTTGGCGTGTACATTAATGGTACCAAATGGGCAGAGCATTGGTGATAATCAAAATATTTCAGTATCTCAGCATTATGTGTATCCAAATACTTATTGTATATTCTGCCCTGAGTTTGGCAGTGGTTAGATAAATAAATCAGTTTTCTCAATGTCCCTCCTTTAAATCCCATGTCAAAGTTGACTGTTGATTGCTGCTTAATTTTAATTTAATTATTTTTTTGTAATTCTGGCGATGCACATTTATGGTTTTGTTCATGTTTATTCTTTGTTCATATTTAATGTATTCTAAATTCACTGGATTTCATTTATTCTTATATATTTATTCATTACATTTGATGATTTAGTCTCTCATCCCAATCACTGATATTTGTGACCATTCTGTGAGGTTTATAATGTTTACCATCTCTCATGTCATCACCAATTTTCTGGATATTGTAATATATATATATATATATGATAAACAAAAATGCAAGTTAAAAAACTTGCTAACGCTTGTATTTATGTCCACAGATGGCGTCCTACCAAGACTGCCAATCAAGCGTATGTTTTGTTTACATAAATGTCAGAGTAGTTAGTATTCACTATCTCTAACTATAATTCCACTTTCAGATCATGATTTCAAGCTATTTGCTATCGTCAGTGAAAGACAGGAATAAAGAAACTAGATCTGAATACAAACTCTGAGCATTTATGAAACAATTTCTATTCAGCTTGCAAGTGTGAATTTTTTAGACACGTAATGTCTTCAAACTCAGCATAGCAAACCAGATAGCTACATGGGTCTGATCTCAGTTCAGCATCACCACATAGTAGAAGCCTCTGCAATCTATATCATTGCAAGAAAGACCTCAAAGGTACATTTATGATAAACAAAAATGCAAGTTAAAAAACTTGCTAACGCTTGTATTTATGTCCACAGATGGCGTCCTACCAAGACTGCCAATCAAGTGTGTGTTTTGTTTACATAAACATCAGAGTAGTTAGTATTCACTATCTCTAACTATAATTCCACTTTCAGATCATGATTTCAAGCTATTTGCTATCATCAGTGAAAGACAGGAATAAAGAAACTAGATCTGAATACAAACTCTGAGCGTTTATGAAACAATTTCTATTCAGTTTGCAAGCGTGAATTTTTTAGACACGTAATGTCTTCAAACTCAGCATAGCATTTTTGTTTATCATAAATGTACCTTTGAGGTCTTTCTTGCAATGATATAGATTGCAGAGGCTTCTACTATGTGGTGATACTGAACTGAGATCAGACCCATGTAGCTATCTGGTTTGCTATGCTGAGTTTGAAGACATTACGTGTCTAAAAAATTCACGCTTGCAAGCTGAATAGAAATTGTTTCATAAACGCTCAGAGTTTGTATTCAGATCTAGTTTCTTTATTCCTGTCTTTCACTGACGATAGCAAATAGCTTGAAATCATGATCTGAAAGTGGAATTATAGTTAGAGATAGTGAATACTAACTACTCTGATGTTTATGTAAACAAAACATACGCTTGATTGGCAGTCTTGGTAGGACGCCATCTGTGGACAGAAATACAAGCGTTAGCAAGTTTTTTAACTTGCATTTTTGTTTATCATAAATGTACCTTTGAGGTCTTTCTTGCAATGATATAGATTGCAGAGGCTTCTACTATGTGGTGATGCTGAACTGAGATCAGACCCATGTAGCTATCTGGTTTGCTATGCTGAGTTTGAAGACATTACGTGTCTAAAAAATTCACGCTTGCAAGCTGAATAGAAATTGTTTCATAAACGCTCAGAGTTTGTATTCAGATCTAGTTTCTTTATTCCTGTCTTTCACTGACGATAGCAAATAGCTTGAAATCATGATCTGAAAGTGGAATTATAGTTAGAGATAGTGAATACTAACTATTCTGACGTTTATGTAAACAAAACATACGCTTGATTGGCAGTCTTGGTAGGATGCCATCTGTGGACATAAATACAAGCGTTAGCAAGTTTTTTAACTTGCATTTTTGTTTATCATAAATGTACCTTTGAGGTCTTTCTTGCAATGATATAGATTGCAGAGGCTTCTACTATGTGGTGATGCTGAACTGAGATCAGACCCATGTAGCTATCTGGTTTGCTATGCTGAGTTTGAAGACATTACGTGTCTAAAAAATTCACGCTTGCAAGCTGAATAGAAATTGTTTCATAAACGCTCAGAGTTTGTATTCAGATCTAGTTTCTTTATTCCTGTCTTTCACTGACGATAGCAAATAGCTTGAAATGATGATCTGAAAGTGGAATTATTAGAGATAGTGAATACTAACTACTCTGATGTTTATGTAAACAAAACATACGCTTGATTGGCAGTCTTGGTAGGACGCCATCTGTGGACATAAATACAAGCGTTAGCAAGTTTTTTAACTTGCATTTTTGTTTATCATAAATGTACCTTTGAGGTCTTTCTTGCAATGATATAGATTGCAGAGGCTTCTACTATGTGGTGATGCTGAACTGAGATCAGACCCATGTAGCTATCTGGTTTGCTATGCTGAGTTTGAAGACATTACGTGTCTAAAAAATTCACGCTTGCAAGCTGAATAGAAATTGTTTCATAAACGCTCAGAGTTTGTATTCAGATCTAGTTTCTTTATTCCTGTCTTTCACTGACGATAGCAAATAGCTTGAAATCATGATCTGAAAGTGGAATTATAGTTAGAGATAGTGAATACTAACTACTCTGATGTTTATGTAAACAAAACATACGCTTGATTGGCAGTCTTGGTAGGACGCCATCTGTGGACATAAATACAAGCGTTAGCAAGTTTTTTAACTTGCATTTTTGTTTATCATAAATGTACCTTTGAGGTCTTTCTTGCAATGATATAGATTGCAGAGGCTTCTACTATGTGGTGATGCTGAACTGAGATCAGACCCATGTAGCTATCTGGTTTGCTATGCTGAGTTTGAAGACATTACGTGTCTAAAAAATTCACGCTTGCAAGCTGAATAGAAATTGTTTCATAAACGCTCAGAGTTTGTATTCAGATCTAGTTTCTTTATTCCTGTCTTTCACTGACGATAGCAAATAGCTTGAAATCATGATCTGAAAGTGGAATTATAGTTAGAGATAGTGAATACTAACTACTCTGACGTTTATGTAAACAAAACATACGCTTGATTGGCAGTCTTGGTAGGACGCCATCTGTGGACATAAATACAAGCGTTAGCAAGTTTTTTAACTTGCATTTTTGTTTATCATAAATGTACCTTTGAGGTCTTTCTTGCAATGATATAGATTGCAGAGGCTTCTACTATGTGGTGATGCTGAACTGAGATCAGACCCATGTAGCTATCTGGTTTGCTATGCTGAGTTTGAAGACATTACGTGTCTAAAAAATTCACGCTTGCAAGCTGAATAGAAATTGTTTCATAAACGCTCAGAGTTTGTATTCAGATCTAGTTTCTTTATTCCTGTCTTTCACTGACGATAGCAAATAGCTTGAAATCATGATCTGAAAGTGGAATTATAGTTAGAGATAGTGAATACTAACTACTCTGACGTTTATGTAAACAAAACATACGCTTGATTGGCAGTCTTGGTAGGACGCCATCTGTGGACATAAATACAAGTGTTAGCAAGTTTTTTAACTTGCATTTTTGTTTATCATAAATGTACCTTTGAGGTCTTTCTTGCAATGATATAGATTGCAGAGGCTTCTACTATATGGTGATGCTGAACTGAGATCAGACCCATGTAGCTATCTGGTTTGCTATGCTGAGTTTGAAGACATTACATGTCTAAAAAATTCACGCTTGCAAGCTGAATAGAAATTGTTTCATAAACGCTCAGAGTTTGTATTCAGATCTAGTTTCTTTATTCCTGTCTTTCACTGACGATAGCAAATAGCTTGAAATCATGATCTGAAAGTGGAATTATAGTTAGAGATAGTGAATACTAACTACTCTGACGTTTATGTAAACAAAACATACGCTTGATTGGCAGTCTTGGTAGGACGCCATCTGTGGACATAAATACAAGCGTTAGCAAGTTTTTTAACTTGCATTTTTGTTTATCATAAATGTACCTTTGAGGTCTTTCTTGCAATGATATAGATTGCAGAGGCTTCTACTATGTGGTGATGCTGAACTGAGATCAGACCCATGTAGCTATCTGGTTTGCTATGCTGAGTTTGAAGACATTACGCTCTTCCGATCTCACGCTTGCAAGCTGAATAGAAATTGTTTCATAAACGCTCAGAGTTTGTATTCAGATCTAGTTTCTTTATTCCTGTCTTTCACTGACGATAGCAAATAGCTTGAAATCATGATCTGAAAGTGGAATTATAGTTAGAGATAGTGAATACTAACTACTCTGACGTTTATGTAAACAAAACATACGCTTGATTGGCAGTCTTGGTAGGACGCCATCTGTGGACATAAATACAAGCATTAGCAAGTTTTTTAACTTGCATTTTTGTTTATCATAAATGTACCTTTGAGGTCTTTCTTGCAATGATATAGATTGCAGAGGCTTCTACTATGTGGTGATGCTGAACTGAGATCAGACCCATGTAGCTATCTGGTTTGCTATGCTGAGTTTGAAGACATTACGTGTCTAAAAAATTCACGCTTGCAAGCTGAATAGAAATTGTTTCATAAACGCTCAGAGTTTGTATTCAGATCTAGTTTCTTTATTCCTGTCTTTCACTGATGATAGCAAATAGCTTGAAATCATGATCTGAAAGTGGAATTATAGTTAGAGATAGTGAATACTAACTACTCTGACGTTTATGTAAACAAAACATACGCTTGATTGGCAGTCTTGGTAGGACGCCATCTGTGGACATAAATACAAGCATTAGCAAGTTTTTTAACTTGCATTTTTGTTTATCATAAATGTACCTTTGAGGTCTTTCTTGCAATGATATAGATTGCAGAGGCTTCTACTATGTGGTGATGCTGAACTGAGATCAGACCCATGTAGCTATCTGGTTTGCTATGCTGAGTTTGAAGACATTATGTGTCTAAAAAATTCACGCTTGCAAGCTGAATAGAAATTGTTTCATAAATGCTCAGAGTTTCTATTCAGATCTAGTTTCTTTATTCCTGTCTTTCACTGACGATAGCAAATAGCTTGAAATCATGATCTGAAAGTGGAATTATAGTTAGAGATAGTGAATACTAACTACTCTGACATTTATGTAAACAAAACATACGCTTGATTGGCAGTCTTGGTAGGACGCCATCTGTGGACATAAATACAAGCGTTAGCAAGTTTTTTAACTTGCATTTTTGTTTATCATAAATGTACCTTTGAGGTCTTTCTTGCAATGATATAGATTGCAGAGGCTTCTACTATGTGGTGATGCTGAACTGAGATCAGACCCATGTAGCTATCTGGTTTGCTATGCTGAGTTTGAAGACATTACGTGTCTAAAAAATCACGCTTGCAAGCTGAATAGAAATTGTTTCATAAACGCTCAGAGTTTGTATTCAGATCTAGTTTCTTTATTCCTGTCTTTCACTGACGATAGCAAATAGCTTGAAATCATGATCTGAAAGTGGAATTATAGTTAGAGATAGTGAATACTAACTACTCTGACGTTTATGTAAACAAAACATACGCTTGATTGGCAGTCTTGGTAGGACGCCATCTGTGGACATATATATATATATATAAACCATAGAATGCCAGCAATCTGTTATTAAGGCAATTCTCAGATATTAAGGGGAAATCCCCATATTAGAGATAATTTTAAGCATTGGCTGTTGTAATACAATTTACGTTATGATATCTAATTAGATATGTATACTGATGGATTAATGCTTATAAAGATAATGACCGAATAGTTTTTAAATAGTCTACTGCTAAACAAAAGCCTTTCCAACATTTCTCAATACAAAAACAGTGAAAGAAAGCATTAATCAGAGCCTTTCCAGCTTCCAGGTGAAAAGCCTTTTAGGAGTTTTTATTTTTCTTTTATATTCTAGCTAAGCATATTTACACAACCATTTATCAATTGATTATGTGTTAGCTATCTGAAACAAAATCCTAAGCTTGATTGTAACCTGGAAAAGGTACTCTTTCATTCATCCAGATTTCAGACTTAGATTGTGGGGGCAAATTCATTATATTTATAGTATGAGAGCCTTTACCTAAAAAGCATAAACAAAGTTAAATATGATTACATGCTGGCATATGATGATAATAGTCTTTGGAGCTTTCCTGAAAGTTGAAGATATCCAGAGATTCTTTGTTAGTATTTCAATATTTGTAGCTAACTCAATCTGTATTGATTGGCAAAGCCATTTTCCATATGAGCATAAATTGATCCCATTAAGCACTTGAATAAAAATAAATAATTAATGCATCAACATTTAAATTAAGACATCAATCAAAGCTATTACATTTATATGGTACATAAATGTGACTATGTACCACACAGTTTTGTTTTATATATATATTATGTTACGTGTATATATTTTATACTTAAAATATATACTAAACATATACTCATGGAATAACATTATTCCATCATATGCCCAAACAAAATTTCAAAGATAACCTTTAATTTTTTAACAGTAAATATACTTGTTTGCATGCATGTTTACAAAGAAAATTAGAGCAAAAAACATTTAGAAAATATGTATAAATTAATAAGACTAATTGCAATGAACCGCCATGTTTTTTCTCTATGTCCATAGAGATTACAATATGGAAGTAAAAGATCTATTCTTCAAATCTGAGAAAATTTTAATACCAGTGATTTAGAGATGACATTTTTTTTATTCATATATCATCATCATCATTTTCATCCATTATTGATATACTGCAGGATAAATGTTTTTCAAGTGAAATCCATTTTCTGGCATCCATACCCTCTTTTCTCTAGATCACATCAATACTTTCTTAGTTCATTCATTCACTTTTGTGTAATCACTTTTTAGATAATTTATAATCTTTTGGAATCAAGCTTAAGATTGTAACTGTCCATCTATTATTATCATTATTTCTAGCAATATGTTGATTCCCGTTTCATTTCAGTCTTTTAACAATAATTCCTGTATATGTGAGTATAAATATAATAGCCTTTGAATAGCCCACTGTAAGGTAGGGATCTTTTCATGAGTTTCCCATAGAGGACTAGTAAAAAAAGATGTCATTCTTAGACTTGTTTGTTATTAGTTGATTAAGATTTTATAGATTTCCATCTTTACTTTATTCTCTAGCTAGGAATAACTAATATCAATGTATCAATCGACATTATTTGGTTAGATAAGTTGGTTAAAGGCTGGCTACTTGAGAAAAAAAATTTAAACCTGATTGGAAACGGATTTTCACGATGAAAAAAGAATACCAAACTCACTATGAAATTCAGCTTTCAAACTATTGACCTATTATTATAAGATTGTATTTTTATTATTTACTTTGCCTACGTGCTTTAGAGCAGTGGTAAAGTAGCGGGTTCCGGAACTCAAGATCCATATTGAAAACGTCATTTCCGGTGATCGAAGTTAATATGAAGTCCTAAATAAAAGTCTATTTGTTTTAATATATGTATATATGAAATAAAACTTTGGGGAAACGTTTAAAACAATTTTTTTTTTTTTTACCTTGTTAATACAGAAACACAAATCTACATTGAACAGTGATATTTCCTTCTTTTTGCAGCTTTAAAATCCCTTCTAATGTTTATTCTTAACCTGTTGTTTTTTAAAAGATTTATTTCTTTTTCTATTGTCACAATTTATTTCAATTTGTTAAGAGAAAAAAGCAACTTTAAATTAAGCTGAAAAACAAAGTTCTGTCATAGAAACAGTAGAATTGTATTGTTGAAAAGAAAATTCAATTATAATGAAAATAACAAAATAAAGCAATCAAAAAAAAAAAGCAAATACAATAATTTGTTCAAAATTGTTTAACTGAATTCTAAATAATACTTTAAATGTCAACTAAAATTGACTTAAGAAAAGAAAACGAAAAGATCAATTATGATAATAAATTACTACCGCATTAAACAATATCTTGATAACGTTATTGACATTTTTCTAACCAATCAAAATCGTCTTGGTAAATATTAGAGTTGAATCAATGACAATCTAACATGTGAACAATTACAGCTGTAACTTAAAATATAAAGACAAATTACATGTGGATTTAAACATATAAACAACAGTCACCATTTTCTTGCCAATCCAACCTTTTCACTCTTTTTTTTTTTTTGTTAATTCGATTGGAAAGTCGATAAGTAAAAGAAATCTTAATTATTTCAACTTCAGTATTGATGATTTCGAGATACTAGGTCAATGGCTGGTAAGAATGACATCTACTGATTGATTGTATTATCAATTACTTTTATAAAAGGCTAGACAAATTGGTAGTTTACTTGTTATTAAATTATTTTGCCCACTGCTTATTTTATTTTCCAATTAATATTAAATGTTGGGTTATTACATAAATATGTCTCAAGATTTAAATTGATTTATAATACTATATATATAGCATAAATTTTAATCTTGAACTTCTTTTTTCTTTAAAAAATAGTCAGTATAAACAATATTCACCAAAATATAAAATAACAAACCAATTTTCTATAAAAAACTTGTTTTTTAATTATTATGACTATATGAATTTTAATTTCAAGAGCAACGTTTCGACTATTTACATCCTTATAGCCTTTTTCAAGCCACTAAAATATACAAAAAATAACAAAATAAATAAAATAAAACATTATATAATCATTAAATCCTATTTATATATATATAAATTAAAATTCATATAGTCATAATAATTAAAAAACAAGTTTTTTATAGAAAATTGGTTTGTTATTTTATATTTTGGTGAATACTATATATATACAAACTATTTTTAACAGTGTCTGTGTTATATACGTGTGTTCTTAGCTAAAGTATACAAAATAATTAGAATGTAAAATACTATGATCAAGTTTAACATTTTATCATCGTTTATAGTAATTGGCTACTGCTTTTTATACTTTTAATAAAGTTTATTCTAGCAAGTCAAATTTAAAATTACATGGGAAGCTTTGCTGAATCTGTACATATTCAAATTGCATGTGTATAATAATTCCTGTGTATCCTTGGACTGGCTATTGTATGAATCAGTTTGATGACTTCATGTAAGCCCCACTTTTATAAATTATATTTTAGTCTCCTATTTCTTTATCTTGCACACTGAATATATCCTGAGCATTCATTCAGGCTGACCCATGTTTGCTTTCTGCCATTTACCCTAGGAATTTTGTCCCCTGTGTCACTGCAGATATCTCAAAAAACTATTTTTATTCATGTATTCATCATTTCCCATATTGTGAGTGTTGTGTTTGGTTAGGTTTGCAAGTTTGTTTCCAAACCAACATATACAAAAAGATATGTACAATTTATTAGTCCAAAAAATATACACATGTTAGTTGAATAAATGAATAAATATAGTTGATACCCTTGAATGCTGAGATAGTCGAGCAGAGTATGGAACTCGCTTCCAGCTAATGATTAACCTGCTTCATGAGTTCTGGTAAGACTCTTCCAGCTTTGTAGTTAGCTTGCCTTGAGTTGGCTCTAATTTGGACATAGCAGTTTCCAGTCCGTAGTTGGACTTGTCTCACTGCATGAACAACATGATAATGTATAGAGAAACACCTTTGCTGATGGCAGAGGGTTTAATGAAGAACATGTCCTGTCATTCAGGTTAACACAAGTAACTGCTCTCTGTGTTGCCTCCAAAAGGCTAACTATTTAATGGCAAATCCCCCACCTTACTGGAAACATGCAGATTTGGTATGCGAACCCCAGTGAAGTTTTTAATCTCTTTGGATAGCAACTGGGTGCTAGACAATCAGGCAAGGAATCTATAATAGTCCATTTCTAAAGGCAAGGTCAGATATGACAGTGAGTAATATAAAAATACATTAAGTTATATATAATGAAACCTCTTTCATATGAATTATAAAATGAGTTAGTGTAGCAATAATATTTAACCTGTTGTTTTATTTTACTTCGGATTTTTAGTGAGTCATTTTTTAACAATCATATTTTATCATGAAAATATTTTGTATAAAACTTAATGAATAATTATTTATGTAGTGTAATTATAATGACACAACTCTCATGTATAATAGGGACTGGTTTCTTTCTACTTTTAACAACTAGTGGATAGTTGTAATTATAAACATATATGATCAAAGATGTGTAAAAAGATATATGGTCCTCAAAATGCAGCACTTATTAGTTATCACAATCTCTTACACATATATTTATCATTTTAGTCAGAGTGACTTGAGATCAACATGGGTATGGCAATAATATTGACATCAACATATATTTAGGCTTTCCATCATCAGATTTTCAATGATATGGATGGCTGAAAAATTGGAGGTTGGAGTAGATTGAAACCTGTCCATTAAAGTGTGAAGATTTACTATCTTAATATAAACTGAACACTGATTATATATATATGTGTGTGTGTGGGAGGTGATAATCTGGACCAATTGTTGAGCGCTGGTTTAGCATGAAATATATATATATATATTGGTGATTATTTATCTTTTCTATATGTGTGTGATCATGTTATTAGTTGTATAAGATAATGTGGATAGTTGAAGGGTGCTTGAAAGTCTGAGTTCAAACCCCTTGTGTTTACAATTAAGCTCCAGGTTTGTGAAAAGTGCCTGGTCTTCAAATATTTATCATTTTAGTATATATAGGTAGTCAATTACTATCCCTCCACAAGGTGTAAAAATGAAGAGATTATGATATGGGCCAATTGATATTTTTTTTATATCTTTGGTTATATGTTTATCATTAAATCCTTGTGTACGGTTTAAAAATTAGATAAAAACCAATATCTTGTGTGAAAGTTGTGTAGTGAAAATTCCACTATAGAAATAGTATACATTAAGTGGATAATCTTTAGTTTAATGAATGAATATTTTCTATAAAACTTTTTCTGTGCTACTTGCTTTCAAAAAGTATTTATAATGCCTCCAATCATTTCTTGGATCTCTTTAATTCTTTATAAATATATTACATCTCATGTCTCATTTAAATGTTTTGAGCTAGTGAAAATATCTCTGAAAAAGATTATTAGACAATCCAAACTTGTAGACATTTTGTAAGTTTAAATAATAATAAAAAATTGGTATTGTATTGAGTTTCTAGAAAAGTATGTTGATATTTTCATGTTAGTATATTTAGAATGTGTAAAATGTCACATGGTGTTATTATTGTCTGAGCTACTTATTTATGTAATTTGTTGAAGATGTATTCCATGAATTTCATAATGTCATTCCTAGTTTTGTAACTATGCCATTTTTTTTCTTATTAAAATAATCTTTCATATATTTTATAACTTTGAATTTTTTATTCTCTTCTGAAATATTTTTGTCATTTTTGAAACTCTTTTATAAATTATTTTTTTATTTTTTTTAATACTGTTGTTTTCTATATTCATTTCTTTAATTTAAAATTTTTAATTAATTTGTTTTTTTGTTCCTTTGTTTCTATTATCTATAAAACCAATTTTAATAGAGAATTTGTTTTAATTTTACTGATATTATTTAAGTCTAAGACAAGTTTAATTTTTTTTTTTTTTTTGCATTTTAAAATGATTTTTATTTGCATTTATTTGAGTATTTCTAAAGTCTAGGATTATCAATTGTTTTATTGTTTATTTTTTTAACATCTTTTTAGTTTGTATTGAAAATATATCATGCATTAACTGACCAATTATCACTTCCTATGCAGAATCTATAAAGCATATTAAAGACTTGGAATTATTTTTTGCTAATCAAAATATAATCTAATTCAACTGTTCGAACAAATGTTTCCATGTTTATTTATTTAATATTTGCATTTTTCTTAAAAAAATCATAATGTATAATTTACTTTTTCCTGAAAAATTCATAAATCAGCATTCATTTTTATTTCTGTCTTCACATCTTTTAAATATTTATCAATTATGACAATAAAATCTTTTGTCGGAATTTTATAATGTTATTTAGTCTGTTCAACACATTCTCCATAATTATACAATATTGTTTTACACCAGAATGAGACCTTCTTAAAGTATATGTCACAAATATCTCAATTTAGAATCTTCTAATAAATGGAATAACTTAACTTATTGCAAATCTAACACACTATCAATCTTCATAATGGTAATCTTTTTTTTCTTTTATCTAAAACAACTGATTTTTTTTCTAATGTTTGTGTATATTGTAAAGTGCAGATTAACTTTTCCAAATACTTGTTTCATTTATCTTTATTTTTAATGCTACAAAATACCTCGAGGTCCAATTAATTTTTGATAAGCTCTCCATTCATGCAAGATTCTTTCATTTGAAAGTGGTATGCATTGGGTGCCAAAAATGTCTTGCATCACAACCTAGGTTCAAACCTAAAAGTTATTAACACTTTCTATCTTAGACAACTAACATATACCTTGAATGGTAACATTGAAGCATCCTTTTAATTAAAAATATGTTTTTCTTATTAAAAAAAACATTCACATGTTCACATCTATTTCATACAACAAGCAATTTTAAATCTGTTATTTAGACAATTTATGAGCCAGATACTTAAAGAATCATTTTAAAACAAACCTGTCATTAATGCCTTCCTTTTCTTATATCATTATCAATCTATTTTGTTTTTATTTGTTCTGTGAAATAGATTTATATTCTCAATATAAGTGATAAAATCATGTACAATGATTATTAAAAGCATTAGTATAACATATGAGATATATAGATTCATTCTGTATTTAAACAATTGACTAATATCTTAGTAATTAATTATAAAGCTTTGAGAAAAGAAAATAGTAATAGTACTTTTATTATTCAAGTTAGTCTAGGTGTGTCACTGAAACAAATCACCAAGGTTCATTTATCTTTGAATATTCATTTCATAATAACATATCTAATGAAAAGAACTTACGAAAATAAACATTAGGAATTTTTCTTGCTCACTTTCAATAGGTCTGAATGAAAAATTAAACTTTATATTTTCATTTACTAATACATTTTTATTTTTATTTTATTAATTTTAACAATGATTTCATTTATTTATATGTGTGTGTGTTTTTAGAACTATTTCTTACTTTAATACTACTACTGTAAATTTATATAGTAGGTAAAAAATATTTGAGTTTTTTTTTTCATTACGATTGAATGGCTAAGATCGTGTAGTTAGAGAAAAAATGTTAATATCTATATAATAAGATAAAAAATATTGATTATGTTATGGCATTATTTTGAATATATTAATATTTTTAAGAATAATAAACCATAAGTTTTAGTACCTATTTGAGTGTGACACACATTTTACCCATGACACAAAAGCTGTGTCATTTTTATTGATTGTTATGGGTAGTGAACTGACATCTATTTGAGCAGCTCATATTAGTCAATGATTTTTATGCACTATTTAAAAATATCTAGATACCTATTTACCAACCAATTTTTGGTTGTATTGATATAATATTTGTCTAATTTTTTTATGTTGTAGATCTGACGAAGACTGCTAGTACAGTCGAAACTGTTATAATAAATAAAATTATTTGCTTAAAGTGTTAAAGGAGTATTGATGAGTTTATAGTGAATTACCAACCAATGCTAAATGATTAGTTGAATTATTTACTTGAAAAAAAAAAATTCTAATCCTGTTTGTGTGCTAAACAAAAATAAAGTAAATAAACAAAAAAATGTATACATATATATATATAATAAAAACAATGAAATTTACAAATTTGTTAAATTTTACAAATTTCAGCATGGGAGCAGTCATTTTTTTCTTTGCTAATATCACATTCTCAAACATGAATATATGTACTGTAATCACATTTTCTTTCTGATTTAAATACTATACTTATTCAGTTCTGTATCTTAGGTAAAAGCACTTGCACGTTTTTTACTCCCAAGCATTTTTTTTTTTTTTCAAAAAATTTTATTTAATACATTTTTAGTAAAAGTTTTGTATTTTTTAGAATGTAGTCTAAAAAAATATTCAAAACTCAAACCAGTGAGTACTCTATTACCAGATCTTTCTCATAGTAAATGGAGTTGTACCTATTAACCCACATTCTTTTATTACTTTGCTCCATCAGAAGTAAAAAATATTTGTCTTTCAGTAGTCATATATTTTTTAAATATACATTACTTTTGATATATATTCCAAAAGAAAAGAAAATCTTTTGATAAAAGGAAAACTTGTTTAATTTTCTACTTTTTTGTCATAGTCTTATTAAACTACCGTCTTTTTTCTTACTTTAATTGGACTGGAAAACAATTAGCTTTACAAATCCACTTCTAGCAGGTGGAGGCTCGCTATATGTAACAAAAAAAGATAGTTTAAAAGTGCCTAGTAAATTATAAATTCTAGAGAGTGAATTTAAGAAAATGCTAGTTTTTATTATTTTTATTCTGTCATTTCAACTATTGATGCCAAAAGAGTATTCAGCAAATTATGAGTAATAAAAGTTTATAAAAGAAATGCTATTGATTAAATGATTCTAAACAATCGTGTAAATATTCTTTATTAAGCATAAATATTCCGGTAAAATGAATTTTAAAAATATTATTGATTTCACAAATATAAGAGCATGAAATTAAGATTTTAATGGATTTTCATAAATTTATAATTTATTCCTTTTTATGTTTGTCAAAATGTACTCAATAAGTAGTATCGACTTATAATGTTATTGTTGTATGTACGAATATAAAGAGAAAAATAAAATACAAATTTATATATCCTGAAAATGATTGAACAGTTTTATATATAAATTAATGTTCATTTCAATAAAAATAGAAGGTCTAAAACGATTTCTTGCCTAAGAGTCCAAAACCATTGACTTAAAACTTCTACATTCTGTGATACATAAATGGGGGGATGGGGGGTAAAAATAAATTTGATTTTTTTTTTTAAATATTTAAAATAAAATAAAAATTCAAAAGAGTAAAGTTTTAAAACATTGGACGATATTCAAACTAACAATCTTTATTATCTATATACGTGGCAGCATATTAATATGAATAGAATATAATATATAAAAATGGTCTTTGACATAGATTAAATATAAACAGCTTTGAATAATTCACTACAGAACAAAAGTTCTCCAGAGTCTTATTGAATATGAATAATGAAGTGATATAATTAATTATATTGTATGATAATATTTTATTTTCCAATATCTCCCCTTTCTAGGGGTGACAGACTTTCATTTACCAATTAGTAATTGGTTGAAACTGACTATCTGAAAAAAAATTACTTGGAGATCAACTGCTTGAAAAAAATGTTCTACACTCCGTCTAGGTTTGAACTCCAAGTTGTGAGTATGTCAGACATGGTAGTCATTACACTGTCTTTTAATATATTCACAATAAAAGTACGTATTATGTTAATTTATACAATTTACATGTTTAATATAATTTACATGGACATTTAAATTATTATGAATTATTTACTAAGGTTCTGTTAAATATTTGAAATCAAAAATATTCTAAATCCTTGAAACATCTAAATTAATTTTTAAAACATTTTTTATTATATTTAAGAGCATTTGAACATCGCATTAAAGTATGTGAATATATCCTTTTGTTAGAAATTAAATCGTTTATATTTGACGAGTCGCCTTTGATAGTTGATACTGTGAAATCTGTGAATTAGAAGTAATTATTAGTCAAAAATACATTCTTGAAATTATTACAACAGTTAACAATATAATGGCTAAAATTTATCATACAAATGATGGGGAGAGGAGGGGAAGTCATCATTTGGAAAAATTAGTTTTAAATTCAGAAAAACCTTTATTCTGTAGTAGATTAGTATTAACTGAAAATAAAAATGACTTCAAAATTGATGTTTTATATGCTTTTATTTAATTTATTACTATTGTTTTGTCTGTACGTCTGGGACAAATCTTATAATTATATAAATTATTTAATTAAAAATAACTTTAATTAAATAATTAAATCGCAATAATTAATAAATAATATATATATATTTAAAAAAATATAAAATTAGTCATTAAATATGAGTTATATTTAATAATGTATATAAAACTTTTCAGTCAAAGTAATATATTACAGATATTAAGTTAAATAATAAAATAACATTTTAATATTAATCTAATTATAAAGGTATATGTAATATTTTGTACAACTGTAATTAAAATATGAATGCTATATATTTTAGATATAATTATATATCGTTCTATATAGTCATACTTATATTTAAATATTTTGTAGTTCTGATGTCATAAGTGTAAGAAAAGAACAGAAAATTCATTGTAGCTATATTTTTGCATTGAATAAGGTGAACATAAAAGAAGTTATTAATTATAATTATTTAATTGGATCAAAACTTGTAACTCAATTTTCACTTTCTTCCCAATTTCCATTCTAGTTAAAACTTTGAAATTTGAAGCATACATATTTGTGAGGATTATACTTTTTTAGAGTTTGCAAACAATTTTAAAATAATAAAAAATTAGTAAAGAATGTAAATTTTGAAGTTTATATGTAATATTCCATGTTAATGATTTCTAATAACACTGCTTATAATTTAGCATTCCAATGATTGACTAAAAACTGATTGGAATTATTCTATGTTGCTTATATAAAACTAAAAAGTAAAACAAAAAATATTTAAATGTTTTTATTGTCATAAATGCACTAAAGAATAATAAAGAATATCATCTTTCACAAATAAAAATCTGGAACACTGATAAATCACAAGGCAGATTTCCAATAAATCATTGAAATAACTTGTAAGTAATGCCTATTTCCTAATACCAGGTTTGGTATTGGTAGATGAAAGGTGAGCTTTATATTCATTCGAACATAATCCTCAAATAGTTCATCAAATTTTAGGCTCATCTCCAGCATGTAAAGCAGCATACTATGGGGAGTCTCAAGCTAGTAGATCTATAAGAATTGTACAGCACTCCTACCTTCATAAGAAGTCAAAAGAAGACTAGCAATATAAATCAATATTCCTGGAACACAAGCTTGTTACAGGACACATGTTTTCTCCTTCTATTATTAAGACCATCTGCATAGAGAAAAATGATCATAAGAGAAAGTTCAAGGAGGCATTGGTCATTGCAAGAGACCCAAATTCAATCAACAAGAATAATTCTTGTGTACCCTTGTCAAAAAAATTGAACATGACTTTTATCATTTACATTTCTCATTGGAATAATTTGCATATTTTATAAACTATATTATTCAGCCTGATTCCAGAATTGTTAGTTAATTAATTTTGCACTGTGATTCTAGTGAGAAGTCACCAAAGGTTAACTCATTGCTATTAAGTTAGAATATATTATAGCATTCATGATACAAACAAGATTTTATTATACGATTTGCAATCTCGTATTCAGCGACCAAATTGCATTAGATTATAAATCACCTGTCTGCAATAATTTAAGCAACTTATCTGCAACAATTATTTTTCCTGGTCACTTAATCCTATTTTTAACAATTTAATTCTACTCGGAAAAAAAAAGAAAACCAGTTTGTATTTATTTAAGGTGCCAGAATTCGTATTTAGAGTTCACTGGTTGAACTCTCCTCTTTTTTTAACCAAACCCTAAACAACATATTTAAAATACATAGATGATTGTATTTCAGGTACAGAATCAGTAGTTTATTTATTGGCCAGCAATCATGGTGGATTTTTTTAGAATTTTAATAAACAATATTTGTAATAATTAACACCAACGTAAGTTATATTATTATTTTATTAATCTATACTAAAATGTCTTTACTAAGTTTAGGATAACAACAAATTTAATAATGATAATAACAAGAGAGATTAAATAGGTTGAAACCATTTCTAAGATTTTCATTTAATTTAAGCAAGCATTTAATATGACGGTTATAGTTCAAGAAAGAAAAACATAATTTAATTAAGAAAAACAGTGATTACTTTAAAGTTTCTTATCAGTAAGTTATTGTTAACAAAGCACATTATTAGTTCTATTATGTATAGATTTATTTTGAATGAGGGATCCATGGTCTTTTACCGGAGTAGCACATAAATAATTCTTGGGTCTAAATTCTGCAGATGACTTCGCTCGGGGTCTTATGTGACATCAGGCAGAAACAATACTGACAAATGATTTCTTTTACTTGTACATTTTAGATAAGATGCACACTGGTAAGTCCTTCAGCACACTCTTCATAACTTTATGCAAGGTTTTCTTTTTTTATGATTGATCTCGTAAGTACAGCTCTCAGGTTTCTCCTTCACTTTTTCTCTTTGTTTCTAAATGTTCCCTTATGATACAGTTTTCCTTTTATATTCTTGATCTTTTATTTTTTCTGTGTATCACCTGTTGACATCTATTAGTTCAACTCAATTTTTGTAGAATTTTGTCTTTAAATCATCATCTTTAATTAATGATCGACTACCATGCTTTCTGTGACTAATGGCTTTTTGCGATAAGAAGTTATTTTTTTATCTCCCTTTTTTTAATTTTATTTAATACATACAAAAATAGTTTTCTCTCTTTCTCTCTCTCAAGTTATTTTTTAAGACACAAATAATGTATATAATCAATGTTGTGTAACTCAAATTAACTAAATATTTAAAACAAATGCAATATTCTATTTAAGTTCTTTACAATTTTGATTTCTAAAACTGCCAATTTAATTTGTACTAAAATAAATACAGTACAAAATAAAGTTTCTTTCTTTTATTATAAAAAAATAATTCAATATATAATTTTATTTTTTTTTTTGTATTTAATTGAAACAAAAAAAAAAAAAAATTCTCTTGTTAAAAAAAAAATATATATATATGGTTTAAAAATACCTTTTCATAGTGTCTGGACTCAACTTAAGTTTTTGGAGTAAATTTATTTAAATGATTTTTGGGGGCAATCTGATTTGTGAATTATCATAGTTTATTCACAATCTTGTTAAAATCATTAGAATATCATTTATATTTATGAAACACATAATTAAAATCATTTTTAAATATGGACACCCCGTGCTTTTATTTGTGAAAGCCAAAGAATTTTGTTAATTTAATTTTTTGTTGCTATTAAAATCTGTTATATTGATCTTTTTATTATACAATTGCATTCACTAAAATAGGATGGTTATAACAGGATTAAAGTAAGATTAAGAGATCATTGCTGTAAACAGATCAACAGAATGAAGGTATCTATAAAGAAAACAACCAGTTGCAGATATATCATCTAATTAAATTAAAAGAAGAGAGTGAAAAAATTAAAGTTGTGGTTTTTGTTTAGTGAACTAGTTTTATACCAGGTCTTATATGAGTTACCTTGGGATTCAAAAATATCTAAAAGAAATTATTATTTGTTTTTAGGTTTTGAAAATGTTATGAAATTGTTTAACTTCTTAGGCAGTGGTCAAATAAAAATGAAGTAAATAAATGAAAAAAGGAAGATTAGTCTATTTAAAAGCAAATTGCTTTATTCTACTTTGGCTCCATCTTTTGTAAACTTGAGTAATTGATGAGGATCAAATGGTATAATACTTTAATATCATCATCTTTGTGTCCAGTAATCATTGATAGCTGTACATTGAAATATCTACTCTTGGAAACATAAGCATCTGAGACAATCATATGATTCTATTGTTATGGGTATTGCACGTATATTATTTTATATACTGCCATGAAAAGAAATGCACTGACATTTTATATAAATGAAATACATTATATATGTCTTATTTAAAAAACAAAAAGTTAAAGTAATGCAGCAGATAGTTAATATGATTTCTAGAAGTGAATGAAAATTCTGTTTGATCTAAAGACATGAATGGGATGATGTTGTGACTGTATATTTAAGTAAATAATTTTATAATATATAAGGATGAACTGTATACTTAAATGATATCTAAATACATAAAAAGAAATGCTTTGAAAAAATCTGTTATATTTAATAAAAATAAAAAGCATTATCCCACAACCGGAGTGACAGTTATCCCAAAACAATACTTATCAAAAATTAAAAGACTATTAAATTGGGTGAAAATTTACCATGCCTTGACATTTTGCATAATGTAAAAACTGTCTTAAAAAATGAAAATCAATATATATATATTATGGAGTCCTGTGATTATTTTTTTTGGTTTTATACCAATCAAGGTCAAAAAATAAAGTGTCTACTATTATTATTATTTTTTTCATATGACAAATGTGTTGACCAGGAAGTGAACCCAGGCCAGCTGCTTAGAAGGCAACTATATTAACCACTAGGCCATCAACACTTGATGTGTCTACTATTATTAAAAAAACAGCATATCAAAATATACAGATGCTAAAATGATGTTAGATTTATATAAATATACAAACAAAAGAGAAGTAAAATGTAGTTAATGGATATTAGGTTCAAAAAATCCATGTGTATTACATCCAGATTTTCTTCACTAATAAAAACTTTCTGGAAATATGGTCAGCACTGAATAAGGATTTCATAAGCAGTACTATCCAACTCCTTGATTATTTACATTTCTAATAGGTGGCAGAATAGGGTATGAAAATTAAAATTTACTCCTAAAAGATGAATTAAAAAACTTTGTAAATAAACGGGCCCTCTTCCTAGTAATTCAGCTAATAATGAAATGCATGGTTCTCCATTTGAAAAATTGTATAAAAAGAATAAAAAATTGACAAAACTCGCAAAACACTTTAGCAATATCATAAATTATAATTGGAACTCAAATTAAAATGGAAACTGTGTGTACGTAGTATGCAAAAATCCGTGCATAGGAAAAACAATAAAAAATGAGGACTTTAACATGATAAAATTATATCAAGATATAAAGTTAAAGAATAATGATAGATTATCAGATTCTAGATTGTAAGATCTCAGAGTGATTCCAATTCCAACACTTCAGCACTTAAACTTTTTATGAATATCTGAGCAAATAATTGTTATTAAACAAAGCAAAACTCTCCATACAGTATTGCCATCTGTGTGTTTAATAACAATTATGTGCTAGTAGCTAGTAGGAGATAGTGATCATGTGATGTTTAGTGGTTTAATATCAACAATAAAGTCATTCAGTTATTATTTTTTAAGTAAATGACTAATAGTTTTACTAGCACAGTAAATTGAAGTAAACATACTCTCATTCCAAGATTAGCTTATATAATTGAATTTAGACACAAAGATAAGATGGCTGCTTTTATCTTTCAAAGTCTCTATCTTGTGCTTTAGTTTGGGAGTTTTCTCACATTCAACAAAAATGTTGATTTAATATAACAATGTATCATATGTGTAATGGGTTGATTACCTTCTGTATCAAATTACAGTTTGAAACTGCACTAGTAAATTTATTAGCCAATTACATTCATTCTAACATCTCTAAATATTAATACACAGTAAATATTAAAATTTTGCAAGTGTTAATATGTGTAATAAAAGTAAATAGAAGTAAAGAATTTTAAAATATTCAGACTCATTTCAAAATACTTAAGATTGGCCTATATAATTGAATTTAAGTACAAAATTAAGATGACCATTTTTAACTTTTCAAAGCCTCTACCTTGTGCCTTGGATAAAGAGTTTTCTCACATTCTTCACCAAAGCAATGTTGATTTAATGTAACAATACAGTACATGTGTAAAGGTTTGATTACCTTCTGTTTAGAATTGTTTTTAAGTAATATATTTTAATGTAAAGATGGGCTATTGAATCAGAGGTAAAATTTTAAAATGATGTAAAAAGATTTAAAAACTTGTGCCAAGATTAATATCAAAATCCTTAAATTTTAAAAAAGAATCTAAATTTATAGCATTTTTGAAATTAAAGATCTTTGTAAACCATTTGTTTATGAAAGAACTCTCAGAAACAAAAAAAAATCAACTTATTTTAATATATTGAAAATTATTAATGAAGTGCATTTGGACCAGAAGTCCACTAAAATAGTACATTATTAATGAGGTAATAAAAGGACATTTGCCACGATGTAATTTTCACTAGAATTTATTGTTTTATTTTGATGTAACTAAGTAGTAAATTTATTGTTATTAACTATCTGAATGATTTATTATCGCAAAGTGTAAAATATTTAGAAACAAATTTAGAAAAAAAATGCTTTTTAAATAAAGATCTCTATATAAAGCGATTAAAGTTGAGCATCGGTAGCAAAAAAGAATTCTGTCCTGGTCTTTCTCATAAATTTTGTTTTTAAAAAAATCAATAAATTATTGCTAACTTTTTAAAATGTCTTTTATTATTTTAGTTTGTATTCCGTTTCAAATTTATATAAAACTCAAGATTTGTGGATGAACAAAACAAATATTTGTATTGTAATTGTTATTTGTGAACGCTGTTTGTTATGTCTGTACTATTTGTTATGTGTGGACTATCACAATGAGTACTCGGCAGAAATATAATAAAAATGCTAGAAAAAATATTGAGACTATAATCTAATTTGCTTAAGTTACATACTTTTAAAATAATATCTGCTCTCTGTCATTGCATTAAAAATAATAATCTCAAGATTGAAAGGTTATGGGTTGATTCCAAACTGATATACATATAAAATATTAGTTTGGTCAATTATAGAAGACTTTCGACTTACATTAATGGATCAGGCAATACCTTTCTACATTGGATGTCATATAAAACTGTATAACATATACAATTACCTTATACAGAATAATTATCCAATAATAAGAATAATATTAGCAATTCAATTCAGTTTTACTTAAAACGGAATGCAACAAGTAATATATAATACATTAGAATGAATAATAAATTATTTATAATCAAGCGATTTCATTACAGGAAGCATAGAGAAAAAATACAATAGATAGCAACTGTGATATACACTATGATTTGTTCCAAGCATTTTTTAGAGCATCTATATCATGGATAATGGTTCATATTTTTCTGATAAACTTTGATTACAATACAATATGTACTGTTTACTTTACTGTGTGAATGCAGTATTTTTTAGCAAACATATATATGCAACACATCTAATTTTTGATGTATATAGGATGTATATTTATAGTGAGATTATATTATAAACAAATTTTTTGAAAAATAATAATGTAGATATTAACTTATCTCATATACACTTTAAATGTAAAAAAATAATAATAAAACTTCTTTATTTTCATGACAGTAAAAAGGTAGAGGAAATTTGAGAAGCTCTGATGAAGACTGCTGGACAGTCAAAACTGTCAGGAAAATAAAGAAGTTTTATTTAAAAAAATTTTTGCATTAAAATATATATGAAAGAAGTTATTATAATCAATATATATGAATTTATGAAGAAAGTAAAAGAGAAGAATAAGAGTATATACTTCTAATTTATATATTAATAACAAATTAAGAGAGCATATTTATATGTATTTGCTGTGTGTTCAATACTCAAAAAATAAAGAAATTTGCTGTTTTGAATCTTTATTTTTTATTAAATAAAAGAAACAGTTTGTATAAAAATAAAATAAATAGTGAAATGTCAGATTTTCGTCACAATTAAACATGATCTGCATATCATTTTTCTTCTATAACTTTTTTTCCTTCTAAAGTGTAATTGTAGTTTCATTTCTGCAAACTACAGCCTCTCTAGATTGTTTTAATGTTTTTTTAGATTTGCATCAACTTCAGAATATATATAGTTATCACTAGTTGCTATTACTCATTTCAAATTGTGAGATATGTTAATTTTTCTGATACTAAATAAATATTTTAAAGTGTTTTTCCTGCAATAACAAAATCAATAAGTTTCATTTTATCATTTAAGAAAGGTACTTTATGAATTTTGTTAAATTTTAGAAAACTACTAGATTTATACTTCCAAAACATTTTATTAGTTGAAAAACTGTACCACATCAAAACTTTAGAAAAATATTAAATAAAAAGAAAAAAAACTATACATGCTTACAATATAGCCCAAAGAAATATTATTAATAAAAGTGATCACATATAGTGCTTTTGAATGACAAAAATGTCTGTTTTGTATTTAAAACCCCTTGAAGTGATGTTAGATCCAGACCATTATATTTAATGTGTTTCATGCTTGCCTCATATATAAACTTTGCCATCTGGCTGACCAGATGCAAGGTGATTTTTCAAAAATTACTGTCTGATGAACTTAATAACTGCTTCCTCAACATAATGAAAAATATCCAAGAAACCGATGAGAGGCAGATCCATACCTGGACATATTAACCTGGGAATACACAACTGGCCTAAACAGTACCTGACCCCTAAATAATTTATATGAAAATAACTATTAAGATTAATAAAACCCTCCCACCATAGCTCACCAAAACAGGGCTCACTAACAATGGTATCTCGTTATAGGCTATATAAGTGACATATTCACCTTGTATCCACTGATTAAGTTCTTTACTAACTATCATTTTATATTCTACTAACATTTGGATCATTCCTTTGTATATATCATCTTGTAATATCATCTATTTAAAGCTTATTTTTTTTGTATTCGCCTATAGGTCAAATAAAATTATTTTGAAAGAGAAAAATGTCTGTTTTGTATTATAAAATTTATGAATTTTAACATTTTATTATTTGTTTACTTGTATTTTTTAGTTAATGTATAAATGAAATAGCATATATTAAAATATTACATATCACAGCTTCACTAAATAAATAAAGAAAAGAGATGGGGTAAAAGAAAAAATAAATAATGCAAATATAAGATTATATATTATTTTTTAGTTTTAAAGATTTGAAAAAATTAAATAAAAATCAATATAAAGGATATTATTAATAAAATCATTGTTACAATTACTGATCACATGAAATGTATAGATCATGGGTTTCTCTATACAATATCAATATCATGGGATATTTTTAGGGTTAATAAATTAATATTATTGTAGTTTCAGGTTTTTTTGACATCAAATAAACACAAAAAAATATCATACAAAATAGCTAAAGATAGCTGCAAGAGACTAAATCAAAACCCAAACAACTGCAGAGCCACCACAAGCTCACATTCTGAACCAGGAAAGTATTAAACCAAACTGGAATTGTATTGAGCTTATCCTCTAACTGATGTAAGAGTTATAAATCATATATAAATACTTTATATGTATAAATTATATTTAATATTTTCACAGATATATGGTGTAAATCAAGCCTTTTATATTACTAAAGGCTTAACAGTTCTTTATTAAGACGATAACCTTGACAATGATGAATGATATTTCATTGAAACATCAGAAATTTAAACAAAATAGTATATAGTTTAACCCAAAAATGATTTAGTTATATATTGATTTAAAGATTTTCATAGACTTATACATATAAACATTGAAACATAATGGAACTTTTTCTGAGCAATAATTTAAATAACTTGTCAGTTATGATGTAACCATGCAACAATAAATTTAAAGTAACAATGCAAGCTGAGACTATTTGATAGTAAGAGCAATAAACTTCATCTGTTCTACGTTTTAATATTAGTTAGAATATTAAGTTAAAAGCAGTTTTTCTTTTGTCTGGGTATGGGTCACTACTATTACTACTCCATTAAGTCATGTGGTTTCAGCTTATTGTTAGATTTAATTGTTTGTTTTCTAGTTGTGTTATAGCTGAAATTTTATGTAGATTATTTCATGAAAAAATTCCCATTATAGTTCAGTGTTTACATTTATAAGTCTATAAAAATCATTATATTAATATATATAGTTCTTTATGAGAGAAGTTTGATTGCTTGTTAAAATCTGAAAAGTTGTTATATTTTATGTTCTTATATATATAAAATATCTCTATCTTACTTGCAAATATTATTTCAACTAGAATATTAAATAAAAAATGGTTCTACTTTTGAATTAATGCAAATCAAATAAATACTATTGCTATTATCAGATCATACAATATTAGCTTATATTTTCAGTTTTAATTGAATGTTGCCTAGTTATATCATTTTATTTAGAGTATTACAAAAAATGTCACTTTATTTCAATTTTCTTCCATTTAGGAAACTTTTTAAGATGGCTTCCGTCTGATAACTGCAATTAATTAAATTATAGCAGCTCCCTCATGTGATCATTTTATAATTATAATCAATAAAGAAATTTAATTATACTCATTATTTTTATAATATATAAATAATGTATATATAATAAATTTGGTGATATAAAAATCTATGAAATATTCATAAGATCAAGTTACCTATCATATATAAATGACAAAGAAATAACTAATCCATATGTTTCATATTTTTCAGAAAATAATAAAAAATCAAAAATAAAAGTAAATAATATATTTAAAAATATTACATTTAAAAAAAATTAAATAATATATTTAGCAATCAAGATAATGCACAAGGATTATAAAACAATACAGTTAATAAGTGTTATCAATATAAGTATTTCATAAAAAACTGAATTTTTAATGAGGCCAAATAATCCCATAAATAAGGATTTAAATAGCACAACAATGCAGAAAGTATACCATATAATTATCCACAAGAAAATAGCTGACATAAATAAATTAAAAGGAATTCAAAATCCAAAAAGTTGTCCATGAATGGAGAGAACAAGATACGTGGAATATGCTATAAAAAAAACCCATACTCAAAAATGTACATTTTTAGCAATAATATATGAATTGCTTCAGTCGCTATCAGCCTCAAGTATCTATATGGACACAGTCATCCAAAACATTATTCTGTCATACTAATACCAATTTTAGTTCTTCATTACATGTTACATGGAAAGAATCTTTTATCAATGTTCTGACAGAAATAGATAAATAGTGTTATGTCAGCTGACTCATAGTCAAGCAACATATCCATTGGTGTAGAGTGAAAATAATGAACATTATGATCTGCTGAATTTTAATAAATGCATGTTTTTACCTTCGATCTTTTTGTACTATTCATGTTTTTTTTGTAGCTTTTTAATATCTAATATTTTGTGGACATGGCAAAAGAAATCATTGCCAAAAAGCGGTTTCATTTCCCAGGATGTATTTTTTATCACATCAACATTTTTCATTTTCTTTACTAGAAAGAGTTTTTTTTTGTTTTGAAATTTATTGTGGATTTATTGCTGTTAATTACCTAATTAAAGATTACATGGAGTATTTTTTGTATTTCTGTGCTTAATAAATTCTTAGTTACATTCAGTTTTATAATTAAATTTGTTGTGGGATTACATATGGACTCATTTCTAGGTTTTTTTTAATACTTGTATTGATCAGACACATGTATATATTGTTTGTTTTATACATACATATATTATAATGATTTTAATAAAGATGTAAATAATTGTATGACTTATTAAATATGTAACACTATGAATATAAACCTATTTATGGAATAAAAAAGTTTAAATATATTACTAAGATAATTCACAAGCTAGATTCACAAAGAATTATTTAAATAAAATTGTAAATAATACCTATCTTTCATTATATCAATGTCATGTTTGTTTCAGAAAAGATGATCATTTTTATCTGAACTTCAGTTTGTTGATTTGTTTCTATGTATCTAAACTGAATGTCAAATAGTAGTAAACATTTTTATCTTATGAATAGAGTGGCATTGACATAAGGAATAGTGAGCACTAATCACAAATTCACTTAAATAAATATTTCCCAATCTCACCTGTGAATTGTCTTGGTAATCTATTTGAATTTGTTTGATATATATATATATAAAAGATGTGAATTCTTTTGATTAGTATTTTCTTTAATTAGTGTCTCCATTATAGATACATCATGGAATAGTAACAACTTTGATAATGTCTTCAGATGGTTTATATGTTAAAAACTTACTAAATAAAAGAAAAACCAGTTAGATAATGTCAATATATTAATTATTTAAAAAATGACAAAGCAAAACTCTCCATACAGTATTGCCACTCTATGCTAACCAGAGTAATCAATGAATGCCAGAAGGCTTGTGCATAAAATCTCTATCTAATGCCTACTCATCCGTTTCTGGCTTGTGGCCATCATCAGTGAGGAGCTTTAGATCTGAGAGCACTGCACCTAGATCTTAGGATCTAATGCAACCCTCCAGCACCCACCTTTTATCTCTACTTAACTCTGGTTAGCACAGGGTGGCAATACTGTATGGGGAGTTTTGCTTTGTTTATAAACAGTTATGTGCTAGTATAAGATAGTGATCATGTGATATTTTAAAAATGGTTGTCATTTACTAATTTTATTTAAATCAATTTAAAGTTTAAATATGATATCATTAAAGATTGAACATAAAAATAATAGAAGAAAATCATAAAATATTAGGCAAAAGCAGATAGAGTATTCTATGCTTTATTTAATAAAATTAACATCTGAACAGCATCATGTAGATTATATTGTCTGCCCCTATTGATTGCATTAATCACTAATATTTGTGTATTTAAAGTGTTTCATTCAGTATCAAACATTACACTTCTTTCTTTCCCTATATTTAACCTATGCTCTCAGAAACAATAAATCATTTATTTTACTCCACTGCAGAGATATCTATTTCAACTGGAGACCCTATATAACAGTGTTATAATTTACTCTTACAAATTAGTTTGCTTATGGCTTTTTTTTGTAAAAAGTGTGATATCAACACATCTGTATTTCAGTAACAACCTTTGAATGCTTTATACTAAGATGTTAATATTTTGAAATTCATAAACAAATCAAGTTATACAAATCAGAGACTAAGATAATAAATGTATTTTTACATTTATTTTATGTTAAGTCTAATCACTTTTTATCATCAGGTGAAGGATGTGTACAATTAAACATTGGGGTAAAGGAAATAGAATGAATATGTTGAATACACCTGGGTCTCTTTTTACGTGGACTTATTTAACACGATTTTGAAGTTACATGATTCGTGTTTCACTGGAAGTCGATTACCGATAATGCGCTATTACTTTAAATAATAAATTTCACGCACTTACGTTATATCGAAAGTAATAGCACATTATTGGAATTTGACTTTCATCTTAGTAATTTCAATATTTTCAGTGCTTTATAATAGTAAGATTTTATGAAATAATGAAATTAAAATCATGATTTCCACATTTTATGTATACACATATTAAATTTTACAAGATTATAATGTAAATTTGTTCAAACATTGTGCATGTTAATTTTGCATTTTAAATCACATTCTGTTTTTGCTTTTTAAAAAAGAATGTAATCAATTATTATTTTCTTATTAATGACACTAATCATTAACATGCTCTTAAATTCCAACAAGAGCTAAATGGTTGTATGTCTGGATATCGCGAGCTTCGTAAACAATTAATAAAATCATCGTCTCAAAGATTAATTACTAATTATGTTGTCACCAGAAAATCATAATAATTAAAACGTGTATAAAAAAATGTAAATTACTGTACTGTAAATTATGCATAAAAATATATTATTTTGAATAAAATTAAATATTATAGTTAAAAAAAGTTTGTCTTGTATCAATTTTTTTCAAATTTGAAAATTTTTATTAGTCATATTTTATTTCCTTATTTTTTTTTTTTTTTTTTTTTTGTGCAAATTTTAAAGTAATTTTACATTGGTGCTTTGCTTTTAAATGAATTTTGAAAAATCACATTCCGCATCCCCTCTTTTTCAATGTAAGTTATGTCTATTTTTGTGCGATTTCGTTTGTGCGTGCTTTCTGAGGAACCTATCTATCGCATAAAATGAGACTTAGGTGTATAAGGAAAGAAATTCATGTGATGTTTTATAGTATATACAATTCCAGTCAAAGACTTAAATAAGCTTACAGTTTTCATAAATCTGAGATCATTAATTATTGGCATAATTATGAATCTATATAATGGTACAAATTGGTTTGAGTTTATAATCTTAGGTTAATTTTAAATTTCTCACTATTGGTTTGTATACAAACATACATCTATATATATATCAAGTTTTTGTTTTTTATTCTTTATTTTAAATCCATCACATTGAAACCATCTAATCAGCACAGAAAGTCACACTTTTTTTTCACTATGAATATATTTTGTTAACAGCCTTTGATCTTCAAGTGAGCTAGGGGTATAATATGTTGATAGCTTATAAATACTCTCCACCACTTTCAAGTAAGGTAGGAATTAAGTTCTATACACTTTAAACACCTTATGAAAAAAAATATCATATATATATATATATATTGTAACCGGACCCACGTACAACCCTTTTATTACATCAGTTGTAATTATTTTCTGATGAGCATGCTGTAGGAAGGAACTATCAATTGACATTCCTAATGCAGATGTTAATGCCTCCTACAACAATATTTCCTGCTCATCAGAGGATGTAGTACCATAGAGACTGTGAACATCTAAACATTTATATGTTTGGTTTTCCAAACAGCGCCATTAGAGTTCCGTCTTACTACAACCTGACTGGCCTGGGTCTAGTTATGTCAGACGTAGCTCAGGAATGCATGAGATTCTCATGAACCAGTGCTATAATTGGTGAGTGATGCGATAAAACAAACAAAACTGAACAACTGGATAACCAATTTAATTTTTAGTAACAAAAAAAAAATTATTAAATAACAATTAATTAGCAATTTCTAACAAAGTTCATTTCTATCCACATGATAACTCATTTTCATTTTACTTATGAAAGAGCTAGAAGCAGTTCTTTTTTTTTTTATCAATAGTTCATTTACACGTTCATTATGAGAAGACGTTTGGAAACAGCCTAATTCAACAATAGTTCATTTTTGAATTCCTTTATGAGAAGAAGTTTGGAAATATTCCAATCCAACAATAGTTCATTTTGAATCCATTTATGAGAAGAAGCTTGGGAATATTCTAATTCAACAATAGTTCATTTTGAATCCATTTATGAGAAGAAGCTTGGGAATATTCTAATTCAACAATAGTTCATTTTTGAATTCCTTTATGAGAAGAAGTTTGGAAATATTCCAATCCAACAATAGTTCATTTTGAATCCATTTATGAGAAGAAGCTTGGGAATATTCTAATTCAACAATAGTTCATTTTGAATCCATTTATGAGAAGAAGCTTGGGAATATTCTAATTCAACAATAGTTCATTTTGAATCCATTTATGAGAAGAAGCTTGGGAATATTCTAATTCAACAATAGTTCATTTTGAATCCATTTATGAGAAGAAGCTTGGAAATATTCTAATTCAACAATAGTTCATTTTGAATCCATTTATGAGAAGAAGCTTGGGAATATTCTAATTCAACAATAGTTCATTTTGAATCCATTTATGAGAAGAAGCTTGGGAATATTCTAATTCAACAATAGTTCATTTTGAATCCATTTATGAGAAGAAGCTTGGAAATATTCTAATTCAACAATAGTTCATTTTGAATCCATTTATGAGAAGAAGCTTGGAAATATTCTAATTCAACAATAATTCATTTTGAATCCATTTATGAGAAGAAGCTTGGAAATATTCTAATTCAACAATAATTCATTTTGAATCCATTTATGAGAAGAAGCTTGGAAATATTCTAATTCAACAATAATTCATTTTGAATCCATTTATGAGAAGAAGCTTGGAAATATTCTAATTTAACAATAATTCATTTTGAATCCATTTATGAGAAGAAGCTTGGAAATATTCTAATTCAACAATAATTCATTTTGAATCCATTTATGAGAAGAAGCTTGGAAATATTCTAATTTAACAATAATTTGTTTTTGTATTCCTTTATGAGAAGAAGCTTGGTAGCAGTTAAGCATTTATGATTTATATAACATTTTGTTATTTTATGAATTATTACCGATTGGTAAACATTTAAACTCAGCGATTCTTGGCTTGTGGAGTATTCATCATTTGATAATTAAAGCATTTATAATTTAGTCAAATATAAAAGTATATTCTTATACATAAACTCTGTTATATTATAAGAAGCTTAGAAGCAGTCAAGTATTTATGATTTATACAGCATTTCATCATTTTATTAATTATTACCGATTGGTAGACATTTGAACTCAGCAATTCTTGGTTTGTAGAGCATTTATCATTTGATAATTGAGGCATTTATAATTTAGCCAAATATAGAAGTATATTCTTACACATAAACTCTGTTACATTATAAGAAGCTTAGAAGCAATCAAGTATTTATGATTTATACAGCATTTCATCATTTTATTAATTATTACCGATTGGTAGACATTTGAACTCAGCAATTCTTGGTTTGTAGAGCATTTATCATTTGGTAATTGAGGCATTTATAATTTAGCCAAATATAAAACTATATTCATATACATAAACTCTGTTTGGCTTGTGGAGCATTTATCATTTAGTAATTAAAGCATTTCTAATTTATATAGTAAATACGTTCAAATATTTTTATAAATAAATTTGCGTATAACTATTTCATAACTTCATTTTATAATGTATGATAAACATGTTTTAATATTTTACAAAACAAATTCTATGTAATTATTTCATAATTCCACTTTATAACGTATGATAAATATGTTTTAATATTTTATAAAAATTACCTTCCAGTTTTGCAGTCTAGTTTATTCAAAAGAAGGCAGGTTATTTCATTTATGGAAAGTCATGGCACAGCGTGGAGAGAATGAAGCCGCTAAATTACCCCATTGACATTATAATTCCTCTAGCAAAGTTTTCTTTTTCCATTTTCATGTTTAGTTAAAGCTATATTTTAATTTGTCAAAAGAATTAAGTAATACACTTTCTTTTTTTAAAAAAAAAAATTCAATATGTTCTGCTTCTCTGTGTAAGACGAAAGTTTTTTTTCTTCTGACAACGTGCCTAATTTGAATACTGCCTCAGTTTAACTCAAGTATCTTTTTTCTTTCTTTTTAATGATTGGATAATTAATTTCTTTTTTTTTTATTGAGACAGATAAAAAAAAAAAAATAAGACAATATAACATTTTATTCAAATCCATCAATCACAAAATTAAAAATATGATTTTTTTTTAAACAAATCAAAATTTATTGCGTTCCCAATTAGACTGAATCATGCTAGACGTTTTTAAATGGGGTGGGGTCTTTTGAATATTTATATGAGGAACAGAATATCTGTTTCATTACCCCTCACCAAATTTTGGGATGAAATCGCCTGGAAATACGATTTCATTCCACATACTATACACATTATTTCTCAGTACTGCCTGGTTTTAGATATGCTGATGAATAGGTAGGATGAGCCGGAAAAGTGAATACATGAACCATAGCCTCCAATGCCGGGACAAATAGATGGCCAAGCACAAACTACCAGTACACACCACCTCATGACATCACGAGAAAATATCTCATTTTTAAGCACTACCTCTCTTGTACCTAGAAGTATCATCCAACCAGGAATAGGAGCCAGAGAAAAAAAATCAATTTGGCACTCAGCCAACCCTGCTCAGCTTCGGTGAGTCTTAGGGGCTATCATTTGGCCTATCCATGAGACCAAGGCCTATACATGAGACCTATATATACGCACTACTGGACTACTCTTGGAGCACAACATCCAGGTCAGGATAGTGCCGAGCATATACTTTGGAGCATCATAACACAATGCATCCAAGCAGCTCTGCTCAATCATCCACCATCTCAACATGAAAAACACAAGTTCATGCATCACTACACCACACTCACAAACTTTTTCCATCAGCTATCTCTATTTTATTCTGAATCATAACTGCAACCTGTTTTGGGAGACTGAGGATCATGATCAGTTCTCCTATAGTCCTCTTTTGTATTATGAGGTGACATATTTCTGGATCGTCTCTTTGTTGAAAATTTATCATGTTTAACATTACTGTGATGTCTTGCTTCTTCACTTCTGTATTTTTTTTGGAGATCATTGTTACTGTTTGATCTTCTAATTATACGCGTCCGATATGGACCATGAACACTATCTGTGAATTTTCTCCTGTTCCTCTTCCATGGTGGTACTTCATTTTTATATAAAAGTTTCTTTTTAAATGGTTCTTCTGCCATAGTAATTATTTTTTGGTATTTGCTAAGGTTTCTTGTTGTTTAATTTCTTTCACACTGATAAATCCCGAGTTTTCAGATTCCTTTTTGGTGTCTTTTCCTGCGTAAGCAACTATATTTTTAATAACTGTCTTTATATATTTTTTTTCTATACTCAATTTTTGATTTGAGTTTATTAAGCTTTTGTTTATAATTTTTATATATGGCTGAGGACTAACACACTTTTCTTTCCAATTTATGGTTCCTTTCTCTATCTTTGTTACTATTTCATAGCATATATCAGACAATTTTTCTGAAACATTTTCTTCTATATTGGATAGTCCCTTTGTTACATTTTGATTGTGTTCATTTTCACGTTTTTCATCTTCTTGAAGATCAGAAGATTTTAATTTTGCTTTATTAGATTCATTTTCATCCATTTGAAACTCTTTTACTGTATTTGATACAATTTCATTCTCAGCTTCTGTATATACTGTTTCTTTATTTTCAATTTTAGAGGTACATTCCACAATCAGAAGTTTTCCTGAAGGTAGACTGACAATTTCAATATCACTCTTTGTAATTTCAATTTCTTCCTTTTTAACAATCTCAAATTTTGCTTCATCAGTAATAGGATATTCAATTTGTGATTCCTTTAAAATATCTTTGGTTGGAAATTCCAAAGTCTCCTCCTCATCCAATTTTTTAGGTTGAATTATTTCCTTTATCAAATGGTTTAACTTTTCATTCTGATTTTTGAATGCTTCTTTAATTCGTTTTTCTATTCTTTGGTTTGCTTCTATTGCTTGCTTGTTATATTCTTCTCTTTGTTTGATATCTTCTTCTCTTTGTTTATCCCATTTTTGGTTATATTCTTCTCTTTGTTTGATATCTTCTTCTCTTTGTTTATCCCATTTTTGGTTATATTCTTCTCTTTGTTTGATATCTTCTTCTCTTTGTTTGATATCTTCTTCTCTTTGTTTATCCCATTTTTGGTTATATTCTTCTCTTTGTTTGATATCTTCTTCTCTTTGTTTATCCCATTTTCGGTTATCTTCTTCTCTTTGTTTATCCCATTTTTGGTTATATTCTTCTCTTTGTTTGATATCTTCTTCTCTTTGTTTATCCCATTTTTGGTTATCTTCTTCTCTTTGTTTGTCTCTTTTCTTTTGGTCTGCTTTTATAATTTCTATTATCTGAGCTATCGTAACTATTTTTTCTGTTTTTTGAGCCTCCATGTTTACCATTTCTCCTTTGTTTTCTGAATCAGTAAGCTTCTCTCTCCATCCACACCATGACTTTACTCCATCTTCTTTGAAATGCCTGTTTCATTCTTTATGGCATTCATTTTTGTTTTGTTTTTCTTTTAAACTTTTATTTTTTTAACCTTCCTGAACAAATTACATCACTACATCATATGCACTGTTCATATCACAGAATCATGATCTGCTTATGCCTATGAGTAGGCTAGCTAGATTGGACCTCACAATAGGGTGGCAAATTAACCGGTCTATGCCAGATAAGGCCTCACAGTAAGGTGACAATGTAATAGGTGCCTATGGTTAGGCTAGCTGGATAAAGCCTCACAGTTGGATGACAAATGTAACTGGAGCCTATAGGTAGGTTAGCCAGGTAAAGCCTCACAGTTGGACGACAAATGTAACTGGACCCGCGTACAACCCTTTTATTACATCAGTTGTAATTATTTTCTGATGAGCATGCTGTAGGAAGGAACTATCAATTGACATTCCTAATGCAGATGTTAATGCCTCCTACAACAATATTTCCTGCTCATCAGAGGATGTAGTACCATAGAGACTGTGAACATCTAAACATTTATATGTTTGGTTTTCCAAACAGCGCCATTAGAGTTCTGTCTTACTACAACCTGACTGGCCTGGGTCTAGTTATGTCAGACGTAGCTCAGGAATGCATGAGATTCTCATGAACCAGTGCTATAATTGGTGAGTGATGCGATAAAACAAACAAAACTGAACAACTGGATAACCAATTTAATTTTTAGTAACAAAAAAAAATTTATTAAATAACAATTAATTAGAAATTTCTAACAAAGTTCATTTCTATCCACATGATTACTCTTTTTCATTTTACTTATGAAAGAGCTAGAAGCAGTTCTTTTTTCTTTATCAATAGTTCATTTACACGTTCATTATGAGAAGACAATTGGAAACAATCTAATTCAACAATAGTTCATTTTTGAATTCCTTTATGAGAAGAAGTTTGGAAATATTCCAATCCAACAATAGTTCATTTTGAATCCATTTATGAGAAGAAGCTTGGGAATATTCTAATTCAACAATAGTTCATTTTGAATCCATTTATGAGAAGAAGCTTGGAAATATTCTAATTCAACAATAATTCATTTTGAATCCATTTATGAGAAGAAGCTTGGAAATATTCTAATTTAACAATAATTCATTTTGAATCCATTTATGAGAAGAAGCTTGGAAATATTTTAATTTAACAATAATTTGTTTTTGTATTCCTTTATGAGAAGAAGCCTGGTAGCAGTTAAGCATTTATGATTTATATAACATTTTGTTATTTTATGAATTATTACCGATTGGTAAACATTTAAACTCAGTGATTCTTGGCTTGTGGAGTATTCATCATTTGATAATTAAAGCATTTATAATTTAGTCAAATATAAAAGTATATTCTTATACATAAACTCTGTTATATTATAAGAAGCTTAGAAGCAGTCAAGTATTTATGATTTATACAGCATTTCGTCATTTTATTAATTATTACCGATTGGTAGACATTTGAACTCAACAATTCTTGGTTTGTAGAGCATTTATCATTTGATAATTGAGGCATTTATAATTTAGCCAAATATAGAAGTATATTCTTGCACATAAACTCTGTTACATTATAAGAAGCTTAGAAGCAATCAAGTATTTATGATTTATACAGCATTTCATCATTTTTTTAATTATTACCGATTGGTAGACATTTGAACTCAGCAATTCTTGGTTTGTAGAGCATTTATCATTTGATAATTGAGGCATTTATAATTTAGCCAAATATAAAACTATTCATATACATAAACTCTGTTTGGCTTGTGGAGCATTTATCATTTAGTAATTAAAGCATTTCTAATTTATATAGTAAATACGTTCAAATATTTTTATAAATAAATTTGCGTATAACTATTTCATAACTTCATTTTATAACGTATGATAAACATGTTTTAATATTTTACAAAACAAATTCTATGTAATTATTTCATAATTCCACTTTATAACGTATGATAAATATGTTTTAATATTTTATAAAAATTACCTTCCAGTTTTGCAGTCTAGTTTATTCAAAAGAAGGCGGGTTATTTCATTTATGGAAAGTCATGGCACAGCGTGGAGAGAATGAAGCCGCTAAATTACCCCATTGACATTATAATTCCTCTAGCAAAGTTTTCTTTTTCCATTTTCACGTTTAGTTAAAGCTATATTTTAATTTGTCAAAAGAATTAAGTAATACACTTTCTTTTTTTAAAAAAAAAATTCAATATGTTCTGCTTCTCTGTGTAAGACGAAAGTTCTTTTCTTTTGACAACGTGCCTAATTTGAATACTGCCTCAGTTTAACTCAAGTATCTTTTTTCTTTCTTTTTAATGATTGGATAATTAATTTCTTTTTTTTTTATTGAGACAGATAAAAAATAAAATAAAATAAGATGATATAACATTTTATTCAAATCCATCAATCACAAAATTAAAAATATGATTTTTTTTTAAACAAATCAAAATTTATTGCGTTCCCAATTAGACTGAATCACGCTAGACGTTTTTAAATGGGGGGGGGGGGCTTTTGAATATTTATATGAGGAACAGGATATCTGTTTCAATATATATATATATATCACTTCAGCCAACACTTAAATTTAAGCAATAGAATATCAACAATCTGATGTCAAAAATTTCCAATTATTATCTGAGTGTTGCCTTGACAACAGATTAGTGATATTCTATTGGTTAATTTTAAGCATCAGCTGGAGTAGTGTAATTTATAAATAATAACTAATTATCTATGTACACTTATGGGTTGCACACACATATATTAATGTGATATATTTAATTTGACATCAAGAAAACACTGGATTAGAATTTAAGATAAGAATCTATCCTACAATGATATGTAAGCTTATTAAAAGGTTTTACTTTTGCCCAAACTATTGCTTAAAGTAGAAATCCATTTTTAATATATTTTGAAGATACTGAAATTAGAGTAATTATATATTTTGAATTTTTAAAGCTGAATACTTCACACCTTTGTATTGTTCTCCCCTCCCCCCCTTTTTTTCTTTATTGTTATTTCATTTTCATTTTCTATAATATCTGAATAAAGTACATAAAAACTCGGTCATCATTGAATGAAATTTTTATGATCAATCTAACACCTGACTGCTTGAATATCATATGACCTACTGAGAAAATACTCATATGATTGTGTATTTATTTGAATATATTTCTGTTAAGGATTGAAATTAACATTATTAATCAATGTTCTTATGAATTAGTTCTTACAAACATGTAAACTTTTTTAAAAAAACAAACAAACAAACATAGAGACAATTTTTAAAAACATTATTTTTTAAGAATTAAACACAATATCTGTATTCAAATATTTTTTTTTAAAAAAAATAAGATTTAAATGCCGGTGGATTTTGGTATGACCACAATTTATAATAGGATGTAGCCACATTGCAAAAGATAAATAAAAATTGAAATATTCATAATTTTATCTTCTTGAAAATTAAAATAGTCAACCAAGTTGAATCTAATAATACTTTTACATATAACAAAAATGTTCTCTGAAATAAGAAGAAGAGAATATTATTTGAAAATTTTGATTACTTATTATAACAATATTCATCATTAAATCTGCCCAGAAAATGAAGTTAGTGAGAATTTTAGATAGGTTGTTGACTACTTGTATAGAAGTGTGGTTCAGTTGTGACGTAAATATTGACAAAAAAATGTAATTTTCATTTTATGATCTTCAATTACGAAAAACGAAATCAGTATCAATACTAACTTCTTTAGTATATGTACAAATCTCATAATTTACACTGATCGGTTTAATAGTTAGCAAATGATGGCAGATTTAACACTTTTGGAAATCTCCGAATTGGATGCTTAACTAATTTAACAAAATGACAGTAATTTAAGTCAAAAATTGAGTGGCTCAAGCAAACATAAGTGCATTTTATATATATAGCAACTTCAGTTAAATAATTAATGAATCGAAAGTTAATAATATTACATAATATGTTTTCAACTTCAAATGGGCAAACAAATTACTTTAAAGTGTATTTTTAATTATGCTTGAATAAACCGAAATGTTTAAAATTTATTTATTAATATATTATTATTATTAGAAGCTATATAAAGAAATTTAAACAGGTTTTGAAAAATAACTATTTTTTAAGATCTATTGATGTGTTCGTTAATTTACTAAAAAAATTATAATGTAAATTATTGATTTTAAATATGCGTAATAGTGTTGTAATTTAGTAAATAAGGGCTATTTTATATATATGTACAACAGATTTATCAAACATATGGAAATAAGAAGGATCATAAAATTTCTATGTTATGCAAGTATATATTAAACATTGAACTAGCTATTATTCTGCAGACAAATTTTACTTTTATTAGACAATGGAAACATCTATATTCACACTTAATAATTGCTTTAAAAACAGAATTCCTCAAGATGATAAATTATAGTATCATCACATTTTTATAATCACTTTCTGGCTAATTAATCTTCATAAAGTTCAAAATAACTTGAACTATAATAATAACTTGGAGAGACCTTCATTCTGCAGTTGGATAGATAATGATTGAAATGATGATGATGAACTAACTCCAATTAGCTACTACTTTATTTATGACTTTAAGCTTTTAACGAATCTGACTATTTATAGGCAACTTTATTTAGTTTCTTTCACTTTCATGTTAAGCATGGGAATTCCTAAATAAGTATGTCTAAACATATAATCATTGCTAAGTTGAAAGTCTTGATTCCACATCTAAATCAGCTTATTAATAATTATACCTTGTTTAAAAGTTACAACTAATAATTCTTCAATTAATAAATCTAAAAAAGCAGTCATAATTATGGTGTGTGTAGTTTTAATTCTTGTGAATGTAAAAAAGGAATAGCCCTCTGGCCTACATTGCAGGACTAAGATTTGACTTTTTGGGGCAACTTGGAGTCCAAGTGGGTTTTGAAATTTGTTGATAGTGTCAAATTATTCTTGACTAAATTACAGAAATTGATGAAGGAAATTGGAGTGAATTATGTTAAGTCTTCAGACAACAACAAAAAAAAAAAGATGGTTGTATGAGTGTGAAAATTCTCACAGTTGTAAATAGAGAAACCAAAAGTAATCTTGAAATATCCAACCAAAAAGGCATAATAAAAAAAAAATTTTTTAAAGCTGATCGAGTTGGAAATTATTAATCATTCTTAATAGGTGTGCCATTAAGATCCATACACATATAAATAAAATTAATAAATAATTTTTTTAAAACCTTTTTCAAAAATGACCCAAAAAGTAAAAGACATTTCAGTAATTAAAGTATTATCAGCCTCATTTTTTGGCCAGCACGATATAATTATAAATTTTGCTGGGAGGAGGGGGGAGGAAGTTTTGCCACATGGGCAATTCTACTAGAATAGAATATTTGCAATAACATATGTTTATGTAAAATTGCTCCAGTAAATGTTATTAAGGAAATTAATGAATTATTTTGACCTGTACAATGTCTATATTCTTTCACAAAGAATAGGGTGGACCCAGTAACATTATATGTATGTGTTTTTGCTTAGCATCAATGACATCAAGCGACTGTCATGATAGAATAGAAAAGTACCATTATAATTTAATGAGAGCATGGGTGATGTCATTACATATTAATAAGTATAGCTATAATGATGAATTAGTATTTATATTATTTAAATTTTTTATATGTGGTCTTAAGTATAATCGCTCTTTTAATACCATTACTTTAAATATTATTTTAAGTATTGAGTTTATCTTATCTTTATAGGCACTTCACCGATTGCTTTGACTTTTAAAGCCCAGTGTATAGATTTCTGAATTGCTGACTATTTATATCAATACTGGCTAGTTTTAATTTGGTAATATGGTAAATTGTTAATCATGTATGCATTGGTTGATTTTAGTGTATGAATTTGAATATTAATGGCTGTTACAACATTATAGTTTTTTTAAATAAATTATTTTGTTTGTTAAATATAAATTTTATTTATTTTATTATTGATTATTATTGAATAATTTGAATAAATTTATAAAATATTTATATGCTCCATCTAATATACATGAATCCACCAGACTATTTAAAAGAAAAATAATTTTGTATAGTTAATAGATTTGTGTGTAGGTGTGACTTTGCTGGTAAACTTAAACTCTTTCTTTAGGATTTGCTTTCATTAGTTAAAAATATTAAATGATAATTTGATATAGGAAAGAGGTCTATATTTATTATTTATCAGTGCCTTCCAGTGAAGTTACATATCAGTCTACTTTACCTATAAAAATATTTTCAACCATTATCAATTTATTGCTCTTCTCTACATCATTCTCACATACTTCCTTATTTCATTCAGCCATCTCACATGGTTTTTTTCTAGGTCTTTTGCAATCTTTCTGTTTTAAGATTTTAACTGCCCATCTATTATTATCTTTTCTAGCAATATGTCCAACCCATCTCCACTTTATTTTTGTAATTCTTTCAAGAATGTCAGTAAACCCTGTTTGTTCTCTTATCTGTGTATTTCATTTTTGATCTCTTCTTGTTGTGCCTAACATGCATCTCTCCATATTACAATATATATATATATATATATATATATATATATATATATTGTAATATGGATATATATATATATATATATATATATATATATATATGCAGATATTTATATAAAGAAAATCAATCCTTTTTTGGAAAGTTTAATATTTTAACATTTTACAAGTGGACATTACATCACTTAGGAGATCGGTAATTAGATGAATAAAATAAAGTTTTCTGAACTAATGTGATATTAAAAACCCTGTAGAATAAAGAAACTGGATTAATCTGCAATGGCTATAATGCAATTTGGTCACATAAATGCTACAAGTGGTACTCCATACCACTTCTAAGAAGATAATTTGTTTATATAAATATCATTTTAAATTTAATGTTTTATTATGAGAATTATTTAAAATATATATTAAAATGTTTGTATAAAATTTTTTAACAAAATATAGCTAGAAAATTGCAAAAATAAAAAAGTAAAATTACTTTTGCTTAACTAGATTCAATTCATTGCTTTCTTATAATCAGTTATTATAATGAAATAAAACTTGCTTTTTATTATTGCTGTCATTAGTTATAACATGTTTTTATAACATTTATTTTAAAAAAATAGCAAAAAAATAAGTAGTTATAGATTATAAGCAGTGCTCTTCTTGAAAAGAGGTGCATTGAATTTAAACTACAAAAACTAAATTTAAACTAATATAATATTTGAAAAATAGACACATATTTAGAAAGAAACTGAGAGGTAAAATCTGTTCAATTAAAAAAAATGAAATTAAGGCATTTGAAAATTGATAGTGGTATAATATACCTCTTGTAGTTTTGTGGGCTAAACTTAGAGAGACTTACATTTTGCCCATTGATTAAGAATGGTTGAAGTGATGTTCAACTACAAATAAAGTTTCAGCAATAATTTAATTAAAACTAGTTTTTCTAGAAGGCTAGGACCTATGTTGGGAATCTAACTAAAATATTTTTATATTAATTATTAGTTTTAAAGTGAATTATATAACCTCAATACTTTTTTTTGCTATTCTGTAGATTAAAAAAAACTTTATTAACTTTTCTGTATATAATACATTTTTAAAAGTATAATGGAAGGATTGCGTTTATTTAACAATTTTAAATCTTTGGTAATAGAATTTCAAAATGGAGATTTGTTTTTTTAATCATATCACTATTTGTTTTATTATCTTTTTTCCTTTACATTTTCAGAAATTTTTTTAAAGTTTGTAATGCTTCATAGTTAACTGCTTTATAAAAGAATATTATTTAGTTACAAATTATATACCTCAAATATGAATGTAATTGAAAACTTTGAAAATCAGATGCTTGCAATTTAAGAGGTTTTTAAATGGAGAAATCAAATTAGCAATGTCTTTTATGTAAGTAAAAAAAGAAATATGTCTGTGTATGTCTGCTTATGCGTATGCACACTTTTTTATACAAATGCTTGTTTATTTCTATAATCAACATATATATTTGCATAAATCATTATAAACAGATAAATAATAAAGAAAATAAAAAGTTATATGGATATATTTATCTAAATCTAGAGTTATAAATATAAAATAGTTGTCTGCTTATAATATTGTCAATTGATTATTAAGTTTTATTTTTCGAGAGCAGTTCATAAAGTGAAAGGATAGTATATGAGGTGATAAAATAGCTGTGTGTTATAACTTGACATTGGTAATGTTATATTGAAAAAATTAAAATATAAAGCACAACCAATATAATGACCATAATATTTTAGAGCTGCAGGAAATGTTGCAGGAGTTATCAGATGAAAGTAGAAAAGTAGGACTAAAGATAAATGTTAAGAAGACTAAAGTAATGTTCAATTGATTTTCTCAAAATATGAAAATAAAGATTGATTATGATGAGTTAGAAGAAGTTAATAGCTACAAATAAATATCTTGGTCAGATTATTAATACAGATGAAAACATAATCAATGAAAATAATCATAGAATTAAGCTTGTTTGGAATGCTTTAGGTAGAAATAACTTGATACTAAAAGGAAATATGCCTATGTGTTTGAAAAGAAAGGTTTTTTAATAAATGTGTTTTACCAGTTCTTACTTATGGATCTGAGACTTGAATACTTAATAGAATAACAATACAGAGACTTCAGACCATTCAAAGAAGTATGGAGAGGTGCTTGTTAGGAGTAAAAAGAAGTGATTGAAAATGCAATATATGGGTAAGAGAACAAACAGGTGTTACTGACTTCCTTGAAAAAATTAAAAGACTGAAGTGGAGGTGGGTTGTACATATTTCTAAAAGAGATGATAATAGATGAACAATTGAAATCTTAAACTGGATTCCAAGAAAGTAAAAGACTCAGAAAGAGACTACATGTGAGATGGATGGATGAGATGAGAAAGTGTGCAGGGGTGGGTGGAGGAGAGAAGCTAAATATCAGAGTAGATGGATTGAACTTGTAGAGACCTTCATCCTGCAGTGGATTGATAATGGTTGATGATGATGAGTTTAAATTTTAAAAAAAATATTTCAAAATTTAATTATGTATCACATTTCGATCATATTAAAGTTTGGTATATCCAATTCTTGGCAAAAGATCGACAATGAATTAGCTGGCTTATATCTATAATGTAGAATTAGTTTTATACATATATAATTAAAGCATGTTGGTCCTGTTTTACACTTCTGCCAAATATCTAGTGACAAAATCAAAGTTTACCTTCATGAATGTAGGTAAAGAAAGAGTACCATTTCTATTTTTTTTTTTATTCATTCTAAATAATTTTTATAATAAAAACAAAAAGATAAACAAAATTATACAATTGGTTTTTAATAGTTACTTTATATATGTCAACTATTGTTATTAAAAAATTAACATATGTAGCAAATGTCTTATAACAATATTGAGCCTATTCATTGTACATTTCACTTTTTATCAGTGGAATTTTTTCAAAAAGGAAATTTAATTCAGAAGCCAATGGATATATTATATATTGGTAAAGTTTATGCAAACCTTAGGCTCAGCATTTTATCCTGTCACCAGTAGCACGTAGTGATCATATTAACAGTAGTATATTTTGTTTTAATAATCAATGCGTTGAAACTTAAACAGATCAATTTAGATTCAATTAGGACTTATTAATTATCCAATTACAACTAATAGCTGGATATCTAGCTATATTGGTTACAAGTTAAATCATTAAAAATGCCTAATTTTACTCAGCCTGTATTTAAACTCAGGTTATGGCCTTGACAGGCAGATACTCTATCAACCACAGGCTCAACACTTATAGATATATGACAAATAAGCGAATGTTTGTAAAGAGAAAATAAGTACATGAATTAATTATAAATTTATTATTTACATCTATTATTTGATTTTAAAAATTTACAATATATATATATATATTTAAATGATACTAAAAGTTTTAATTACCATTTTTTATTATAACCTCGTGTTATTTTTAATCTCTAAGAGTAGCACAGTCTGAAATCTCATTTTCTTTCTAAATAGAATAATAAAAGATAATTAGAAAATAGCGACCTACTTTTATTATTAATATATTTTAATTAATTTTATTTCTACATCTTTTCACATAGTTATTTATCATTCCTAATATATTAAATAACAATGCAAAAAAAGGTCATTTAGATCCAGAGATTAAACAAACACTAAAGATGAAAAGATGTTTAGCATAGTTCAGAATTAAAATTTATTTAAAATAATCTATATGTTATGATTTATAGACTATTATTATTTATTTAAAATTAGTCGTATGTGTATACCATTGTCAAATATTTTCTAATTTCAAGTTTCGTGATATAATGATAAACACATATGTCTATCATATGATGTGAAATTCGAACCCAGAAGACAGAACTTAGGATTTATTTATTTTCAGATTGCAAGATTTAAGATTTTTCAACAGCTAATGCATATCCAATCTGTTTCCAATGCAATATTGGTTAATTAACGGGTATTTAATTATCATAAAGAATACTAAATGAATGAGAGTTAGATTTTAGCATACTAATTGTAAAAACTAGGGTATGAGCTAATGTGATGTGACATTTATTAGTACTAGAGAAATGTGATCATACTCCTATGATTGCAAAGTCTGTGATTTATCTTCTCTTTATAATATATTGATTGGCACACGAGTTCACATTCAGAATAGAAGATTAAAAAAAATTGTTTACTGTCTCATCTTAAAAATCTTTAGGTAATTATCTTTTAGTAAACTCAGTCATCAGTAATATAAGATGGCACTGAGAGTTGTAGGTCATGTGAAAGTCTGAGTTCAAATCCTGCATATGTTACATATAGTAATACAAGTGTAAGCATGTACAATGTATTAGTAAATAGTAATGCCAATGTTAAACTTTTTAAATGATCCACCTTTTCTCCAAAGATGAACATTGCCAGTGTGTGCAAGTTTTTGCAATTTTTTACCTTTATCCTCTTTCTAAACAAAGGAGTGATATTAATTTACTGGTCAAATAATTGAACCAAATATCTTTAAAAAACTCAACTGGCTTAGAAATTCTGTTACTAATAAACAACAATTTTCACATAGAATTAAATCCTAATTATGGTCATGGCAGGCAAATATTAGCTGTATCATGAGACCGCATTAGTAAACAGGTAACTATTTATTTTTAGTTAGAAGATTAAAGTAGGACCAAATAATTAGAATCAGATGAGCTTTTAGATGCTAAATATAGAAATTAAAGTATTATTGCAATATAGAACAATCCTTACCATTTGTAAAGAAGAAGCCCAAAACTGCAGAGTCAAATCCATCATATATCTTTAATTTCCAGTGTTTTCATAGTTCACTCCAGACTAACTTTTGTCTTCCTTCTTTAATTTCATTTAGTAAGCTATGCATTGCAAATAGTAATCATTTCTGAGAAAAATAAATATCATTAGAATACAGTATATAAATAGAATTGAAAAAGAATGTTATATGATATCTTGATATATAGTGAAATCTTCACCACAAATCTGTAAGTATTATGTCAAGTATTGGTGCCCTAGTGGTTAGCATAGCTGCCTTCCAAGCAGCTTGCCTGGGTTCGCTTCCCAGTCAATGCATTTGACATATAATATTTTATAACATTATATTGTTTTATAAGTTTTAAGCCAATAAACATCACATGACCACCACCTTTTATGCTTGTGTATAACTGTTGTTAAAACAGGCAAAACTCACTATACATATTGCCACACACAGCAAGCTAGAGTAATCATGTTTTAACAACAGTTATACACAAGCATAAGAGGTGGTGGTCATGTGATATTTATTGGCTTAAAACCAATCCTGCCTAATAGGATAGTGGTGGCTATGGTTATTAAAGAACCAAAGACACCAAAATGTATGGGTACTGAACTGAGTTCAGACCCATATGACTATATAAGCTAATGGTCTTGGATTAAAAACATTAAGGTGTTTTCAGTTTAAGAGTCATAGTTTTGTAGTTAAATGGAGATAAAAGGTGGCTGCTGGAGGGTTGCATTAGATCTTAAGATCTAGGTGCAGTGCTCTCAGATCCAAGGCTCCTCACTGATGAAGGCCACAAGCCAGAAACTAGTTTGGGGATATTGGATGAATAGGCGCTAGATGGGGATTTTATGCACAAGCCTTCTGGCATCCATTGATTACTCTAGCTTGCTGTGTGTGGCAATATGTATAGTGAGTTTTGCCTGTTTTATACTTTATAAGTTGTTAGATATTATCTCAAACATATTGAATTTTAATCAATTTCTATTATAATTTATTATTTAATATAACACATAAATATATGTCTAGTTTTATCTCCAGTAGTTCTGCAATTAATATTTATTTTTTATTTAAGTTAGTCATTTTCCTGCAAAGATAGTTTGATTTCTTAATTCTAAATTTTATATACATAAGTAATCATTGAGTTAATATTAAAACCATGTTTAGTGCTTTATAATGTCCATTTCATTTCATTACATCTTCTAGATACTCTGCATGGTTTAATACAGTTGTAGATCTGTGCTCAATGTCTGTGGATCATGACGTAACCTGTTTCTTCCAGCACTAGAACATCTTATAAACTCTAGAGCAATAAGCCATTTGAATTATTATTATTTTCTCTGACATAACTTAGCTAATTTAAATATTTAAAAGCATTAATGACTTCTGATTATTTATCTCATGGGATAAAGAATAACATATATTTTGCTTAGCCCACAACCAGCATCTTGAATCTAGGTAAAACTTGGAAATGTTTTTTTAGGATACTGAAGGTTTTGAATCATTTATAAAGACTATTTCAATATAGATAGCCCTATTATTATTGATAGACAATTGAACATCTAGTATTCTTAACTAAAGAGTAAATCATGAAAAAAAAAACTAGTCAAATCTTACTTATTAATATCAGTTTAGCAAAATCATATGTTTTCTAGATTTAAAAGCTAATGAATACTGAATTAATTCATAGTTTGGGTAAATGAACGGAGCAGGTGTCTTTATTCTATTATTTTGATTCAAAATGATTGGGTTATCCTGAATATCAGTTTGTATGCTTATATTTCATAGCATCAGCATTAGTCACTTATAAACAGGTATGGGCATTCCAATTTTATAAAATGATAAAAAAGCAAAAAAATAATGTACAAAAAATGTGTTTGGCAATGATTAGATTATACAAACCAATCAGAAAACACAACTATATCCACATCTAGATCTTATCTGATGCATAAAATGCCTTCTCCTTCAATTTTCTTTATTATTGCCAGCTAAGATCATGCATTGTGCTGCCCACAGTCCTGAGAAAATGAGAATGGTATTCAAATTAATATTGTGGTGGCAGCAATTGGGGGGGGATGACAAAAAATGTTAATAATATATACAAAGGGAAATGTAGTAGCTTTAATATTATAAATATGAATCATATAAGAGATATGAAAAATAAATTGATCATGTTATAGAATTCTGATATCAAATTTGATATTAATAATATCATTTAAGGAAACACTAATTTTGACATAGTGGTGGATTAGCAATCAGACTTTGCGATTAAAGTAATATATTGCTATATTACTGCTGCTTCTTTTTTTGACACTTTTACATATTCAATTTGAAATAGTATTCAACTTATTAAGCAATGATAAAAATATAAAATAAATATGTTGCTTAATTTTAAAATATATATTTTATATAATTACTTATACTGACACATAAATTTGAAATAAATATATGGTTTGAAGTGTTAATACATTTTCTATGTAGGTAATAACTAGAATAAAGTCTTTTTAGATTTTTAAAATAATAAAATATTCTTGTCAATGTTATTAAAATTACTACTAAGTATTTATTACTTACTTTTTGAAAATTTAACAATTATAATAACATTTAAAAGGTTATTTTAATTACTAGTTGAATAGAAAGTGAATTAATGCTCTAAATCCTATATAATGATCATAAGTTTAAAACTATATCTATAAATTTAATCTGATAATTATAATAATTTTATGAATAATATAGATTATAGAATATTTTTATTATTCAGAGAAAAATATTTATGGTTTTAGTATAAATGTCATTTAGTTAAAAAAAATGTCAAGCATTGGTGGTCGAGAGGTTAGCGATGGCTGCTTTACAAGCTGTTATCTCGGGATAGTGGGTTCGCTTCCTGGCTGATGCTATGGAACATGAAGAAATATATATATAGTAGGCCATAAAATATAGACTGATGATATAAAAAATAGGATATCATCAGCTGGAGTTTATGTAGTATTTTTTTTTTTTGCACAGAGCAGCCAAAACTGGAGGGATAAAGCCCCTGAAGATTAGATATCTTTTCTACAAATAAAGCTATGCCCTTAGCTCTGGTATGTGATTGATATGATTTTTCATTTTTTCTTATTGGTACCATACAGGGAATTATGTCATTTCTACCATGATTTTCTCAAAAATGCTATTTCAGATTTTGATTTATTAAAAGTACTGTACTTAATAATGCTGATATAAGGTAGACTTTTAGAAGCATTTTAATTTACTGCAGTTCTTCCTTAGGATCCGTATTCACAGTTTCTTACTTAAACAGACACACCAAAAACTTCCCGTAACTATATGTGGAATAGAACTACAAAATTATCACATATATTATGACACAAAAAAATATAAATATAACCTATTGACTAGTTGATTATTTGTCATTATTTAATGGCATGATTTGTTGATTGTTTTAGACACCACTTCTATTATAAGAACTATTTAGATAAACAAAATTCAAAATATTACAGTGTGAAAACTTGGTTAAACTTCAATAGTCTTCACTGATTAGGGTCAATACTTTAAACCTAGTCTAGGGATTTTATTGCTACTATATCTAATGTCCATTGATTACTGAAGCTTCATTGATGGATCTGGAGTAGAATAAAAGAGTAGATTGTGGGGTAATGAAGTTGCTAGGTGTAAGCTAGATATGTAATGTGAAAGTTTTATTTGATATAAAGTGGAGTGATATATGCACATTAAATTTTTTTCAAAATAAGTTATCTCTATTTATTTCAGAGTTATCTATTGTAATGTTGAGTAATTAATGGACATTAGAAAATAATGTTATCATACCCACACACTACAGATCAGTTTCTGAGTTTCACATTTATTAGTGATAACTTAGAATTCAAAGCAGGAACTCATTTACCCAACAGCCAGCATTAATTCCTTTGACTATCAAACCAATAGTTTAAATGGCAAAAATATCTAAGGTTTCAAACCCAAGAATGGCCTGAAAAGTCATGTATAACATTTGATCATCATCAATAGTAGTTTATCACATTCTTAACATGGATTTGTTGTAACAATTCAAAGTTACTTATCAATGCTTAAAAGTAAGCTTTCTTTTTCAATTATTTTATGTATTCTAGAGCTGTTTCTAAAATTATTATTTAATCTGTATTTGCAATAGGCAAATATTGTTTTAAAAATAGTAATAAAACTACCACTATTAATTTAATACTATCGTAACTGATTGTTGAAGTTTATAAATAGTGAAAGTCTATGATGACATCATGGAATGGCTTTCTGATATTCTGACGAAATCGAAAAGCTTTAAGCTGATCATCAGATGCATTTTCAAAGTTTGAAGATAAAAATGTGGCAAATTGTGTAACGAAGTTGAATCCACTCCATTAGCTAATAGGATTTGGGACAGTTTGTGAGAAGCAAAATTGACTGCCTGCCATTATCGATTAAAATTTCATATTGATTCTAATAAAGACATCATTTAAAATATCTTTAAGATCAGCAGGAATAATAAAAGATATCTTAAAAATAAAAGCAAAAACATATGTTTAAAATTTGAAGAAAAAAAATTAAAAAAACTTTAATTATATATATATGAAATAGTAATATAATACACATTTATAATATATATGACAAAATAAATCACGTGAACAAACGTGTACAAAAATATGAAATGAGAAATAAAGATAATACAGTGAAATTTAATTAGTGTTCAACCTCTCCAAATCAAATAAAATCCAATAGTTAATCACTCGAGAGTTTATAAAAAGTTGAAGCACGGTAAGTAATCCAGCTGAGTCATGATTCACGGGCTTTGAACTCCAGAATCCGCAACTATTGTTGCACTAAACTAACATCAAATCATTCATTGCATCAATTTATAGTAACAATATATTTATTATACTCAATATTCCAGCTATATAAGTTTGCGTTGTGAAAGATCCGTTATTACTTAATGTCTGTAGTTTCTTACTTCGAATTGAAACATGTCTGCCTGCCTTTGCAAATAATGAGCAACATGTTATAAATATAATATTTTCTCTCTCCTCTCACGTGGATCTCACTTTTATAATTAGTTCCTATATCTTATTGCGAAAATTGGATTTACTAATCAAATTATTTAACCAATGTGTTTGTTCAATTGGCTATTTGTTTATATGTTGTTTCATTTGATCAGCCATGATGTATTCTGAATCTTAGAATCTAGTTAGCGGAAGAAGTTCATTGTTGAAAGTAAGTTTAAAATGAGTCTATAAAAAACTCCAATACACCAAAGAAAATGTAATGCTTCATAAAATAATTACAATTAAGTGCATACAAATTTTCTGATTAGAGAGAAATTTTTCTTTCTAAATTCAACTGAAAGCAAATTTTAAAAAAGAAAAACAATACACACATTTTTAATTACAATAGTTGAAAAAAAAGTAAAAAACTTTCATTGTATATAATTTGTCCCAGACAAAAGATGGCTGGTTCTTTCTCAAATTGCTTGCAATAACATTTTTGAATCAATGTGTGTATTATACATTAAACCACTAAATATCACATGATCACTATTCTTTACACTTACACAAGATGTTTGCACAGAGGCAAAACTCTCCATACAATAGCACCACTCAGTGCAGTGCTCTCAGATCCAAGGATCACTTCTGTTGAAAGCCCAAGCTAGAAACTAGTTTGAGAATATTGAATAAGTAGACACTAGATAGGGATTTTATGCATAAACCTTTTCACATTTATTGATTACTCCATTTGCACTATGTGGCACTACTGTATAGAGTTTTGCCTCTGTGTATTATACATGTTTGCCACACAAATTTTAATCTGCTAGCATACTTGAATCAAGAGTTATAATGTGAAAAGTAATAATGCATTTTATACTATAGTAAATTATGTCTTCAATGCTCTCTCTGCCATCATAAAATCTTGTAAATCATTTGTATATGTTTCTTGTGACTTATAGATCAAATGATTTAATAGTGATTTTCCCAACTTAAAAAATACTTAAAGGTAATTCATTGTTCCATTGTAGGTAAGGATAGGAATCTCACTGTCGTGTTTCATGTCATAATTCTGTAGTAAATAGCTAAGCTATGTCCTATATAACACATGCATTGATTCAATGATATTGCAAAAATCTTGATAAGAAAACTGTCCACTTTTCATTGAGACATATTGTGGTATAAATATAAACTATTATTTACACATTTACTCTTTACTAGATGGATAATTGAAATCTTAAACTGGATTCCAAAAGATTTTAAAAGACCCAGAAAGCAACCACATGTGAGAAGGATGGATGAAATAAGAAAGTGTGCAGGGGTTATGTGGAGCAGAGAAGTTAAAGATTGGAGAAGATGGATTGAACTTGGAGAGACCTTCATCCTGCAATGGGTTGCTAATGGTTGATGATGATGATGATGATTTAAATAGCTTTAAATAGCTCAGAAGAATGAATATTTTAATTGCATAAAAATATGTAAGTTGTACTGAACTTCCCCAATCATGATCTCGTGTTCATCAAATGGTTTTATTGTTTAGGAGTTCCTAAGAAGTTCAGCACCAAAAGTATCAGAATCAATCCAAAAACCTTATACTCAGTATCATTACAAGAAACCTCAGAGGATGTAATGTTCTATTATTTTTGAGCACATAGTTAGAGAAGTCATATGACATTAGACACCCCATATGGACAGGTTGAGCCTAGTATTTTCATTCAGCTGTCTAAACTGATCTTTTTAAATTACTTTACTTAGTTGATTATCAATCCTGGATTCTTTAACCCCACTTATCTCTGACTCGAATCTCATAAGATAATAATAATTATGATTATATTTTAAAAAAGTATCAAGTTCAACAACTTACTTTGTATCTAAATATTATTTATTTGGTTACAATTTAACTATTTTATATTATCAAAATAATAGCTTCAAATCCAAATGTATTCTAAATATCTGACCTTCATGTCAATTCTTTCATATATTTACTTAAGTCTAATACTTAACTAATATCTATTAGCATTTGGGGACTTTAGTTTTAATTTATCTATTAGACACTTTTTTTCTGCTGCATCACATGATAATGAATGGTTCTGGATTGAATAGAATGAACTATCTCCTAAAAGTAGATAATTAATATTTCTAACATTCATGATTTATTAAAAATATTAAACTCATTCTGATATTAGAAAAAGATTGTTTTTGTAATTTTTTTAATAATTTTTACTACTTTCATTCTACTAAATTTGATAAAGATTTTTTTAAAAATAACTATATCTTTTTTTCTTCTCATGTGTCATAGCATCAGCCAGAAGCCAACCACTAACCCGGGACAACTGCTTGTAAAGCAGCTATTGCTGACCTTTTGACAACCAATGCTTGACAAATAACTATATCATTTAAATATAATAGCAATGTTTCAACAACTTATCGGAAATTTTGCAATCATTTAAATTCTGTATAATTAACTTTTTGGTGTGATTTTTAATAGAATTATATTCCTCTATGCTACAGCCACTCCTGTAAACTTGAGCTAACCAGAATACTATGTTTTCAAGTTAGTTTTAAAATAAACATAAATTTTAATTGGCCGTAAATTACCTATTATTTTTTTTATACATTGAAAATTTAAAATATCTTAAAGTTTTAAATCTAAGCACATATTCTATAGGCATATAATTATGTCAATAATCTATTGTTCTAAGCACATATTCTATAGGCATATAATTATGTCAATAATCTATTGTTCTAACACCATACTTACATAATTATATACATTTATTTGACAAGCTTATAAAAACTTTAGAATATTTAAAAGTTTTAAGACATTTGGTTCTTTTTTTTTTATTGTATATATATAATTTTTAAAAGATAATGTCATCTCCAAATATTATTTGCATTATATTTCATAAAATACCTTGAAAATAGCATCACTTATTCACAAAGTAGATGAATGTGGAACCAATTTTATCTATGACCTGAATTGTTTATCAGATAAGCAAATGTGAATGAGGATATATGTACGATTCAACATTAATTTGTAGAATTGTTTTTTAAAGCCAGTTAACACAATCTCAAAATATTCATTTTAATATCCTTATGAATTTCCAATTTTTATAATAAACAAGTAATAACATAATTAAGCAATATCAATTAATGTATAATTTTAGGATGAAAAAATATCCAAGTGTCATCTATATTACATTTAATTAAGCATTGCTCATGTAATCACTCGATTGGATTTTCATCTGCTTTGTAATTACTGATCTAATATAAACCTTATGTATCAATACATTCACTCTTGAGTTTAAATTCTAGCATGTTTGAAGTTTCAAGCATAAGTTTTAATAAAATATAAGTAAAATGCTGTATCTGGGTAGAGAAATGCAGTTAAAAGCATATTTCCTACTGATAAACCTAATCTGGGTATCTGTTGGCACTATGGTACAATATATATTTATTGCCTATGTATATGTGCATAGTCTTTGAATGAAGCTGTGGAAACAAACTGATGTATATCTGAAATAAACCAGATTAAATACATGCTGAGAAGCATCATTCAGGAAGCTCATGCGTTTATTTTTTTTGTGTAATAACTTTTGAAATTATTATTTTTCATTTTCCATTGACATTATGTCAATGATTTTTTAGTTTTAATCTCATCAATTTGAACTAATAAAAGTAAGTAAAAAAAGTATTCAAAAATCTTTATTCCACAGGAGTTCATAAGAAGTTTGAGCATTGGAAAGGTCTGTGAAATAGATGGATCATCCATTGAGGTATTGCCATTCTTCTACATTTAAATATTCTATCTCACAAATATATTCACCAATAAGTATACACTAAAATTATAAAAACAACTTTTAAAGAACCCATTACAGAATAAAGACTTCTTTTTCTTCAACAGACCCTTGTAGGGGAATAGTAAAGAAAAAAAGTGGTGTTCACCAGAGAGTATTCACCAAGCTTGTCAATTATCAAGTAGTTAGGGTTGACCATTATTCTATCTTTGTTTTATCCTCTAACTATGAGTAGTTAGATATTTACTTACTAATAGTTAATTAGATTAGTTATAGGTCATCTATTTGAACATTATGGTTCATGTTAAAATTGGTTATTGCAGATAGTCATACATTCATTACATCATGAGGCTTTTTTCACAATTATACACTTCAAGATGAATCATAAGGTTTATCCCTAATGGTAGATTGAGATATCTAAACAATAAAATAAGTGTGGCACTCATAGAATGATACTTTATTAACGAAGTCACATTATCTGGAGATTCTTTACTCTCTAATTAAAAATACATTAACACCTATTTATTGCTGATAGCAAAGATGGATCAACTAGCTGATGAATTAATTTCCACACCCTACTTAGTTTTAATCCCAAGTTATTTGTGTTGATAATTAATGCATTAACTGATAAAAACTGCTTGAATAAACAGTAAGATACAAAAATAAGATAATAGAAATGAATTACCATTGATGATAATTAATTAATGCATGCCATTTTTAGCTCACGTTTTTGCATCTTTTATTTAAAATCATTTCATAGTGTTTGAGCATAGTGGAATTGGATTTTCATGTTAGGCCCGTATACTAATTTTAATTTTCCATTAAGCAAAAATTTTAATATCTTTTTTTCAATTCAAAGTCATGAAGTAATTATAAATAATCAAAGTAATTAAATGAGAACTATGTTCGAAAATTATGTGACATTTGAATATTTAAAAAGTAAAAGTTCTGATTTGATCCAGAAACCTTTAAATCGTGAATCTATCCTCTATTACTGCAGGAGTCTGCTTAGAGTAATAAATTAATTACATATGTGGTTACACAGGAGAATGAATGATGTTAGAACACCAGAAGTGGAAGAATGAACTTGATTCAGGGATTTTTTTTACTTTCAAATCCATTATTCAATTGTTGCATTGGGTAGAAACAGTATTTAACTCTCACTAAGCCTGATTAGTAATGCCTTTCCTAATACTGTTTTTCTTGGAAAATGAGAGGGGGGAGACTTTTGAATGAATGATGTTAGAACACCAGAATTGGAAGAATGAACTTGATTCAGGGATTTTTTTTACTTTCAAATCCATTATTCAATTGTTGCATTGGGTAGAAACAGTATTTAACTCTCACTAAGCCTGATTAGTAATGCCTTTCCTAATACTGTTTTTCTTGGAAAATGAGAGGGGGGAGACTTTTAGATGTGGTATTGTCCTATAGGACATTTATTAAGTAATGGTTTTGCCTATTTTTAACATAAATTTTAGTGAATTCTGATATTTATTATAGTAAAATAAATACTTATTTATAGTTGGAAATATTAATTCTTATTAGCCTTATATAAGTATTACAGTTGGAAGAAAAATATATCTGCATGTGATATTGAATTAAACTTTATGTCTTGTGATTGTAACGAATTTGTATTTTTATGAGTAAACTTTCTGATGTATCTTTTAAAAAGGAGATGATTAAGTTGGACATTTTATGTCATAAGCAATGACAAACTGCAACCATTTTCAACAACAGCAGTCAGTCACAAATGAGCATGATTATTCTAACTTATAAAAAGATAATAAACTAAATTGGTATTTTGCAATGAATAATGTGGTAGAGATGGGTTTTCTGTTAGTTATACAAGGAATATATAAAATACAAATATGCTCCATACATAGTTCATGTGGGTCCATGAAATTATTCTGTTTGATATTTTGTGATGCTGTCTTTTAACTTTTGCTGCAGAAAACTTTTTTTAAAAGACTTCCAATATCATGTCTTATTGTACTTTCCATAGTTTTCTATCTCATCTACATATTTCCAATGAAAACACTTAATACTGTAATTTCATTAAGATGTTTTTGAGATAATTTTTATAATATACATAGGGGCTGCCTCACCAACCAAAACCTGCTCAAATTTAATACAAAAGATATTTTTAAGAAATCTTCATTGGATTTGATTTTAACATTGTATTTATAGAATTTTTCAAAACGCCATTAATTAAAATTTTTCTAAAGCCTTTGCATCATAGATAGGACATGCAAGTCTCACTTATTGATAAAATAAATTTGTAAAATAACAGCTACACATACAGCTATTAGTAAAATAATGGTTCTATATAAATAAATCACAATAATTATGGCATTGTTATGAACTATTTCTAGATTTTTTAAGTAGTTAAAAGGACTAACACTTCGTAACATCTAAGCCCGCCCCTATGTTACTTAAATTGGCTTACATTTTCAAATGAATGACCATACAAAATAAAATGTTGCTAAAGATTTTTTTTCATCATTAGCTAATAAAAGCACCTTAATTTTTAAATTATTGATTACTAATATAACGTCTTTTATATTCAGAGCCTTAAGCACATTCCATAGACTGTCATTTGAATTAGCAAAGATAAGTCATAAGCATTGCTTTTAATTTATTGAAATTAAATTTTACAATCAAACCTGTATTTCACATTAGATTCTGATTCGTTAAGTCACCTGTAAATAGTTTCAGTAATCAGTAATAAAAAATGAAAATATAGTTTGAACTAAGGAATATCCATGTTTAACATCAGTTTCCACTTCAAATATTTCATTTTCCACCTGTAGTAATAACACTTCCTCTCATTCCATTATGATATAAGTATATAATGCAAAGCAGCTTTTCTAACATTACCATAAATAATTGAGTCCAATGCTTTGACCATATTAAAAAGCAATATATAAACTACTCTTGTTTTTGATACTTGTTTTGCATTTGCCTGGACATTGTGTTATTAACTGACAATTGCTAGTCATCGTGCCTTATTTACTGTCTGGTTTAATAATTTTTACATATGATTTTTGAAACATTAGTATTTCATAAACTTGTCACAAAGGTTCTGAAAAATTATTAAGATAAGTAAATTACTTAATTTTATTTGTTTCTCTTACGGCGCTAATATTTCTATAGATGTATTTCTTTTTAAATTATGTACAAATATCATAATTTTAATATTTTTATGTCAAATTTTTCATGTCTTAAATCTGGTGATATATATATATATTACTAATAAATACTTAATAATTTGTATTTTCGATTATTATGTTTCGATCATCAATTAAAATTTATTATGGATAAATGTATTAAACACAAACGTTACAGTAAATAAAGTATTTAGACTTCTTATTTAAGCATGAATTAAAATTAATTTTAAAAAGTACTGCTTATATGTATATACGATTTGTTTTTGATGCAATTTTTACAAATATGATAACAATTTTTTAATTATTATTTTACTCTTGAGTAACCATTGAAATACCAGGCACTCTTATACTTGGAGATTAATAGTAAATATAGGGAATTTGAAGTCAGACTTTCAAACTCCTTCATTGTCTACACTATCTCATACTACTGATACACATGACCACACATATGCAGAAAAGATAAATAATCACCAATATAAGTATTTCGTGCTAAACCAGCACTCGTTAGTTGGTCCAGTGCTCAGTCTATATTAAGATAGCAAATCTACACTTTAACGGACAGGTATAAGAGTGCCTGGTATTTCAAAGCTTACATATTAAGCCCTGTCTTCTTCCCATCCCTCTTCTATGTATTTAAATGGATACTGTCCTATACGTGAGTGGTCAGGTTGATATGAGGTCAACATGGGCATGATAATAATATTGGCATCAGCATGGGATTTGGGAAATCTATAATCATATATTCAATGATATGGATGGCTGAAGATTTGGAGGTTGGAGTAGGTTGAAGCCTGACCCTTAAAGTGTAAGGATTTTCTATTTTAATATAGACTGAATACTGATTATATATATATGTATGGAAGATGGTAATCTGGACCAACTGATGAATGCTGGTTTAGCACGAAATACAAATTTTGGTGATTATTTATCTTTTCTACATGAGTGTGGTCATGTGTATCAGTAGTATGAGATAGTGTGGATTGTGAAGGGGCTTGAAAGTCTGAGTTCAAATCTCATATCTTATGTAACCTATAATTTTTAATAAAACACATATATTTTTAATGTCATTTTTAAGACTCTGACGCTTATATACGCTACTGGCAGTGATATTTTGTGTGTATATATATTCAAAAATGTTCGAAAAAATTAAAAACCACTAAGTATTTCAACTGCTCATTTGGAAGAAAATTGAGCACGCACATACAAATAATTATTTTGTTATTTTAGCGGGTTTGATTAATTAGATGTGACTGCGTTAGTAGTTTAATAATTTGTAATTTTACCAAAATTAAAATTCTGTCAAAAAAAAAAAAAAATGAGGGATGTCTGTTTAATTGGGGGCGGTTATTTTCTTTTAAGTCATCGCGTCACATTTAGTAGCTATATTTACGTCAAATTAAAAAAAAAAAAAAATCCAAATTAAATTACAGATAACACTTAAAAGTTTTCGTTAATGAAACATAAAATACTAATTTTCATTTGTATATGAAAGTCTTCCAAAATTGGTTCTAATTATTTCAATTAGGTTTATATAAAAAAGTTAATGTATTTCATTTTAATTAAAAATACATTTCAAAAAATTCATTTTCATTATGTAAATTGTCTAAAAGCAAAGTCATAAACAACCTTATTATCATAACAGTAATTAAGAAAATTGCTATAGGTATGTAGTTAAAACTAAATAAATAGCACGTGACTTTTATTAACCAATTTTATCTATCTAGATAGAAACGCCATGGATTGTTTTCTCTAGTCTGGCGTGGTTTGCTGATTATAGAAATGTAGGTATTTGATAAGTATTTACTTTTTTAATAAAAAATACCCTTGGTAGTGGATTTCTAAATAATTTTAGCAAGACGAACAAACAAAGAAGAAAAAACACTAAATTTTTGCCCGCATGAATTTCCATTGATTAGCTAGATGAGTAAGGTTTTTTTTCTTCCTGTTCTTATTCAGACAGGAGATTGGAGAGATTCTTGGCCCAAATAGGCTTTTCAAAGCTGTGTTATTTTATTTATTACTTGAAAGTGAAAAATTTTAGACTAAAAAAAGATGTAATAAAATATTCAAATTATTTGTGCTGACAGTTTATTTACTTGAAACTAATTCAACTTATGATTAATAACAAGACATCTCATCCATTACTTATATGACCAATTTACTAATTAACAGAATCATAAATAAAGAACTAAAAATAACATTATATAACTTTCTTGATGCTTCCTTACCCAGTATTGTAGCATTCATTTATTCTAAGCCAGAAACCAGTATGGAAATAGGGGATTGTATAAGAAATTACAGCACTGGAATGTGATCCATTACTCTTAATTTTCAGATTCTGCCACTGCAAAAAATAGCTATAATAATAATAATAATAATAATTTCTATGCAATTGAAGACTAGGAATATAAATACTTTCCTACTAGAATTTTTTCATTCTACAAATTACAAGTTAACCTCTATAAAGGTGCCATTATTAAAATGTTGTCTAATTTGCTAGTAGTATGCCACACTAGTTGCATTATAATTACTTTTTTTTATTAGTTCATAAAAATTGTATGGCCATATAATTAGTACATTCAATTATCATATTCATGACATGCTGTTTGAAAATTGATGTAATGGACCATTTTTTAAAAAGTTAAAAATTTCAAGCATTGATAAGCTGGCATATTCAGTTCTATTGTTAATGATTAGTTATTTACTAGAAGGTAAACTAAAATTAATATTCCAATGTCACAATTTTGTGTCACCCTCTCACTCTTCTCACTTTGTGAAATACCTGGTTGAGAAAACAACTAGATAACATTCATGTCATTAAAAGAATTAAAAAGCTGAAATGGAGCTGAGTGTAACATATATTTAAAAAATATAACAATAGAAGAACTACAAAGATCTTAAATTTTAAGTTGGAAGACCTGGAGACAGACTACATATGAGGGAAAGGTAATGAAGTTTTGATAATGTCATGCATGAAAAAAATAATTATGGATAGTAAAACTGAATTGTGGAGAGAACTTTATCCTATCATAGATCAATTATGATGAAAATAAAACAGAAAGCTATAAAATCTCTCACTACCTTGCAATTGATAGCCTTGGAAGTATGTCTTAATTCTTCTGCTTTTCAGTAGAGGGTGCTGGAGAAGTCTTTATATGCATGTCAAACTCAAAGGTTAATATGGGTCAAATAAACAAGATTTAAGTTTATGTTAGCTACAAAAAAAACAAAGCTTTAATTGTCATCTGATTTATTTCAAAAGATATAGTATTAAAAAAAAAAACAATATTAAATTAATGTTTTTTTCCTAACACTTGGCATGTTTCTCCCTAGTATCTTTACTGTTTCACAATGATTACTTTCAAAACTTACTTACAGTGAATGTCAGTAATTTTAAATCTGATAGGAGACATATTTCATTTCATAATTATAAATAACTGCTTATATTGTTTGATAAGTACTTCCAAATATGAAAATAATTTTGTATGTGAATTTTTGAGCATTTTCAAGCCTGGCAGGTTAATATTTGTAAAATCCAGGCATGCCTACTTCATTGAATTTTACCTTCAAATCTGAATTGCAATGAATCTCAATTACCTCCACTTGCATTTGATTAGGTATTGATTCTATATTTATTGGAAAATTTGAAGAAACTTAAAATCAGCAAACCTTATTTCAAATTCAGTTCTAAGGCTCAAATTTTTTTTCTGCATATGTTTAATATGATGCAGTTACACTGAAACTTGATTTGTTTATGTTCTATGACATAAAGTGTATTAAATATTCATTTTCAACTACTTTTCCCAAAGAACTAGCTGCCAATTGAATACTTTAACTTGAACACGTATGTTTGTAATGAAATGATCTTTTCTTTGCAGCTCTAAATTTAGAGCATATAAGTGTTTTGTTATATTAACCATGAAGAATAAATCTTGCAACCATACCATGTAAAAAATAGTCTTGTCTCTTGATTTTTAGTTATTAACAATGGACTTTTTTTTTTCAAGTCCTAGAATTGTTTAAAATTTTTGGAGTAATTTAGCCAATATACCTTGGTATAGTAGGACAAACTCGAATATTTGCTGTCTAATTCACTTTAAAAAGCAGAAAAGTGTCACTAAGTTAATCTTTAAGGTCTTATAAAATTGATGATTTTTTGATAGATATCAACACATTTTCCACGTTTATTTTATTTGCACATAATGTATATGATGAATCTTGGATCTGTCATTAATTTTACTTCAGTTTTTTTTTTTTTTTTTTTGCAATAATGCCATGAAACCCTTGATTTTACCAGTTACTGCAGGAGCTCCATTTGTAGCTACAGAATTTAATTTTGACAGAGATAGATTGTACTTTTGCAGAAGATTAAAAACACAATTATATATATCTTAACCTGTACTAGTGTTATGTGTCAGTACCTGTTTCATATAATTCTTTAAAAATGTTAATATTTGTGTTGCAAGCATGAAAAAACACAGCCAATTAACTATGCCTCAAGTGTCCATAGTCTCATCACAAGCAAAGAAAAAAAGCTCAAAACTAGATGATTTTACTTTGATCTGAATACTTAAATTGTTGGCCAAATCTGTAACTCTTTCTGCAACTATATTTTGAAACAAAATGATTGCTTGAAAAGTCTTTCCATTTTCAGAACAAACAATTTTTGCAGCTTAAATGAGTCATTCCTGGATAAAAACATCTATCAACTCTGACAAGATGTAGCTTGAATCATCACCACTTCACTTTCTTGTGATATTATAGTAAACATGAACTTTCATTTTTCAGTCTTAACTTGCACTCTTTCCACTTTTCTTGTCTCATTAATCCTTTAGAATTATCGTATTTTGATTTATGTTATTCATAGTGATAATTAATGTTGTATAACTTCAGTACACTAATAGAATTATTATTTATCAAACAGAATATTTTATTTTTACTTCACAGCAAAAATATTCCAATTCCCATTTTTCTCGAAAGTTTCAATGTTCATCAGCAATTTTTGTTTATTTTTATTATAACCTGGTTTCAATAAAGACATGCTGAATACAAACAGCTGAAATAAATGAGCAATTATTAACAAAAAATAATAGAATATTTTAATAAAAATTAATATTTTTATTTAACATTAATCTGAATAACTGCTCAAATTAGTAAGTGTAATATAAATTAACCTATTTTTCTTGTTCTCTGAAAGCAAAATATTTGTTATGCACACCAAATAAATCAGTACAAGACTAATGACATGGCACTGGCATGTAGTAGTACATATATAACTGGCTGCTAAAATATTTGCTGCTAGTATCCATGGAGGAATGCTGCAACTGCAGGAAAGGCACATATGGGAAATGGGTGCAACATGATTATAGTAATTGTTCATTGGCAAACATTGTAATTTGTTATAAATAATTGTGTATAAGTGGATATTGTAAATAATAAGTTAAATTTTTATTTGAATGTTTTTTACAAACCATTATATTGGCTAGACCACAAAAATATTCATTGTGAGCCACATACAGCTTACAGGCCACAAGTTTGACATGCTCACTCTATAGCAAACCATTTTAGTCTGTCATCTATATTTATCTAAATGTTTCATAATGATTTAGAAAAAAACTTGATATTTATGTTAATAATTGATCTCTTTTACTGATTAATGAAAACAACTGTAGTATCTTGTAATTTAATATGGATCTTGTTAAGTGAAACAATTCTCTATATTAAGTGTATATTTTAAAATAGTTTTTATATTAAAAAGTCATTATATGACAATTAACAAACTACACCTATCATTGCTATATTTTTCCAATCGTCCCCAATGCTAATGAAATATGGACATTCAAAAAATCAGGTGGAAAAAAATAGTAATAATGCTTTTGATTTCCTTATATTATATCAGAATTAATGCATTTATTGCAGAAAAGCTTAAGGACAACAATATATTACTGGTGCTAATAAAAAAAAAATGGACAATGGCATACTTTGAACTTATATTGGGGAACCATAGAAAAGATTTTTAAAAATATGGAAAATCATCATCTATGTAGATATTTTCCAATGCAATAAAAGACTCTATTAAATAATACATTCCGTGAAATGTTACACGTATCTCAAAACCATGAAGTATGGAATAGGTCAATAAAATACGTCATATAATGTCGTTAATCCTTTTAAGGATTACAGATTGGGATGGTGATATTACGTGAAAGTATCCACATTACATACGATATGTATGCATAGCTAAAATTAGATATTAGAAAATTAAATATGTTTAGATTTGTATGAAAAAAAATATTAAAAACTACTAGATTCAGCTATAAACATGTAAGTATATAAAAATATTTTCTTCAAAAGGAAATATGGCATTGTTAATTTTTTTAAAATTGAAACGTATTTAATAATTACCTTTATGTAAAATAAAATTATCAAAGCAAATTTCAGAAATTCAAGGGTGGCTTTTCTAATTAAGTAATATTAATTAAATTTTAATTTTTTCAGAGAACACATAAAAATAGAAATGAAAAGAAATCAACTCAAGCGAAAAATTGTCTCCCCTCCTCTCCACAGCTTTTATGTTGATAAAAAAATAAATATTCAGAAAGCAAATAAAAGTATAGTTATTACTACATAACGTACAAACAAGTAAAGCTACTAAAAAAATTAGGGTTTAGTCTATATAGAGTCGTTAATGTGAGCATAAATAACAAGAACTTAGGTGATAGTCCAATCAGATTTTGTTACTATTCAGCTTTCACTGATAGAAATCAGTATTGTAACATACACAATGCATTGCTACTTTTAATTTTAATACACTATTCATGCAAATATTCAAATATATTAAACTCAAGACATTCTGTTGATCTAGTTGTATAAATTTGACACTAGATCTGAGCATCAGCCATTTTTAAATAAGTAGAAACATTCCTTCTCTAAGAAAAAAATATGTAAAAATACGTATGGTGATGATGATAATAATAATAACAATAATAATAAAAATAAAAACTGAAGATGCATTTGTGATGCCTATACTAACCAATCTGTCTACATATAGAACACACTGGTCCAGTATTCTGTTTATTTGATATCTTGGGCTGCTATCATTCAACTTCTTCTGCAAAAAACTTTTATTTCTAAAATACTTCAGCACCAGTCTAATTATAGCCTCCAATTGCACTTCTTTAAGAAATCAACTACTATCATATAATACTAAATCATCCATGCACTTTACTACTGTTACACAATGCTTTATTTACCACCCTCTTTTACATTTACAGTTTCGATTAAAAGTTCTGAAGAAGATTGCTGGGACAATCAAAACTGTAAACTGTAAAAGAGGGTGGTAAATAAAGCATTGTGTAACAGTTGTAAAATGCATGGATGATTTAGTATTACATGATATGCATTTGGCAATGCAATAGGAAAGATTAGGGATCAACTACTCCTATAAAAACCATGTTTAAATTCATTGTAAAACATGCTTTTAAAAATATATTATTTATTTGTTTTATTAATCTAATCCAATGAAGATGCAATTTCATAGTAGTGAATCTTATATTATCACATTTATCAAACTGAAGACCATATTAATTGGTTTTGTAAGTTTGCCATTGTATTTTTTAAATTTCACAGAACATCCTTAAATGAAACTTTTCTAATGCTTCTATGTTACATTGATAAGCTGCCCAAGTCCCTCTTTCATATAGTAAATTAGATAAAATAATAGTTCTATATAAAGGTAATTTAGATTAAGTAATTATTTTACTGTGAAGAAACATTCTATCTTTTAACTTGTTGAAAACAGCATCTTCACATTAGAATCTGGGCTACATCTCAAATTATATATTTTAATGACCCGGTCATAAATAAACTATGGGTATCTTTGTTCATTTCAAAAATTGATACATACCAAAAAAATTACATAATTCCAAGTTTACAGTTACAATTTACATTGTCCAATGTAATTCATTTTATCTCATTATACTAAAGTCATCTATAGAAACATGAATAATTGGAGAGTGGCAGATGATAACAATATTTGCAGAAAAAATGTAAAAGTCAGAAAGAAGTCCACAGATCTTTTTCAGTCATTTTAATTGTAAAGTAAGATAGTCTCATAATACTTTGATAAAATGTGTATAAATTGCACTTAGTAGTTAATATAAAGATGGAATATCTTATGCAAACATAAGAAATATGCAATTATTCATTACTAAGATGGTAAAATGTAATCTATAGTTTTTACACTGAAAGTAACTAAATAATTTTGGGAAATAATATGAAATGACATAAAAAAATATTTTCTAAAATAGGGATATAAAAACAAATTTATGTTAAAAGAAAATATTTATAAAATGGCACCTTTTTGCACCCTCCCCCCATATGTTTCAAAATGCATTTTTTTTATAATGCTTTATTTAATATAGACATTTTTTCTTTTTATAAGATAATGATAATATAAATGTATAAGATTTAATTATTAAAAATAAAATAACATAATTTGTACTAGTATTGAAAAGTAGTCAAAGAGTTTGTCATTCAAGAGATCATAAGATTTTTGAGCATTGAAAAGGAATATTGATCTTTAGTTCTCGAAATTTCTTTTCTGCCACTTAAATAAATTCTGTAACAGAAAAAGAGTTCTTATAACCTAATAGGGCTTGGCCACTTGATTGCATTCTGGCTCGCCAAAACACCTAACAAATGCCGTTTACAAGTCCTGACTTACGGCTATAGAAAACATCTAATGTTTGTCTTAGCCATTAGAAGGCTGTTGATGATGACATAATGCAGAAATAATATGACCTATTTCTGCTTCGCGACAGTTACTGTGAATGCGCACACTTATCTTTCGTGTACAGTTTGATATATATGTGTGTGTAGTTTCATTAGTCAAATTTTTACAATATACATTACACAATCTTTGTATTTGTAATGAATTTAAGAAACCTGACTTTATAGTAATTTTCCAAAAGGCCACGCCCTTATTTAGAGAAGGTGTAATGTGTAAAACCTTGCCGAGGGTACGTCAAAACGAATTCGGTCGAGTTCGCATGGGAAATCTCGTTTTCATGTGAAGTACCACATAGTTCTTAAAATGGCTGGTGATTGTGTAACTTTTTCCACAGTTGCCGAAAACAGAAGCTGAGTATTTCTGCTGTCCAATAAAAATATACACGATTTTTTGTAAATTTCATACAAAGCACATATTATAAACATGTTTAATAAGTAAAGAAGACATTTATATGTGTTTGTTGTTGTTTAAAAAAGTTTGAGTTTCTTTCTTTTGTCCGACTACGGTTATGATTTTGATATTTTTTATTTTAGCATTACAAACAACAGAACACTAACCCTAAAACTAACCCTAACCCTAACCCTACACAGTTGTTTTGTTATGTAGAAAGCAATAATTAAGTGAAAGACATTGCTAAATAGACATCGCAAAAAAAGTTCTAGCAATCAATCAATTAATAACTAAAAAGGAGGAATGATGATAATTTGTCCAAAAGCAGCGATTTAAAAATAAAAAAAAGGGTTGTCGTTTACTAAATACAAAATTAAAAAAGCATGAAAAAAAAAGTTATAGCAATCAATAAATTAATAACCAAAAAAAAACAGCGATTTAAAAATTACACAGCCCTGTAAACCATACATTGTATTGTTTTTGACTGCCAACAATGCCATCAAGTGGCCAAGCCTGATTACATTATAATTACTGAAAATATTTGCAATGATTTGCTATTCGGAAGATTATAAAATCATTGACACATAGTATTGTTACTGATAATTGTAAGAAATGCATTGCATGGTGATTTAATATAGTGGTGGAATATTAGACTCTGGAGCATATAGTCCTTGAATTGATGCAATTCCAGCACTTCTGCTCTTCAAATTTATTATCAATTCCCTTGCAATGAAACCAGTCAGGTCAAAAATAATTAGCTAGAATATAAAAAAATGTTTCCAAAGGTTAGGTCATAGTAAAAAATAACAAATTTAAGCTAATAAATAATCAACAGAGATTGAAATATGACTAATCTAAAGAAATGTTAAAAGAATTTCTTCGCACTTTTTAGATTGCAATTAGAAGGCATTTGAACACAGACTTTTAAGCATCCTTCAGCTATCCACTCCATCTCATACAACCAATATGGATGACCACACAGGTGAAAAATATGAATGATTTACAGTATATGTATTTCTTACTAAACCAACATTTATCAATTGGTCCAGTTCATCATCTCCCACACATATATATATATATATATATATAATGTGTTCTGTTTATATTAAGATAGCAAATCTTCAAACTTTAATGGACAAGCTTCAATTTTTTTTCACCTTTCAACTCTTCAACCATTTAGACTGAAGCTTGTCCATTAATGTTTGAAGATTTGCTATCTTAATATAAACTTAGCACTAATTATATATGTGTTTGGAAAATGATGATATAAACCAACTGATGAGTGCTGGTTCAGCATGATATATATATAAATTACAGATCATTTATCTTTTTCACATGTACGTAGTCATGCATATTAGTTATATAAAATGGAGAAAGCTTGAAAGACTGTGTTCAAATACCCTCTAATTACATCTAAAATCCAGGTATATACATTATACTTGTATTCAATATTTTTTAGATTGATAAAAAAAAAAACTTTTAAAATTATGAGTTTTATCTAATTTTAGCAATGTGCCAAACCAAACTTTCATAAGTTCATCTACTTTATAAGTTAGTATTAAATACTTGCTGAACATTAAAACAGGCAAAAATCACTATACATATTGCCACTCACTGCAAAATAGAGTAATCAATGGATGCCAGAAGGTAGGCACTAGATGGGAATTTTATGCACAAACCTTATGGAATTCATTGATTACTCTAGCTTGCAGTGAGTGGCAATACATATAGTGAGTTTTGCCTGTTTTAATAACAGTTATAAACAAACATAAGAAATGGTGATCATGTGAAATACTTGCTGCAGATGGAGATTTTGTATCACTATACCATATGGTGTCTATTGATTACTCAATCATACATTATATGGCTTTAGAAGAAATTGAAGAGAACTAATATTGGAAGTTTATGAGAGAATAATGTTGTTGGTGTTAATCTTTCTTGAAAAGGATCTACAGTTGCAAATTAGATGAAAATATAGAAATATAAAAACTGATATGGTAAGATCTATATAAATACATGAGTTATCATGGCTTGAAATATTTTTTTTTTAATTTCAGAAGATTAACTTGAATTATATAAATAAATAAAATGTAACTCCTATATCCTTATATGCATTAGTTCTAGGTAAAACCCAAAAACTCAGCTTGAGATTGGGAATTTTATAGCATTGCATCACATTCAATGTCTATTGACTATTCAAATTTACAATATCCATGGAACCATATAAGTAAGTATATAACACATAATGCAGTAGCTAGTACACATAAAATAAAATTTTTAATATATAATAAATATCATTTGCATAGGCTTTTATTTTTAAAATTTAATATTATTGTTGCAAAAACAATCTTACATTTATCCAGCATTCTAAATAAAACTTAAAGAACAGTAGAAGTCAAACCACTAAACATCACATGATCACTATTTCTTATGCTAGCACATTACTGTTATTAAAACAGGCCAAACTCTCCATATAGTAGTGTCACTCAGTGCCAACCAGAGTAATCAATGGATGCCAGAAGGCTTGTATATAAAATACATAGTGCCTACTCATCCAGACTAGTTTCTGGCTTGTGGTCTTCGACAGTGAGGAGCTTTGGATCTCAGAGCACTGTACCTAGATTTTAGTGCAATGCTCTGAGATCCAAAGATCCACATTGTCGAAGGCCACAAGCCAGAAACTAGTCTGGGGATATTGGATGAGTAGGCACTAGATGGGGATTTTAAGCCTTCAGGCATCCAATGATTACTCTGGTTGGCATTGAGTGGCACTATTATATGGAGAGTTTTGCCTGTTTACATTAGAAGTCAATTTGTGTTTGAACATAATTGTGTTTAATTAGCTTAACATTAAAATAAGTAGTTAGGAGTAGATGAAAATAAATAAGATAAAAAATTTACCAAGACTGTGTAACTGACATATTACAATGGGTGTTAAGGAATATAATGATATTTCAAAGAAAAAAAGACAAGCAACAGATAAAATAATAAATCTTTTTTTTAATGCAATGATTAAAAAATTATAAAAAATAGCCAAAACAATAATCATTGTTATAATAAAACTAACATTAAAAATAATAAAACATTTTTAAAAAAATTAGTTTAGTTTTCAGACTCAAGCAAGTTTATTAAATATGATTAATGAATTGCAACAAATATCATATGGATAAGCAAATGAATTGTAAACAAAAAAGATAGCAAATAGGACATTTGTGATGAAATGTTTATTGATGTAGAAATCCTTAGTAATGAGAAATGATATTAGATTAAGATTGATATAAGTATTCAAAAGAAGTTTCGTGGAAATAGATGACATTAAACAATATTTTACAAAAAAGAAAATTCAAAATTATGCTTGCTAGTCTTAAAAAAACATTCAATGGGCTACAAATTGGAAAAAATCAATTTTCATTTCTTCGTCAATAAAAAAGTCTTCTCAGACCAGATGCTTGGATTAAATTATCATTTAGTAACTACTGATATTTCATATATCATGACCTTTGGAATTAAAAAGGTAGACATTACTATATAGCAGTGGGAAATAAGTTATTATTGATGACTTGAAAAAGCATTTATTTTATAACGTCTTGCGTGCGATTATAATTACGATAGAATGACAGCCTGTTAAGCTAATTGCGCAGACGCTGTGAGAATGTTATTAATAAATGAATACCTTTGAACAACCACATGATATAGTATTTGTATAAGAGTAAAAAGGAATCTCTTACTCTTACGACTCAAATGTTTATATATGAGCAAATCTGAAGTAGTTGTAATGAAGGCGTGACTCTTATACAAATACTATATCATGTGGTTGTTCGAAGGTATTCATTTATTAATAACATTCTCACAGCGTCTGCGCAATTAGCTTAACAGGCTGTCATTCTATCGTAATGACTTGAAAGTAAAAAAGAAACAATGTAATGACCACTATGTTTCTATTGATTTAATATTCTTATTGGCCTTAAATAAAATTTATGCAAATCAAATAAATCAAATCCTCCACATCTACAATATAAAATATATGAAATATTATAAATAAAATCTATCAGATGTATAGCTATGGAAAATATTTGCTATTAAATTAAAATAAATTACTTGATTCCTCTTTAAGATTTTAAGGGAATCAATAGGACCAAATTCTTACTGTCAACTTGTATGTTTTTTAGCCTTGGAACTATATTATATGATCATTCATATGGTAAATGAATATGGATAAGTTGTTTGTAAACTCATTAACTAAGGTGATATATTGACTTTGGTCTTTGATTATTCTTTATTATTTAGTGCAGTGATGGAGAGGCAGTATTAAGGGTTAAAGATCTTTGTATCATACCTCGACTCTGTCAATTGATCTTTAGAGCAATAAGTCACTTGATTACTTACCCAGTGATATCACTTTAAGTTTTCTCAGAAAAAAAAATATCAAAACCATTCTCATTATATATTTACAATCATACAGTCAGTGATAATTTATGTTTTTCATTTCCATGAGACTGCAAAGTTGTCAGTCAAGATATTGGTTAACAACTGAAGGCAGAGAAAGCCAAGCCTCCTTAGTTTTCAGATTCAGACTGCCATTGAAAGATACTCTTTTATTTAATTACATATAACTATGTATTATTTTTAAATAAAGGAGTTACATGAATCTGAATTCTGTTCAAGATTAAATGAGACATTGTTAGATTTCATAACTAAAGAAAAGATGAAAAAATAATGGATTTAAAAATTGGACATATATTATAAAGGCCCAAACATTGGAAGCACAAATAAAATTGGATTTATCACCAATAAAAGAAGATAACTAACATTATGGAGACTGATAAAATATCCTATTAGGCAGGATTGGTTTTTAGCCAATAAACATCACATGATCACCATTTCTTATGCTTGCTTATAACTGTTAATAAGACAGGCAAAACTCACTATACGTATTGATTATATAAGCTAATGAGCTTGGATTGAAAATATTAAGATGTTTTCAATGTAAGAATCATAAATTTTGTAGTTAAGGGAAGATAAAAGGTGGCTGTTAGAGGGTTTCATTAGATCCTAAGATCTAGGTGCAATGCTCTCAGATCAAAGGCTCCTCACTGACGAAGGTCATAAGCCAGAAACTAGTCTGGGAATATTGGATGAGTAGGCACTAGATGGGGCTTTTATGCACAAGCCTTCTGGCATCCATTGATTACTCTAGCTTGCTGTGTGTGACAATATGTATAATGAGGTTTGCCTGTTTGATAAAATATCATAGAGTAAGTTAGATAGCTAATATAATAGAAGATACCAAATGGTGACAATTCATGGTTATGCATCAACAATTACTTATTCTTATTAAGAAGTATAGATATTTTAATTTAGATGTATGGAGTGCTTTTAAGCAAGTTTTTAAAATTGTCACAAGAAATTTTAATGCTAATGTTGGAAAATAACTGAAAAATGTAGATAAATTTGAAGATAGAAATGAGAGAAAATAAAACTTGTGTAATTGTCAAAAAATGAAACTCTATATAATATGAATGCTTTTTTAAACAAAATCTAAATTGCTGATAAGCCATGAGAGAATCCAAATAGAAATAAACCAAGGCTGGATTATAATTCAATTCTCATCATTTAGTGAGATATTGGTATAGAGCAAAACTATTAAAGAAACCAATATTAACAGTTAATATTCTTATTACTTTAAGTAGTAATAATAATTGTATGATATGTTGCTTGGAAGTTCATAAAATGTAGCTTTGAAAACAACAAGTAGAGGTTGGGCTATGGTTTTAAGTTCCAGAGCCTGCTATGTTACCATTGCACCCAAAGTCATGCCATAAATTAGAATTTTCAAACTATTTAAAATCTTAGTAGACTCATTTATTTTCTACTTTGATCAGCTACACAAAGAGCAGAAATTCACCAGTAAAATTTTTGACATAAAGAAGGAATATAGAGATATTTAAAAATGGCCTATTTATAAAAGTTGACAACCTGAAATTTTGAAAAATATTATGAAAGAAGTAACTGTCAATATAAAGATTATAACTATGAATTATCAAGGAAAGTTATAAAAGAAAAGTTTCAAAAGTATAAAACAATATCTTCATAGTAGAAGAAAAATTGTTTTAGCAATGAGAAGAAAAGGTGGCATTTCTATTAAAAAAGTAATGACATCATAAAGTGTGTGAAAGAGTTCTCCAAAATAACTGTACACCATCAAAGAACAAAAGAAATGTATTTCCTATAATTGTAATATTTTCTAAATTTTAAATGAAGAAGTGAGACCATATCTATAAAGAAATAAAAATTTCCAGGAAATGAAAATATTATTATCCATATCTTAAAAAAGAGGTGAACAAATATGAATTATTCACCAGATATATAGATATTTGGTAGCATGACATTAATATTTAAAAAAGTGAAAAAGAAGATATTAGAATTTACATATTTATTTATTCTATATAAGATCTTAATATGTTCTAATGAATTATTATTGAACAAGGAACTAGTTTTAATAAAAAAGGAATGTTATTTGAATGAATATCCTAATAAAATTATTGAAAAAAAATTTTTGAGATATAATTTAAATTTAATTAAAAGGAAAATTGAAGGAGAAAATAAAATTAAAAATAAGGATAAAAAATTAGATAAGGTATACATAGGTTTTAAAGTATCACAAAATATTTTTATTAGAATTAAAAATATTTGTAAAAAAATAAATAAAAAATTTAATATTAAATTGTTTCCTGTATATAAGAAAAAAAAAGATTTAAAAAAGATGATCAATTATTATGATAAGTTTAACATGTTTGAGGCAATGAAAGGAGTATATATTATTAAATGTTTAGATTGTTGGAAGGAGGGTAAAAGTATTTCTTATATTGGAAATACTAAGAATAAATTAGAAACAAGGTTAAAACAACATTTATCTGATAAAAAATCTGCAATTTATTTTCATAGGTGTAAATTTGGTCATACTGATTACAAAATTGAACTTTTGGAAACTGTAAATAATAATAAAGAAAGGTTTTTAAAGGAAAATTTCTACATTAAGGAATTTAAACCATATATGAATAGAAAACTGATAGATTAAGATAACAATTAATGACTAGTTTGAGGAATTTTATCCATTTAAATAATTTAATTGTTAGTTATAAATAAAAAGGGTTTTTATTTTTTTTGAGATTTTTTTGTTGGATTTTTTAATTTTTGGGGAAGGTAATATTTTATATTTTTATATATATTTTTATTTTATTTTTTATTCTATTTTATTTTTTATTCTATTTTATTTTGATTTTATATTTGTATTTTTAATTTTTATTTTGTTTTATTTGTGTATTTATTTATTTATTATTTATTGATAATATTGTTTGTATTTTTCTTAGTGGCTTGAAAAAGACTATAAGGATAGAAATAGTCGAAACGTTGCTTATTGAATGTAAATTTTATATAGTTAAATAAAGAACAAGTTTTTTAAAGAAATTGGTTGGTGAATCTATATTTGATAAATATTGGTATATAAGATCTACATTAAAATTATTAAATTTTATCTACAGAAAACTTTGGATTCAAACAAACTAAATCAATAGATTAAATTTAAATGTGACTTTAGGCCAGTAGATCACATCTGAATATTAAGTGAAGTTATAAAGAAGACAGGTAAGAATGAATGGCCATTGAGTTATGGCTTCATGGTATATGTAAAAGCATTTGATAATATAAACATTATCATAGGAAATAAAGGTTTTGACCACCAAGATATGATTTCAAAATAAATAACTTGTAGAATAACAACAGTAACTAAATTATACATGGCACTGAACAAAGTTAACATTGATAAGAATGTAAAATGGTGATTCCATATCTCAAAAAAAAATTATAGCAGTTTAATGGGAAATAGTTTTTGAATTAAAATGAAAAGTTAAATAAAAATAAATAAATATTATTTAAGCCATAGTTGTCTGAAATTAATGGTTCAGAATTTCAGAATGTTTTAAAAAATCATCAGATTACAACAACAGATTTGGATTAAAGATAAATGATAAAAAATTCAATTCCATGTTTTTCTCCCCCCTTCTTAAACAGATTGAGGCAGAACTTCCAGGAATCTATATACCCCAGCTGAAGAAACACTGTAAAGCATTTGCCTACATGGATGATGTCCTTGTCACCTTACCTTCCCAAAAATATCTAAAACCTCTCATACAAATAATCAACAAATTTTCCGAATCCTCCAAACTTTCCTTCAACCTCAACAAGTCATCGGCCTGGAAAATCAACACCGGCAAGAAGATATCATCGCCTTTCTCAGCAGACCCCCAAAACTTTTTGGGGTTTCCCATATACAAGTCACCGCAAGCCATGTCGATACAAATACAGAATTCTATCATTGAAGCCGCCACCAACACAGTTAAAAACCTTGCCAAGGTTTATTTATCACTGCAAGGGAAAATCTCTCTCCTCAATATCAAGGTAATGGCAAAGATTAGCTACTATCTACCCATAATTAACATGACAAAGGCTTTCAATACAAAAATCAACCGAATCTGTGCACGGCTGTTGTGGAATGGTAAAACAGCGGCCATAGGAATTGAACGCATGCAGCGACATAGTAAAAATAATGGTATGTCGTTGCATGCTACGTTTTCTATATATTACCAAAAGTGCCACTCTCTGATCCACATCCTACAAAAGAAATTTCCCCAGATTGTAGCGGAACAACCAGTCATTCCATCTGTCAGACCTCCACCTTCAAAGATAAGCTGGCTAAATCAGATACTTGACCACCTTTTCGCTCACAATGGCCACTCTTCCCTAGTATTCAGACAAAAAATCTCCATTTGGGATGCTCATGGCCTGCTATTTCCCACACAAAACTCTACCATTCCTTACCTCGGTGGTAACAATCACGTGGTCACCAGGTTTTTCAAGCATCTCAAGCTGGAGCCAAGGTTCCTGGACTTTCTCGTAAAAATCAACCTGAATTCACTCCAGACAAACTGGTTCCTGCACTACAGGAGATTCCTCAAGAATATAGATCCTATGTGTCACAACTGCCATAGAACCTGTGAAACCTTTGATCATATGATAAATGATTGCCCAGCATATGACAAAATCAGAACTTTCATTACTTACCACTGCCACATTTCCCTGAACAAAATCTTAAATATTAAATGCTGCTTCCTGTCCAGGGATTATGTCACCACAAGACTCTCAACCTTTCTGACTTATGCCATCTGGTTGGCCAGATGTCGCAACAAGTTTACCTTTCCTCATCCCAAGCCTGAAGACACATTCATTTCCAAGCTAAAGGAATTTCGCCATAAGGACAGAATAATCTCTTCCAGATTTTTATTTGACAACACGTGGAGCCTGATTAAGCTGGATTAACAACACCAGTAACCACATCAGAACATTTGGTTGCCTGACTAACATGGATAACTATTATTTTTGATTTACAATTGTATCATTATTACATATGGTTTTTTCAATAAAATTATTTATAAATAAAACGAAAATGAAGATTGATAATAATAAATTAGAAAAAAACCAACAATTACATTAACCTTAGTCAGATTATTTATACAAACTAAAACCTAATGAATGAAATTAACCATAGAATTAAAGCTTGATTATGTATTTGTGGCAAAAATATTTTTTTATTAAAAAAATAGGCATATATTTTTAATACATCAGCTTTATAGGTCTTACATAAAAATCTGAGATCTTAATATTTAATAGGAAATCAAAAAAGAGATTTCAGATCATAAAGTATGGATAGGTATATATTTGGGAGTGAAAGTGAGAAATCAAAAGTGAACTACATGGATGAATGAATAAGCAGGTATAATTGTCAACACTGAAAAATTTAAAAGGTTAAAATTAATTTGGGCTGAATATGTTATTGGAAGATATGAAATGGATGAACAATTGAAGTTTTAAACCGGAGATAGTGATTAAAAAAGACTTAAAAAGATTATGTTAAGATAAATGAATAAGATAAAGACATTTTCTGGAGTTTATCAATTTTGAGCATATAGTCAAACTTAATACTATATATCTTTTATTACATAATTTTTTATTTATTTACATACACTGGTCAAAGTAAATAATGTGAATAAACAGTTATATTTCTTATATTATATAGAATTTAAATTGGGCATCCTTCAGTATGGATTAGAGTTTTATACTCAAAGATATCTGCCACTTATCATATATAAAGAAAGCTTCAAACAAAATCAGAGAACAAAAAATTTATTTTTAAATGTATTCTGAATAAATTCGCTTATTCTTCTCTTTCACTTTCTTTGCATATCTTCATATCTTCATATATATATATATATATATATATATATATATATATATATATATATATATATATATATATATATATATATATATATATATATATATATATATATATATATATATATATATATATATATATATACTTATAATACTTTTTTCATCTACACTTCAATGCAAATAAATTTTCTTAAAAAATTCTTTATTTTCTTTACAATCAAAACTGTAAGAAAAATAAAGAAATTTTTTTAAGAAAATTTGTTTGCATTGAAGTGTATATGAAATAAGTATTATAAGCAATATATATATGAATATTCTGTATAAACAAAAACAAAGGAAAAAAAACTTACTACATGTTTTTCCAATTGCAATAAAATCTAGTTAATTGACACATAGTAAATTATGAAGTAATATTTTTTATATAGAAAACATATTACATATAAATATTGACATATGTACAAAGAAAAGTTTAAAACACACAGACAAATATATAAAATCATGATATATCCCAACTTGAACAATACAATATATTGTCCAATGCTAACAAAAGTGAAGCCAAACAGAAAGAATATAACAGGTATATGGTAAATGTGCTCAACTAATCTATAATTACTTTAAGAATCCATACTTTTGTGGAATTTTAATATCCATAAGAATTCACATTATAAACTGCAATGTTTAGTTCATTATTTGTGGTTAAGAATTTGTGGGAGTATAAGCTAACCCAATTTTTGGTCTTTTTTTTTTAGTATGTTGTGTTTTTATTGCCAAATACAATAGGGTAGTTTGCAAGCAACAAGAGTTTAAATGTGTTAGCAATCAAAGATACATAATTGAAATGAAAGTAATTTCCATGTTTTTTTTTAAAAATTACTTGAAGTCAATTGTGTGTTTGTGAAACACAAACAGGCATAGAGATGACAAGTAAGGGCAGTTTGGAAAATGGATGGCATTTATATGTGAGATTGAGATTTGGCTTGAATAAATTGATAAGAAATGTTTTGGTTGTAATTATATATTATAATAGATTAAACAAAAATTTTAACCTTGACTGAAAACACAAAGATTTGGGAATCTGGTTAGTTTTAGAATAGTATTAGCTATGATAAAAAGGTTGTTTTTATCAGGAAAAGAGTTAGATAAATGGCATACTGTAAAACTGTCCACATGACTTGTATACTATATAAGATTATTTAGAAGAGTGAAGTTAAATGGAGTTATAGGAAGAGTGAAAAAAATAACAATTTTAGATATACTAATGAACATATACATATATTCAAAAATACCAGAGCATCTCAAAAGAGCTATAAGAAAATGAAAAAGTAGAGTGAAAAGGTAGTATATAGTAAAATTATACACTACCAAATAATTCAGATTTATCATAGTTGGATACTGATTAGACTGTAATAGAAAACATAAAAAGATAGTTAGTAAATAAGTATTTTCAGAAGTTTATAAGAAGTTTTGAGTTTTGGAAATGGAAGATTTGGGTCACAATCTATCAATCTTCAGCTTTTGAATCTGCATTCTATTCATCCACCAAATCACATAAAGAGTTGTATCAGTAACATATTTCTTTCTTTAACACAGCTGTGCTGATTAAACAACATTTAGAAAGCTGCTAATGTTCTAGAGTCATGATATTCTATTGGTTTTATATTATTCTTAGTCACAGGACAGAAGTGCCTATAGTTATTTAAAAACTAAGGACACTATAACATATAGAAATTGAACTGATTTCAATTCTATATGACAATACAGGCAATGTGGATTAGAGTGAAAATATTTATATGTTTTCCAAATTGGATTGATAGTGTGATAGTGTAATGGTAAGAAAAGTAGAGCTGCTTTAACCTAACCTAGAGATGCAGATAGAAGGGGTTCGAACCTCACCTACTCCTCTAGATTGCTACTAAGCAACTTACTCCCCAAACCTCACTAGAATTTAATCTTAATGTATGCCCGGTGGTCAGGGAGAGAAGAGACCACGAAAAGGAATTTTTACATATATAATGATCAGATGTACATACGTATGTTACAAAAGAAAACAATACTAAGTGGTTTTATTTATAGTGAATGAAAGATAACACAAACTTTTATTATTTACATTAAAAGAATTCATACAATGTTTTATTAATAGTGTCACAGGCTATTTTCACTGCAACTGGATAGACATATTTGAAAGATCCATTGATCGTAATGATAAGAACAGACAAAATTTTACATTATCATTTCTTTCTTTAAAATATTCCAGCCAATGGAAGTGTTACATAAAAGAAATCAAGAGAGAGAGAGAGATGATTCATTAACTCTGTGGTTGGTGAACATAGAAATAAATAGGTGGTCAAACTCAACTAAATGCTTTGGACAGGTTTAAATCACCGCCCTACTTATGATTTAAGAAGAATGATAAAGTGATCCCAGCAGGAATTTCCAGCTATAATTGAAACATTTCTATGAGATTTTGAGAAAGATTTCCCAATAAATATAAATATATAAGACCATGCACACAGGCGATAGCATATAGTGGGCTGTAAGGCTCGAGACATAACAGTTACCAAGAGGTTAACACAAGACTGGATAGCTCTCCGTCTCTAAACTAGGTCAGAGAGAAATATGGAATCTGTTTGCTAAACGCGTGACCCGGATTCAGGATCGGAGTTTTTGTTGCTTATGTCCAGTTACGTACATTTAAGGAACTGAGATTGACATGAGATCCCGAACAATTTATTTATTTTTCAGAAGGTCCGAATGTAGGTATGTTAACCTAAGCAAACTTGGCAAAAGAAGCACTGTAATTTATGCTGAGTGGCCCAGTAGATCACCCGAGGCACGATACCATATAAATACGGTCAACGACCTTTAAATTTAAAAAAGAAACCCTCTGCAAAATATATATCCTAGGAAAGCTCAACTATCACTGAAAATCCGCAGAAAAATAGTAACTTCACCTTTATAAAATTTGAATTAATAAAAAGAACAAGTGGGCGGATATTTTATTTATTTAGTTGAAATTTAACCCATTCACCACTAAGCCAATGCTATTTAATAATTTTTTAATACATATTGTCAAAATGTACCTTCTCTTAGTACTAAAATATAAATGCGAACGTTTTATTTCACGCTCTTTAAAATATAACTTTAAATTTGTAACCCTTCATTGACTAAAATATACTGGCATTTGATAAGGATCTTTCTTTTATATGTATATAAAAAAAAACTAAGTTAAAGTTTGGAAAGTTTTATAATAGAATATCTAGCAATTTAAATCTTGATTTTAAAATAGAGTTTTGCACTTTCTATGATTTGCTTCCTTTTCTTTCTAAATAAATATTTATATAAAATAAATAACTTGATTACGGGAGTATAATGGCGGAAAGTTAAACGAAGCATTTTTCAATTAAATTAATAAGAATTACCGCCGCCATTATATGTAATAACCCTACCACCCATTAAAGTATTTAAAGAAAAAAGAAAGCAATTAATGAAATATAATTTCACAAGACTCGAATACATAGATTTAAAAAAACAGATATATATATAGAAAAGCATAAATATACATTGAATTTGCAAACTGCAAAGATATTTTAATAATTTAGGGGAACGTTACTGGTAACTAGATGGGTGGGTCAAAATGAGTTCATTTGATGTTTCCCCGCAGGTCTTCTTGGTTCTTCAAATTGTTTTTTCCATGTTTTTGAGGGCAGATTTTTTTTCACGGATACAGGGCAGATACTTTTGTTCTCTGGCTGGCTTACATGATTATGACTCCGACCTCAGGAACAGCTCAGGAGAGCGAAGGCAAAAGAGGTTACTCCCGCATTTTTGCAGAGCAACACATTTCTGGATTTTTATTTATATGCCGAAAAATAGAGTGCAGCTTGAAGTAAGTACAGCAAGCAAGAGTTCGCTATATTGTCTAATTTTTCAGCAAAATTTCTTCCAACTAAATTCTTAAGATTTTCTCTCTGACCTTCAGCACTGGTTACCCGCAAGCATAAGACCAAGAACAAAAGAAAAGTTCTTTATTTATACCCTTTTTCCATTATGTTTTTAATCTGCTAATTAGTAGCGAATCATGCCCGTTGTTTCAAATTTTTCCTGTTATCTATTTTTATCTAATTCAGAAAAATGTTTTACTAATTAAATTCCTTTTCTTAATGGATTCTATTTAATTAAGAAATTCATCGAATTCTACCAAATATATTTTAAAAATAATTGCAATTATAATTTTAACTTTCTATATTTTATTTTATTAAATCTTTTAATTTAGGCAACTATTTGAGAAAACGATAAATTTAGTTTGAAAAAGAAACATACATTCCCTGTGGTTGGACTTAGGGTCTTAGTTAGTCCACAGTGAATGGTGAAGCCAGCATATATATATATATATATATATATATATATATATATATATATATATATATATATATATATATATGTGCACAGCTTCAATAGTAAATAAAAGATAAATTCTGGCTAGCAGATGAAAAGCACAAATGATCTTAAAAGTTCATGCACTGGTCCAAAATCCAAGGTTCTTCACAGATAAAAGTCTTAAGCTTGACACTAATCTGGAAACATTCAATAAGTCAGAACTGGATATGGATTAATTAAGCAGTGTATTCTGCTATTAATTACTAAAGCATTTAGTTAGTGATATAGCTATGATGAAGATAAAAGGATGCTGCTGAAATATTATTAAGAAGATATCTTTAATTGTACTGATATATAATGATCAAAATTTTTTTAATTATGGTATTTTCCATCAATTTATAAAAGAAGAGAAGATTGAGCAATGAAGAAGTAACAAATAGTATTGATGTTTTTGACCTGCGGATCTTGTAAAGAATTTAAGAACCCCATAGACAGCAACCATAAATAAATGTTTGATTACATTAGACCTAAAGTATACTTAAATTGCATTATTTAGTCAAATATAAACTTGTCTTACTCATTAGATAAGTAATTATAATGTAGTAATCTCCATGTGCACATATGCTAAAATCCTACACAAGTCAATCTTCGAAAGTGTGACTTGTGAAGAATTATTATAGTATGTTTCTAAAAACCAATTGTTAAAATTAATATAATTTATATATGCATTGTTACTTAAAAATATAAGCTGGTTAGATTAAACCTTTTCTCAGATTATATTGTTAATGCAACAGTTCATCACTCAGACAGATCATAGATGGGTGTGCTACTTATATAAACACTATGAAAATAGATTCATTTTTCATCTGGTTAGAAGATTAATATGTCAGAACATTATAAGCAAGTTTTTTTAATGACTTGTAGAAAGTATGAATAATAAAGTAGAGTGCGCGTGCATAAAGTTTTAACTTCACAAATATTATTATATATTTTCAATAACACATATTCAATATCCATTGATTTCAAAATTAATAGAAATTCATATTTGTTTTATTATTAGAAACTATAAGCTAGTTAAATTGAGGTCTTGCTAAAATCACTATCAATGTAACATTTTATTCTTTAAAAAGACATAAATAAATTTTTCATTTGTTAGTAAATTGAGATAGAAAGATATTAAAATAATTTCTAAAGTCTGATTTATGAAATATTCTTATAGTTTATTATTTCAGAAATATTATATACTCTTAGTGCTAAATATTTAATATCTACTGTTAAAGTTAATGTGTAACCCTTGGGAAAGGATGTTAAAAGATGAAGTTAACCTGATTAGGATAAATTATTTTGTAATCACAATATGAATGTTACGTTGATAATCCTGAAAAACTTAAGATTAGGATAGGTCATTCTGGACAAATGATATTTATATAATCTACAAGTTGTTCTGTTTTTTCCATTTTAGAGACTTTAATAGTGTTTTCTGAAATCTGTAACTAAAATAAAATTACTCTTACTTCAATTTTTTTTCTGTGCTTTCTTTACTATTATATGCTAAAATTCTTATAATGTTTACTATATATATATACACATATAGTACACACGCACATATGCGGCAGATATCTATATAATATAAGCAATCCAATTTGATATTAGATGTATGTGCGTATGATTGTATTTTCTCTCCCACGTTATTAGCATATTGCTGATTCTTAAATTTCCGCACAATTAAATAAGGAAGATGTACTTTCTCTCCCACGACATTGACGCCGTATCCCTGTTAGGAGACTAACATCCCGCGTTTTATCCTCGCTGAGAAGCTGTCGTTTTATTAAATATATACATTTTTTTATTATTTATTTATGTTTAATGATTTCTTTGAGGTTATAAATTACTCTACTCATTTAATATTTTTCTATAATGTTTTATGGCATAGTTAGATTTTTTTTACATTTATTGATGGTTTTTTTTTATTATTTATTATAAACTAATCAATAATGAATTCATTCGTAGTAAGAAATTTTAACAAGATCCTAAAATAAACAACCGGCTTATAAATTCGCCCAGAATTCTTCCGAACAGACTCATCAGTCATTCCACAGAATTTACAATTTCCTGGCCAGACTTAAGGATTTTAGATTATGGTATAATGCACCAAGAAGTCAAACTGAAAGCAATGATTAGTACTAGATTATAATCTGCATTGCGTTTTAAGGACTGGAATTAGAAATTACAATCACGCACACACACGCGCGAGCAATATACTAAAGAATAAAACTAAGTAGAAAAGAAATTATTTTTAAAAAGCAGCAAAAAATATATGTAATATAAATGTAAATTTACTTTTTTAGTATATTAACATCAAAATAATTATGTGCTAGTATAAGAAATGGTAATCATGTAATGTTTAGTGGTTTAATACCAATCCTGCCTAATAGGATAATGGTAACAATGGTTATTAGGGAACCAAAGACCCCAAAAGGTATAGGCACTGAACTGAGTTTAGATCTATATGACTATATAAGTTAATCGCTTGGATTGAAAATATTGTTTTTTCAGTATGTTATTCTCATAGTTTGATAGTTAAGTAGAGATAAAATGTGGCTGCTGGAGGATTGCATTAGATCCTAAGATCTAGGTGCAGTGCTTTCATCTTTGATTATTTAATAACCATTATCACTATAGTCACCATTATTCTTCGAGCAGGATTGGTATTAAACCACTAAAACACCACATGATCCTATGGAAAGAGTTGTTTACACAGAGAAACTCACCATGCAGTAACACCACTCAGTGCAAGCCAGAGTAATCAATGGATGCATAAAGAATGGTGATCATGTGATGTTTAGTGGAGAGAGTTGTTACTATTTTAACAGATTGTGTAAGCATAAAAAAAAAGATAATTTAATGTTTTAATGTTTTAGAACAAATCTTATTCAAAAGATGTTGGTAACCATGGTTATTAAAAGACCAAAGAAACCAAAATATATAGATACTGAACTGGAGTCTGGGTCTGTCTGACTGTACAAGCAAATTATTTTATGTTGAAAACATTATTAGGTTTTTAATTTTGGGCTAATAGCTTTATAGTTAACTAAAAAAATTAAAGGTAGCTGTGTGAGGATGGCATTACATCCAAATATCTAGGTGGAGTGGTTTTAAATGCAAAGCTTTTCACTGATGAAGATCACAAACTTGAAGTTAGTCTGAGGAATTTGGATGAGTATATATTAGATAGGTATTTTGATGCACAAATATTTTAGCATTCATTGATTATTATGGTTTGCATCATTTGACTGTATTGTATGGAGAGAGTATTATAGGAAATGAATTTTGAGAAATGTTTTTTTTTATAAGATTTAATAGAAGTAATGCAGTAAGAGTGACGAATTTTTAATTATTCAATAAATACACCTTTTTTCACATTAATTTTAAACATCTTTACATTGTTTATTATATTTTTTTACTTACAGACCCTGTTTCCTAAAAAATCTACAATTTTAGACTCCTTAATCTTTTTTCTTAATTGTCCACATTTTTTCTCCACATAAAATAATACTTTAGCTTACTTTAAATCTAACTTTAAATAACCCTAGAATGATTTTCATTTATATTATTAGAAACAACAACCATATTAATTTGCACATGATAATAATAATAATGGGGTTTATATATTGAAATAAAGAAGATTGCTTCATCAGCTTCTAAAGGCATTTCCTTCTGATAGTAATCACATTATTATATCTTTAGAATTTGATTAATATATGCATCTGTAAAACACTCGATTTCACTAATCTCATTTTAAATATATTTTTATTATTTTATATGGAATAGAAACATGGACAATTAAATAAAAAGAAGAGATTAAACAGTCAAAAGTTGTAGATTTTTTTTTAGAAAACAGATGAGATAATTGGAAAATATATAACTAAAAAATGTGTGGTGTTTAAAGTTAATGGAAAAAAAAGGATTATTTATTGATGACTTTTGATATTAATTTCTTTGATGAAAGTACACTATTTTTTTGAATCCAAACTTTTTGAATTCTCTATCACTACTTCTGTAATTAGTTAATAAATTTTCCAAATATTAAAAATATATACATGATCTTTTTTTCAACTATTCTTTTTAAAAATGTAAGTTCTTCCAATTACTTTTATTGCTTTAGGTTGATTCGATTTATTCTGATTGCAAAGTTATGACAAATTTCAGTACTGATTTAGTATGCATTCATGGCCATTTTAAATTCTAAGGACTGCCCAAAATCTCTGCTGACACATGCAACCTATAAATGACATTGATTATCTACATGTGGTCATGATATGACCATTATGACCATTTGTTACAAAATTGCATTTTTCATCAATAATTAAAAAATTAAAACACAAGTTTCACAATTTTCATCAATAATTAAAAAATCAAAATGCAATTTTTATACAGTTATATATATTTGATCTAATCACATGACTAAAATATAGTCTGCCCTTCCCTCACATATGTATGTAAATGGGTAATTCTTTGGTACACGAGGGATCAGAATGACTAACGTCAACATGGGTAGGATGACAACTTTGACATCAGATTTTCAATGAAATGGATGGCTGAAGAAGAGTAGTTTGAAGCCTATCTATTAAAGTATGAAGATTGGATATTGAGTACTAATTGATATGTGTGGAGATAGTAATCTGGACCAACTGATGATTGCTGGTTTAGCATGAAATACGTGTATTGGTGATTATTTTTCAACATGTGTGTGATCAGGTGGGTGAGCAATATAAGATGGCATGGAGAGTTGAGGGTCATGTAAAAGTCTCAGTTCGAATCCCTTATATACCACAATGGATGTAAATTGCAATTTTGTAATGAATGGTTATGTGTAGAGAGCAGCAAAAATAGATTGTTTAAAGATAAAGTAAATGTGAAATGATAATTAAACTAGCAAACGTATGTTACTTTATAATATTTATGAAAATTATGTTTTAATTTTCTAATTATTAATGTAAATTGTAATTTTATAATGAATAATTATGAATAGAGAATAGAAAAAGTAGATTGCTTAAAGATAATGCAAATATGAAATGATAATTAAACTAGCAAATATATTTTACTTTAAAATATTTGTGGAAATTTCATTTTGATTTTTTAATTATTGATGAAAATTTGATGTAAATTGTGAGTATATTTTAGTCATGTGATTAAATAACTATACAAAAATTGCATTTTGATTTTTTAATTATCGATAAAAATTGTGAAATTTGTGTTTTACATTTTTAATTATTATTGAAAATTGTGATTTTGTAACAAATGCTCATATCAAGTGGCCATGTGTAGATAATCAATGTAATTTATCACTTGGATATGTCAGCAAGGGTTTTGGCAGTTTTTAGAATTCAAAATGGCCATGAGCTCATACTAAATCAGTACCCAAATTTTTCTTATGTAGCATCCTGTTTAAATTTTTTCTCACCAACTGTAAACACTCTATACCATCCAAAAGTTATATCATAATTTTTATCTCAAATTTTATTCCATTTTTAGCATATGTAACTCCCATGGATATATTTAAAATAATGTACATATAGATTTTCTTTCTTTTTCTTTAATTTTTTAAAAGATTTCTTACTGTTAATAAAATTCTACATGATTTGATGCAGTGGTAGATTGACAGACTCTGAAGATTAAGGTTCATGAACTATGATTGATCCTTGTTTGTCCCTTTGAGCATTCAAACTTTATGTGATGTGTTGCACTATGGCTTCTCCTTTCTTGGAGTCAGGAATCTCTCAGCCACTATGACCAGAGAAACTTATTAGCCACCTTCCCTTTCCATTCCCCATCCTAAATTTTACCCATATTTTTCTCTATCCTGCTCCATACCATTTCCACAAGATTATCTTTGTCAACTCTATGGCCTTATCTTTTCACAAACCTAGCTATAAAAACCCGCTTTTTGCATAATCCACTTTATTTATATTTATTCTTCCACAATTTCATTATTTGTACCCTTCTTGCTTGTAGGGACTTACATTCAATTAACAGATGTCTAATATTGTTTATGCCTTCCTTACCAAACTTGCAGCCTAAATCACCCATACTTTTCCATTTATGTATATATTCCCTTGTTGCTAACGATCCTGTTCGAGCCTTAAACAGTAAAACTACTTTCCTTTTTATTTTCATAAATTAACTCGCACTCAATATTCTGTTTACATATATATATATACTTAAACTCTTTTTACTCTCCATACTAATTCTTCAACTCTCCAGCTCCTCTATTCTAATAAACTCTTCATATAGTAGTGCCACTCAATGCAAGCTATAGTAATCAATGGATGCAAGAATGTGATCGTGTGTTGTTTAGTATTTATACTTCTTATGAACTCTTGAGGAATAAACCCTTTCAATTTATTTTTTATTTAATACTAATAAAGAAGTCTCAGTTAAACCGCTTTTTTTAAATAAGTGGCCCATTGCAGGCTAACGGCCTCTCCAACAGTTCTCATAAGAAAACAGCAAAAGAAAATAAATACCTAGTAGACAACTATATACCAATTAACTGACCAATTTAGATAGTTACCTTGGTGAAATAAGTGGGGAATATCTGAAATAAAAATCCCAAATTTGTACAAATTTTTGTTTGATCCAAATTTGAACCCAGGTCATAGGCATGAGCAATATACATCCTTTCTTGATCCTATTATTTATACATAATAATAAATCACTACACATCTTTTGATTATTATCAAAAGAATTTAATTTTTTATTTGAGCTACATTTCCACTTGTTCTATTTGTTTAAGTAGTTTCAAAAGAAAAAAGTGAATCGATAACGAACTGTCACGTGACTTTGACTCTTGTTTTGTACATGAGTTGAAATATTTGAAAAATCTGTATGTCGCAAATTTTAAAAGCTTTTAAGTTGAATAAACTTTTGATTTGAAAATTATTGCAGAAACAAGTATTAATCTCCAAACGCATTAGATTACATTTGCATAAATATCAATAAATTACAAATTATTTATAAGATAAAAAACCTTTAAATGTATTATGATTTGAAATAAAATTCACTTTACATTTGAGCAGTTCAAAATTAAAATGAAAAGTACATCGGAACTACCTGATGTTTCATTCCACTGGGATTACACCACTAAACATTGGATCAAAGTTTCAGTCGTGAAAATAATATCAATACCAACTGTTCATAATAGAAAACTGCAGAAAAAATTATGCACGTTTTAATGTAAATATAAAATTGTGATACATTTTGCAAAATGTCTACCTCTTAACTTTTGTAAAGAATTTACTGTTAGTATATAGGCAAGGTTAAGTAACGCAAGTATTGCGTAAATTAGTAAAAAGAAAACTATAAGCTTTTATTGCTTAAGTGTTATATTGCAGCTTTTTTAAACAATTACATTTGTAATGTTTGTTGCCATGGTTTTATAAAACTGCATCAGAATTTTAAAAAAATTTAAAATAATAAATATTTTGTAGTTAACCAAGTAGAAGTTAATAAAATTTATTTTACTGCTGATGAATAAATTTTTTTCTCTCTTCTACGTATTACTACTAAATTGAAATACTATTCAATTGTAAATGATATGATAAAGGGAAAAGAAAATCTGTCTTAAATAGTTTTAAAATAAATAGTGTAATAAATTTATAAAATATTACTTTTAATTTATATATATACACATATGAATGAATAAGAAAATTCCACGTAATAAGAAAAGTATCTAGAGATAATGTTACTTATTATATAGCCATCAATTAAGATTGATAATCTCATTCTAATCTATGTGCTCCAGCAATCAACTTTCGTCTGAATTTACTTAAGGATAAAAGATATTTATAAATTCTAATAACAACTATTTATTTTGAAATAAAAGGTTTTATTTATAACTAAATTCAGATAAAAATTATCGTCGTTTTTATATGTATCCTTTTAAGGTGTGAATAAAATTGTTATTTAAAACTAAAGCATGAATTTCAGCTTGAGATTCACCAATTTAATTGTTTGTTACCTAATAACATTATAGCTGGGTATTTTTCTCTAGTTATCACATAAAGGATGTTCTAATTTATATTTATAACTTAAAGAATCTATAAATAGATGGATTTGAACTCAGAATTTTTTAGTCTATTCATCCTCCACTCTATCTCATGCAACCAATATACATGACCATACACTTGCGAAAAAGGTACATAATCACCAATATATGTATCTTGTGCAGAACCAGCACTGATCATTGGAGCCAGATCATTAAAAACCAATGATGGAATTCTCAAAGCCCTTGTTGGATTTCATATTATAGTCATACCCATATAGACATTATGTTAATCTAACCTCTCATATTATTGGACATTACATATCCATAAATATTAATAGGAGAGGGATAAGCTAAACTTATACTAAGAAGTAATCCACTTCCCAAGGAATATGTAATTCTAAGGCAGTATTTTTAATGTCCTTATACTGAATGTTTCAAATATATGAAAATAGATTTGAACACATGTGAAAAAGATACACAATTACTAATATAAATATTTCATGCAGAACATTATATAAACAAACTGATTTCAATTTCACTTCTCATTTTTGTCAGTCTATCTATCATCTCAAATTTCATTATGTGGCAAACTAGCCTTTTAACATCAAAATTTTAAATCACTTTCTTTCACTAATCATGCATTTCAGAAACAATCTCATGTTTAATCTGGTTTATATTGCAACCAGTTGTCTTACATAACATACACTAATATAGTGCATGTGCATATATATATGTAAAATAAAGGAAAAGTAGAAATAAACACAGACAAAAATTATTGTAGATATTTTCTACATTTACTGAAATAGAAATAAATAAATAATAACTCTGATTTAAAATATTGTTTTATAAATTAAACTTTTAAAAGGTCTGAATAAATATAAATATTGTATTATTATTATTATTATTCTGATTTTGAAATGTAAAAACACCATACTTATTTTTGGAATTTTTTAATTAATTAAACAAATTTTTTATCTATTAAAAATCCCCTAAGTAAAAACATGTATATAGATTCCAAGGGATTAGAGAGATAAAAATAAAATTCTGTTTTTAATCAAGGTGTTGTTATAACACCTCAGATGATTTTATAAAAAGAGCTGATAAAAAATATCAGCCAGTCTGGATAGTGATTTTTGAAGAGAACAGGTCAGCTGCAGAGTTGGTTATAATATTTTGTTGCAGCTTGTTGAAGTTTGCAGCAGTTGGTTTTAGCTGACTGTAGAGTTGCCAAAATAGCTACTATGAACTAATATGGCTGAAGGCAGGACAGCAGATTCAGAGCTGCTACTATTTTCCTTCACAGGAGTTTTGATTTATTTGAAGCTGGGTCACTTCTAAATCAATAGCCTAAAAAAAGAGGACAAAATAGCTAGCAGATTCATACAGATCTCCTATGAAGATCTAAGGGAGTACAGTCCAGTAGCTGCCCTATAGTTTACTGCAGACTTTTGATTCTTGAGGCCAGGGTCACTTCAAATGGATCAACTAGCTGCTTAAATATGTTCTAGAAGACAGCTTGACAATTGCTTGGACTTCAAAAGAAATCTCATGGTATGCCAACAAATTACCGGAATTATATACTTTTACCTGATGATGACAATCACTAAAACCAAACTCATCAAGAAAAATCTTCTAGCTTGCCCAAGAAAGCAGCTGAATAAAGAAGTAGTTATATGTATGCTGCTGTGTCTACATATGCAAAGAGAAGCACAGATAAACTTGCATACAAAAGTGAGTTGTTTTTCAATAATTTATTTGATGGACATTTTTAAATTTATATTTTTAAATTTAAAGACATTGATAATTCGTTAAGAGGTAACCTAATAAAAGCTTTCTAACTTCTGGGAAATTGACTATATTTTTTTAAAAAAAAAAGAATTAAGAAAGCTGTAATAGAATTTGATAAACTGAGGTTTTTTTTAATATTGATTAAAAATGTAAATTTTATGTATATTCAAACGCAATTTGTAATTGTAGAAATTATTGTTATTTATTATTTGACAAAATTAAATTTATAAATAATCTGTGCACACATATATCTCAATGCTTGTCAAATAGGACATATATGCAAATTTAAACATTTTGTTATTGAATATTAATTGTATATACCTAAATTGTGCGTCAGTGCGCATATACATGTAAAGTTAATCTTTTTTTTGATATAATTTTATGTTAATTGAAATGTATTCCTTGTATATTATAAAACGCACGTCTGTGTATGGATATATATATATGCGTTTATAGAAACTAGTTAAGAAATAATGCAATTGATGTAATAACTTGAATTTTGTAATAATATTGTAAATTACAGTGTAATGACTTTTATTATTGGATACCATTCAAAATCAGAACCCTTATAAGACCTTAATCATTTTTTTTGTTATTAATAAACTTGTATTTAATTGTTAAAATTGTATTCCATCATCTCTTGTTCACATACAGTAATAGAGCCCATGTTCTCTGAGCTAGATTTCGGACACGGATAAATGGGGATGTGTTTAGTGCTTTGGGCATCCAGAGATGATCAATCATCATCCTGGTTGGTGCAAAAGAGGATACTCTTTAAAGCCCATGCACTATTATTTTTTATTTTACTTTAGTCTTTATTAAAAATTTAAGTTTATAGTTGGCCAGTACAAGTGGCCTGAGCATTGATGATGATCAGCATGTTTTAAATGTCCCAGCATTATTGTTTTGATTTCTGATTATTGTGTATTTTTAATGGATGGGCACTAAGCTGGTGCATCCAAGTTATGTTTATATAATTGCCCAAGCTGGCAAAGGCTCAATAGTTAGCCTGGTCTACAGAAGACCCATTTCCAATCCAGTCATGAGATTGACTGTTGGTTTATTGTACTGATTTGTTTATTCCCATCAATGATGATGATGGATGGTTATTTCTCTTGAGTACTCATACTTACTTTTATTTATAATGCTGGTTGATGATTAATTATTATAGTTGCTCTTATGAGTTAACTGGTTGATCTCTCAATGTTCTTAGAGATTCTCTAATCTCATACTCTTATATCTTAAAATAAATACTTATAGATAATTTTGTAAATTATTGATATTTCATTATAAAGTATTGACTGGGAGTGAGTTTGTATTTTCCATTACCCCAGTTCAATTCACTTTCCATCCACTTCTCACCCACCCTATCCTGTTACAATATATAAATACAAACATTAGTAAATATGTTTTACAATAGTTATTTATTAGTCTAACATGAATACAAATATACTCTCATATTTACAATATATTTTAGATGGCTATACTCTGCCTTCAACCATTTGCCAAAGTATAGCATCATCCATTCAATCATCTACATCTTTGTTTATTTATCATCGAAGTCATAATTTGAATTCTATATTCATTTCATACACCTGATTATTTACTATTTATTGGTATTGAAACTAAATTTATCTTGTAATATTTTTGCTTTGACCTTGAAGTTAATTTAATCGATGTTTAATATTGGAGGTTGTTATTTTCATATACACTTTGTGATCTCTCACTTTAAATTTGATTATGTATACACTAACCAAACTTGTTTCTAATATTCTGTTTTGTAATTATGACTTATAGGCCATGAGAGATCATGTTGAATAGAGCTATGGTAGATGAAGAGTGATATAATATAGTATAAATATTAAGATCGGTAGTGAGTAGTGTTTTGCGACCTTTTCTTTAGACTCATGCTTATTCTAGTCAAGTCTTACTTCTTTGGATAGGCTCATTTTCAGACTAAGATGAGCCTGTTTTGATACTGGTTTGAATTTGATTTTAAGAAGATTTAATATTTATTTTTATTTTTATTATTTATTGGAGGTTACAATATATATATAATTATTTGAATCAGTATTAACTCTTAGTGCAACATCTAGACAAAATATTTTCTGAATTTTTCAAACATTTTTTATTAATTTTGTACTCCACTTCCATCAATTGCCTTAGAAGGGACTGGTCCTCTAAAACATTGGCACATTCATCAAAGAAGATTAATAAAATTAGATCCCAAAGTAAAAATGAGATGGCAATACTCAAAAGCTTACCAGTTTCCTGTTGGTAAAATATTTGTTTTTGATTTTTGCTTTATTTTCTCAGTACATATAACAAATACCTATTTAATGATTACAATTACATGATTTCCTGGGTTGATTATGAGCTGTGAATCTGAGACAAATCCTGAATGAAATGTAAAAGCATTTGAAATTTATCTGGAATAGATTTAAACCCTAAACTGAATAAAATATAAACATTACAAATGCAATAATCAATTTCGGATTTTTTAAAAATAGTTTAGTTATAGTTAACCTAACTAGGCAAGATTGGTCAGTAAATGGGTATCTTGTAATTAGAGTTTTTGTTTTGATGTGTTTATTTTATATGGAAAAAAATCAAAATATAATTTAATGATATATCAGATAAATTAATGAATAAATAGTTAAACCATGCAAATATAGACAAATTAGCAAAGTTTTGTTAAAATCAATTTAAAGATAGCACTTGCAAATTAATAAACTTTTATTTGTAAAGTAGAATGTATATGCTATTTATATTGATAGAAATCTATATGCTATTTGAGGCGATAAACATGCCATTTCACATGCTACCTAATATTTATTTATATGTATTAACATTGATATATTTATATATTCTAAAAACAAAACTGGATTTAACCTTAACATATTTAATTTATAAATATTAAAATATATAAAATATAAGATTCAACAACATAAAAATTATTATGTTTAATTAAATCTCTTTACTAATTTAAAATTCATAAGAGCAAATTTAATTATTTATAGAAATATGAGAAACTAATGTAATGCTCTAATTATTTATCAAGCACACAGGCAGTATGCAATTAGGAAGAAAAAGGCTTTAACCTTTCTCCACATGCACTTCAAACATTTGTATAATAACCAAACGATATAACTTTTGACTATAGATTGTCCTCTCAAACTTCAATACATGATAGAAACTTTATAAAGATAAAAACTGCCATCTTATATTTAGCCTAAATTCTTACTTATATAGGTCATTCTGAAGCATCTTGGTTTGAGAATGTGAAGAAATTACTCTTTTCACATTTAAATCCACTACTTCTATTATAAAAGCTCTTAATATTAACTCACTGTAAATTGTAAGACATTGTGTAAGTTACTTTTTAAAAGGTAATAATGCATTTAAATATGAAAAGAGTAATCTTTTCATGCTCACAAATCAAGATGCTTCAGATTGGCCTATATAAATAAGAATTTAAGTTAAAGATAAGACAGCTGTTCTTATCATTATAAAGTTCCTATCTTGTGTTGAGGTTTGAGAGGACTATCTATAATCAAAAACTACATTGTTTGGCTTTTATATGAATGATTAAGGTGCATGTGGAAAAAGCTTAAAGCCTTTCTCTTTCTAAAAATATGAGAACAATATTGAATATTTTTATTTCCATATTAATTTTGTAGTTTCTATAGCAAAAGATGTTCATGTAAATATGAATATCAATAATAGCAGCAGACCACTATTTTTTACAGTCCACACAATATATGTTAGAAGTTTCTACTCTAGTCCTATCTACAGTAATATTGAGTAATCAGTGATTAACAAATATTAATACATTTAAATTCTCCTCCCCAAACCAGATGCCAATTTTTGCTTTTATTAATGAAGAATAAAATTGGCAATAATGATCTCCATTTTACTATTCAAGCTAAAAATATAAAAGATCAAAATACTCTCAGGCTATGAAATCAAGTTTAACATGTCCAAAATCTGACTCCAGTTCATCAGTGATATATTTAAACACTTCCACTATTTTTATTAGCAGTAAGCACTTCTGATTAATTTGGTGTTACTATTAACATCTTTAGTCTGGGAGGGGATGGCTAATAAATAATGGAGAATAGTAAACATATAGTTACTAGCCTGTAATTAGATCTATATAGTGTTCAGAAAAAATGCTTAGGTTGAAAACCTTGGAGTTTTTAAATTTCATGTTTACAACCTGAAATAGATAAGGTGTAATCAGTAGACTCACAAATGCTTAGTTCCTTCTTTGAATACTAAACCTTATTAATAAAGGCAAAAGACAAAAATTAATCTGGGAATGGAAATTCCTTTATGCTAATATCTGATAATCACAGATTACTCAAAATTTCTATAAATGGCATTATAGTAAGTAGGTATAAGTTATTACTGTATTTTTATTTAATTGCAATATACAATTTTTCTTTTTTTTTTTTAAATTTATTTTCTTCATGCAATGAAATTAATTATAGCATAATAAAATTGCAGTATTTGGAGTTGGCTTTAATATAATATCTCACATTAATTTAAACACATTGCTAATGTCTTATAAATTCAAAAACAGCAATAAAAGACATTTAATATCTCATATTATAGCTTATTTTTAAATTCGTTCAGACTGAAAGTACAAAATAATTTTCTTTTTTTTCTTCTTGCCATACAAATAAGTCATAATTAATTTTATAATGCACATAGTATATAATAATTAAAACAGTTATAAAATAAAGAGTAAAATTTCATGCTTACGAATTTCTTAATTTGTTTAAGTTATAAATCGATTTTGTCACTTTTTCTTTCAATATGTGCTATAAGTTTTAAATGTGAATTTTTTATATTCACCGATTGACAATAGTTATGTGTTTTATGTATGTAGGCCAAATGGAGTTCCTACTACATTAGTTGCAAGTTAAAATACAATTCAATTCCATTTTTAATTCAATTCAAATTCAATTTTACTTTTTAATAATTTTCTGCTTCCCAATAGTTTGTCAATTCAATTTTTATTATCTTTCCCATCAGAGGGCATTATTGTAAAAGTTAACTGACCAGTGGATTTATTGTATGTGCATACATTAACATACAATTAATAATTCTTCATCTAGAAGCATAAGTGATGACTAATTAAGCTGTTCAAAACTATTTTAAATTGCAAAAAAATATGTTTGAGAATTAATTATAAAGATTGATTTAGAATAGCTATAATTATAAGTCTTTTTGACTATTATTTAATAATAATAAAATACCCAATATTTCTATACTTTTTAATTTAATTATAACATTCATAAATTATCATACTGATACTATTGAAATTAGTCCATCTGAAAGACTGCATATAAAAAGTTTCATACGTAATCTGGCAGAAAGACTATCACCCATCTCTTAAACGTCCCAATTCTTTATCACTCTCGGGAGATTTATTGATAAAATTTACTTATTTTTGTATTATAGTTCAGCAATTATGATAACACATCATAGTATAATATACTTATTTAATAATGAATAGTTATTATCAATTAAAATTTAAATTTTTAATTAATTGACCATTTAAATAGGGCTTGATAAACATCAAACCCAACCATAAATTTACAATATATTGTAACGAGCACAGACGACGTTACATTATTTTTTTATTATTATTAAACATTAAAATAAAAAGTTCGCATTAAAATTTTTTTTTTAAGACAGAAAAATTGAAAATAAATTCTACCTTAAACTCGTATATATATAAATCGCACAGAGAAGAAAAATTATTAAAATAAAACTTTATTAAAGAAAAAGTATTTTAAAACTAAATTTTAAAAAGATTTGGAGATAAAATTATATTTTTAAATTTATCTTTAAATATATCTTTGGATTTGGAAAACAGGTTAATTAATGTTATGGAAATGATTATTTTAATTAGTCCAAGTGAATAAGCCCTTGGGCATTTAAATGTATAAACAACGGTCAGATAGGAAAACAATAGAAACTTTTAGCAAATAAAAAGAAATCCCTATGGATTTGGACCTCAGCGAAAAGACCACCATCATCGATGACATAATGTTGAGTCAATCCTTAAGATTAATATAAAAGGAAAAGTTGGAAATTATTAAAGATTATTAAGAGAGGACTGAGATGTGTTGTCGGAAAGTTGGAGGTGAAGGGATTGAAAGACGCACTTTCAATTCCTTCAGTAGTTATAAAAATGGAAAAATGAAACATCACTTTTCTTATACTGAGGACAACAGGATCGTCAGGGGATTTAATGTGGATTCCAAATGGCATGCAATGAATAAAGAGGAACGTTGAAAAAAAAATCGTAAGAACTTTAAAAACATTTTGAAACACTATGAACATTAAATTAAAAACTTTACGTATTTAAAATAATTAAGAAATAGAATCCTATCTGACCAACATTATTTATTAATTAGTTATAATTTTATTTAATGTATTTCTTTTGTAAAATCATTTCCATTTATTTATTTATTTGTTCTTTAAGTTTTATTATGATTTCTGTTTTTCATTAAACTAGTTATATAAATATTAAACTTAAGTCGGGCGTGAATGGCTATATAGATTTGTAAAGTTATATTAGGGGAGGGTAATCTTAGGTTATTCATTTCGTAGTTGAATTAAGTCAATGGATTGGGTATATTGGTGTAATTAGTAAAAGTAGTATGAGATTCACTATGGGCAGAATCATTATTATACGCCACACACTTCCATTTTGCCTATGGAAGGGATTATAAGACATAGAACGCTGTTCCTTTCGATGGATTTTTTTTGTTATTGCTCTTCTTGTCTGATAGATGTAATATTCCTATTTGATGAGAAGCAGTTTCTTCTCTTAACCTAATTGTGCTGCCATATTCGTATTACATTGAACACATCGATATATCAGATGGATTGAAGTTTGGTTTGTCTGTGAACCTTTGGCCTAAGGTTAAACAAGGATTGAATATTTTCTTTTCAAATGCAAATCTATGTAGTCTATTCATACTCGACACTCTAAATAAAGATGCATTAAATTTAAGTTGGGTATAGACGCTTGCATAGGTTCGTTTCCGGTAGATTATGTTTTTGGTTTTCATATTCGATCAAAATATATATAGACATTCGGTAAATACTGATACCTTACCGTGAGTATCTAAAATGTATTTATTCGGATGTCTTTTAAGTTATTGGTGTTAATGCAAGCATCTTATGGTGAATGCTATTGGGTTACTTATAAATTTCCCTCTGCAATTGACAGTATCAATGATTTTGTATTTTGATCGTTTATGTTTATTTGAAATGTTTTTGACTGTGGAATCTATGTAACCGATCTCTATACTCAACATTTTTAAACAAATCTGTGCAAACTAATAATAGTATAAAATTTAAAATGTAAATTAAAAATCTAAAATAAAAGTAAAAATAATGTTAAATGTTAAAGTAAACATATTAAAATAATAATGTTAAATCTTATATATATATATATGTGCGTAAATAAATTTTTGTATGTTAATTACTGGCAGTAGCTTATTTTATTTATTTTTTAATATTGAAATATAATTAGATAAGATATTATATTATTAAATCTCTATTACTGCCTGAGCTAGTGACTTGGGCTAACGACCGGAATCAAAATTTAAAAAAAAAAAAAATTTTTTTTTTGACTTACGTATCTGCCTACTTTATAAATTTTTCTAGGTTCAAATGCCTAGATGGCGCCCTGTAGTACAGATGACATTAAGTCCTTCTCTGGATCATTATAATTTATATATATTGTAATGATCAAAAATTTACAGCTCACATGAAAATCACCTAAGGGTAATTTGCATGTGAGCTCCACATTCCAACATCACATATATCAAATACTTTTTATAGCCTGCTAAGATCAGTTAAATACAAAAGACTATCATGTTTTTATTAATATTATTGATTGCAATAAATGACAAATGTTAAAAATAATGAGAAATTACAATTTATTTACATATATACATCATCACAACACAAACAATAATCTGAAGTCTTGCATTGGTGGTCGAGAGGTCAGCACGACTTCCACAAGCAGTTACCCGGGTTGCAGGTTCATGTCCCGGCCGATGCTATGACACTTGAGAAAAAAACAAACAATAATCTGAATGACAACAATGCACAAGAAACATTAGTATATCAGTTCTTTTACTCGAGATTAAATTTAGACTAATTACCTATTCTTTTATTTAGTTTGAAGGCAAATTCATATGATAAGATATTCATTGATTATTATTATTATTATGCACAGATAATATATCACACATTTTAACTGTCTTTAGACAAACACAGATTCACAGCACAGACAAGTAGATACTACTATGCATTAATACAATTGATCACAATATAGTTTTAAGACTTATTACATTTACAGCTTCAGGATATACTAAATCATTTGTAAACTATACCATTAGAAAAAATATACTAATATTTATCATTTAAGCTGTAGTGCAGGTAAATAACAAAAACACCACATGTGTAAGGGGCAGGAAACAGCATTTGCTTTTCACTCATGTATGAATAAAGAATACCTATAAATGAAGCATATGCTATATGGTAAGAATGTGAATCTCCTGCATATTACAGTTCAAACTGCTGGGTGCAAGGGATTGGACAACCCAATGGCATCACACTCAAAATATGTATAAACAAAGCATATTGAAGGAATGTTGTATTTTTATATTGGACTATTTCCATCATCTAATATGTGTATTGAATGTCTTTAGAAAAACAATTTTATTTAAATATTCCAAATACATTCAACTGTTAGTAATAGCACATCAAACAGGTTAGTATATGCACAATGTTTTGAGATGTATTAGTCTCACCTCTTCTTCAGGTGTTGCTGACCTGACAAGTGAGGGTACTAGCCTGGGATTTGAACCTGGGTCCTTAGATTCTTCATTTTTGAATTTTAAAGTAACCTTCTAACCAACTGAGTCTTTCTACCAAAGGCAACAGTATATAGTAATTTAATATACTTACCTATGATGTTCCTCCTGATTTCTCTACTTCTTCATAAGAGTAAAGTTGATTAATGGTTTCCATACATTATGTATAGTCACACTGGGTTGGTTTATGGGATGTTTTTGCCATTTTTCATGTGAGCAGCTTCTTTAAATTTTCTTATTTGTACCTTTTTTTCTCTACCCAATATTTTTGTGTTTTCCCAATTGAACATATGTTCACTGGCATATACATATCTGTTTTCTCTCTTCTAATCATCAGTTTGGGTTCTTGCAAGCACTTTTCAATGGGATGATTGGTTTCACCAATGTACATTCTCCACATTCACATATTGGATATAGAAGAAAAGATAAGAAAATTTAAAGAAGCTGCTCACTTGACAATGGCAAATATCCCACAAGCCAACCCAGTGTGACTATACATAATGTTTGGAAACCACGAATCAGCTTTGCTCTTAAGTAAAAGTAGAAAAATCAGGAGGAATCTCATAGATAAGTATATAAAATTATTACAGGCTGTTGCCTTTAGCAGGATGACTCAGTTGGTTAGTGTTACCTTAAAATTCAAAAATCAAAAATCTAAGGACTCAGATTTGAATCCCATGCTAGTACTGTCACTGATCAGGCCAGCAACACCTGAATAAGAGGGAAGACTAATACCTCTTGAAACCCTGTGCATACACTAACCTGTTTGATGTGCTATTACTAACAGTTGAATGTATTTGGAATATTTAAATAAAGTAAAAAATACATATATTAGATGATAGAAATAGTCCAATATAAAAATACAACTAGAACACCATCATCACAAACTTTCAGGAAAATAGAAGAAATGTGTGTCTATGACATACTATTGCTCAAATTAAGTTGTTGGGTGTGAGTAATCAGACAATGCAATGATATCATACACATTTATAGCAGAAAATATATATGCTATACAACTGGAAATAAAAGTACATTATCTCAAGTGAATTTAATACATTCAATTATCCTTTTCCATGCCAGATTATTTTCAAATGTGTAGAGTATTTTGCTTAAAAGTATAGAGACAATCTTACTTAATTTATGTAATCTGTTTATGCAGCTCTTTAATTATATCCAGATGTCATTAATCTTCATTATTTGTGTTCATGATTAAATTATTATTTTTACAATTTTTATATTTATGGCTAGTGGAAACAACCATTATTAATTCTGGTTTTAAAATATTAAATAAGTTTTTACAAAAATGGTGAGGGTTTACAATAATGAAAATTTTTACATAAAATTCTTTTTTTTTTTAGGTTTATGCCAACTAAACTATGGCATGCCTAATAAAATTAAGCAATCTATCACCATTCTGATCTCTAAACATATATATTTTATGCAAAACCAATCATAATTTACAGATTAAATGTAAAAGACCCAGCAAGATAATACATGTGAGATGGATGGATGAAATAAGGAGGTGTGTATGGTGATGTTGAAAAGTGAGGCTAGAGATTGGAGAAGATGGATTGAACTTGGAGATACCATCCTGAAGTGGATTGTTTGATGATGATATGTTTTTTTCTTATATATGTATACAAATAAAAAAACTATTTAATATTTTTTTAAAACAAACTGACCACTACAAGTAACCTTCTAACAAGAGCAAACTTTATATCACTGCATGATTATAAGGAGATATGTGACACTACTCTTTAATGATTATTTTCTTTAATTCACTGTAAAATGTCTATTGTAGTTTTGGAAATATGCATTTTTTAAAAAATGGCATCTATTGTATAGTGTGTGATTTGTAAATATTTTATTTAATAAAGTTTTATTTGTGTGTATATGGTGGTCAGTATAGGCAATGTTGAGTCATTCCAGAAATAATAATATGCAGGAAAGGGAAATTTATTTACAGCAAGAAGCACCATGCTAATTTGCATTTCAATAAAGTCTAACTTATGCAAATTAGCAAAGTTATTAAAATATCTTTAGAACTTCTATTGGAAAGAAAAGGAAGTTAGAGATTCTAAGACTAGAGTAAAAACTAATTGTGTAAAGTAAACCAATATTAGCAGTTGAAATGAATTTCAGTCAAAATCTAACTAGATTACCTCAGAGGTGTGTGTGGACAGTAAGAGTCTTACTTACATAATAATTAAAATGACAGTTAAAAGTTTAAAAAATGTATATATAATTTGGAGTTGTCTACTATTGTAAAGATATATATGTATATTATTTATCTACAGAGATATAAACTGCTACATTATCAAGACTGATATGGTGTTCAACTAGTAAAACTCCAGTTGATCTACTAATCCTATATACTACTAATAATATTATTATTTAGTGTAAAATAAACATTTGAAATTATTATTACACTTTTGTTGTCTGTTTGTTTAAACTATTGGTTTAATTATCTTGCTACCACATTATAACTGATCTGAAATATATTAACATTTTAGATATCTAAGTGTAAAAAATAAAAAAGCTGTGATTCTAATACAGTTTACCATTAATTTTACTCTTTTCAAACTATTGTTTTGAATTATTGTTTCAATTATTGCTATATAAAACGTTAGTGCTGATGTAAGCATAAGTTTATTCTGTATTGTTATTAATAAAATGAATGTATACAGGATTAAAGTATTTCAATAAATCACTAAACATCACATGATCACCATTTCCTATGCTTACACAAACTGTTAAAATGGAGGCAATACTCTCGATACAGTAATGCCACCCAGTGCAAGCCAAACTAATCAATGGGTGCAAGAAATTTTTGTACATAAAATCCCTATTCAGTGTCTATGTACTGATTACCATGGTTTGCCCTGGGTGGCAATTACTGTATGGAGAGTTTTGCTTTTGTTTATTTTAATGACATAGAATATTATGTTAAAGTTTATTTAAATTTTCAACAGAATTTATAGTGAGGAAGAAAAAAGTTCATTTGTTAAAATGCAAAAAATTCACAAGCCCAAAAATGTTTTGGAACTAGTCAAAGAGAAGATTAGACACAAAGCATATGTAATAAAAGACAATGTAATGTAACATAAAATGGCTTTTTATTGCCAATACTGTAGTGACATCTACAGTTTACATTTTTCACAATATAATTCAACATTTGAAATACCATTTTATGTATGAAAAGGTCAAATAATTTACTGCTAAACTATTTTATTTTCTTGTTATATAAAGCAGATAATTATATTAACAATAATGATTTAAACAGTAATTAAATTCGATTTTATAATGACAAGTTTCTTAAAATAATTAACTAAAAATTTGAAAAAAAATTTTGACAGCTTATGTGTGTGCATTTTTTTCTCTTTTTTTATAAAACAACAATTTCCTAGTACATAACAGCGGTTAATTGAAAAGGAAAATAACTGTTCGCATTTGTTAGTAAAATTATACGTTGGTAATAAAAGTCATGTTACGTCTGTGATTATTTTATTACCACATAAAATTACCGATTATTATATATCCCAAAAAATAATTAGGTGTTCGGTTATATGTATTTTTTTTAATAAAACCTTTTTAAAAAAATGTTTTATTTAATTTTTTTTTAAAAAAAAACAACAACAATCCATTATTTTTATCAGTGAAAAAAAAAAATGTTCATAATTTTTTTACTTCTTTGTTCAAAGTCAGTATTAATTAATTCAGTATTTGGTTCTCTAATCAACAGTGGACCCGCACCAAACGAAATGGCTATTCCAGGTCGAGAAGGTCAAAAGCACATGAAAGACTTACTTTCATACAATAAATTAGACAAAATAATAGCTTTATATATAGCTAACTCAGTTGCAGTAATTATTTTCCTATGATGAAATACCCTAACTTTTTTTTTTCACGTGTCATAGCATCAGCCAGGAAGCGAACCCGCTAACCGGAGACAACTGCTTGTAAAGCAGCAGCAGCAAATTGGAGTCTGTGTACGATCTCCTAATCTAAGTTCATCTTTTTACTTATAAAACTACCAATGTATTTAAACTGGTTTACATTCTCTAGTTGATAATCATTCAAACTGAAAGTTGCTGGGTTTTTTTTTCTCATAACTAGCTGATAAAGAATTTTAGTTTTAGAAACATCAAAGTCTACTATTGTTAAATTAACTTTCATTTGATTGGATAGATGAGATGAATAATGATAGGAGACTTCCTTAAATGATATTTTATGATGAACATGAGCATAGGAATGAGATGGAACCTATTTCCTTTGTAAAGTTTGTTTCAAAATATTTTAAATGAAAGCACTGATGGTCGGTTGTTTTCATTGGAACAATATGACGGAAAATAGAATACATTGAAAAGCTATAATTAGACCTGGGTGTTGAAATATTTCATGAAAAAATTGCATGTAGAAATGTTAAAAAACAGCATCACAAAATATAAAATAAATATAATAATATACCAACATATTCTATGTGTGAATGTATTTGTGTTTAACAGGTTGGTTATGTATAGTCATCACAAATTCATATTATTGTTAATAATATTTTTGTTTTGAAATTTTCATTTTTCTCTCTTTTTTGAAATTAGAATGGTCTTTCTCTTTGAGAGTTGCTGATATAAAAATTCTAATGATTTTATTGCTCGGGAGTTCATAGAATTTCATAAGATGTTCAAGCACCAAAACTGTGAAAAAGAGAATCAATCCTGGAATCATCCAATCCCAAACCAAATGCTCTACTATCTGCATCAAATTACATGGGGTGAGAGTTGCTGATAATGATAAATAACAAACCAATCTGTGAACTTCAAATGGATATATCTACATTATGTACTCATCCTATAGCCTACTTATTTGATATTTTATAATGCTGTTTTTTAATTGTAACTTTTCATTGCCTCCTCCATCTTCCACATCTTTTCAATGACAGCATTTAATTTTTCATTATTTGAAAATGAATTTCAGATTACTTATGTAATGTAAGGGAGGTCTAACCATTCCATCAAATCACAGATTGAGTTAGCCATAAAATATTTTGTTAGAAAATGTTATTGCTCATTGTTGCACATGACCAATCCGATGAGGATGAGATTTTATAATAATTCACAATATCTAATGAACCAGAAATAAGTATCAGATATTATATGATAATCATATACCATATCTATTTTTTTACAATAATGAAAGTCATTTGAAATTGATTATTTCTTGGATTCTAAAATAATTTTTGTTTGTTTTTAAGTTAATAAAGAATGTCATATGGAATACAAGCAATAGAAAATATATCTTACTAAAATTAAAATCGTGCTTTTAAATGGTTTTATCTAGAAACCTTATTGTAAGAGAAAAGCAATCCAATACTTATTTCTAAAGTCTATATTAATAGAATAATAATGGAGAAAAATATATAGTTCTTCCAATATACACGATTGTGATATCAATCTGAATAAACTACCTAAAAAAATTAGTAAATTAAAAAAAAAATTTTTTTAATGAAATTATAATTTTCTACATGTTAGTTTTTTGCTCACATTGGTATTATACACACATATATGCAGGTTATATACCTTCTCCGTGTAAATATACACATGTCCACAAACCTGTGTAAATATGCATATTATAGTTCACTATCATTTATTAATCACAGCCGACTCGGAACCAAAAGTATATATGTGAGAGGATAATTGTATAAATACTTTATTTTTTTAAAAAAATATTGATTGGCATTTTCCCGTTTCTAATTAACTATTTTCAATACTTACAATTATATGTTTATTTGTAGGTGCATGTGTTTGTGCTTGTTTGAAAAATGATTTTTTATTTAAGAATATATATAATAAATCTTCTGTCTGATTCCAAGTTTATATAACTATATCATAGTTAACTATGATCAAGTTCTCACTTTTGTTCATCATCTTCAAATTTCCCACTATCTGCTACTCTCTTAACACAATTTGTCCTAGCATACTAATATTTAAAGCTACATCATTAAAATGCATATTCACATAAGAGCAAAACAGAGACTTCAGATCAAACAGCACAATATGGAAGAATGGCTGTTGGGAGCAGCAAGAAATGATCAAAAATGAAATATTTGGATAAGAAATGTGTATTTTTAATATCAATAAAAGAATTAAGACTGAAATGGAGTTGGGACTGTCAGATTTCTAAAAGAAATGATAATTAATTGATAACTGAAATTTTATATTTAATTCAAAGAGATTGTAAGAGACCTAGAAGGAGAGCATATGTGAGATGGATAAATAAAATATTTTATTGGTTTGATGTGGGAAAGAGATGTTATGGATCAAAAAATTTAGATTAAACTTGGAGAGATCTTCATTTTGTAGTGGATGATAATTATTGAAAATGATAATAATATATATATATATAATAATATTATAATTCGATGTATGTATTTTTTTAAATCAATATACTTAATCTTATAAGTGAATGTTTATAAATATAGTAATTAGATATATGTAAAGTATAACTTTAAAAATTTTATCCACTTAGGAGCGCTTTTGGCTATCCTCGTAGATCACACTAAGATCGCGGAATTGCGGAAAGGTTAACCTTTCAGAGTGTTAGTTGACAAAGTCTATAAGGATAGCCGAAAGTGTTCCTAAGTGGATAAAATTTTTAAAGTTATACTTTACATATCTGATTACTGTATTTATAAATATTCAATTATAAGATTACACACACACATATATATATATATATAAGCATAAATACCAAGCTGTGTTATAGATATCAGAATAAATCCCAATGATAAATTTAATTTTTCAAGGCTTCTTAATATCTGTTTTATGACCTTTGAACATTCAACTGGTATTCTGGGTCATTTAATTAAGAGCCAAAAATTCCTGAACTTAAGCTCAACTGTTTCACTTTCAGCACATGAATGTTATATGACCTCATGAGTAAAAAAAGCCATTAGATTATTTTTTATTTATCCTTAATGCAAAATGCAGTGAACATTTGAGGAAAGTTAATCCAGTCAATTATATGAAAGCATGAATTTATCTAACATCTTGAATATATATAAAAAAAACTTTATGCATTGTATGGATGGAGCCTTTGGACATCCAAATTTTAACACATAGCAAATCATTATCAATACCATATTATTACATAATTATCTAATCTATACAGTATTATACATTTCTAAATGTCTGCATTAAAAAAAAAATCTATTTGAAGTCTCACAAATAATCTTTATAAATAAATTTCCAAAATTAATTTTATATATATATATAAAAAAAGTATTTTGCCATATTTTACCCTGGAAATTAGAGTGAAATAAGGTAATGGTCAGTCCATGGTTTTAATACTTGCATTGACTTTTGGCATATACTTTCGCTTGCATGATAAATATATATATTACTTTTTATTTCAACTTACAGCTCTTCCGTGGTTTGGTGCAATAGTAGAGATAAATTTTTAGACTAAAGCACAATTCGACACTTCTGGCATTCAAATATCGTAGTAACTAATTATTCGATTCATTAATAATTAGCTTACTTTTTTTAATTTATAAAAATTATTGGATAATAATATATAAGTATGTGAAGACGGCTAATATTCTAATGACTGAGAATTGTCTTTTAACAAAACAAACAAAAAAAGGATTATTTTCGAGTGTTTTTTTTTTGAATAAGTAAAACTTTTTTTGCATCATTTTCTCGAGTTAGATTCACTTTTAAATACAAAAAATATTTCTTTTGTACTTTACTGAAGAATAAAAGATGTGATAAAAAAAAATATATTGATTAAACGTAGTAGCTGAGACGGCAAAAAAAAAAAAAAACCTTAATGCTGGCTTTAACTTTTACTGGGCGATATAAATTGTATTGCCAATACAAGTTGACTGTTTAATTACTTTTTGGTTTTCTTTCTACAACTTTTGAATTTTAAAAATCTTTGAAAATCATTATCAACTCTACACCTCTCTTTGAAAAAAGGGACATGATATTTTTGTGGGTTCCCCCCCCTCCTAATTTTTGTCAATTAGAATATCCTTCAAAGTGAAGATAGATCGTAAAAGTTTTCATTAAGAAATAAATTACTTTTAATATTTTTCTGTTTTTTCTACAAATTTATAATAGGAATTATACACAAGCTATTAGATAGATTTAAACATTTAATGAATACTACTATCCTTTCCAAACACAAGATAAAGTCTTTTGAATAGATAAAATGAATCACTCCATCTTTTAAACCTAAGCGTATGTGTATAGGCAAATCTTAAGCATTTAGAAATGAGAGGATGAAGATACTTTCAATTCCCTTTATTATGTTTTAATGAATGACGCTTGTGAAATGTTTACAATTTACAATACGTCATTATTAGATGAAACATTAAACATATATAACGAATTATTTATTTATATGTTGTTATGTTTTTTAAGTATAATAATAATAATAAGAGATCACTCCATTACACATGCGCTTTACAGAGTATTCATTAAGTGTTTAAGCGAATGCTCTCTACTTATTAAAAACATAGCGCTATATAAATAAAGAACTCGTTATATTTGTTTAATATCTCATCTAATAATGACGTATTGTAAATTGTAAACATTTCACAAGCGTCATTCATTAAAACATAATAAAGGGAATTGAAAGTAATTATTTAATATCTTCACGCCCTCATTTCCAGATGCTTAAGATTTGCCTATACATAAATGCTTAGGTTAAAATAATAAGAGTGATTCATTCTATTTTTTCAAAAGTCTTTATCTTGTGTTTGGAAAGAAAATTCATTAAATGTTCAAATCTATCTAGCACATGTGCAATAGAGTCATTCCTAATTATTATTAAATTTATAAAAGCTTTATTATTGTTTAAAATAGCTGCATCCAACTTCATTATTCAAAATTTTGATAAGGTTTTAAACTCCAAAAGCTAAAAACATTATTTAAGAGGAAGAGAAGCACTATTTTTAATAGGAGCAAATAGAATACTTTATATAGTTAATAAACAATGTTTATTTTTAAGCAAAAGTTCAGTAAATATGGTAGTGACATGTAATGATTGTTTTAAAATTGTATTAAACTATATAGAATGATAAATAACAATTGCCATTGTACTTTGTCTATATTTTTAGATTATATGTTTCATAATTGTTCTTATCTTTTTAATATATGAAACTTCTTCATGGTTTAGTGAATTGGTATAATAGCAAAATCTGAAGCTCACGATTTATAAATTTCAACCCACTTTACTGCTCATACTTCTTAAGAATTCCTGAGCAGCAATAATAATAGTAGTAATAATAACAACAACAACAACAACAATAGTCATAGTAGTAGTAATAGTAATAGTAAAACAGGAAAAACTCTCCATGCAGTAGTGCCACTCGGTGCACGCCAGAGCAATCAATGGATGCCAGAAGGCTTGTGCATAAAATCTCTATTTAATGCCTACTCATCCAATATCCCCAGACTAGTTTCTAGCTTGTGGCCTTCATCAGTGAGGAACCTTTTGGCATCCATAGATTTCTCTGGCTTGCCCTCAGTGGCACTACTGTATGAAGAGTTTTGCCTGTTTTAATTAACAGTTATGAGCAAGCACAAGAAATGGTGATCATGTGATGTTTGGTGGTCTAATAGTAGTAGTAATTATTATTATTATTATTATTATTATTATTATTATTATTATTATTGTTGTTGTTGTTGTTGTTGTTGTTGTTATCAATTTTGATCAAAAAAAGTTTTATCTGACAATCAATATACCATTTCTGATAAAGATAACCAGGATGCTTTACAAAATCATTCAATAACTTCGCTAGATCATGAATTCAAAACATCAGCCACTTACATGGATTTGTCTAAAACATTTGATTCTGTGCATCATACTATTTTAATTTAAAATTCTTCCTTAGATGGTTTTCATGGTTCTCTTAATCTTTGGCTGGAGAATTAGTTATTTAAAATGTAGAAAGCAGTTAACTAACATTTATGGTATTATCAATAAAGTGGTCCTCCAGTATATATATAAATAGTGTAGAAAACATTTTTATTGCTTATAATATGCATTTTGATCTAATCAGAATTATTTAGTTAAACCAACCATTCATTTTCTTTAATATATTGTTATTACTTATAAACTATAGATTCAAATTCATCCTTAAAACTTCCATAACAATCTATTATGTTTTCCTATTCAAAGGTAACTGTAAATTATAAAACTGATAAAAAAACATTATTTACTTTTTTTATTACTATGTCTTGATTTAAATAATACAAATAGAATACTATTAACCCAAATATTTATTATTCTTAAACTTCTTTTACCCAAACAAAATATTAAAGGAGTTGATTGAATATGTTGCAGTACATAAATTAGATTGAGTCACATTTATAAACAAACATTTTAAAATAATTTCAATCAATACTTTTAAATTAATAAGCCTATGTATAATGATTCTGCCCAAGTTTTTTTTATTTATCTTAGTTCAGTTTGGATTTATAATAGCAGAATATAAGATCTTTTTTTAAATGACAAATCTAATAAAGTGCAGGTCTCAGGGATTTAGGATTAATAATGTGTTACTAGTAGTTAATTCTAAAGATGGCCAGTAAAATTTGCCTGATAGATCATATTTTCAATGTATACTCATCCTTCACTCCATCTCAAACAACTGATACATGTTACCACACACATGTGAAAAACATATATGATCTCCAATAAATGTATTTTGTGCTAAACCAGCACTCATCAGTTGGATCATAATCTCCCCTACATATGTATAATCAGTGCTCTGCTTATATTAAGATAACAATTCTTTAAACTTTAATGGACAGGCTTCAATCTTCTCACTCTTCCAACAATCCAACCATCCATTTCATTGAAAAACCACCAATGGTATTTTTCAAAGCCCTTAGTGGATTTGATATTGTAATCACATCCATGTAGACATTACATCAATCTAACCCTCACATTTTTGAAAATGGATATGTAATGATCCAATAATATTAGGATTTAGATTGATATAATGTCTACATGTGTGTGACTACAATATCAAATCCACCAAGAGCTTTGAACATGCTGCCATTGGTTTTTTAATGAAATGGGTGGTTGAAGGGTTGGAAGAGTTAGAAGATTGAACCCCATCCATTAAAGCTTAAGGAGTTGTTCCCTTAACATAAGTCGAGCACTGATTATATATATATATATGTATGGGAGATTATAATCTGGACCCACTGATAAGTGGTGGTTCAGCACAAAATATGTATATTGGGAATCATTTATTTTTTCCACATGTGTGTAGTCATGTGTATCTGTTGCTTGAGATGGAGTGAAGGATAAATTCAGACTAAAAATATTAAGTTCAAATTCCTCTTCTATTTAGTAATTAAATAATAAATTGTTTTTTATAAGATGGGTTGTTATTGTTATTTTATTATATAAGTTTATAATTAACTTCTATAATCTTAATTTACAAGTGCTATAATCTTTATTCAGCAACAATTACTTACTATTAACTATGCAAATGATCATATATCATTTTATTAGGCTAGAAATTATTATATTTTTTAACTTTAAATATTGATCTTAAATTTTGTTAAAGATCAAATACACCTTTACCCCACTTAGCGATGGCAATTGGTTCTCCAAAACTCATCGTTAAACAAGAATATTTTATACAGAATATGTATTTATAATGGGGGTCTATGGGGAAAAAATAGGTTGGTTCCAGTCAACATAAAATATTCACATTGGTTTCCAAGCTCAAAGATTATTTCTTCATTTTTTCATGGCAATGATGACTAAATATGGTATCTAAAAATAAAAGTTTTATATCACTAGGAGAAAAAAATGCATATTTTCACTGTTTAAAAAGTACAGTACAGCAAAAAGAAAAAGAAAGTAAAACTAAATTTGAATTTAAGAGTTTTTATATTCTTTCACAGAAGTTTTTCATCATAATAAAAAAAAATCCATACTGAAGTGCATTTTTTTAAAATTTGTATTACAGTACATATTACTGTACATTTATGTTTATTAATTATGTGAAATTATTCAAATTAAAAAACAATGTTTAATTATAAATTATTTAATTGAACATAAAGACTTATTACGGTACTCCAGAGTAACAAAAGGCTTAATGCATATGCAAATCAGTCAACTTTAGAAAAAAAAATTCAACTTATTTTTTTTAAAAAAAAAATATCTGTTAATTTTTTAAAATGTACGCTAAGTTTATTTTTTTACTGTATATTTTTAGTAATGTAATAGTGCCCGCCCCCCATTCATGTAGAAAGATTATTCATTCATTAACACTTATTTTAAATGCAATCTGTTTTTCTTTTTAAACTTTTTTTTAAATATTTTTCTTTTGATTTGAAACCACTTGGGTGTACGCAATTAAGGAACAAGTTTGTGATGATGATATTTTAGTTGTACTGTTTTCATCATCTACTATAAGTGTTGAATGTCTAGAAAAATTAAACTTTATTTAAATAATCCAAGTACTATACATTATATTTAAATAAAGTTTACTTTTTCTAAAGACATTCAACACTTATATGTATACAGTATTATAGATTTAGTAATTATAGATATTTTAAGTTTATACGTTCTATATTCAAAATACTGAATGCAGCACTAACATTGTGTTTTATGAATAAAATATTGTATGTGCTATACAATTACAGCAAAGTCATTACCTGTATACATATTACAATAATATATTTTTGCTTTTGGGTAAAATGAATTTAAAATACCTATTCTCTGATGCCATCAGTGGTGCAAAATTCAAGATGGCTGCCCCAAAAAAATTTTTAACAATTTTTTCCCAATCATTATAGTGAAAAATCGATTGAAAATCGAAGTAGTGGGTACAAATTGATGATTATTGCTATTGTGAAATATCGCTAAGTAGCCAATCGCTAAGTGGGGTAAAGATATATTTGTATTACTCTTTATAAACTTGCAAAAGAATTTCATCTTTTTAATTATTTTCCTTCTTTTTTTTACTCATTAGTAAAGTGTAAAGTCTATATTTAAGGTAATTGTCTACATTAATAAATCTTTAAAAAATGCATCTCTTCTTTGTACTTTTTATAAGGTTTTATTTAATTATGTGACAGTTTCAACTGACCAAGAGTCTTCTTCTGAACTGTTGTTTTAGTTTTGATTATTTACATAATAACATTATATATGTATAATAATAAGACTGTTATTGACTTATGATTATATAAGTAAAAAGATTTAAAATATCAGTTCTGAAAAAGACTTCTAGTCAATTGAAACTATAAGACAATTAAATAAAGCATTGTGAAAAACACAAAGAACAGATATTTTAAAAATTTCAAAAACACAATTAGTTTTTAAACCTTATAAAAATGAATGCTGATCATTTGTGTAATTAAAGAAGTGTCATAATTGTGAGTAAATAGTGTTATAAGCAATTAATTTTAGATAATTTTTAAATTATATATATCTTACATTAAAAAAGGGCAAAACACTATATATATATAAATTGCCACACACATCAAGCTAGAGTAATCAATGGATGCCAGAAGGCTTGTGCATAAAATTCCCATTTAGTGCCTACTCATCCAATATCCCCAGACTAGTTTCTGTCTTATGGCCTTCGTCAGTGAGGAGCCTTGGATCTGAGACCACTGCATCTAGATCTTAGGATCTAATGCAACCCTCCAGCAACCACCTTTTACCTCCATTTAACTACAAAACCATGAGTTGAAAACTGAAAACATCTTAATGTTTTCAATCCAAGCCCCATTAGCTTATATAGTCATAAATGTCTGAACCCAGTTCAGTACCCATACATTTTGGTGTCTTTGGTTCTTTAATAACCATATCCACCAATATACTATTAGTCATGATTGGTTTTAAGCCAATAAACATCACGTGACCACCTACTCTTATGCTTGTGTATAACTGTTGTTAAAATGGGCAAAACTTACTATATATATTGCTGTGTGTGGCAATATATACAGTGAGTTTTGCCTGTTTTAACAACAGTTATACCCAATCATAAGAGGTGGTCATGTGATGTTTATTGGCTTATATTTTACATTGTTAATTTATTTTTAGATACATCAAATAATGACATCTAAGTTCTTTTGTGAAAGTAATAAATAGTCAATGTTTAATAAAAATCGGGTCGTTCTGTTGTTTTTTTTTAAATATTAATTAGAAAAAAGTGAGTTATATTGAATCCACAATGTACTTTTTAAAAATTTTATATAATTCTAAGGCAGTATGTTTCTTGTCTATGTAATTAGAAGGATTTGAACTCAGGATGTTTTAGTCTCTTTATCCTTCACTCCACATCAAGCAACCAGCACCCATGATCACCTACCTATGAGAAAGATATATGATCTACACTATACATATTTCATGAAAACCAGCACTCATCAGCTGGGCCAAATCACAATCTCCCACACATATAAACAATTGGTGTTCAGTTTATATTAAGATAGCAATTCCTCAAACTTTAATGAGGAGGCTTCAATCTTTTTACCCTTTCAAATATTAGCAATTTTTTTATCTAGAAATTCTCACCAACACTCTATATAACTAAGGGCATGTGCAACAGTTTAATGCTGTTTAAATATTATTGTCTATATAACTAGGAAATTGGTTGAATATAATTTTCCATCGTTTTCATTTTATGCACTGTAAAATACTAATCTAATGGTTATTCACTTGAAAATCATGTGTTTCAGCATCCAAAATAACTAATTGGACTTCAATTTAGAAATCTTTGCCTTTCCAATCTATTATTCTACCACAATGGTAAACTTTACACATTGTCATAATTTTACTGTATATTGATATCCTTCAAATGGTATGGGGGGGGGTATTGTAAATGTCACAATAAATATATATTGCAGCTATATTTTTCAATAATAGTTTTCATCATTTTATAATGTTGGTTTATATGTAAAAGTCTGAAATTTGTGATTCAAATCATTTGTGAATACTTGTGTTTTTGTGATAATAAAAATATGCATTTTTATTAAATTTTCAGGTGATAACAAAAAAAGAGGACTGAGATTGGTAATAAAAAAAATGGTTTGTTGCAGATCAGTAAGAAGATGAAGACTGGAAGGAAAATGAAGTTTAAAAAATGTCATAACAAATATTGAAAAAATGAGATTAAAATATTATGTTTATGTTAAAAAAGTAAATAAAAACAAAATAACAGCCATGATATTTGATTGGAAACTGGAGGTAGAAAATTTTTTTTAAAAAATGAAAAAAATGATGGGAAAAGTTCTGTTAAATAGCATGAGAAGAAATAGTCTGTCAGAATCAGATGTATGGATAGAATGATATGAAGGAATAATGTGTGGAGACTTTTGACTGAATGCTCTCTTAAAGAATATCAATTTATATATATATATATGCTGCATATTAATGGTTTTAAAATTTATTAAAGTTTATGGATTAACTCTAAAATTTGAGATGTAAAATAAATTGTGGCAATAGTTTGGCAAGTAACGGAAAATAGAAATCTATTGCCCGGTACTTCTCCTACTTTGGAATAAATATGCATTTGTCTATGTAAAAAAGATTTGTTATGATATTAAATTTTAATTTAAATGATATTTTAATTACTTTTTTGTATCATGCTTATAATATTTGTTTATAAAAATAATAATATTTCTGTTAAACATTAATGACCGCAAAATCTTTCAATTTACAACAAGTTAATAGTCAGATCTTAAATTTAGAAATATTTTGAATCAAATTTAAAGTTGTAAATATTAATTCTTATTAAGCGCAATGTCGTCAGCACGTAATACTTAAATAAGGCTATAAACCTTAGTACATGCGCCTTGAGTGCTTAATTTATTACAAGAGAGACCTCTACAATAAATAGAATTTTTTAATATACATGTTTATTTGAATGCTTATTATTTGGTGCTAATTCCAGCAGTTTTCTGATGTAATAACTGAAAATATATATGTGAAATAGATTATATGAGCATAACGAAATAATATTTTATGAGCCTTATAATATATTTTTCTTTCAAAATTGATCTTAATTTGAATGAATCAAAAAATATTTGTAATATATATTTAGTGACTCATTTTAGTCATTATATATGTATACATGTGTATATGTGAATGGTGATTCAATCTTATGCTCAAGAGAAACAATTTTCAGTAACATTTTCTGAATACATATACAATCACACACGTACACACACTATTTTTTTGATTGATTCAAATTATCTTCAACTTTATAACAAAAAAAAAAATACTTACAGCCTTATAAAACTTTATTTTATTAAGCCCATGTAATCTGTTTCACATATATTGTTTAGCTATTACATTGGAAAATTGCTTCTGATATTTTTTTAAGGTTATAAACAAAAGATGAGTTTAAACTTTTTTTATGGCCACTTTTTAACAACATTTCTTGAACGCGCTCATTCAATGGCATCGAGTTTCATAAATATATTTGCGATCACCCACAATCATTTTTATTAGGTATCAGATTATTATTTCATTATTTTCATCCAAATATATACTTTAAATTTAATTAAAGATTAATAAAGTAGTTAATAAATTTCAACATGAAGGTTAATCATTTATGGCATCTTTAATATACTAAAATGAATATTAATCTCTTCATACATCTAAATATATGGATCTGCATTTACAGATTATTTCACTTTTTCATACAACTTTATTTCTTTGTATCAAGTATGTGATGAAATTGAAAGTTTTGTAGTGCAAATTGATCATCTACCATTGGTTTAATCTTATCACATGACTTTCCGAATTTTTTCAGTACAACATTTATAGACCTTTTCCAAGTTGTTCCTCATCCTGATAACCAGTCTAGAATTTTTTTTCCATGTTCAGCCGGGAAGCGAACCCACAAACCTGGGACAACTGCTTATAAGACAGCTGTACTGACCACTTGACCGTCAATGCTTGACACCAGTCTAGAAGTTTTTCTGCAATATTAATATTTTTTATAGTAAAATTTATGTAGCTCCATTTTTAGTGTCTAACCTCTAGATGGACAGATTATTATGAGTGAGTATATGCTTTACAATTTTTTATATTATTCTCTACTGTCAAACACTCAAAACAGCATGGAGAACTCTAATAATAAATGTAGAGTTAGTCAGTTACTTCCAGGTTTTACAACCATATAGAAGAATGTGTTTGCAGTAATCCCAAAAATATATATATACTGTTATGTTTTTCATTAAATTAAAGAGTATGAATGCAGGCCCTTCAACTTAGTAGTACATTAAAAGTTTTACAAAGTCAACACAGGAATTGATGATGATCTACAAAAATTCAAAAGTAAATAAACACAGGGCTAAATAGTTTCTAAACAAGAATAAAATTATTTTTACATAAGCATAACAAAAAAAAATCACTGTCAAAGAAAATGTCAGCAGTCATAGAAATGCACAGCATCCTCACAAACAATAAAGAACACATCATTTATATATATATAATCAACCCAATGATATATCTATAGTAACTAGATACTCATTAAGCATCCAACTGATACTAAAACTCCATCTGAATTGATGAAGATCTGTTCACCTAAAAAAAAACAAATCATTAGCCTATTTATTCACAAAACTACATTTTGTTTTGAAACTACTTTTAAGATGTATATTTCAGAATGAAATGTGTTTCAAGCAAGCTTGTTCCATTCCAAATTCAGAAGCTTAATTATTAAATCATCAGTTTTTGTTAATATTTTTTTCAAAGATGTGGTAAGTAATACATATTAATCATATTAAGTAATGTTTTGGATTATTATAAAATTAATTGGGCTTTAATTGTTATAGAATTTCTTTCAGAAAAAATTTATTGGGCTGTGTCTGGATGCACAACTTGAGAGATTGGTTTTGCTGTTTTTCTTTTTCATTAACTCTGAAAGGTTTTAGTCAAGCATTTGTGGTCAAGAGGTCAGTGACAGCTCCTTTACTAAGCAGTTGTCCCAGATTAGTGGGTTCACTTCCCAGCTGATGCTATGACACATAAGAAAACTCCAAAGATTTTAATTATGAAGCTTTAAAGACAAGCTCTTCAAATTTGCATTTGCATAGCAAAGTTAATTGATCTATTTTGGATAGTTTGGGACATAATTTTTCAGAATATGTCAAATTTAATATATCAAGCCCATATTAAATAATTATTGTTTATATGAAGGTTTATAATGCACTTCCGTCAAAGGTTTCAGCATTTCACATAATTAATATAATGCTGGATTAGTTTATTTGTTAAATATTTCTAGAACAATTCAATTTTTTTTTTAGTTATATTTTTCAAATGCATTCAACTTCTTAATATAATATTCAGGTTAATGTCAAACCACAATGTTTCAAGTTATATTATTTTCCTTTCATTTTCTAATCTTACTGGCCTGACTATTAATAGTACTAGAATTAGAATTGAATTGGTGACCTTAAACTCACAAATCTAAAATGATGCTCTGATCAAATAGGCTATTAATAACAGTAGCAATCTCTCCCATACAGTTGTGTCACAAATGCAAGCCTTAGTAATCAATGGATGCAAAAAGATTTGAGCATAAAATTGTTATCTAATGCCTAGTCATATATACATAAAGAGATTTTATGCATAAAACTTCTTGCATCCATTGATTACTAAAGCTTGCACTTGTTTGCACTACTGTATGGAGATTTTTCTAGTCTTTTATTTATGAATGATGTTTTTTGTCCACAGAAAGAAGATAAGATATGGAGGTTATGCTGAGTACATGCACAAGAGTGGGTGAAGAAATGGGGATTAAATTTAGTGAAGAAAATTTCAAAAATAATGATGATTAATACTGGGGAAAGAGAAAACAAATAATTTTTATTGGGGGATACAAAATTAAATGTGGTGAATAGATACAACTATATTGGAATCTTCTTAAGTAATCAGAGAGAATGCTTGGATGAATGGGAGAAAAAAATTGATAAATGAAGCAAAGAAAAGAAAAGGACTGTTAAAGAAATTAACAGTGTTTTCATATAATAAATATGATGTGTCTAGAATTGTATAGAAGGGAGTGGCAAGGCAGGGCTAACATATGGTAATGATGCATTATGTGTTATTAAATGGGTGTTATATTACTTTTAAAAAAGTACAAAGAGAAGTAGAAATGTATGCATTAGATGCAGATGTGTGGACAGCAAAGAAGGCAATCCAAGGAAAAAGGGGATGGCCAAGTTTTAATATGAGAGATGCAAAAAGCAAAATGAAAATGTTTAGCAGATTAAAGTTTGTGAATGATAAAAGAATAGCCAAAATAGTATTTAACTGAGTTACAAGTAAAGGACAGGCAACAAGATGGGTGAGAAAGATAGCCCTTATGCAGAAAACTCGGATAAAGAATTTATGTCAGTATACTTATACAAAAGGTAGGATGATTGTGTTAGAATTGTTGAGTGTTATAGTGGCAAGAAATGGGATAGAAGAATAGATGCATTAATAAGAATATGGAATTAGAGAAATGGAGAACTAGTATGGAGAGTAAAAAGAGTTTAAATATATATAGAAGTAAACAGAATATTGGGTGTGAATTAATTCATGATAATAGCAAGGAAAGTAGTTTACTGTTTAGGACTCAAACAGAATCTTTAACAACAAGGGGATATACACATAAATGGAAAAATGTAGGTGACTTAGTCTGCAAGTTGTGGAAGAAAGGCATAGAAAATATTATGCATCTATTAATTGAATGTAAATGCCTGAAATCAGAGAGGGTACAAATAATAAAGTTGTGGAAGAATAAATATAAACAAAGTGATTATACAGAATGTGGCTTTTTGGTTTTCATGCTGGGTTTGGAAAAAGATAAGGGAGATTTGGATATAAAGGTTATGGAGTTGACAAAGATTATGTTGTGGAAATGAGATGAAACAGGATAGAGAAGAATATGGGGAAACCTTCGAGCAGGGAATGGAAAAGGGAGATAAAGTGGTTAACAGGTTTCTATGGGCATAGTGGCTGAGAGATTCCTGACTTTGTATAAGAAGTCACAATGTATTGCATCACATCACATATTGTTATTAACAGCCTGTTCAAGCATATGAAGTGATGATCACATGATGTTTTTATAAATAGGCTATTCTGATAGGATAAGGTAATTGGTTAGATTGTTGCCTTAAATTCAGTGTTTATGAATTTAAAGATCAATGATTCAATTTCAGGATGAGCACTCATAGTCTGCACTGTAGCTTTGAAATAAAAAAAGTAATACCATGCAACACATTGGATTCTAAATAGTTAAATACTATTATTAGCAGAAAATGTGTTAGGAAATTTGTAAATAAATTTTGAATTGTTCTAAAAACATTTAACTATATTAAATAGATGTTGGAAATAGTGCAACATATAACAGCAATTAAAATGTTATTATTATAAACTTTCAAGCACTGAAAAGATATTGTCTAAGGTTTAATAAAAGCAAATTATTTGATAAGATTTAGAAACATTGTTCATCGAAAATCCATTATTTTGCTTTAACTCCTTGCTTTTTGTTCTAAAATTTTAATGATCTTTTAAATTTGAATTTACATTCAGTTAAGCACAGAAATTTAGAAGATGAATCAAAGTACTAATGTGCTCTTAAGAAAGCTCAGTTTGAAAAAAAATTATAGGATTCATTATTCTTGCCATCAAATCATAAAATAAAGTAATCATGAAGATACTCATAGATAAGAATATATACTTTTTTACTGACTTACTTTTGACAAAATAGCCTAGTTAGTTAATGCATCATCTTAAACTTAGTATTTCACAAATCTAAATATCACTAGTTCCAATCTACAGTATCTAGCATTGATTAAACTAACAGCACTTGGATAAAAAAGATGAGTAATTGTTGTATCTCATCTTGCCTTAACATAATGTATAGTCCAGATTCCATCTTGTCGTTATTGGATTTAGCATTCACTACCATAGACCAATGTATATATAAATAGATAAAGTAAGTCCAGTGGCAGGAATGGGCCAATAGGCATGATATTCATTGTATCTGAATGTTTCCATTATGGATGAGGATCCAGCAATAAATTGTCAATACATTTGGAGGTAAGTTGATACAACAACTGTCAATGCTAAACAGTAGTGTGCTGGTTGTCCACTATCAATGCAGTGAGACAAGTCCACATCCATGACTGGAAGCTGCTAGAATCTAAATCAGACAAGAGGCAAGCTGTCATAGTATAGCCAGAAGTATCACCATACCTACTCAAAAGCAAGCTCTCACAGTATATCTGGAAGTGGTAGGTAAATTTATAAGAGCATCTTCGGTCCCTTCTTTCTATAATTGCATGATAACTAGAAGCTATACCTTACCAATAGTAGAAGCTAGAAGTAGTGTAAATATGGATTTGTATATTTTTGTTCCAATAATTATATGTTATAAAATACATTTTACATGTTTGTGTCTATTTTAAATCATGCATAAGCACAACAGTAAGACCACTGAAAGTGTTGTATTCCATATTGACCTATACAGTATTATTAACTATTAAATGTATTTACATATTATAAATAAAGTTTGAAATCCAACTTACATGTATAAAATACACTGATTAATTATTGAATACCAAGAGCTTGTAAAAGATCAAGTAAGCGACCAGATGTGAAATGAATGCCTGAAATAAGAATGTTTGCTATTATGGTATGGACAAGAGAGGCAAGTGAATCAGAGAAATTGGACTAAACATGGGATAGATATGCAGCGGATTAAAAATAATTGTGTCTACAACAATTTCAAGAAATTGAACAAAATAAAATTGTTTGTAACCACCATTCCCCATTGCCTCACTTAAACAAAAAGCATATGGCATTTATTGCTCAGGAGTTCATAAGAAATTTGAGCACCAGACCTGTGAGGTATAATGATCCTGGGACTCCCATATCCCAAATTGGATGCTTTATTAACTGAACCAAACCACGCAGGTCACTTCCACTATAAGCTTTTACTCATGCTATTGGACTAAAAGCTTGAGAAACTTTTAAAATATGTTCATGATAATTATTTCATTATTTTCTTTTTTAATTTCATGAAAATTATAATATAGATAATAATAATATGATTGAATGCTTAAATATTCTAAAAAACACATGACATTTAAGCACTGGGAGCGTTTATGTTGTGATTTTATTCAGTAACGTTTTACTCTCAAAATCATTAATCTTACTACTATATTAATAAAACAGGCAAAACTCTTCATACAGCAATGGTGATCATGTGATGTTTAGTGATATTCTTAATATAAATTTACATTTAAAACGTGTTTTTAAATACTGTACTTGGCGTTTTTTTATATAGTCATTTTTACTACGAATATATTTTATATGAGTCTTTTGAATTAAAGTCGTCTTAATAACGTGGTGTTATTTGTTTATTTCAATTAATTAAATATATATATTATTTTTCTATTATGTTTTTCTTTTACTGCGTTGGGGTTAGGTTTAGGGCAAAAGGAGTAAGCCCTTAATTGTTGATTTTTGTCAGTGATTAATAGGTTGCCTTCATATATACATTATCAACGTCTATAAAGAATATGTATTCATACAAACATGTTATTTTTTCCTTTTAATGTCTTTTTTACATGCTCAATTATCAGGAAGTATAAAAGAAATTAAAATTTATAACTTCTTTAGATTACATAATTATGGCACCATTTTGTTAGACATTGTTCTTACTCATAATTATCTGGCAAAGATTCAAATCAAATGAAACGTCTGGTTTAGACGTGAATCATAAGATAATTTAATCAGGAAATAATCCTGCGTTTCAAGTAAAGAAATGATTATTACTTTGTATGTATTACATGACAATTATTTAATATCTTTTTTTGAAATGATAATTTTGATCAAATATATATATATTTCAACTTCTTATGTTGTATTCTAAAGACTATTTTTTTTGCACAGTTGATTTTTGGTTGTTTGTTTAATGACAGCTACGATATTTACTTTAAAATATTTTTGGGGTGGCAAGCGTTGATAGTCGAGAGGTCAGCACAGTTTCCTTACAAGCAGTTGTCCCTGTTTAGCGGGTTCGCTTCCTGGTCGATGCTATGACACATGAAAAAAAAAAAATTTGGGGTGGACAAAAACAATTAGATAATCGCGTTGAAAATAAATAAGTGTTGTTTGTGGTCCTTTCATCACGACAGAGGAGTATGAGATATTGTATTAATTTATATATATAAAAAGTATATTCTTAATTAATTAAAGATGGTTATTGATAAATACATTTTATTTTTTAATTCGATTGAATTAATAACGTTACTTAATGATATAGGGATTAGCATATACTGCTTATCTATGTCCACAATCTGGAGTTTGAATGCGGATCAGATAAACTTTAACATTTTTATCATGTCACAAATAGAATTAAAGCTTTTTTTATGTGCTTGACTTATAGCGATCCAATTACCCATTTAATTATGAGATAGTTAAAAAATACTTAATCACTATTAGTAAAATGATAAAAAGTACTAGATTAATTTGTTTTGATCAGATAAGAGGAATTCACTACACTAAAAAAGGTGTTTTTCTCCACTGGTGGAGCTGGTTTCATGTTCTTATGGGTACTAAATCCATAGTTATCTTTTTACATTTCAGCATTGACTAAGAATTACAAAATTATACAGTAGTTCTAATATTTTAAGATAATTTCTTAAATATATATTGGAAATATTGCTTAAAAATGTTTGTTTCATCTATTACTTAAAACAATATTAAAAAAAAAAAATGATTCACAACTTGCAGCCTATAGTTTTTTGATAAGCAATATATTAATATTTTTTATTAAAAAAGACATATTGGTTATTTGTTCAAACTTTTATGATTACTGGCAGCACACATATCATCAAAATTTTTGATAAACAACAAAATAAATTCAACTAAAATTATAATTGTAAAACATCTTTTCACCTTCAGAACCATGGAGATGTTTCTTGTAGCTACTTAGCTGAAATTAATTGGTGATGAACATTATAAAGAAATATGTAACAATAGTTAGTTCTAATATTCACATAAGCTCCAATAAATTTAACTTATATCTTAAAAATTAAATCAAAATTTTAATGAATTTTAAAGACAACTTATGCTGAGTGACATAAATAACAAAATAACATTTACATCATTAGAAGAAACATAAAAAAAAAAACAATTTTAGTCAAGCATTGTTAGCCGAGATGTTATCGCAGCCACCTTGCAAGCAAGTAGTTGATTGCAGACTGTTGTGGGTTCGCGTCCCGGCTGACGCTATGACATATAAAAAAAAAAAAACAATTTTCAACTGAGACAAATGCTATTTGTACTGAAAAAAGAAATATAAAAATATTTTAAATAAATGACTTTCTATAAAATGACACAAAAAATAATTAATATTTGAACTGAAAAAAGAAATATAAAAATATTTTAAATAAATGGCCTTCTATAAAATGACACAAAAAATAATTAATAATGATATATAAAAAATATAACTGTGAAATAACAAGAAAAGCTATAAAATGAAATGTGTCAAGGATACAAAACAACATATTAACATTGGAAAGAAAATTATTTGAGCAAAAAGAAACAAAATAAACAGTATTACTAAAAAAAAAAGTTATCATCATTAAATATATGCTGAAATGAATAATAAAAACTAGTGTAACCCCTACAATTATGATAAGTGTGTTAAATGACATATCTTTAAACAAACAAAGTAAACATATGAGTAATTAGAATGGAGAAACTCAAATAAATAACAGAATTGTAGATATTTTAGAAGAAATAATTAGAAAAGTTACTTACTAAATATCTGTACACTAAGAGGGTAGGCCTCCTTCCTGTGACCTTCGCTGTCTAATTCCAGGCTCATTTCACTTGAGCCCAAATTTTGGTAAAACTTACAGAAAAATAAATATCTCTAGTACTTTTTCCATATAATATATATATAGAGAGAATATTTTTTAAATGCCAACAGTGTTGCATCAAAGTTGGATAAAATTAGAAAAAAATGCAATCAAACACCTAGGATTTAAATAACTTTGATTTAATGCATTACATAAAATCATCACTTATGATTTTTTGCAAAATTCCTTGGGGTATATATGTATTTTTAATCTCTATTTTTGAAGATTGACAAAGAAAAGAATGATTGAAAGAATGCAACAACAAAGAATATATTATCAATGCTTTCAAATGGAAGATTAAAATTTTTAAGTTTTTTTCAACTCTCAATCTCAGTAATAAAGATTCTAGAAAGGCATTTAATTTTAACAAATTCAAAAAAAACTATAAATTATATTTTAACAAAACTGTAAATTTACTTACAAAAAAAAATTTAAAACAATCCTAATCTAATACATTACATAAAATCACCACTTCCGTTACCTACTTCCATCACATACTTCCATTATCTACTTCTGTGATGTATGATTATATATATGGGAGATAAAGATACATCCATGATTAAAAGAATGAATACAGTTGTTAATATTAAAGAAAAAAAAATATTCAGAACTTATATGTCTATGAATTCTTTATCAGTTATATAAAATAATTATAGTTAAATGACTTTATCACATCAAGCGTTGGAGGCCGAGTGGTTAGCACAACTGCCTTGCAAGCAGTTGTCCCGGGGTTTACTTCCCAGCTGCTGCTTTGACACATAAAAAGAAAGATGACTTTATTACTCAGGAATCATAAGAAGTTTGAATACCAGAAATAACAGCGCTGAGCATAGTTTGTGGATGATAAGTTTCAAAGTTTGTCATTCTACCACTGCATCAAATCATGTAGGGTTAATATTGAAACAAATTATCATAGAGAATATTAGACATAGTGCAATAAAAGCAATAAACCAGATTTTAAAATAATAAGAGGACTGTAGAAAATACCAGTGAGTATGAATTTCCATTAAGCTTAGGAATTGTAGAATTGAAAAGGCATTTGACTCTTTAAACATTTACAATGATATTGTTTTATCTGATTTAAGCTTGCGACACTGACAAATTAACAGTAATTAAAGACAGTGAGGTAAAAACAAAAATGTATTGTACCTGCAAGCAGCTAATTAGTTATCATATGTAAAACATATCTTCACATTCAATCCTTAAATAAACCAATAGAATATCAGCAATCTGTTGTCAAGGCAACATGGATAATAGATTTATTGTTGCCATGACAACATACTGCTGATATTATATTTTTTTTTAAGCATTGATTATGGTGATGTGAAAAATATATATAATTTATAAAAATATGCATACCTTATTGCATTTTATCTAAAGCAGTTAAAAATAAATATTGAGAAAAACTTCACGTGACTTAATTTAGCTATTCATGCTCATTATATAATTCTACTTTAACAATATGAATATCCATTGTGTATCTTTTTTTTTTCAAATGACTACTGACCACTCACATCTAGCATTATTAAATTTTAAAATGTTTTGATTTTCTTTAAAAAAAAAAAAATCTCAAGAAAGCTATTAGAAAATATCTTTTAAGATTTGACAAAAATATAGTTCTAATAGTCGCAGATAATTTATAAAAATCTTTACAGAAATATAATAAATCTCAAAATTAAAGAGGTAATCTCATATTTTGATTAATGGACTAATGCTGACTTAAGTGCCTTATGGTGCAAAACTAGGTCTGTTTTGCCTATATCTGGGCTTGAATCTGAACTAATCAAACTTAACATTTTTCTTTTAACAGACTTGAGATTTTTAGATTATTAAGCCAACCCATAGCTCATCTAAATAATTATGTAATATTGGTTACTAATTAGATAGCCAGATAATCTTAGCTAGAGAGTGAATCATGTACCTAAAACAAACTCTCATTTTGAAATTCGCAGTGATAATGTTTTTTTTTCTTTACTGATCCCCTATTGCGGTCTGTTAGAGAGGTCTTTACTGTGTATTATTTGAAGTCTGTTTATGTTTATTCAAAAGTGTATAGAATATAAAATGTAATATTTTATAAAATAACTAAGTGATATTTGGCTTTCTAAAATTAAACATTAAATATTAAAACAGATTTTTAGTGTATTAAAAAATTATAATACATTTATTTTATAATACATTTAGATAATTATAAAACACACAGTTATAAATAATATATCCAAGACATATCTCAAACACGATTAAATGTTATTTGATCAAGCCACATACAACCATGTAAATGATAAATAGCTAGCCGCCCATATTAATACATAGAGAAAAACAACAATTACTTCACCATTACACCAGTATTTTATCCTAGAATGAATGTCATCAGTTGATCATAAAAATATGTTAGCCTCCCCCCCCCATGTCAATTAAATATTAAAAGTGTCATGTGAATATATAAAGAAGCTGATATTCATTTCCAGAGTCACTTGATATAATCTCTTTTTTGAGATGATATAATGTATAGTTGTTAAATAGTTTATTTATGTTGCCAGCATCCAATTACATCATGGCTATTAATGCACACTTTTCAAGAGGCCAGGATCCTATATCTTCGGAAATAATATACTGCATCATGTCTGTGTCAGGAAAGTCCCAAATTTTTTTTTTATCTGTCATATCTCATTTTGACTTCAAATAATGGACAAATCCAGATTCCATTTTATTTAGATTGGATTGAGCATAGCCAATGGCAAGAATGGACCATTAGGTAATGATGTGCCGTTATATTCAAATGTTTCCATTAAGGATGGGGATCTGGCAGTAAATAGTCAGTGTTTTGGAAGGTTGAGTTAGAGAACTACTGTCAAACTTAAATTGCAGTATACATATTCTCCAGAGAACTACTCTCATGAAGCTGAAAGACATTATCCATATCTGTTCTGCAGAGAACTACTGCCAAACCTGAATGACAGTACACATGCTCTTCAGAGAATTACTATAAAAGAATCTCCATTCTCCAGATAACAGAGGTAAAACTAAATGGTTGACATGCAAGGCTCATCCATGTTCAGGACTGAAAGCTGAAAGAAACAAACATTGGCATGAGGCAAGCTGTCATAATATATCCAAAAATGTCATTGAACCTACTCATGAGACAAGCTGGCCAAAATGCATCTGGAAGTGGTAAGAAACTTATAAAGACATAGCAATCCCTTTTTCCACAGTTTGCTCTGGAACTAGGAAGTATACCTCACCAACAGTAACAGGTGGAGTATAACATTTGTAATATATATTGTAAATATGAGTGTATATTTGTTTTTATATTCAGTTATAAATATAATATTAGAAATATAATATTAGAAATTCCTAATGTCCACTCCATATGTTCTTGTCATTGCAGCTGTTATTACTATGTTATTATTCATATAGTATATGATCATGGATGGGATGTTCACCAACACACATTAGTCAGGTGGTGACTTTATTGGCTTTTTACCTCTGAGTTTAAGATCAAGAGCAGCATGGTCAAATTTCTAATAGACACTGGTATAACATTTGACTACACTTTGCCTCAAGTGATTCATAAAGATTTAACAACTAGTCAAGCAATTCTAATGGGAAAAAAATATAAAAAAATTCTACAGTACAGGCTATTTCATACCTGCACTCCAATGTGTAATATATAGGGGGTTTGAACTCAGACTTTTACATGATCCTCAACTATTCACACTATCTCATACTTCTGATGTACTTGATCACACAAATGTCAAAATAATAAATAATCACCAAAATACATATTTCATGCTAAACCAGCACTTGTCAGTTGGTCCAGATTATCATCTCCACACACACATACAATCAAGGTTCAGCATATATTAAGATAGCCATTCTTCATGCTTTAATGGACAGGCTTCAATCCACTCCATGCCACAATTCTTCATTCATCCATTTCATTGAAAATCTGATGATGGAATTCTCAAAGTCTTCATTGGTGCCAATCTTATCATCCTACCCATGTTGACCATAAGTCACTCTGACCCCTCATGTACATGACATAATCCATTTACATACATATACAAAGGATAGGAAGACCTTACAGCACTAATAAATTTTTTTCTACAGTACAGGATTTTTCATACCTACACTCCAATATGTAATATATATGAAGGTTGAACTTAGACTATTGAAAAAAGTGGATTGTAGCTTTTCAAACCATTGAGTATAAAATTGCATTGGACAAACACCCAGCTGATAGTAAAACTGCAATTTCCATTGTGTTAAAAAATACATGGGCTTTTTTTAATAAGAAAAATAAATATCAGCTGCATCCTTGCAGCAAAACAATTATTGATTACCAAGGCAATCTAATAGCACTTTTGGGTCAGGTAAGAGTTAAAGTTACAATGACCAATAAAATTAAATATCTGCCTCTTGTTGTATCTGCTGGTAAGCAGAGTAATTTTATTAGGATGTGACTGGTTCACTTGTTTAGGTTTTACAGTGATTAAAGTTAACCAGCTCACAGCAATAAATTTAAACAGGATCTACTCAAAAGTAGTTATTGATAATCTGGGGTTGATCCCTAAACTAATATATGAAACTTACATCTGGTGGTTAAAACTGCTGATGGACAACATAATCATCACAGAAAACACCATCAGCAAAGCCTCATAAAATGACAAAGGGTTGGAAGCCAACTGTGATGGGTTATCAGTCAGCTTCAATGAACCTATGATTTCAAGATCTCTGAATAATAACAGTTAACCTTCTGTACTTGCTGAGATAATCAAGCCAGATAAAACTACAAAAAAACTATGCTTACTATTGCATCTGTATGAGTACATTCTTTAGGGCTAATTTTAGCCATTGGGAGGGAATGTCATATCTCATCTTGCTGCCAAATAATGGACTAGTCCTGATCTATATTGGATTGAGCATTCATCACCATGAACCTATGTGTATATAGATAGAGAATGAAAAGCCAATGGCAAGAATGAATCAATAGGGATAATTCTTACTAAATTCGATGTTTCCATTAAAGATGGGGATCTGCCTGTAAATAGTCAGTCTTTTTGAGGGTAAGGTTAGAAAACTACTGTTAAATCTGAATGACAGAATACATACTCTCCAGAAAACTACTCTCACAAAGCTGAAAAACTGAATCGCTGTTTTCCAGACAATAGTGGTTAAGCTAAACAGTTGATATAATGAGGCAAGTTTTTATTCACAACTAGTAACTGCTAGAATCAAACATTGGTACAAAGTAAGCTGTCATAATAGCTCTTGAAGTGTCATCAAACCTGGTCATGAGCCCAAGCCTGCCAAAGTACAGCTGAAAGTAATAGGAAACTTATATAGTTAATAAAAGTCACTTTTTCCAGAACTACGAACTATACCTTGTCAACAGTAGCAGACAGAATTTAGCCATTGTAAAATATATTGTAAATAGGAGTTATATTCAGTTATAAATGTAATATTAGAAACATATTTACATGTGTTTGTATTTGTATGAATCTGTGATTTTTAAAGCACACATATATAATCTAGACAAAACATAACATTATCATTATGACAATTTACCGGAAATACTGCTGATAAAAGATTGGACCTCTGTACAACAATGTTAAGAGTATCTATCTCGTCATTTTTCTCGTTATAAGTAAAAAAAAAAAAAAAGAAAGAAAAGAAAGCTTCTTAATGAAATTTATTCTTTTTTTTTTAAATTCAACATTCGATTTATTAACAACTAGCACATCTTAAATAGATTACAAGCCCTCAAAACTGTATGTTTATCAAAAATACGTGCTGCGATCTTACTTTACTTGAAAACTCTCAAATACTTTATTATCATTCATATTTTTTAACTTTAACTTTTTTCTGCTCTTTGATTTGATTAAATTAAAATTACTTCTTATTTAGATTTTTTTTTTGTTCCACTGAGTTTGAATTAAGTAAATGATTAAGCGTACTATAACATATCCAACAAAAGACAGACATTTCTCAAAGCCTAGGCTCAATATGTATATTTTTTTCTTTGATCTTTATTTAATGTTAAATATATAAAGAAAAACGGAGTAAAAAAGTTAGGAATAATTTTATAATTTGAAATTATATACATTATATTACGTATTTTTAGTTGTTCTAAATTAGCTTATATTTGCAAATTTTTAAGTTAAACAAGAAAAAAAAAATAGGTTGAAAATATGTGAATATGCATGGATAAATTTAACGTCAAGTTTCAAAAAACTTGTTTGAAAGAATGCTTTTTAAAAATATTAGTAATAGTAAAATTTTTGAAGCTGTCATAGGTGTATAGAAGGTGAATTTTTTTAAACATGCATGTGGATCTATTATGGTTGGATAAAGTTAATTAATATCAGTATTTTTATTAATATTAGACCTATATTGATTTTTTTTGCTTGCTACTTGATAATAATATTGATGATCACATAATCACATGATAACCACTTCATATGCTTACCGAAGCTGTTAACAACAGTAGCAAATGTTCCATACAGTAGTGTCATTAAGTGCAAACCTTAGTAATCAATGGATGCAAAAAGGTTGTGCATAAAAGTCACAAAGTAGAAACTAGTCTGGGAATATTGGATTAGTAGGCACTAGATAGGATATTATGCATAAACCCTCTTGTTTTCATTGATTACCAATGATTGCATTTGATGATATTACTGTATAAAGAATTTGCTACTATTAATATTCATTGTATGTATCCTTTATATTAAATAATTAAGATTTCAATATTTTTTTTAGATAAAAGTGCTTTCTTTGTATCTTTAGCCAAATTTTATTTGATGTTATGATTATTACTTTGCTGAAAAAAATTGAATACCCTTAAGACTACATATATATGAAAGGTTAGAACTTGTTATGACACTATTATTATTCAATAAAGTGGTTTGAAAATTGAAATAAAATAATAGTTTGAAGCAGCACAGGAGTTCTATTGCATTTGCATATATATTTAAGATATAAATTTAAACTATTTAGACTGTGTTTTGTATTCTGATTTGATGTTTTATATACTTTTGATGAAGCATCAAAACAATTTATTAAAATGCTATATGCTGTTTAATAGAAATGTTTCTGAACTTATATGACTAATTAATTATAGAATTATTAATCATGTATTAATGTTATCTCATCTCTTAAACTTTACATGCCTGAGGTTTATTGCAACATACATGAACATAAACCTACACCATGATTTATTTCTCAAGTAAAATAATGGTTAAAACATCATCTAACTTTTTTTTTTGAAAAGTTGTATATTTAGGGGATAAAGATAAAATTTTGAAGTCTATTTTTATATATTATAAATATCTTAGGAATATATCTTTTCTGTTTTGTTGCTAATCATTGTTTTTAATGGAATTCAAACTTGGTTCTAATCTCTTTAATTTTCTGTAATACATTGAGATTTTCTTGGATAATTGTTGTGAAAACAAATCTTATCTAATAAATGATTTTACTTCAATAAAAGTCATTCATATGATAATTAATGTAATATTTATATGCGATGTGTAATTTTGAATAGCAGTTTATTTTAATTTGGTTAATTTTTAGGTCAGACTATCTTATTGTGATTGCTAAATTTATTTATTTCATATCTTTATGCCAAGAACTCAATAAGATGTTCTTAGTTTATAGTTAGGTTAATTTAAACCTGATTTTAATGTCCTCTTATTATACATTTTTAATGGTTAGTATTAGCATTTCACATTATTGGATAAACAGAATGGAGATATTTTTGAATAGATAGAAAAGTTGTATTTCATTATACTATAACATTAAACTACTCTTGAAAAAGTTGTCCTCTAAAATAAATATTAATTTAAGCATTTTTAAACTTTATTCTATTAGTTATCAAGGATTTATTTTATACCTTTGTAAACTATATTAAGTAATTTATAAGAATCTTTTACAAAGAGAAAACAATAGCTGAGACACAATCAAAATTCCTTTAAATCTCAACCACAAATGCATTCATGTTTGGTTTTAAGTATTTAACAAATTTGTAATTTTTTTAATCTTCTCATTCCATTTCTCATTTTACTCACACATTAAACCTATCATAATCACTAAATTGGTACTCAGTGTGAGGCTGGAGTAAATAAAGGCCCTAAATACCAAATTTAAAATTAGTTTCTTTAAACGATAAGATGCATTTATATGGTAATTATTTTTAATATTTTAGTAAATTTGCAATGAAGTTCAAATTACATTTTATTGATATGAAAAATATACGATAATCTTATAATAGAGAAATTCAGTGAGATTCTGCTTTTGTGTTGAAATAATAATATAAGATATGAATAGGTATAGATTAAAATGTTAGCTATGTTACTAATGATCTTATTTCATTGTAATATGAAACAACTTGACATATTTTTGTTAGCAAGTGCTGAATTGATGTATAAGAAGGAACTGAGCATTTTATTAAGGATAATTTAGTTTATAAGTTATATATTTTCTAAACTAACATAGTTAATGGAAGAGGATAGCCATTTTCAATTGTTTAAAATTAAAAAAGCAAAATTCTCTGCCAAAAATCTATAAAGTTTACTATAACTGGGGAAGTAGATTTGGAAATTTTGCCCAAGTTATACTACAAGCACTGTATAATTTAAAGCCACCCAAGAAGCAAAATTATGCTGAAGATAAAGTCTTGGAAAATAGATGGAAAACTTCTCAAAATTAAAATAATGTCTTTTACTGTGAAAATTTCTCTACAGTAAAATGAGTAGCAGTAATATAAATCCTTGAAATAAAATAAATGTAGATGACTAAGAGTGTAAAGTCAATAAATCTAGATGACTAAGAGTGTAAAGTCAATAATCAATAATCATAAAGCAGTAACTCTCACAATTATTAAAGGCAAGATTCAAGAGGTAAAAGATAATTGCAATATTAATGCCATAAAAGTTATTGGCAATAATGATAATTTTTAGATTGTAGTCCATGCTAAGAAGAATTGAATTTGAAGCATAAACATATAATGAGCATTGAAGAAATAGTACCCACAGAAATAAAAATAGGGAGAAAAGCAAAATAAATATTGTTTCATATATATATATAAAAGGTTTGAAATACCAGGCACTCTTAAACCTGGAGCCTAATTGTAAATATATGGGATTTGAACTCACACTTTCAAGCACTTCACTATCCACACGTTCTCATAGTACTGATACACATGACCACTCACATACAGAAAAGATAAATAATCACCAATATACATATTTTGTGCTAAACCAGCACTTATCAGTTGGTCCAGATTATCATCTCTCATATATATATATATATATCATCATCAACCATTATCAATCCACTGCAGGATGAAGGTCTCTCCAAGTTTAATCCATCTTCTCCAATATTTAGCTTCTCTTCTCCACAACACCCCTGCACATTTCCTTATTTCATCCATCCATCTCACATGTGGTCTCTTTCTGGGTCTTTTACAATCTCTTGGAATCCAGTTTAAAATTTCAATTGTCCATCTATTATCATCTCTTCTAGAAATATGTCCAGCCCAACTTCATTTCAATCTTTTAATTTTTTCAATAAGGTCACTAACAACTGTTTGTTGTCTTACCCATACATTGCGTTTTCGATCTCTTCTTGTTACTCCCAACATACGTCTCTCCATACTCCTTTGAGTGGTCTGAAGTCTCTGTATTGCTCTTCTATTAAGTGTCCAAGTCTCAGATCCATAAGTAAGAACTAGTAAAACACATTTGTTAAAAACGATCCTTTTCAAACACATAGGCATATTTCCTTTTAGTATCAAGTTATTTCTACCAAAAAGCACTCCAACCAAGTTTAAATATATATATATACATGTGCTGGTATATATATATATATATATATATATATATACCAGCATATATATATATATATAACTGAGCATTGATATTTATATATATATAGCATTATATATATATATATATAATCAATGCTCAGTTTATATTAAGATAGCAAATCCTTACACTTTAATGGACAGGCTTCAACCTACTCTAACCTCAAAATCTTCAGCCATCCATCCCATTGACAATCTGATGATGATGATAGAATTCCCAAGTCCCATGCTGATGCCAATATTGTTGTCATACCCATGTTGATCTGAAATCACTCTGACCCCTCATCTATAGGACAGTATCCATTTAAATACATAGAGGGATGGGAGAAGGCAGGCTTAATATGTAAGATTTGAAATACCAGGCACTCTTAAACCTGGAGCCTAATTGTAAATATATGGGATTTGAACTCACACTTTCAAGCACTTCACTATCCACACTATCTCATATATAGAAATTGTATTTATTGAAGTGATTAACTAAAATCACCCAGTGCAGTATTAGTAATAAATACCACTGAGATATAAAAAGAATGTATAGATAGAAACATTTTAAAAATTATTTTGAAAAATAGAACTATCTTGGAAGAGCTCAAAATAAATAGTGATGATATTTGAAGACAATTAATTGAAAATGCAAAGTGGTAGAATGAAAAGAGAGTGATTTTATACCTAGACATAAGACTAATTTTAAATGGTCTTTAGGAGATACAAATTTGGCTCATTACAATGAAGATCTTAAAAAGCTCTATCAAAGAAACATTTCTTTGATTTTATAGTTAGCAGTTTATAAAAATTATTCATCTTCCAAGGTAGTGTAACCAATAGTTTAATAAAATTGTTTACTTATCATGAGGAGAAAGAAATGTTATAATCAATAAATCAAGAGAAGTCATGCCTACTAGAGATGGAAATTTAATAGATGAAAAGGAATGTTCATTCTCCATAGTGGTGGAGGGGTTTGTTTTACACAGTAGTCATGTAAACCCAAGAGATAATAGTAATTTTGAAGCTGAAAACATGAAAAGATATGATAGGATTCCAAGCTGATACATATGTAGAAATAAGATGTGATATGTTGGACTATTTTCATCATTTGTGAGTGAATGCTGAATGTATAGAAAATTTTAAACTTTATTTAAACTTTCAAATACAAACAACTTGTTAGTAATAACACACAATTAGACACCTTTAGATTCTTGAATATCGATTTTAAGGCAAATGCTCTACCAACTGAGCAATACATTTAGATTTTGTCACATTTTTGAAAATGGCTACTTGTCAGTTGCCACAGATAAACAGATTCATCTCACATAATAACGAATATAATTAATAAGATGATATAATTAACCATGTCACATAGTATTTTCTTTTGGAAATTTGGAATGTGGAGAAGAATTTAAAATGATATAAGCTTATAATTTTAATCTGAGATAAATTAATTAATTTTAAACGATTTTTTAGTTATAAGTGGAACATAAGGAGTAAGTAAAATATTTTTTGATATAGATTGAGAAGCTAATGTGAAGATATGAAAAAAAAATTTCTAAAAAAATAGTAATTTAAATTTTAATGACTTTTTTAAAAAAATTATATTGCACAAAGAGTTTTAATGCATTTTATTTATATTAATATAAAATGAAATTCAATTTTTAAATAGTTAAAAATTCTTTTAAAGGCAATCCATAGTTTAGCCACTCTATATTATTAGTCGACATTTTTCAAACTGTTCGCAATTAATTAAAGAACTACAAATTTTAAAAAATATATTTTTGGTTTGATAAGTGTTAAGACACTGTCCATGAAACAAAATTATAACAGTACTATGATATAGTTAGTTTTCACAGCTGCAAAATGAAAAGTCCGATGTTTTTGTTTAGATTTTTTTTTTTAAGTAAGTATATCCTGTTTTGACTAATATTGTGGAAAATTAAGTTTGAACTTATGGATAAAAGCGAAGTTAGTAATTAAAATTTGAAAAGATATTGTTTGAGACAAAAAATAAAAAATAATGCAATTCCAACTAGCACGCACATGTTCAAAAACTGTAACTGGATGTGGAGTGAACCCACAGAAAACAAATAAATAATTATTAACTTATGACACTTCATAGTTAAACAGCAAACATATGGATCTCATAGCGGAGTAATCATGTATTCATTTAACATGCCTATAATCAGGGTTTAAATCCAGTCTGGGTGAAACTTGACGGGTTTAAAGGTTTGAATTAGATTAGTAATTTATATTTCAGATTGTTTTTGTTCAAATCATTAAGTGGGCACCAGTTCTTTTTAGTAGAGAGCGAAATAAAAAAAAATTTCAACATTTGTCATTCAGTGATTAGCAAACCGGGAAATAAATGGCTTTCTCCTCACTAGCCCTCCATAAGTTGCAGTTGTGAAATAAGAGGGGAAGGGAGAAGGCTATTTTTACATTATCTTTCCGAGAGATATAAAGCATTTTAGATGGGATAATAAAATCAAAATAATATCTGGGTCAATGAGATGGGGGATTTTCTGTACCTAGTTAGGAAGAAGTATTAAAAATTATGCTTCTGAAGTAATTTATTATTGTATTATATATATGTATATTCAGATATTTATACGTCCAAACCCTGATGATGAGATTAAGCGAGCAATAAATTTTTTTATTAAATTTATCTATTATTCACTACAGTTATTTCGTTATTATAAGTATTCAAATTTTTTTTTTCATGTTTGATATGTCAAGTTCAATTTTATTTTTATTTTTCCAGTTCTGAGACACAAATTAGGTAATTAAAAATTAATATATTATAAAAAAATTTCATATCAATATTATCGTAATTAAAGCCAAGCCTTCCGTTTTAGATAGTAAATTATAAAGAGGAAGTGTATCACATCAATTATTTTAATATTTAAGTCTCAATTGCGATACACTTCTTACTTAATTTTATACCAATAAAAGACTTGGAAAAACAACACGAATTTTCTTTTAAAAGTAGATTTGAAAGTTTAATAGTACTGCATATTCGTTATTATTATTTGCTGTTTTATTAAAATATCTTTCGGTCTTAATCTTCATTAAACAGATTGACAAAGATGTTTTTAGATGCACTCTTAATAAATATTATTTATGAACTCGAAAATGTGTGTGTGTTTCAATTTAACGTTCCAACACTAGTAAAGATATTTGCCAAATATTAATGAAACAATGGCCTTTCTCTTATTTTTTTTTTGCATGTTTTTCAACTTATAACATATTTTGATATTATTATAAAAGCCTGTGCATCTTATCACAGTAAAATAACTATTGCAATGAAATTGCATGTATAGAGTTATTATTTCATTTAATTTATTGCATAGAAATAAGAAGTGAACACCCTATCAAAATAACATAAAGGTAATAGTAAAATTTCATTTAAGAATACTACATGAAATTTTTAAAAATTCAATGGGAAGATCATTGGTCCATTCAATGTGTTCTTCATCCTGCTGGATCCAATACTATAGAGACCCCTATTCATCACATTTTCAGTGGGTTGGACATGTAAAATGAATTAACAGTATTAGACTTAACATCATATGATCACCATTTCTCATGCTTGCATATAACTGTTATTAAAACAGGCAAAACTCATTATAGATATTACCACTCAGTGCAAGCTAGAGCAATCAATGGATGTCAGAAGGCTTGTGTATAAAATCCCCATCTAGTGCCTACTCATCCAATATCCCCAGACTAGTTTTTGGCTTGTGGCCTTTGTCAGTGAGGGGACTTGGATATGAGAGTACTGCACCTAGATCTTAGGGTCTTTTTTTTTCTAAAATACTTCAAAACCTAGTTTAATTGTATCTCTAGGTGCAGTGCTTTCAGATCCAAGGCTCCTCACTGATAAAGGCCACAAGCCAGAAACTAGTCTGGGGATATTGGATGAGTAGGCATTAGATGGGCATTTTATGCACAAGCCTTCTGACATCCATTGATTGCTCTAGCTTGCATTGGGTGGCAATATGTATAGTGAGTTTTGCATGTTTTAATAACAGTATTAGACTTCCTAAAGGAGATATTTATGGGGAATGTTTAGCATGGTTTTTATGAGAGAGGTAGACCATGTCTATGTTATAGGAATTATCTCAAGGACATCCTACAGAAGTGCACTGTTGATGTGTTTTATTAGGAAGATATCACAGAAAATATAATACATTGGAGAGCTACAATTAAACTTGGTTTTGAAGTATTTTAGAAAAAAAAGTTTTCTGCAAAAATCTCAAAATATTAAATAATTAGGAAGGTAAATAAATCAGCATGTTTTATATGTGGATGTACAGGTAGTTTAAATTGTTTTATAGCCATTTCAAAATTCATGCCAAATGATTTACTACTTTTATTTTTGTCTTGTCAACTTTTTTTATCTTGAAATTGGAATGGCCATATTCATTTGTGAATCACTGATGATGATGATGATAATATATTAATTGCCAATACATTTTTTTATTAATTATGATTCTGGTTTTAAAAAAAGATGATGTTGAAAATTTTTAGAATTATTAATTTAATTGTTTATGAAAAAAAGTTTTTTTTTAAAATTCTATTAGGTTAGAATATATAATTTTTTCTATAGTACAGGCTTTTTCATACCTGCACTCCAATATGTAATATGTAAGGGATTTGAACCCAGACTTACATAACCCGCAGCTATACACACTATCTCATACTGCTGACACACTTGATCACACACATGTTGAAAGTTGTGAGAGAGTGGATTGAGGCCTGTCTATTAAAGTGTGAAATTTGGCTATCTTAATATAAGTTGAGCATGATTGTATATATGTGTGGAGATGATAATCTGAACCAACTGATGAGTGCTAGTTTAGCATGAAATACATGTGTTGGTGATTGTTTATCTTTCTGACATGTGTGTGATCAAATGTGTCAGCAGTATGAGATAGTGTGGATAGTTGAGGGTCATGTGAAAGTTTGGGTTCCAACCCCTTATATATTACTAGGTTAGATAAATTTGGAAATTTGGATGAAGTATGAAAATTATAAAATATATTTCCAGAAAAAGAAGTAATAAAATGACTTTTTTATTGATAGTCAAAAAGCCTTTGATAAAGCAGATCATTCTATTTTTTTATTTTGAAAAATAAGGATACCTGTTAAAAGGAATTACAGCCTCTGTGGAATGCCTGTGAAAATTAAATTTTTACAAAATAAATAATCTCATTTCAAAAATATAAGCATAAAAAAGAAAGTGTTGTTTTCTTCTTACTTATTTATAATGAATATTAACATGTTAATTCATTATGATAATAAGATGGCATTTAGTTTAGCTAATAAATATGGTTCTTTATGCATAATTATAGTGGTGATATATTAAAAAGGTGATTAATAAAAATAGTAAAATTTGGCTTGAAAATAAAGGTGGATAAAGTAAAAGCTTTCAAATTGATGATAAAGATGAATATTATTCAAACAAGTTAAAAAGAGTTTTTATTCTGAAGATTTTTGATAATGACATTCTATTGGTATTTACATGATGACTATTTCTTGGATTAGCTGATTGTTAAATGACTTTAGAAAAATTCAAATAATACATTTAATTGTAACAACACAGATATTAACATAGAACAAAACATTTTGAGTGGATATATTCTCTTCTTTTCATCAGATATTGCTTATATAGGAGTGATTTACCAATATGCTTTAAAATAAAAACTTTTTTGATGTTTGCAATCTTCCATGGCTTATATGTAATGGTTTACAAAATGGCTTGGATGTAGAATATAAACAGAGAATATGCTATTGAGAAAATTATTTTGAATACACAAAAAAGACCTGATCAGTATCAAGGCATTAATGAATAAAGATAATAGTAGTGAAAAATGTATTACAGGAAATAAAGAACCTGAAATAGAAATAGGTGAGATATGTAATAAAAGATGATAGATAGTCTATACTTACTATGGGATGAATACTAAAAAAAAATAAAGGCAGTCCAAAAGAAGATTGGTAATGAACAATTTGGTATTTGTGAAAATCATAAGATTAAATGAGCTATAAAAAGATATGAAAAGGTATTAAAAAATACTACTGCCCAAAAGTAAAACATATTAAGATAACAATAACAACAGTAGGATTACCTAGCTTTAATATTTTTGATTATTTGTCTTTCATCCAGTTTGAGATATGTTTCCAATACTCTTTTGCCCTTTTGTTGTCTCTACTAAAAATGGAGTAACAATAATTTTTATTTTAACTTTTCATCTAATGTTTTATTTTCTTGTGTTGTTTTTCATTTTTATTTTTGTAAGATATAAGATTTTTATGAGTCCCTTCATTTCTCTGAATGTTAAGAGTGGAAAAATCAGGGTAATAATGTATTTCTACTGAGATAAAATACAGTTAATTACTATTCATGATAGCTTACAACTGTCCATAACACATTTTAATCTAACACTTTATGTACCTAGTAAAAGATTTGTATATTAGATATTTAAAAGCATTGGTGATTATAAGTTTGAACGATTGTATTAAAAATAAAAATTTACATTTAAATAGCTTACCTTATAGCAATATCTAACAACAGTTGAAACTGTAATATAAAGAAATATAGTATTTAAAAAGTGATGATTAATGAGATATTATGAGAATAGACTATCTAAAATCAATAATTAAAAAATATAAGACTTGATAGCAAAAAATATCATAATTACATATAGAAGTTAGATGTGATAATATGTTGGGCTATTTCCATCATCTATCAGTAAATGTTAAATTTATAGAAAAAATTTAACTTCATTTAAACTTTTCAAATTCAAACAACTTTTAGTAATAACACACAAATAGACAAAACAGGTATTGACACAACATTTCAATTAGTATTATTCTCCACTCGTCTTCAGGTGTTGCTGGCCTGATCAATGACAGTATTAGCATTGGATTCAAATTCATACCTTTAGATTTTCAAATATCACATTTAAGGCAAACACTCTAACCAATTAAGCTATTTTGTCAAAGGCAACAGATAACAGAAATTTCATATATTTATATATGAGAGTTGATTTAAATCCTTCTGAGTCCTTCCATTTTTTTTTCTTAGAGCAAGGTTAATTAGAGGCTTCCATACATTGTGTATTGCCACACTAGATTGACTTATAGGATTATTTGCCTTTGTCATATGAGCAGTTTCCTTGAATTTTCTTCTTTGCGTCTTTTTTTTAATCCAATATTTTTTGTATTTTCCCAATTAAACATATGGTCATTAGCATATACATGGTTTGCTACTGTAGTCCCAACTGTTTTTCTCTTTTAACCATTAGTTTGTCTTTTTTCAATTAATATATACCTTCATTACAAATCTTCCGACAACTATAGAAGTTAGGTTTGGCAGTTGAAGAAAAAACTGAACAGGATTGATGGTCATGGAAATAGATTCAATGCAAATGACTACAGGAAGAACCTAGAGAAAACTCATAAGCAATGAAAGAATTCAAAAAACTGTGAATATTAAAGGTGCTATAGTGAATAAAATTAGAATAAGATAATTGTAATAATGTGATAATACTAGAAAAGAGAATAACAGGGTATTCAAAGAGGAAGTGAAAAGAAGTAGATAACAAAATTTGCAGGTTAATTTATGAACAGACAGAGATGGATGGCATTTGGAAATCAGAAGACAACATTGAATTTTGTAGACCAATAAGAAAAAGATTTAAGTTTTAATATATTTTATGTTTCTGTTAACTTTTTCCAAACATTATTGATTAATTTTATTTTTTTTTAGCATTCCGTGATAACAGAAAATAAATTAATCAGAAAAAAAAAAGTTTTTAATTGTATGAGCATTTATTTTATATATATATAATTTATCTGTAAAACTTTAGTCTAATAAAATTTTAATTTAAAGCTGACTGAACTTTAAAACATAAAATTATTCCAACTAATAATACCCTAATTATAACTGATCTGTGGGAACATTTTTGGTTTTCTTTATTGTGACTTTTGTTTATATAGTTATCTTAATTGTGACTTTTGTTTATATATATATATAATGATTCTGATAACTTGATAAAAACTAAATATTAAAAATGAATGATAACTCATACAATGTAGAATAAATCTTTTGGGGGAATTCAATATATTTTTGATACTAATAGAATTTCATGTTAACTAAAAGAGATGTTTTTTTACAGTGGTGATTTTTTTTATAGGCTGATAACTTGAACCCACTTCAAAAGGAAAATCTAATTTTTAACATATTTAAATTTTGTTTTAAGCCTTCAACAAGTGTATTTATAAAAATAGCGATAAACGTATTATTTATTATTTTTATATATTGTATTTATTTCAGGATATCCCAGGAACCCTTTTCTTATATTGTAACCTGTTGTTTAAGTTGTAATAAATTAATTCATTATTTGAAATGTACCCGACATTATCTGATGGGATCGTCTCTAATTGAAAACTATTTACAACAATATTGATTTCTATTACTAGTGATAATCATTCTTTTTTAGATTTTTTAAAATAAATATCTCATTCAGGTCATTTAAATAATTTATCAATTATCTGGGCCAATTGATGAGCGCTGAAATGTGCTTCTTGGATATCATTTATCATTTTGTTCACATGTCTTGAATCATATGTTTCAGTAATGTGTGATGGAATAAAAGTTTTAAAAAATTTATTTAATTATACATATAAAAGTTTAAGTATCCAAAAATAATGCTTATATGAAGTTAAATTGCAACGAGCTATATGGCTACTTAAAAAAGTGTATTTCTAAGATATTTATAGTGTGATAAGTAGGTTTGATTTCTGAGCTGGAGGATGGTTGTGATAGGATTGAACTAAAGGTGAATGATGCATTGATAAAATCAAACCTTACAATAATATTTATTGAAAATAAACACCATCCAAGTGTCAGATTATCATAAAATTGTTGCTTCTCCAATAAGTTTGGCCATAAAAAATATATATCTTGGGTAATTCATTTATTAACTAAATAAATTTAATTTTGTCTCTTTTTATTAATTAAAAATATAGTAAAAATTAGTATGCTGTATATACTTATTTTAATCCAGATGTGGTTTCAACAAATATTTTGGAGTGTGAGCATGAGTAATAGAAATTTTTGAGTTATGAATATTTATTTGATTACATAATTTTCTTATACTGAATGTTACTTATATATGTAAGTAAAGGGATTTGAACTTAAGATTTTTCAGTCTATATTCATCCTCCACTCTATCTCAAATAACTGATACACCAGACCACATAGATGTAAAAAAGATAAATGATCCCCAATATAATATTTTGTGCAAAAACAGCACTCATAAGTTGGGCCAGATCATAATCTCCCACACATGCATACAATCAGTGTTCGGTTTATATTAAGATAGTAATTACTTAAATTTTACTGGACAGGCTTCAATCTTCTCACCCTTACAACTATTTAACCATTCATTTCATTGAAAAACCAATGATAGATCACCCAAAGCCCTTATTGGATTTGGTATTGTAGTCATACCCATATAGACATCATATCAACCTAACCCCCTATATTGCCATATCTTACATATCAATATATATTAATAGGAAAGTGATGGGATGAACTTATATTATGATAGAATCTTTTTCCATGGCAATATGTAATTTGCTTATATTGAATATTTTTTATATAAACAAATTATATATTGTCTTGGAAACATATTTACATTCTGATATTGTGCTTAATAAGAATTAATATTTACAACTTTAAATTGATTCAAAATATTTCTAAATTTAATATCTGAATATTGACTCATTGTAAATCAAAAGATTTTGTGAATGTTAATGTTTAACAGAAATAGTGGACTTAATCGGTGAAGAATTTATTAGCTTCATGCTCCCAAATCAAAATGCTTTAGAGGAGTTCCTCTTATCTTTATGAAGTCAAATCTTGCATTATGATTTTGAGAGGTCTCTCTTGCTAAAATTAAGCACTCAAGGTGCATGTATTGAGGTTTTTGCCTTATATAAGTATTACATCATAGTATAAATTCAGTCCATTCTTTTTCTATTAATATGTATTGATACATAATGATACAGTAATATGAGATGTTATATTGATGTGGTAACTGCAATATCAAATCCAAAATGTGTTTTGAGCATTCCATTATCAGTTTTTCAATGAAATGCATGATTGAATAGTTGGAAGGGTGAGAATATTGAAGCCTGTCCTATAAAATTTAAATAATTACTATCTTAATGTACACTAAACACTGATTGTATATAATTATGATCTGTTCCAACTGATGATGTTGGTTTTGCATGAAATAAATATATTGGGGATCATTTATCTTTTTTGCATATATATGGTCATGTATATTGGTTGTTTGAGATGGAGTGGAAAAAAAATATTGAGGTTTAAATCCCTCACTTGAATAGTTTTTTTTATATTTTTAGGTAGTCTCAAATATTTTTTTTGTCTCAAAGTTAAAAGATATCTCTAGGTTTTCATTAAAATAATATGTATAGAAATACATATCATGCTATCTATATAAATTAATCCAATAAGGAAGTAATTAAAATGAACAATGCATCTTTTACAAATATTATTTTAACTGAAACACACAGGCTTATTATAGTAGAGATGTCTTCCCATCCCTTGTATTAATTGAATTATGTCCTGTCTATGAGGGATCAGATTGACCTTAGGTCAACATGGGTGTGACAAGAATCTCAGCCTCAGTGTGGCCTTTGATCATTCCGTCATCAGATTTTCAATTGGATGGACAGTTGGAGAGTTGAAGTGTGGAGTGGATTGAAGCCTGTCCATTAAAATATGAGTATTGGCTATCTTAATATATATATATCTGAACACTTATAGCATATATGTGTAGAGATGATAATCTGGACCAACTGATGATTGCTGGTTTAGCATGAAATACATATATTGGTGATTATTTATCTTTTCAACATATATGTGTTCAAGTGTATCAGTGTTATAAGATAGTGTGGAGAGTGGTGGGTCATGTGAAAGTCTGTGCTCATATACCCTATATATTAAATATTATTTTAATATATAACTTTAATATAATAAAATTTAAATATGTAGTGCATAATGTAATGTTAATTTTTTTTAAATAAAAAAAATATCTTTTTTTAAAAAAAAAGCAATTTATTGTTTACATACAAAAGAATATATACTTTTATGAAATTTGAAAAAAAAAATTATTATTTTTCCATTACGCTAAATTATATCAAAGTAATATATATATATATATTTCATTACTTCAAAGCAAAAAAAATTGGATTTTTTTTTCCTTTTACCACAGCTATCTATATCCAGGGCTGACTTATCCAAAATCCCAGATTAGTTTTAAGCTTATGAGTTTAATCAGTGAGATGATTTGGACCTTGGGATAGTAACTAGACCTTCAGGATTTAATGGCCCAAACCTTTACCTGCCATGTTTTTCCACTCTAAGACAGCGTGCCTGTATAATCATGTAGATATCAAACCAGTTCATTATTTATATAGTACAGGGGTCCCCAACCTTTTTGCACTTAAGAGCACATTCTATAATACCAGCCAGGTGGCGAGCACCATTTATTTTTTTCAACCAGATGGCGGGCACCATTTATTTTTCAATGTAAATTTATAGTTGGATATTGTTAATAATACACATAATGTACAAAAAATATTTATTTCAAAAATAAAATTTTAACATATAATTAATGTTTATATTTTTACGCTGTAAAAGTATAGTATGCCCTACAATTTGATTACAATATAATACAATAATTTATAAGAAATTTTAAAAATTAAATTTATTTGTATCAGATAAATAATTTTTTATTGTGTTCGGATAGCGGCGGGCACACATAAAATGGTCTGCGAGTGCCATGGTGCCTGCAGGCATAGGGTTGGGGACCCCTGATATAGTATGACACCCTTATTAAGATTATTGACTGACATTTATTAGTTATTAAAGCTTGCAATAGATGGCGTATCTGTACTGAAAGGACTAAAGTATGCAGCTGAAACAGCAACGTGTAAGTTAGTCATGTGACATCTTATTGATTTTATACTAATTCTGGCCATAGGATATAAATATTTATAGTTGTATATAGATACTGCACCTTTCACGATAGACCAGCTCTCTTTAATTGGTCCAGTTCAGTACTCATCAATTCAAATTATTACACTTTAAATCTCAGATAAGGCTTGATATAATCTCCAGTTTATTAACTAATTAGTAATAGTCATTATTGTATTTATCTGATACAGTGAATGCAAGTTTGATATAGTAAAACAAAGTGTAATATATATATATATGTATGAATGTTCATATAAAATAATAAGCAATATTATTATATACAAATATCAAGTTTTTAGAAAAATTATTTTAAACTCTTTTGCAATATTATTGTTGTCTTTATTATTAATGCTAATAATAATAATATCAATTAGTAGTAGTTTAATGTTGCTGTGCTTTCTTTGAAATAATTTTTACAAGTTTTATAATGTTCGAAAAAAGTTATAAAATGTAGTTATTCTTTATTATGGGGCTGTAAAAAAAATTATCCATGGTCCGTTTTTATTATTTAATAATTGCAAACTTCATCTGCTGTTTATGTCAGACTTTAATTCAGCTCCACAGTAATTTGTCTAGGATCATTCTTCTTGTCTCATCCAATTTAATAGTTGTAACTGTAATTATAATTTAGAAAAACAGAAACGATGGTCAAATCTATATAATTGGGTAAATGCAAAATTATGCAGGCTATCAGTCTTTCATTTCTCGAGAAATATTTTATTTTTAGTTTTAAAAAGAGAAGAAAGATTAAACAATTTTAAAAATAAATTGTTTTCGTCAATGAAAAAGATTCTTTTAATATGTATTCACACACACATACTTCATGACTTATAGAATCTTCTGGCAAGAAGCAAAGTTTCAATGATATCGCAAAATCATTAACTTTAAAAAATTATAATCAGTCGTATTGACATTATATGTGTATACGGTCTCATAGTATAGTGATAGCATGCCTACTTTTTATGATTTGAGTTTAAATCTTGTTTAGGCCTAAGTTAATCATCTTTATCTATTATCAAAAATCATCTACGCGATAAAAGTCTATGAAATTACATTCAGTTTTCTAATACATGGTTCCTTCTCTCCACATTACTCCAGTAGACCTTCTTACGGCACTCATTCATCTCATATGTAATTCTTACTGCATATTTTACAATATCTTGTTATCCCATTTAAAATTTATTGTACTATTACTGTCATTTTTTTCAATATCATGTTGAGCCCAACTCCGTTACAGCCTCTTAATTTTTTTTTTCTGGCAGATGTCTTTTTTTCATTTTACCCCTCCTTATGAATCTCAACATATATTTCTCCATAGTTCTCCATTTGGTATTCAGTCATTGTATTGCTCTTCTCAAGATCTTATATTCATAAGTAAGTATAGATAAAAGGCAATTAATAGAAACCATTTTCAAATACATAGATACAACTTTCTTTTAATACTAAATTAGTAGAAGAAAATATAAGGCAAAAATGAATTCTGTTGTGCAGTATAATAAAGATAATGAGGTTTTAAAAACTGTAAATGAAATTAAATCGTGCAAAGTATGCATAAGTGATAAAATTTTAATGGAACTACTAAAAGTTTCAATAGATATTAAAGATTCAAACTCAGACTTTCACATGACCCTCAATTCTCCATGCCATCTCATATTGTTGACCCACCTGAAACACACATGTTGAAAAGATAAATAATCACCAATATACTTATTTCATGCTAAACCAGCATTCATCAGTTGGTCCAGATTACCATCTCTACACATATAGACAATCAGTGCTCAGCTTTATATTAAGATAGCACAAAATATGCATATTGGTGATTATTTATCTTTTCAACATGTGTGTGATCAAGTGAGTCAGCAATATGAGATGGCATGGAGAGTTGAGGTCATGTGAAAGTCTGAGTTTGAATCCCACATACATTATATATATGCAGTTTTAAGCCTGTATAGTGTATTAATAGATATTCAGTTAATATTTGTAATGCAACTATAAAAAAAAAAAATAGTAAGCAAATTGTTTTACAGAATTATGAGTTTTTTGAAGGTGAAATATCTAAGGTATTATAGAATATACTTAATAAACATTTGTAGCAGATTATCCTGTTTATAGAAGAACAACAATTTAACTATATAGTACATCAGCATGAAGATCTTTGGTCAGAGAAATCCAAAAAAATTCTGTAATCATATTTTATATAAAAAATTGCATTTTATTAGCCATCCACAGACATATTTCACAATTTTTTTTTAAATTTGTAATACATATAGTCTTAAAGTTGATGTTTTAATTTTAAAAAAAATGGAAGAGACCTTATAATCAAATAACAACAGTACTGTTTTCTTTTCTTTGATTGATTTATTCCTTCACAATCAGTATCCACTCTATTTGTGAAGATATTTTGAGAACATTTTTGGAATAACTAAAAACATTTATTTTGAGAAATTTATTAAGATTCATGGTTATTTTTTTACAATATTTTTGTAATAATTATTAAAAATCAAAAGTATACATATGTGGCTATTGTTTTATATGTATATGTTTTATTTTTAAAAATAGAAGATAATCACTTTTAGTGTAACATTATTAAAAAAATTTCACTGTTCAGATAACATCATTTTATCAAAATTACAGGTAATATATCTTTTTTATAATTCCCTTTCTCGTTGCTATATTACTTTTCTCTCATGGATTTCATTCTATTGTTGTTTTAAACAATTGGCGTAATAATGTTTATATAATATTAAATATACCCCCACATATACATATATGTAAATTATTACATGAGCTGCAATGTGCATTAATATTTGTCTTGCATTGGTTGTGGGTTTGCGTCCCGGCCGATGCTATGACACTTAAAAAAAATATTAAAGTTTTCATTTTGTCCTTTTCTATTAGTGATTTTAAATACAGTGTGATTGCAAGTTCAAATTGTTATTAAAGTTTACTGCATTAAATATCTGTACTAACTACATCCTAATAATCCTTCATTGATTTTAATTTTGAATTACTTTTAAACAAAATAAGTAATAAAAAATACTGTTAAGTTTTGAATTAAAATCTTGTGATAGTTATAGTGTTTCTCCAGATAAAATAGACAGTTGTCAATTGGCAGTTTTAGCAATTATTATTTGAGAATGAAATAAATTGACATAATTTTTTTTAATACTACATATATAGATAATCATATTTTGAATAAGCCTCCTAACTGGTCCAATATATATATATATATTCACAGAAATCAGTCAACAATTAGCAAACCCCAAAGTCAATAACGTTTAACAATCTCAATCTGTTGTCAAGGCAAATATATATATAATCAATGTAACAATAAACTTTCTAAACACTACTGATAACAATGCACCAACAATGCACCAATTTCTTTATCGAATCATCCAGAAAATATAAAATGATTTGCATCAGCTTTTGCAGAACCTATAGAAATGGGAAATGTAACTATTGATATTCTAAATTTAATTTTGGGGTTACCTTGAATGATATCATAGGTCAGACTTCCCACCTTTGTATGTTCTGAGAAAGCAAATATAAATGATCATTTTATGTTTTTGTATTTATCATGTTTGAAACATTGTATTTATTAATTATTATAATGACTTTAGTAAGCATATACATAATTTTATGGCTTATCAAATATGTAATGCAATGAATATAAATCTATCTACAGAAAAAAACAAACCTGAATACATTACTAGATAACTGACAAACAAGATTCACAAAGTATCATTTAAATGAACTTCTAAACAACACCCATATTTTGTTTTATTAATGCCAATATATTTTGTCAGATTTACAAATACGTTTAAATGATTTTTTTGGAATATTGCTTGAGAATTACCTTAGTAATATATGCACACTTGGGTGTTGTATGAAGTGGCTTACTAATTATTTCACCTTTATAGTTGAAAGGAGGTTGCCTTGACAAGAGTTTGAGATTGTTGATTTTTATTGATATTAGAATTATCTAAGTGTTGATTGGTTTTAATGATATATATTATCCTTAAGTCCATTTTTTGTGATAACTATTTGTTTCAATGCTATGAAAATATATCTCATACCAAAAAATTTTTAGCTAGAAACACACAGTCATTGTATTCTAAAAGTTATCTTAATTAGTCATCTTTTGGGTAACTATAAGTGCAGATATAGAAAAGGAGAAAAAATATATTAGGGTAGTTATGCAGGTATAATACTATTAAAATTAATAGTTTATTTGTAAATCACTAAATTTGTAGTTAATAATTATATACAGCTAACAAAAAATTGGACCAATTACACAAAAATATATTGAAAATAACAACAACAACAACAAAACTAATGAGATCAACAATTGATATAGTATTATGAGAAATTTTTATAAAAATTAACTTAAATACTATAAATTTTACACAGTCACAAAATAGCAACAACAACAAAACTAATAAGATCAAGAATTGATATAGTATTTTTTTTTCTTATATGTCATAGCATCAGCCCAGAAGCGAACCCGCTATCCTGGGACAACTGCTTCTAAAGCAGCCATCGCTGACCTCTCGACCACCAGAATTGATATAGTATTATGAGAGATTTTTATAAAAATTAACTTAAATACTATAAATTTTACACAGTCACAGAAAGTCTGCCATAAAATAAAATAAATTAGCCATTTAAAAAGTAGTTTGAGATCAACAAATTTACCAGATTATTATAAAAAGAAAAATCTTGAATAGATATTTTTCAAAATGTAATGAAAAAATCTTTACCTACTGGTGATGGTGATGACGTATTTAAACATGTTCTTCCTATAAAAAGAAAATTAATGGACCAAATAATAAAAATGGCACAACCAGTCAGTACTCATTCTTCAAGTCATATAAATATAAATGTAAACTTCATATCAAAAATAAAGGCAAAAAATGTTTTACATAATTCAAATGTATTTATTAATATTTTCTGTTTAGTTAAGATTATAAATAATATCAAAAATAGTTATAATAAAGTTAAGCAAAAATAAATGAAGGTGTATTTTTTTTCTAATTTGATTTTATAAAAATAATCAAGTTAATAGATTAAAAGTTAAAGTAATTAAAATTATTTCATATAACTGATTAAAAAATACCTAATCACAAAACTATACTTTATTTATATTAATTATTTGTTTATACAGAAAAGCAACATTTTCAAACATCTACTACAGCTTCTCTTTCCGATAACACTTTAATAAACTTCGTTATTATTGGTCATCTTTTTTATACTTTTTATAATATTTTAGTATCTAATTTTAAATTTATTTGTTCATTTAGTGACATTTCTTATTACAAAATGTCCAATTTAGTTTTATTTCAGTGTTGTTGTTTTTAATTTACAAATATATTATAGAAAATAAATTTCTACATAATACTAGTATTGATTGATTTAATGGAAGATATTATCTAATTTTTAAAATGTTTTATATTGACCCAAGAATTCTTTTTACACTTTGACATTAGAAATTTCTTCTATAAACACAATTATTTAATAAAAATATTTATACTTAAATATGAGTGCAAACATTATATAGATGTAAACAAAAATATTAAACCACTACTGTAATCATGCCATAATTTGGCATAGTCCAATTTTATTTCTTTGAAATATTCTTTCTGACTTTAAGAAAGATCACGTGATCAATAACAATTTATTATTGTAGTTGTTTTTCCACCTTCTTTTCTTATGAACATTGCAAAGTCTGTTATCATATTATACTATTTTAAGATGACCTTTTCACCTTTTATTGTTAGCAATGCTTTTTATAAATGTGTTTTTTAAAGTTTCAACTGCTCAATAGTCATCTTCAGATCTATAAATACTATTAAATTATTCTATGATTTATTTCTTCTAACATGCAAATCTAAAATTCTTATAATAAAAATTCTTTACATTATAGTTTAGTGACTTCTAAAATATTAATTACCAGAGATATAAAATAAAAATAAAGTTATTTATGAATATACACATGTATATATGTATATATGTACATATACATGGTAATTCTGTGAGCTTTTGATAACCAATACATGCAACCGTGTTTTTTAATAACATGTTAACAAAAAAAATAGGCATATTCACCTGTGCTAATAGCTCATGAAAGATATGTATGCTTCTATTTCTATTATATATACATATAACACTATATAGGACCACTTTATTCTTAGAGGTTTTCTTGCAAAAAAAATGAATGCATGAATTAAAATTGTCAGCTCATGGAGACTTGTCTGTTTCCATTTCTATTACATACTCATTTATGTTTATTTAATATATTCATGTGTTTACTATAATTGTTTTATAGATACATGCTTTCAGCTACTATGAATGGAGGCTTCTATAAGCAAATTCTGTAAAAAAATGTATTTTTCTCTATTCTAGTGCAATCTATTGTAAGCTAGAGTAATTAGTGTTTACCAGCTATTGACACAATTTCTGGTTTTTGACTTCATCAATAAAATCTTAGATTCAAACCTGGAACCAATACAGTTGTGCATCTGGTAGCCACTTGAAATTTAAAAAAACTCTATGGTTTTGAATGTAAGATCCTTAGTTTTGAATTCTAAAACCTAACTGATAAAAGCAAAAATCAAAAGCTAGTTTAAGTTTGAAGATTAATAAATTGCTTTATCATCTGTCACTGATAGCTCAAACCTATGATAGATGGTAATAAAATAAAAGTTCGAAATACTCTAGTTTACTAAAGTAATCTGAAAAATTAAGTGTATTGTTTTGTTATATTCTATAAAAAAAATTTATATAGTAGCAATCATTAGTAACAAAATTTTATTACATTTATTGCGTGTTCAAATTAATAAGATTATATAGATACGTACACGCAGATATTTATACTCAACAAATAAATGTTTACTTATATTTTATATCTTAATCGTCAATTCTTTAGCTTTAAATTTATAGTTTTTATTATATGTTATATTATAATTTTTTAAATTTAAAAAATAAAAATAGTTATATATTAATGTGTTCAATTTATTAAGATGATATAATTTTTTTTATTTATGTATGTGATCATATAGCATATATTTGTATTTACACAAACATGTGCAATATATTCACATAAAAGTGTATACAATATACTTGGATAATTGGAGTATAAATTACCATCATCACAAACCTTCTGGCAAAGACAAAGAAGAATATAGATTAGTCAACAGTGCTCTGTCTTGTGGAAAAGTCTGGAAAAAGGTCACTTATCAAAATCAGCCATTTCTCCTATCTTTTTGGATCATTGGCCAGATCATAAATTCTACATAGTTCTACCACATCTCTTATACCACCCACAAGATCAATCATCTCCATATTTTCTTTTTGTTTTCATTCACTATTTTCTCCAAATCTTCCTGCAATAAATTATTTTTGTTTCTTAGTATATGTTCAACCTAGCTTCTTTTTTTATTTCTAATTTCCTCAATCAATCTTCTTTTTCATTTATTCTTTCCAAAACTTTCTCATTTTTTATTTTATTATTCCAATTATTTTTTTCTATTCTTTTTCCTATCTATATCTCAGAGATCTGCAATATATTTCTAATTACTTTACTCATTGTCTACGTTTCACAGCCATACATTTATATACTCACACATAACAATCTTTTCTTTAATTTTCTCTTTGAAGGTTACAATTTTTTTATCTTAATAAAAAATGTCTTATTTATTATTTCTATTCTTCTTCTAACTTAATATTTCTCTTCCATCCTCACTCAAGTATCTAAATCTATTCACTTGTTGACTATCTCACCATGAATAGTAAATTGTGTTCTTTTTGTATTTCTTTTTATCAGTAAGCCCTAGGTATTCTCAACATTAATCTTCATCCCAAACTTCATAAATATTTCCTTCAATTTTTTTAACATATTCTGGAGATTCTTTTTATCGGCAGCTATAAAAGTCACATCATCTATAAATCTTATGCATTATTTGACCTCCAATATTAGTTCTTCCATGGTCTAAATACTTTACTATCATGGATTCCAAATAAACATTTCTGAGCACAGGGGACATTCAGCATTGCTACCTAATTTTTTTTCTACATTCATTTCTTCAATCTCATTATTTTATAGTCTGGTTTTTATTTCATGTCCAGTAAATATATTACAAATCAATCTTTTTTCTTTCCCAAATACTCCTTCATTTTTCGAAAAACTCATAAATTTATTCCATATTATTCTATCAAATGCTTTTTTCAATTTCGCAAAACCTACACCAATTTTTCATCTTTTTCAATATATTTTTCTATATGAGTTCTAACAATACCAGTAGCATTTTGTATGTTTCCCTATCTGAAAACTAAATTGTACCTTCCTAATATAATATTATCACTTTTTATAAATTCTTAGAGTTAAAATTCTTAATAATATTTTTGAAGCATGAGGTAACAAACTTATTGGCTTGTACTCTTCACATTTAACAGCTTTCTTCTTTTTAGCAATTGAAATTATTATAGTTCTCAAAAAAATCTTTAGTTAAATTTCATTATTATATATCCAATTTCATAGTTCAACAATTTCCTTCTTAGTAGTCTCTCTCGACTCTTTCAAAAATTCTTTGTCTTATATTACATCCTGCAGCTTTACTATTTTTCATTTTTTAATCAATTTAATTATTTTTTCTGTCAATTTGTCAATATCTTGTTCATTCACTTCCACATCTTCATTTTTAACTTTTTTTAAAACATATATTCAAGATATTCTTTTCATCTTTTTCATTTATTATCTCTAAATTCAACTTTTCTAACTCTGATCACTTATGAATCATTTTTCTTTACAGTGACATTTCCAATTATATCAAATACCAAATCATACCATTTTGCCTGTTGAAGCACTTCGATTTCTCTACATTCCTGTTCTAACCAATCTATATTTCTTTTTACTTCATTATTAATTTCTTTTCATATTCTTTGTCCTTTCTCATAATTTACTTTCTTCTCTCATTATACTTCTATCATTTTCAACATTTCTTAATCATAAACCTTAAGTGACAGCCAATCAGATGAAATAATGGCATCACATGGACTCTAAATTCTAAAACACTGGCTTGTGTTTTAGAATTTAGAGTCCCACGTGATGCCATTATTTCATCTGATTGGCTGTCACTTAAGCATTTTTAAAGCGTATCTGTTTGAAGGTATTTAGCTTTCATGTTATTATAATATTATCTGTTTATGCTTAAATTTAATATAATCATAAACCTGTAAAATTCTCATAAAAAAGTGCATTGAACTAAAAGGCATTAAGAGTTCATATTTAAATGTAGGTGAATAAAAATGATGGGAAATTAGAAAATTTGAAAAGTAATATGAAAATAAACAATATTAATATTATGGGGAAAATGGTAGAGAGGTGAAAGAAATGTGAAGAAGTAAATCATGGAGAAGTTAAATTGTTTATTCTAGAGGTGATAGAGCATTAAATGAAAAGTTGCTGTTGTTGGGGAAAAAGTGGGAAAAGTAGAACATATTGATAATAGACTTATGATGATAAAAATATCTGCAAGACCTAATGATTTGGTATTCATTCAAAAATATATACCAAATATTAATTATAATGGCATAGAAATAGGTGAACAGTATAAAAAAATGATGGAAAAATACATGAGAGAGTACAAATTCATGTATATTGTTGTTGGGAGATTAGAATGTTGTAGTGGGTAAAAGTAGTAAAAAAAATGTTGGGGAATTATTGGTGGTGGAAAAAATAATGAAAAAAGAAATTGGTTTAAAAATCACTCAAGATTTTGTCTATGTGAAAGTTTCAGGTAATAGACAAACATATTAGATGGTCTATATATTGATTAAGGATAGATATAAGAAAGTTATTAAGGTTTCACATACTTTGCCTGACATTGATATAAATTCTAATCATAATATGGTTATGGTAAAGTTAAAATTGAATTTAAAAAAAATGCAAAGAATAAAAGATATTTAAGACTTAGTTAAACTGAAAGGAATGAACAAAGAAAGCTTAGTTTTATATGTAAAAAAAAAATAACTAAAATGTATAAAGGTAAGGAATATATGAATGATTTTACTAAATAGTTGATATAAATTGAAAAAGTAATATTAAAGACATCAAAAAAAAAAGATACAAAATGTAAGTTAGAATGTATGTATGTGTGTGTATACGTGTGTATATTAATATACTATAAGCCAGGCATGTCAAACTCATTCAAACAATGGGCCACTTTATGCTACTGGTAAGATTCTCGCGGGCCACATCACACAAATTTTCTTAAAATTGTATTTTGAAAGTGAAAATGCAGGAATATAGATAGGGTAATTAAAGCATATTATGTAGTTTAGTGAATTCACTTCAATAATATACAATTGATATAGTATTGCTTTTATTTAAACATTTATTTTATCTGATTACATATTTATAAAACTACAATTTATTGTTTTTACTGGAAACTTGCCAGCGTTTTCCTCTTACTAGTTTTTCAATATCTGGATTCAAAGACTGAGAACAAGCAATTTTCATTATGGCAGATAGATGTTTATCAGTTAATCTTGATCTGTAAGCTGTTTTATTTAATTTCATGCATGAAAATAATTTCTCACATAAGTATGTACTTCCAAAAAAGCTTAAAATTTGTGCAGCAAATTTTTTAATTTCCGGGTATCGTTCACCTAAATAGGAATAAATTTTCGGAGTTCCTACTTCTCGATATTTGGTTTTTAAAATCGAATCATTCTGGAAATCAATTAATTCCAGTTGTATCGAAGTCGGAGCTTTTTCGACTTCAAAGGCAAATGGTCCCGTGAAAAGAGAAAAAATTTCTTCGAACTCCTTGAAATCATCAAAACGTTTATCGAATTCGTCTTTTATTTTTTCAATTTTTGCAGAGTGATGTGAAAACAAGCAACTTTGATTTTGTGCTTTTAACTGCTCACATGTAGGAAAATACGTCAAAACGTTCTTTTGCAAATGATTTTTAAACAAATTCAGTTTTTGTACAAAGCTTGCAACTGCATCATACATATTTGTTATCAATTGATCTTTGCCTTGCAATGTAATATTAAGATTATTCAGATGGCCTGTAATATCTATTAAAAATGCTAGGTCTTGTACCCACAATGGATCTTTTATAATTGATATATTTTCGTTGTTTTCATCTTTCATTTCAAAAAATAATATTATTTCCTCCAAAATCAGATAGAAGCTCTTTAAGACATTGTGGCAGGACAACCAACGAACTTCTGTGTAATAAGGAAGATCTTCGAATTCGGATTCTAAATCTTTAAGGAACGAAGTAAATTGGCGATGGTTAAGTGCTCTTGATCGAATAAAGTTGACTATCTTTGTAACTGTTTTAAGTACTTGATCCATTTTTAATAATTTTAAACAGAGAACTTGTTGGTGAATGAGGCAATGAAAAGCTTTGATTTTCGGTTTATCTGGATATTCGTCTTGTAATTTCCTTGCTAGTCGTGACGCAAAACCTTTAGTTTCACCTGTCATCGATTTAGCACCATCAGTTGTAACAGAAACAAGCTTGTCAACAGGCAAGTTAAGTTTTTCTAAAATGCTCCATACGGCATCAAAAATATCTTCACCAGTTGTTGTTCCGTGAAGAGGGATGAATTTCAACAATTCTTCGGTGATCCTCATGTTATTATCGCAACCACGAAAAAAAACAGCAACTTGTGCAACATCTCTTATATCCGTACTTTCATCAATAGCAATTGAAAAGAACTGGATTTTGGTAGATATTTTCTGTAATTGCGAAGTGATGTCATCTGCCATTTCAGTAATTCTATCTGCCACCGTATTTCTTGATAATGAGATGTCTCGAAACGCTTGTACTTTTTCTGGACAGACAAATTCGGCAGCTTTTATTATACATTCCTTGATTAAAGAACCATCGGTGAATGCTTTTGAATGTTTTGCTAATAAATAGCTTATTTCATAACTAGTTCTTGTTACTGATTCATTACTTTTTATAAATTTTGTAAGCACTCCTTGCTGGCTACTTAATGAATTCTTCATTGTTTTTAATTTTTCTTCTCTTATTTTAGCTTCAAAACACGAAAATTGTTTTTCATGATTAGTGCTATAATGTCGCTTAATATTGTATTCTTTAGCAACACTAATAGTTTCTTTGCAAATTAAGCAGGTAATCTTATTGTTCACTTCCACACAAAAATAATTCAGTTCCCACCTTTCTTGAAATTTTCTTCCCTCGTCATCAATCTTTCGTTTTTTATTTAGCGTTGGAAGTGGCATTTTCTGTAATAAAAATAGAGCTTTAGATTTAAATTTTTAAAATTTAAAAAATTGCAACTACGTTTATGCAAAATACGCTTCGTAAAAATTTAACGCTACTCTAGTATTTAAATGTAAAGAGAGCGCTGCTATCGATTCTCGCTCCTGGAATTATGCTCAATAAATGGAGGTAGCTATAAAAGGTACGGATTACGTTTTTTCTCTCTCTCTCAGTCCTGACTTCCCAGCACGGAGCAATTAAGATAGAGATGTGACAAAGAAGAAAGCTGTGCATAAGACCGTAGGTTAGAAATGGTCGAAGCCACTAAAGTTTCCCAAGGCCGAACATACACTGGTAAAATTGTAGAACTTTTAGTGTTTTCCAAACTGAAATGTAATCGTTACTAACTTATATGTAAAATATTATTGTTTCTCATGTTTGATTATAATTAAAATATTATATAACAAAATGCATGCTCGTTATTTCTTATGCTGTCTGACTAGTTTCAGAAAGATATAAACTCTTGGATATAGCAGTTTACTTATATTTTTTGAATGAGTTATAAAAGGAAACAACCCGCAAATTTTTAACACACCAATCCGGATAAAGAAACTAGCGCAACTGCCTTTTGTTACAATTCAAAGAAAAAAACAATATCTGCAGATAGGATTGCTACGTTGGTGGCGCGAATAGCTGACTAATGTATTTATATTCTCGGAAGCACAGCAGCACATTATTAACGTTGCCAGCTTTGGTATTCACATATCTCAAATGCTTCATCATCATAAAGGCATAAGCTATGCGTGTAACCGAGAATTATAAATTAGCTATGTATGTAGACAACAATTACTGTATATATTTTAGTTCATGTAATTAAATATAAGAGCTTTTTAAAAAAAATTAATTTATTGTTTGCAACATATCGTTCTGTTTTCATTTTATTACATAGCATCTTAGACGAGGGCCATGAAAAATCCTTTCGAGGGCCGCATGCGGCCCTGGGGCCGCCAGTTTGACATGCCTGGTTTAAATGAACAATGTCATTTGCATCCTAAAAAAGTCAGCATTATTTTGACATTGGACTTCAATCACTATGCTTTTTGGGGGGATGAGGTGAATTTGACACTTCTTTTAACCCACTCATAAATTTGTGTTTTTCCCAGAGTAACTTGCTTGCAAGCTGTTTCAAGCATTAAAACTACTTTTCTTGCCATTTTCCCTAAAAGAAAACAGAATTTCACATTGTTCAATTTTTTAGCCATTATAAAAATTGACAAATACATGAAATGCACTTTAATGTGCTACATGGCACCACCATTTCACACAATGACATCATTTGGCAGATTAATGCAGAAGAGTTTCTGCAAGATGTATCTTAAAACAGAAGCATGTACTGCAACAGGCATACAACTGAAGAATGATTGTAGTTATTCAGTATTTCCTCATAACAACCCAAATTTGTCGTTGAAAAAAAATAAAAGCATTTTATATATGTATTATGGAAACATTTAATATGTGGATTTTTCATTTATAATTACTTAATTAGAATGCTCTTTAAGATTAAGACTGACAGTTTTACTCTTACTAGTAGCCTGGGATAGATCATCTTGATTGGCTACTGTTCTAAGTGAAGAGATTTCTAATTAAATAATTATAAATAGAAAAAACTACATATTAAATATTTTCACGTAAACATCCATTAAAAATAACATATATAAATTTGTGTGTGTGTGCGCATGTGCGTATTGTTTCCAAATATTAATTATTTGAGTGAATATATTACAATTCTTATTTTTGATCATGGTTTCTATCTTTTTAATATAATATAATCTAAACTCATTATCAGCAAATGCAAATTTTACTAAAAATTATCTAATAATTATGGAAAATGTATTAAATATTTTTATCCATTGGCATGCATCACAAATCTTTAAAGTGAATCACATCATCGATTAATCTACCACAGCAAAACTAAGCAATATCTTATATCAAAAAAACATTTATTTTCAAAAATTTTATCAGACTTTGTGTACGAGTTTACTAAGAACTCATATTATGGAGTGCAAATTTGGGATAATCTAAAAGTTGAAAATGTTTTTATCATAAGTGGAACTAATCTAATCTTTTTTCTGAAATAAAACAAGCAAAGATAACAGTGTCTTTTATCACTAAATAGCATTCAAAAATTTTTATAGTATGGAGGTTATCACATTTATCTGATAACAACCATACCATAATTGTAATAAGTGGGATATTCATCATCGCACAGGTGATGAATCCATTGTTATCTTTTGCCTCTCAATCCCAAATTATGCAAAGCTCTTGTTAGTTGTATACAATAACTATTTTTTATATTATGAGTAATAATAATCAAATGGCTTTATTATCCAGAAGATCGTTAAAATTCAGGTTCCAGAAGTTATGGAATTAGATATGATACATGGGCTTTAAACTTCAGAGTCTGTTCCTCTACCACTTAAATCACATGGAGCATATTTTTGTGCTGATTACAATTGCTGACTTTACTTTATTTCAGTAGTCACAAAAGAAATTTAATGTAGAACTGATTCTATTGTGATGTACAAAAGGCAAATTTTGAGCCTTCAGATACTTCATATAAATTCATGCTGAAATAAATAAATTCAAGAATTGATTATTTAATCTTTCATCCTATGATAAAAGTATCAGCAAAAATTATGCGATAAATGATCATTGCTTTGTAATCAAAGAATATCTGTATTTCTCTAGTCTACATATTTAAAAGTTGTCTGTAAAAAAGAAATCACATCATGAATAAATTTGGGCCATGCAAAATTTGAACTATTTCAGTATTTTTTTTTTTTGCTTTTAGCAATGTGAAAGATATTTAGCAATCAACATGAACATAAAGATTCAGGTATTTAATGCCTGCAGCTCACCTGAAAAAATAAAGAAGGTTCAAAAAATGCATGCATAATACAAAAGGATAATTGGAATTTTTATGCTGATAGAAGTTTGTTATAAAGTTATGTTGATATGCAAAAAGCATTTATAAAGACAAAAAATTATTTTTAATAATATGTATTAGGAATGTATATATATATATATATATAGCTCGCAAAACAAACTCTTAACAAGCTTTTTAGAATGCCCCCAACCTCAGACCAGTTTCTGCTACTGGCATCCTCAGTGAGGTGCTAGGGTATTCAATCATTAGATTAAAAATACCAGGACAAGCTGACACTTTATCTAATGTAAACTGTTAAATAAAAACTCTGAAATTTTCAGACATCCATATGTCTTCCAATCTAGCTATCTAACAAAGCTTGTTAAGAGTTTGTTTTGCAATCTCTATATATAACATTTGTAAACACAAGCTTTATTAAATTAAGTCATGTGACATCTGACTTGGTTTTTTTTGTGTATATATATATATATATATTAGTATTGTTATTATATATTAACATTTTTAAAAAAATAATAATTTTAATAGACATTACAGTGCTGAATGCACATAGAAATTTGAAAGTTCTGTAACAATATTAGTGATATCATAGGTATATTCTTTTCATTTAGCATAATTATAACAAAATAAAAAATTAATAATTCATTAATATTAAGCACAATTTTTTCTGAAAAATTAATACAATGTATTTTTAAAAGGGCAGGAATTTGATATGCTAATAAGATAAATTTGCTATTGCATCAGACTACTCAGATTAAAAGATGTTTAGACCTGCTTTACATGAGCCTAATTTTTAGGTAGGATAGCAGCCTCAAACTAGTTTGGTTATAAATGCTAAAATGATTATAGAATTTATCACTCCATAAATATCATTTTTGTATTATTTTATTTAGTGTTTATGTTCTTCTAAATGTTTTATATTACAATGAAAAAATATTGATGCACCAAACCCTATGTGGTGAATTAACTTTTAAATTCTCATTATAAGTTTACTCCATGAATAAACCACTACTATAACTATTACTTTAGGTGTAAAGAAGGTAACTATATCTTTCATGTGTAATAAATTTGAAACATTTTTCAAAATAAATAAACAGTTTATGTAATGACTTGTAAAAGTGTAAAATCACACAATAGATTTTATTCTTTGAGAATACAAAAGAAATCTTTTCAAAAATAGATTTAAAAAATCATAATTTACTATCTGAAATGAGATCAAGTAACCATAGAGTTGTATTTTCAGCAAGTCATCCAAAGAATATAATTTTATATGGGGAAAAACAAACAAATCTGGAATGTAGAGAAACAAGAAATTTTTACTTGACATTTTATGTTACCTGCTCATCCAAAAAAAAAACCCCCACATTTACTCTCACCAAAAGATCTGAATAATTCTGTTGATGATTTAGATTTATTTGTTAGTAAGGTCTTTTCTAATATCTGCCATGATGAATTCAAGTAATAATTGGTTTCAAAAAATGAACTTGTGTTTTGTAATTCTGTAATAGAAATTCTTAATCATAAACACAGCATGTATAGTGTTTTTTATTCTTTAACTTTTTAAAAATCAGATTAAAAATAATTATTTATAACAGAAAACAATATATTTTCCTGTTTCAACATGCTACTAATATACCCAGCATAAGTTTAATGCAGTGGGTAGAGGAACAAAATTTAGAATTCAAGAACCATGGATGATAGCTTCACGTCATCACTTCTTGTGCTTGAATTTTATATATGTTCTCAAGCAATAAACTATTTGATTAATTGATTAATAATTGTGAAAATATTCAAAAATTTTATAACAGCAGTTTTTCTTCAAAAAAAGATTTAATATTAGAATTACAAGTGATTCATGGAGATCTAAAAGCCACTGCACTTTTATCAATATTGTAGCTTGACTTCCCCAAGCACTACACACCCAATGATCCATGGAGATCTAAAAACAATTGTTCTTTTATTAATATTGTAGCTTGATTTCCCCAAGCACTGTGTTTTATATGTTAGTGTGATTATCAAGGTTAATTAAAGCTGTATTCTGAAAAATTATTTAAAGCATGCACCTCATCTATTCCAAACAAAAAAATATGGCAAACTCATAGAAAACTTCATTAAAGGCCTGGAACAAGCTTAAGAAAACCTCTTCTGAAATATGTTTCCAATATTAAAGAATATATTCTAACAGATGTTTGATAGGTTTTTAAAAAATATACAGAAAAAATATTTTAAAAAACGGTGTGGTGAAATTTCAAATGGGTCTGAAGAAAATTTTAGAAAATCATAAGACCAAAGTTAATTCTTAAATAGTAGATTATCTTTTGATGAAGTAGGATCTAACATGTCATTTAAGGTTTATTTTTGATTCTAAAATATGTAATTTTTTTTTCAGAAAATCTGGTTGTAGTAAGTGACAAACACACTAATTGTTTTATTAGGATATTCTCAACATAAAAAGGCATCAGCAAGGACCATGGGCCAGTATTGTGATAGCTACTGCTGGTCTCTAAAAAAGAATATTCATGAAACAAGGTACATCAGAAAATGAGAATAATTTACTGTTTTCAAATATCAGCTTTATCTTTTCAGATTTTGATGTTTATGAAATATATTGATTTTTAAAAAATAATTGCATGGCTTTCAAAATATATATTTTATAATGAAATTTGTTAAATATAAAATCTAAATTAGGAACAGTAGATCCTATTTGTTCTATTTCAGAGCCACCTATTGTAAGCTTCACGATTTTCTCTGCTTACTTTCAAAGCCTGCATTAGAAACAGTAATTTATTATATTTGTTTTCCCATAATACTATAAGCATGGCATGACTTTTTCTACTTATTTTCAACATCTGCATTAGTAGCAGTAATTCATTCTATTTCCACTATTTCAGATCCATTTGTTGTAAGCATCACATGGCTTACTCCACTCTTCTCCAACATCTACACTAGAAGCAGTAATTTGCTTTATTTACTCCACTGAAAAACTGCCTGTTGTAAGCATAAGTTTTTCAGATTACTTTCAGTGTCTGTATTGAGAATTCTCTTATAACATTTGCACTATTTACACTATTCTGGAGTCAATTGATTGTTAAGCATTATGTGACTTTGTCTGCTAACTGAAAATCTACATTAGGAGCAGTGATTCACTTTATTTATTCTTCAGAATCATATATTAAAAGCTTGAGTAATAAGTAGGCATTAGATAACACCTAATAATTCATATTATATTCTGGCTCATAATCTTTATTACTACTCTCTAAGATTATAATCTATATTTTAATGACACCACTACTGCATTAAATGTAATAAATGAATTTGAAATGATAATCTAAATCAATGTTGTCATACTTGGTATGTTTGAAAATAGAGTCTAATGCTGGAAAGTAAATTAATAAAAGTATATGTTATTCAATTGACTATAAAGAAAATAGATGCAGAGAGACATTATCTAATTATTAACAGTTGAACTATAGAAATTAATGGAAATTGAGCATATTTCAAATTCATAAGCATACCACTTATCTTAAATTCTATAGTATTACATATATCCATCAGAGTGAAAATTCTAACTATTCCCTTTAACTAAAAATGTATTTTGCAAACAATTTTTGCTCCTCATACGATTTAAAACTCTTGGACACTCTATGTAACATAGAACAGTGGTAGAATGAGTTATTGGAACTTAACGTCCATGGATTTCACACAGCAATTTCACTTTCAGTGCTCAGAGCAATAAACCACTCAGTTATTTTGTTTGATGTTTACACACAAATCTCTACGACATAATTACTTTTTCACAAAGTGTTTTAAGAGCATAAGGCTGACCCTTATGGTTTAAATTGTGCATTTAAATTTAAACTTTACTTGATTACACATACTGCTGCAATAGGCAACAATTTTTATTGTTTTAAGAGAGGTTATAAAGTGGATTAGAATTGTTACCACTTTAGAAGCATGAAGAAAAAATAGTGGTTTACACTCCTGTACATTGTAGAGGAGCACAATGTGGAGGCCAACGCTAACAAAACTGGAAAAAAAGATTAATTCTGTTCTATTTCACAACCGTAGATTATTATATATATATAAGTAAAATAATAAACGTGCAAACATTTTGGCAACACTAAAAACAATGTACGTTTTTTAAAGAATAAGTCTAAAAAAAGTTTTAACATATTCGAGAGCACAACTAAAAAATAATTTTACAATATAACCATTATTGTCTACTCTTTTTTTTAAAACATTCCTTCATTTTCAATGTTTGTGTTTACAAGCTTAACTCTGATTTCGAATAATTCCGGAGTTGTCTCTTTGGCACAATCCAAGAATTTAAAATGTAAATTTATTTTTTGATCATGGTGCCGAGTAATAGATTGGAAAATTTATTAAATATAAATTTTATTTTTGAAAAATTTGAATTATTTTATGCCAGTACTTATAGCTTAATTAATAACATCTTTTTTTTTTAAAGGTGTTAAAAAATAGATTGTTCAGAATCATTCGTTTGAATAACTTATAATAATAAATTTCAAAACTGCTTTTTAATATATGATTTTTTTCTATTAAAAAATGCTTTGACAAATATTTATTAAAGTAACTAAAATATAGATATACAGATCCCCATACGAATACTTTCTGAAATGAATTACTACTTTAACTACGAATGACTGAAATTAAAAGCAAACTTTTAGACTTAAAAAAATCAAAAGGGAGACACATAGATCAAAATGAGCTTTTTAAATAGATTGTTCAAACCAGAAAATACATGTATAGACATTCTATCGATTTATAGAAGGTATCATATGATTTTTTTAAGCTAACCTTTTCTACATATTAACAATAGCAGCGTCTCACTTTTAAAAAATTACAGAAAACACTGATATAAAATACTTGGCAGAATTAAGAATAAATATATATTTCACAAATAGTTGCTCAGACGGTCAAGTGCTGTTCAAAAATCCAAATGGCAAGTTGTGCCATTCAATCAATCAAATTGATTTTTATTAAACGATTAAAAATCAAATTAGAATTCTTTATCTCTTGAACATACAACTCTATCCTAGGGGTGTGTGTGCGTGCATATATATATATCCAAAATCTTCACAAAATATAATCGATTAGCTGTTTTCTAGATTCTCTCCTTCACTACCCTCCCATATAAGAATGCTACAGCATTTTTGGGTTATTGAATGTATTCTATTTAAGGCTATTTTATGCATGAAACTAATAAATTATTAGCTAAAAATATACTACACATATTATTTTAAATTATAATAATATTAAAAGTAAATAATAATAATATATAATTTATACAAAAATATTTTTAATTATTTATATCTAATTAATATCAATTGAACTTAATGGGTAGAGAAACAGATGCCACGTGATTTTTCCTGAACTGTGTATATCAGTAATATCATCTAATCTTTTATAGAATTTTTAAACATATTTATAAAGATGATAGTTGTTCTGCATTATGCGGCCACTAAGCGACGCTACAGTACCATCAACAATGTAATAAAGATGATTAGACAAAAAATAAGAGAGAAAAAGAAGTGAAGGATGTAGAAGCAAATTTAAAATCATTGGAGATAAAATATGAGAAGATAAAGGAATTATTGAGTAGGAATGATAAAAAAAAAAAGTAGATAAAGATGGCCAGAAGGTGGTAGAAAATGTTATGGATGGAGTAGAAAAAGTAGACTATGAACAGTATTGATAGGAGATTCATTAATTAGAGAATGTGGGAATATAATTGCAAGGGAAAATAGAAGCAGGCATGTAAGAGTACGTTTGCCTGAAACTAGAATTAGAGATGCAGCAGTTAAAGTAAAAAAGCAAGATAGTAGAGATGCGTATATTATGGTAGAGAATAATAATTTGTCAGAACCATCGGAGAGAGTAATGGATGAGTATGTAGAATTGATTAGGAATTTGAGTAAGATTAAAAGAAGAGTGGGAGTAGTTGGATTATTATCAAGATTTGATAAGAGGCATTTGTTAGATAGGACATATTCTATAAATGAAAGATTGAAAAAATTGTGTGAGAAAAATAATTTTATGTTTGTGGATATGTGGTATTGTTTTATTGGAAAGAGGGAGTTATGTAGTAAAGATGGGTTGCATCTAGGAAAACAAGGAAATGATGTTTTAGGGAGTTTTATTTATAAATAATATATTTCGGAAAACTTATAAAGGGGGATGGGATTTTAAATTGCAGTATTATCAAAAAGAAGAATGGATGGAAGATAATAGATATGGATAAGGAATGGGTCTGTAAAATTAATGGTAAGAAAGTTATTTATAAATGTAATGGAGAAGAAAGAATTCAAAGAATTTATAAAAGTGTAGTTAGGAAAGAAATAGTTAAAATTTGGTATTTGAATATGCAAGGTGGTAGGAGATCAGAAAAGTGGATGGAATTAAATAAAGCATTTAAAAATGAAGAGCTTGAGGTATTAGCAGTAGTGAAAACACATCTAAGAGAAGAAGAAGAACCTATTCTGGAACATTTAGTATAACAGGGTATAAATAGAAAAGGAAAAAAGAGATGGTAGTATAGGTGTTATATCAAAAAAAATATTTAAATATTGTTAAATGTCAAGAATGTTTGTGGTTTGAAATAAGGTTGGGTAGACAAGAGTGGATCATGACTATAGTTTATATAGCCACTAGAGATAATCAAATTATAATGGAGTGGAACAGTAGCATATATGAATGTCTGGTTAAGGACATACAAAGTTTAAAAGAAAAGGGGAAGTGAATAATGGTTATAGGGGATATGAATGGACATATTGAAGAAATTGATGATGTGGATAATAAAAATGAATAGCTTTTGAAAAAATTTAGTCAGAGAGTAAATTTGAGTATTGGAAATTTATCAAATATTTATGAGAGATAATACACATGGTCTAGAAATAATATATTTCACACAATAAATTATGTATTGGTAGAGAAAGAGGGAATGAATAAAGTATGGAAAATTAAGGTGTTTGATAATGAAGTATGTACTAATGATCATAACTTTATTGTAATTGAAATGATTAGTAATGTCATGGAGAATAGAAATAAAAGTAGAAATAATAGTGACAGATGTAGATGGAGAGTGAATGATAAGTATAAGTTGGAAGAGTATAAAATACAAGTTGAAGAAATTATGGAAGAGTTGGTTGGGGGTGAGTATAAGGACTAGTGTAATGAAATAAAAAAGTGGAAAATAGGGTTTTAGGTGATAATATTCATAAGAATAAAAGTAATAAAAAAATGAGAATTAGTAAAAATGTAAAAGAGGCATGCAGAGAATATAAGTATGCTATTTAGAACAAGGAAAGTAAAAAAGATATTAATGCTAAATGGGAAAAGTACTTAGAAAAAAAGAAATTGGCTAAAATAAATAATTATAGAGAGAGAATGAAATTAAATACTAAATTGTTGGAGGATATTAATAAAAGTGGAAGAGATGGGAGTAAAAAATTTGGGAATTACATTAAAAGGAGAAATGTAGGAGGAGAGAGAGATAATATTACTAGATGATGAGGGAATAGAGAAGACTTAGAGAGGATCTTAAATAGATATGTGATGGATATAGAATAGATGTTAGATGTGAAGGATAGAGTGATAGAAAATTGAAATATTAGGTTTACAAAAACTGAACTGAATGAGGGTAGAGAAGAAATTGAAAAGTGGAAAGGCAAGAGGTTTAGATGAATGGGCAACAGAGATGGTAATGAATTTAGGTTATAGGGCAAAAGTAAAGTTATTATGCTGTTTTAATAAGATTGCACAGAATAGAGTTTTTCCGAGTAGTTGAAGTAATATAAGAGTAAAATTATTATTTAAAGAAAAGTGTAAGCATCATAGAAAGTTAAATAATTATAGACTGATAGTGGTAACATCAGTTTTAGATAATGTTTTCTTAAATATGGTATCTAGAATAGTTGTAAAATGGATGGAAGGGAATAATGTATTGGGGAAAATGCAAGGAGGTTTTAGATTAGATAGGTGTATAGGAGATAGTTTATTTGTAGTTACACAACTTATGAATATGAGTAAGAATTCAGGTAGACTGTTTTATATGAGTTTTATAGATATAGAGAAGGCATATGATAGAGTAAATAGAAAAAAATTATGGGTAAGTTTAGCAAATTTGGGAATGGATGAAGCTTTAGTGGATATTATTAAGAAATTATATGAAAATAATTACTATACATATTAATTAGAGAATATAGAATCAGTTAAAGTATATGTCACCTATTTTGTTTTAGTTATATTTGAGTGAAATGGAAAGAGTAATAGAAAGGTTATGAAGAGGGATAGAGATACCATTAGTAGGTGGCAAGAGAGTATATACTTTGTCAGATATTTTTTTGTGTGGATGATTTCTTTTTGTGTTCAGAAAAAAGAGAAGATATGGAAATTTTGCTGAGGACATGTGCATGGGTGGGTAAAGAGATGGAGATTAAATTTAGTGAAGAAAAATCAAATATAATGATGGTTAATACTGGGAAAAGAGAAGATGTAAAATTTTTATTGGGGGATATAAAGTTATATGTGGTGAATAGATATAATTATTTGGTAATTATCTTAAGTAAGCAGAAATGTTTGGATAAATAGGAGAAAAAATTGATAAATGAAGCAAAGAAAAGAAAGGGATTGATAAAGAAATTAACAGTGTTTTCATATAATAAATAGGATGTAGCTAGAATTATATGGGAGTTGCAGTAGCAGGGTTAACATATGATAGTGGTGTGTTATATGTTAGTAAAGGGGTATTAGATTACTTAGAAAAAGTACAAGGGGAAGTAGGAAGATATGCATTGGATGTAGATGTATAGACAGCAAAGGAGGCAATTCAAGGGAAAATGGGATGGTTAAGTTTTTTATATGAGAGTTACAAAAAGTAAAATGAAAATGTTTGGTAGATTGCAGTTTATGAATAATAAAAAAATAGCCAAAATAGTATTTAATTGGGTTACAAGTAAAGAACAGGCAACAATATGGGTGAGAAAGGTAATGTGGTATGCAAAAGATTTGGATAAAGAATTTATATTAGTATATTTGTACAAAAGATGGAATGAGTGTGTTAGGAGGATTGTTCAGTGTTAAAGGGGTAATAAATGTGCTAAAAGAATAGATTCATTAATAAAGAATAAGGAGTTAGAGAGATAGATAACTAATATGGAGAGTAAAAAGAGATTAAATATATATTTGTATTATTATATATATATATATATATATATATATATATAAATAACTACAACCATTAAATGTCTGTATTTTTAAATTATATAATAATAATTCAAACAAATATATTTAACACAGTATTCAAAATTAAATAATATATTCTTTACCAGAAGTACTTTCAATTGTTTCACTGACAATCTTTTTCAACTGTTAATACAAACGTACAAAAAATAAAAACTTGTATTACCCATCATTCAATCTATTCAAATTTCCCACAATTCTGTTGTCTTTATATTTGCCGATTGTTTATTCATCAAACCACCTCTATTCCTAGATATCATCATTGCCTCTTTAATTTTACGTTTTTCACTACACCTTTCAATTTGAATAATTTTTATATCTCTATTATTAAATTTAAAACCATAATTACATGTTTTATTATGATCAAATATAATTGATGGAGTATTCATATTTACTGAAGATATATTTTCTTTCTGTACACGTTTATATAATGTCTTATGATCATTATATCGTTTTTGTAATGTACATTTGGATTCCCCTATATATTTTATTCCACAACCACATTCCAACATATATATAACAGAACTTAATTCAAACTTAGAAATCTTGGCTTTGGAGTTATTTATCATATCATTTATATTATTTGAAGAGAAAAAGAAATTCTACACAAACCACTAAAAAGTTTATAAATTAATTTAGCTTGTTGATTAGATATAAAAGGAATAGAAATCCATTTATCACTTTTTAATTTACTTAATATTTTCTTATTATTACTCTTATTTTGATTATATTTTGTAATTGTATTATAAATAATATTCCTTCCATAACCAACATTCAACATATCAGTAATATAAACATTAATATTTTCAATTTTATCACTAATAAATTTGCACAAATAATCATTTCTAAATAAAAATGACTTCAAACCAGCTAATTTATGACTCATATGAACTTTAGAATTATATGGAATATAACCCCTAATTTCAACAGGCTTTAAAATCATATTATAATCAAACACATTATTATTTCTTTTAATAAATATATCTAAAAACTTTATAGAATCTTCTTTCTCCTCATTTAACACCCATTTTACATTATTAATCATATTTAACTCATTAAACAAATTAACTATTATTTCATTATGTGCACATATAAATACATCATCAACATATCTACAATATACTTTAATTCCTTTATATTTTATCTGAGACAATATCTTAATCTCATAATTAGAAATAAAAAAATTACAAAGCTGTGATACCACCGGAAGACCCATTGGCCAACCAAAATTCATTTTATAAAAGCAATCATTAAACCTAACATATATATTATCATTCACAAATCTTAATATTTTAACAATAAAATTTCTAATATTATTATCTATAGATTTTAAAAACAAAGCTCTTTCAATAATCTCTATTGATTCAATACGATTAATTGAACCATACATTTCAGATATGTCAAGTGTACACATAACATCATTATTATCAATTTTTATATTTTTAATCCTATTAATAAAATCAAATGATGATGAAATCGTATAATCTCCAAATCCAAGCACATCTTGCATTATTTTTTCAATATATCTACAAGCATTATAATAAAAAACACCACCAAAATCAACAATTACTCTTAATGGATAACAATTTTTATGCAATTTTATATTTGCAAAGATTCTTGGAAACACTGCAGACGACGGATATAAACTGTAATATGTCTTTGCATCAATAACTTTTTTCTTTTTAGCAGTCATTAAAATGTCATTGATAAATTTCATTCTATATGTAATACATATAGAATGAAATTTATCAATGACATTTTAATGACTGCTAAAAAGAAAAAAGTTATTGATGCAAAGACATATTACAGTTTATATCCGTCGTCTGCAGTGTTTCCAAGAATCTTTGCAAATATAAAATTGCATAAAAATTGTTATCCATTAAGAGTAATTGTTGATTTTGGTGGTGTTTTTTATTATAATGCTTGTAGATATATTGAAAAAATAATGCAAGATGTGCTTGGATTTGGAGATTATACGATTTCATCATCATTTGATTTTATTAATAGGATTAAAAATATAAAAATTGATAATAATGATGTTATGTGTACACTTGACATATCTGAAATGTATGGTTCAATTAATCGTATTGAATCAATAGAGATTATTGAAAGAGCTTTGTTTTTAAAATCTATAGATAATAATATTAGGAATTTTATTGTTAAAATATTAAGATTTGTGAATGATAATATATATGTTAGGTTTAATGATTGCTTTTATAAAATGAATTTTGGTTGGCTAATGGGTCTTCCGGTGGTATCACAGCTTTGTAATTTTTTTATTTCTAATTATGAGGTTAAGATATTGTCTCAGATAAAATATAAAGGAATTAAAGTATATTGTAGATATGTTGATGATGTATTTATATGTGCACATAATGAAATAATAGTTAATTTGTTTAATGAGTTAAATATGATTAATAATGTAAAATGGGTGTTAAATGAGGAGAAAGAAGATTCTATAAAGTTTTTAGATATATTTATTAAAAGAAATAATAATGTGTTTGATTATAATATGATTTTAAAGCCTGTTGAAATTAGGGGTTATATTCCATATAATTCTAAAGTTCATATGAGTCATAAATTAGCTGGTTTGAAGTCATTTTTATTTAGAAATGATTATTTGTGCAAATTTATTAGTGATAAAATTGAAAATATTAATGTTTATATTACTGATATGTTGAATGTTGGTTATGGAAGGAATATTATTTATAATACAATTACAAAATATAATCAAAATAAGAGTAATAATAAGAAAATATTAAGTAAATTAAAAAGTGATAAATGGATTTCTATTCCTTTTATATCTAATCAACAAGCTAAATTAATTTATAAACTTTTTAGTGGTTTGTGTAGAATTTCTTTTTCTCTTCAAATAATATAAATGATATGATAAATAACTCCAAAGCCAAGATTTCTAAGTTTGAATTAAGTTCTGTTATATATATGTTGGAATGTGGTTGTGGAATAAAATATATAGGGGAATCCAAATGTACATTACAAAAACGATATAATGATCATAAGACATTATATAAACGTGTACAGAAAGAAAATATATCTTCAGTAAATATGAATACTCCATCAATTATATTTGATCATAATAAAACATGTAATTATGGTTTTAAATTTAATAATAGAGATATAAAAATTATTCAAATTGAAAGGTGTAGTGAAAAACGTAAAATTAAAGAGGCAATGATGATATCTAGGAATAGAGGTGGTTTGATGAATAAACAATCGGCAAATATAAAGACAACAGAATTGTGGGAAATTTGAATAGATTGAATGATGGGTAATACAAGTTTTTATTTTTTGTACGTTTGTATTAACAGTTGAAAAAGATTGTCAGTGAAACAATTGAAAGTACTTCTGGTAAAGAATATATTATTTAATTTTGAATACTGTGTTAAATATATTTGTTTGAATTATTAATATATATATATATATATATATATATATAGAAATAAACAGAACATTAGTTGCAAGTTAATGTATGATAATAATAAGGAAAGTATTTTATTATTTAAGACTTGAATGGGATCATTAGCAACAAGAGAATATACATGTAAATGGAAAAATATGGGTGATTTAGTCTGTAAATTGTGTAAAGAAGGAATAAAAAATATTAGATATCTGTTAATTGAATGTAAATGCTTGAAAACAGAAAGGATACAAATAATGAAGTTATGGAAGAATAACTATGAAAAAAGTGATTATACAGAAAGTGGATTATTGGTTTTTATGCTGGATTTGGGAAAAGATAAAGGGTTTCAGATATAAAGGCGATAGAGTAGACAAAGATTATGTTGTGGAAATGGGATGGAGCAGAATATGGAAAAACTTAGAATGGGGAATGGAAGGTAAAATGGCTAACAGTTTTCTCTGGGCATGGTTGCTGAGAGATTCCTGACTTTGTTTAAGGAGAAGTCACAGTACATCACATCACCAAGAAGCCTGTCATACATAGTTTCTGAAAAATCATGTGTCAATCAGATCACTGCCAAAATCATGGTGCCTATTCAGAACTATGATTTTAGCAGTGATCTTCCAAAAGCTGGTTCTGTGCATTTTAGACTTTCTTATAGTTTTATTTATCTTTTCAGATTAACTTGAATAAACTGGTAGAGATATTCAGAAAAACTTGTTAATAATTATTTACCCTCATTATATAACATTTGTAGTACAAGCTTATTAAATTAAGTCACATTATGATTCGATTTCCTTGCAATTATAGTTTTGCTCTTGAGGCTTTGTTGGTGTTATATTGCTAAAGCTATTTAATATGTGGTGTATCTCAACTTAGTTCAATACCATTTAGCTATTTAAGTTAAATGGCTGTATTTAAAGACATATGGATGTCTGAAAATTTCAGATTTTCTATTTAATAGTTAACTATTAGATAGATGTTGGGCTTGAGCTGGTATTTTTAGATCTAATGTCAGAATATTCTAGTGCCTCAATGATGACAGCCAGCAGCTAGAAACTGTTCTGGGGATATGAATATTCAGAAAAATTTGTTAAGAGCTAGCTATTCACGCTCTTTATATAACATTTACAATATAAGCTTATTAAATTGTCATGTGATGTATGACTTGATTTCCTTGCAATTTATATATATAAATCTTAAAACTGGAGCTTAAACTTCTGAATAGTTAAAGTGGAAGTTAGAATAAATAATCTGAAATCAGTATTTAACTATTTATAGGATTAAGCCCCAGTTTTAACAACCTCCAAATATCAAACGAAATGTCAATTTTAGTAAACATAACAATAAATAATCACATCAATTAACTATGAAAAGATCGAATTATAACAACATATTCTTTAGAAACTCATTGAAATTACTAAATCAGAGACTAAAATTTATCTATTATTTCAACTAATGTATAGAATAAATAATCTGAAATCACTCTTTAACTATTCAGAGGATTAAGGCAGTGTCTCAGTTTTAATAACCTCCAAGTATCAAATGAAACATCAGTTTTAATAAATAGAACAATAAATAATGATATTCAATTGAAATGAAAGAAATTGCATTTACCAATGGGTTACATAAATGTCAATTACATATTATTAAGTTGTAATTATTTATCATTACATTTATTGAAATTGACATTTCATTTGATATTTGGAGTTTTCAGATTATTTATTCTGTACATAAATTAAAATAATAGACAGACTTTACTATCTGATTTAGAACAATATCAGTAAACAAAATTTAAATACCAACAAAGCTAATGGGTAGATTGCTATCATTCTATTTTTTCATAGCTAATTGACATTTACATAGCTGTGATAAAAAATTGAAATAATTGTAAATTAAAAATTATCTTTCAATTAAAAATCAATTTTAGATTTTATGATATTGAAATATATAAAGTTAAAATGAAATGGCCACTTTGCATATTTGCTTATGTAAATAAATTCCATTTTAATATAAATTAAAAATTGTTTTTAATTAATTAAATTTAAGAGCTTATATCATAAAATATTAAAATATGAGGGGTATCAAAAAATAACTGAAATTGTTCTCTGGTTTGTGCACCTGTTGTAATATATGCTTCTGCTGTTATATACTTCTTGCAGAAAGTCTTCTGCATCAATATGCCAAATGGCATCACCATGAAAAATCATGATGCCATGTAGCACATTTATTTGTAAAGTGCATTGTGTATTTGGCTAATTTTATAATGATTGAAAAGTTTGAACAATGTAAAATTCTGTTTTTCTTTATAGAAAATGGCAGGGAAAACAGTTGTAATGCTTGAAACAGATTCCAAGCATGCTGATCTCATAAAAAAACAAGTTTATGAAAAGTTTAATTGACATATTAAATTCCCCATGTCTTTAAAAAGTGTGGTAAGTCCAAAGTCAAAACAATGCTGATTTTTTTAAATACAAACAGTATTTTGTTTTCAGATTTAGTTTGTAATGGTTAGTCATTTTATCTGCAAGTTCTGAACCATTTATATGATGCAGTAAACATGCTGTTTTGTGTCAAAAAGAAGAGTGCAAGGTTTACCCCAACAAAGTGTCATCTCTGAAAGCCTTGAGTGTGAAACCCTTTTTAATTAAATTCAGCATGACCCTACTTATTTATCAGCCATTTCACTTCCTTAATGTGAGTTATTTAATTCTCTTGAATGAAAAAATGCCTTACAATTATTTTTTTGCAGACTTAGAAGTGGTAAAAAGAAATGCTGTAGTAGTTAAAAAGCATCTCTTTGCAAATGTTTCCAGGCTACTTTGAAAAATGAAAAACATGTTTATACTGCTGTATAGCATCAAATGGATAGTAATTTTAAAGAGATTAAATGCATAATACTTAAAAATAAATAAACAATTTTTATTATAAAATTCTGGTTACTTTTGGTTATCTCTTCATATATACAGGTTTTGTCATATAAATTTAAATGTAAAAGTCAGTTAAAAGAATGATAATTGATGTATTTTCCAAAAACTTAATCATAAAAATCATGAAATTATCAGATTATTTGTCAAATAACATTAATAGTATAGGTAATTGGATTACTATAAGTATAATCATGAGATTAAATCAGATCATTTCAGATAAGACATTCAGCTATTAGATCACTAAATATTCAAATATTGTACTAAAGTTTCAGTATAAAAAGCAAAAGAAAGAACTCAGAAGTGCCTAATCCATCAGAACTTGCCAGGATGAAGTTAAAATTATTCATAAGAAAGCTATTTGCTACAGAAGACTGGATTATTAATGAATTTTTAAATATGCAATACTTTAATTTAGTAGACAAAACTGTCAGAATAATAAATTAAAAGTCACTTTCCTTTGTTATTAGTAACTTGTCTTAGTCGTGTAAGCTCATAATCAGTGTAAAAAAAGAAAATGTACCTAAATCTTTGAATGCATAGCAAAATGTGAATTTGAAAGAAAAACAATTGACCTTCCTAAAAGATATTGCTTGCAACAAAATATTGAATGCTGTAATATATATATAAATCACCACATAAACACCAACAAACTCCCAACAACAAAAGAATCTTTAATATAAAAAACTTCCAAGAGAATCAACATTAAATGTATATACTATATTTGAGATTTTTTTTTAATCAAAATGCCTACAAAATATGAGAACTTCAAATATGGATTAATAGATTTTAAATTTTATAAAAGCTACTATATATTTTTTACTTTGAAAGTGTTTTTCTTGTAAAATTAAATTTATATTTTATATAAATTTAAAATTTATCATTTCATTTATAAATATTTTTATGAACTATACACTGATTTGATATATACATGTAATAATATTACAAAGACTACAAGAATAGTCGAAAGCGCTCCTAAGTGGATAAAAAAATTTAAAATTATTCTTTACATATAACTGCTTACTGCATTTATAAATATTCAATTATAAGATTATATATATATATATTGTAACGAGCACAGATGTTCGTTACATTGTTTTTTTTATATTTATTAAACATGAAAGTAAATTAAAAAGTTCGCATTTAAAAATTTTCATTAAGAATTAAAAATCGAAATTAAATATCATCTTAAACTCGTATATATTAAATCGCACAGATAAAAAAAAATTATTAAAATAAAACTGTATTAAAAATAGAAAAGGTATTTTAAAAACAAAAACTTAAAAAGATTTAGAGATAAAAATATATCTTTGATTTGGAAAACAGGTTAATTAATCAGAAATGGAAATGATTGTTAATTAGTTAAATGTAAACCAGCCTTGGGCATTTAAATGTAAAAACATCGGTCAGATAGGAAAACAATAGAAACAAATAGCCAATGAAAGAAATCCATCGGGAAATCGGACCTCAGCGAAAGGATCATCACATCGATGACATAATGCCAAGTCAATCCTTCGAATACGTATAAAAGGAAAATTTGGAAATTATTAATTAGTGATTATTGATTATTACGATGTGACAGATAGGTGTTAGTGCGGAGGTGCGGGAGAAGGAATTGAAGAGACGCACGATTCAATCCCTTCAGTTTTGCCAAAGAAAGAAAGAGAAATGAACTATCGTTTTCTACATTGAGGACCAACTAAATTAAAAAACCTCCGAATGAATAAATAAAACATCGGCTAAATGTATACCAATATCTTCAGGACGGCGTGGGAATTCCCGTTCAAACTTACAAACAACGGATAAAGATGAACTGTTTTAAACCGTAAGAACTTTATAAATAATGAACATTAAATTAAAATTTTCTATATTTAAATGATTGCAATATGATCCTATCTGACCAAACTAAATTCTTTATTAATAGTGTTATTTGATGTATTTTTTTTTCTTATTTATGTAAAATCATTTCCATTTATTTATTTTTTATTCTTTAAGTTTTTATCATGATTTTTTTGTTTTTCGTTAAATTAATTATATAAATGTTAAACTTAAGTCGGGCGTGAATGGCTGTATAGATTTGTAAAGTTATATTAGGGGAGGGTAATCTTAGGTTATTTGTGTCGTTGTTAGATTGGGTCAATGGATTGGATATATTGATGTAGTTAGTAGATGTAGTCGGAGATTCGCTACTGGCAGAATCGCTTCATACGCCGCACTCTCCCGTTTTGCCTAGGGAAGGAATTATAAGACGCAGAGCGCAGTTCCTTTCTATGGAGTTTTTTTTTATTGTTCTTCTCGTTGGATAGAAGTAATATTCCTATCTAATGAAAGTCAATATCTTCTCTTAATCTTTTTGGTGCTGCCGTATTCCGTATTACATTGAATACATCGATGTATCAGATGAATTGATGCCAGTTTGACTGCGAATTTTAGCCTAAGGTTAAATAGGGATAGAATATTTTATTTTCAAATGCAAATCTATGTGGTCTATTCATACTTGACCCTAAATAAAAATGCATTAAATTTAAGTTGTTTATAGACGCTTGCATGGATTGGTTATCGGTTAAGTATGTTTTGGGTTTTCATATTTGATCAAAATATATAGACATTCGATAAATAATGATACCTTACGGTGAGTATCTAAAATGTATTTATTCGGATGTCTTTTAAGTTATTGGTGACAATGCAAGTATCTTATGGTGAATACTATTGGGTTACATATAAATTTCCCTCCGCAATTGTCAGTAATCAATAATTTTGTATTTTGATCGTTTATGTTTCTTTTGAAATGTTTTTGACCGTGAAATCTATGTAACCGATCTATATTCAACATTATAAACAAGCTTTCATAAATTTATATGTGCGAACTTAATTAAAATGTAAAATTATAATATAATAGTAATTAAATGTAAATTAAAGTAAAGTTAAAAATAATGTTAAATGTTAAAATGTAAACTGATACTAAAACAATTTTAAATCTTATATATATATGTGCGTAAATAAATTTTTGTATGTTAATTACTGGCAGTGGCTTATTTTATTCTTTTTTTATATATACTCTTAGATTATCTTATTAAATCTCTGCTATTCCACTGAGCTAGTGACATGGGCTAACGACCGGAATCAAAATTTAAAAAAAAAAAAAAAATTTTTTTTTTTGACTGACGTATCTGCCTACTTTATAAATTTTTCTAGGTTCAAATGCCTAGATGGCGCCCTGTAGTGCAGTTTACGTTAAGTCACCTTCTCCGGATCGTTACAACTGGCGACCCAACTGGGGCCGATCTTTAATAAAAACCACAAATACCCTGAGCAAATTTTGTCAAAATGAAATATTTTTATCTGTTTACATAAGTCGTATACTTTAAATCTTATAAAAGCTCTGCCAGTAAAAGAAATTGCGCATATATATTAAACACAAGAAAGTGAAAAAAATTTTAAAAACTAATTTTTGTTAAAAAAAAAAAAAGTCAAAAGGTTGCAATAAATATGTTTTTTTTTTGTTGATATATATTATGCTTTAACGTGTATAGGCGCGCACAGCCACGTAAGTTTATGATCGAAATGTGGTACCTTACGATGAGTACCGTTGGGAATTTACTTCAGTGTAATCCTATTTAAGCATTTTAATCAGTCATAAATAAGTTGGTGGTATTTATAATTGTGCTGCAAATATACACGTATAAATCCATTATCTTTCAAAATATATTTACTTCAATGCAACCTTCTTAAATAAATAATTTATAAAATAACTTGCTTGTCATGCCGTGTGTAAAAATAAAATGTATAAAATAAAATAGAACTCTTGTGGGGAGGGGTGTAAACGTAAATGGTCCTTAGGTAAGCGATAGTCAACATTTTCTTTTTCTTTTTGTATATAGTCTTTTTGTAAAATTATTAACCGGATGTTTTGTAAATGTCTTCGTCAATCGTGTACCGTAATTACTAACCCTAAGTAAAATATTTTTTTTTTTGATCATTTTTTTTAAGCAACTTTACTGATATGTAACGAGCACAGACGTTCGTTACATTGTTTTTTTTTATATTTATTAAACATGAAAGTAAATTAAAAAGTTCGCATTTAAAAATTTTCTTTAAGAATTAAAAATTGAAATTAAATATCATCTTAAACTCGTATATATTAAATCGCACAGATAAAAAAAATTATTAAAATAAAACTGTATTAAAAATAGAAAAGGTATTTTAAAAACAAAAACTTAAAAAGATTTAGAGATAAAAATATATCTTTGATTTGGAAAACAGGTTAATTAATCAGAAATGGAAATGATTGTTAATTAGTTAAATGTAAACCAGCCTTGGGCATTTAAATGTAAAAACATCGGTCAGATAGGAAAACAATAGAAACAAATAGCCAATGAAAGAAATCCATCGGGAAATCGGACCTCAGCGAAAGGATCATCACATCGATGACATAATGCCAAGTCAATCCTTCGAATACGTATAAAAGGAAAATTTGGAAATTATTAATTAGTGATTATGATTATTACGATGTGACAGATAGGTGTTAGTGCGGAGGTGCGGGAGAAGGAATTGAAGAGACGCACGATTCAATCCCTTCAGTTTTGCCAAAGAAAGAAAGAGAAATGAACTATCGTTTTCTACATTGAGGACCAACTAAATTAAAAAACCTCCGAATGAATAAATAAAACATCGGCTAAATGTATACCAATATCTTCAGGACGGCGTGGGAATTCCCGTTCAAACTTACAAACGACAGATAAAGATGAACTGTTTAAAACCGTAAGAACTTTATAAATAATGAACATTAAATTAAAATTTTCTATATTTAAATGATTGCAATATGATCCTATCTGACCAAACTAAATTCTTTATTAATAGTGTTATTTGATGTATTTTTTTCTTATTTATGTAAAATCATTTCCATTTATTTATTTTTTATTCTTTAAGTTTTTATCATGATTTTTTTGTTTTTCGTTAAATTAATTATATAAATGTTAAACTTAAGTCGGGCGTGAATGGCTGTATAGATTTGTAAAGTTATATTAGGGGAGGGTAATCTTAGGTTATTTGTGTCGTTGTTAGATTGGGTCAATGGATTGGATATATTGATGTAGTTAGTAGATGTAGTCGGAGATTCGCTACTGGCAGAATCGCTTCATACGCCGCACTCTCCCGTTTTGCCTAGGGAAGGAATTATAAGACGCAGAGCGCAGTTCCTTTCTATGGAGTTTTTTTTTATTGTTCTTCTCGTTGGATAGAAGTAATATTCCTATCTAATGAAAGTCAATATCTTCTCTTAATCTTTTTGGTGCTGCCGTATTCCGTATTACATTGAATACATCGATGTATCAGATGAATTGATGCCAGTTTGACTGCGAATTTTAGCCTAAGGTTAAATAGGGATAGAATATTTTATTTTCAAATGCAAATCTATGTGGTCTATTCATACTTGACCCTAAATAAAAATGCATTAAATTTAAGTTGTTTATAGACGCTTGCATGGATTGGTTATCGGTTAAGTATGTTTTGGGTTTTCATATTTGATCAAAATATATAGACATTCGATAAATAATGATACCTTACGGTGAGTATCTAAAATGTATTTATTCGGATGTCTTTTAAGTTATTGGTGACAATGCAAGTATCTTATGGTGAATACTATTGGGTTACATATAAATTTCCCTCCGCAATTGTCAGTAATCAATAATTTTGTATTTTGATCGTTTATGTTTCTTTTGAAATGTTTTTGACCGTGAAATCTATGTAACCGATCTATATTCAACATTATAAACAAGCTTTCATAAATTTATATGTGCGAACTTAATTAAAATGTAAAATTATAATATAATAGTAATTAAATGTAAATTAAAGTAAAGTTAAAAATAATGTTAAATGTTAAAATGTAAACTGATACTAAAACAATTTTAAATCTTATATATATATGTGCGTAAATAAATTTTTGTATGTTAATTACTGGCAGTGGCTTATTTTATTCTTTTTTTTATATATACTCTTAGATTATCTTATTAAATCTCTGCTATTCCACTGAGCTAGTGACATGGGCTAACGACCGGAATCAAAATTTAAAAAAAAAAAAAATTTTTTTTTTTTTTGACTGACGTATCTGCCTACTTTATAAATTTTTCTAGGTTCAAATGCCTAGATGGCGCCCTGTAGTGCAGTTTACATAAGTCACCTTCTCCGGATCGTTACAATATATATATATATAAAATAATAAAGATAATGGTTATAATGCATAGTGTTTCAATCCACAAAAGCACTTTCAGTTAATTCCTTAATCTACATCAACTGCTGTTTAATTCTTAGCTGAACAAAGAGTCAAGGTAGTGTGAATGGATCAGAAAACAGTTATTATATCAGCTATACAACAAAATACAATTGTATTAAGCTTTTCTATAATTTATTTTTATCTTTATGTGTAAAAGATTGTGACTCGTGATAATTGATGACTGCTAGCTCAGTTACAATGTTTCTTGGAGTCATTTCTCTTATTTAGATGTCTTTATTCATATGTCTTGAGAATGGATGATGGAATCAAAATTTATAAGTATATCTATGAAAGATACCACACATGAAAAATAGATATAGAATGGAATTACTACAAGTGTTCATGATTAATTAAAAATAGGTATATTAATTTTTGAGATTTATAGTTTATATTTGAGCTAGAGATAATTTCTAGTTTAATAAATGATTAAACATTATCACTAATGTTTTTATCTAGAGTGTTTTATATCAAAGTTATAAGTGAGAAAAGTTTGAGACTTATAAATGAAAACTTAACTATTAAGAAATTTAATGAAAATTCTCTAGAGGAGCTGCAACTACACTATATTTTGTTCCAAGCCCCCTCACATACAAATGTAGCTCATGTTTTATTACTAATAATGGTTTAGAAGACATATTGTTTATTGAACTTTAATGTAAACACACACTTATATATATGTTTTCACAGTAGTTAATATTACATAGTAACTAGATTAACAACTCAACATTAGTTTACTGAGCTTGTGAAATACTCTCAATATAAAACACAAGATAAGATAGTCCATTCTTATCTTTTCAAAAGACTTTATCTTGTGATTTGAATTTAGAATATTTCATGTGCTCAATAAACCAATGTTAGTTATTAATCTAGTCAATATATTAAACCAGGTGAGAGAAGATCAAATAAAAAAACATAACTTAGAATAAAATTCTTATCTTTAATAAAAATTGTGATAAGCAAAATTGTAAAACAGATTGTTGACTTTTCTTTATAAAAAAATGACAATATTATAAAATTATTTATTATAAATTTGATCTACTCCAGCTGCAACTGAAATATTACAGCACCCAATTCTGCAGGCAGAGAAACATAATACCCAGAGGGTACCTGTAGCCAGACTGAGGTTACACAAGGTATAATCTACAGCCATATTTCCAGATTATAGAATTTCTCAGCTGCTGAATTCAAACCCTGTCATTCAAAGCACTTTATTTGTTTTGAAGTAAACTTCAGGCACCAGTTAATTGCAAGAAGTAACTAACATGCCCTGAATGACAGCTACCAATTCAATACCTGATAAATCCCAACTAGTTTAATGGAAACAAATGTAATAAACTATGTGTCTAACTTCTTTGCTAAATTGTTCTTAGTGGTATAAATAATTGACTGAAGGTAATTGATAAACAATTACTTTATTTTAACTAAAATATTTATTGTAATTTGTAAACTAATTATAAAATTTTAATTAAATAGACAATGATTTTATATATGATAACTACACACATTCTTAATAAAACATACAATAACAATGTAATATAACACTATATGGATGGAGTGCACATAACCTTAGAATTACAGCTAATTATTTCATGATTTGAAAGCTCTGTAACTATTTATTTGATACTATAGGAAACATGTAAACCTGCACATACTACAGTTCATTGTATGCTGGCTACAGAGTTCATTTTTTGTTGATTCTGGAGATACTCAAAGATTGCAATGGCTACTTATAAATTAATATAAAAAATTAGGAATGGGCATAAGAAAATGTTATTACCTATAAAATTTTAAACATTGTGGATTCTTGCTCTTTGCTGCTGCATGTGTGGTTTACCAACTGTTTGGATTTTGGCTTCTGGTGCAGTCCTGATGATTGCAGTTCCAGGCTACTTCTATTTCAGTAAGTTAGACATTCTTGCTGGCTTCAAATTATTGGATGGGCATGGCTTCTATCGGGAAGACTGCTGATGTTCTTGTGGATGAAGGCTGGAGCTCGATCACATGCTTTAATGATTGCTTATCATGCATTGTAAAAAAAATATGTCTAATAGGTGATTGAATCTAGATGCATAAAAGAATGACTGATGAAATTTTCAGCCCTATTCACGTGATGATCTCATTATCTTTTAATTAATTTTTGAATCTTCTAGTTATTTTCATTGTTCAAAATCCATCCACTGCTTTGTTGATCAAATTTTTGATAAGATGCATTTTAATTAGTCCTGTTGTTTATGGATTTTAATTAGTTAATTAGAAGCCATCGCAAATCTCATTCCTATGCAGCTTATCTATTAAGCAATCTTTAGGTTTTAAAATGTACTTATGAGCTTTTCTTTATTTTAATATTTAACTTTCATATTTTTCTTATTTTCTTACATACATACAATTTATTATTTTTTATGTATTCAAAATCAACACTATTTACACACACATAACTGAAAGGAGACCCTTTGATTCCTCTTGGAGGCCTTAAAGGAACTGAGCAGGGCAAATTCCTACTGTCCACTCCATACGTTCTTGTTGTTGCAGCTGTTATTACTATGTGATTATTCATATAGTATACAAACATGGATGGGTTGCTCACCAACACGCATTAGCCAGCATGGTGAGTTTATTGGCATTTTACCTCTGAGTTTAAGATCAAGAAACACCATGGTCTTTCTTCTCAGTGCCTGATAAGGCAGAATGAATGTTTGTGTAAATGATAAATATTTTCCCAATACATATATACAATTATGACAGACCAAAATAAAGCATGGCCCTTATTCCCAGGAGGCTGTAAAGTCACCAACCAAGGCAGAGGTTGGTGGCCGAAGGCAGAGGGTGCTAAGAATCCCCTGATTGCGGACCCAGGCTGCCATTTGATGATGACTTTTTATTTAGGTACTTACAACTGCAGATCACTTTCAAGTGAAGGAAGATTGCAAGAATTAGAAGAAGAACTCTCTTATATTAAATGGGACATTATTGGACTTTGTGAAGTTAGAAGAAAAGGTGAAGAGACAATTGATTTAAAAAGTGGCCGTATACTCTATTATAAAGGCACAAATATTGGAAATACAAGTGGAGTAGGATTCATTATAAATAAAAAGTGGAAGAACAATATTGTGGAGATTGATGGTGTATCGGACAGAGTGGCAAGATTAGTTATACAACTTAATAGCAGATACCAAATGCAGATAATTCAGGTGTATGCCCCAACAAGTTCTCATAGTGATGAAGTAGTAGAAGATTTTTATATGGATGTACAAAAGGCTTTTGATCAGAGTAAACAACATTTTAAAATTGTTATGGGAGACTTTAATGCTAGAATTGGTAAAAAAATGAAAGATGAAAGTGCTGTGGGTAATTTTGGTTATGGTAATAGAAATGAGAGAGGACATAGACTTGTGGAGTTTGCAGAAAAAGAAAAACTTTATATTATGAATTCTTTTTTTGAGAAAAATGTTAAAAGGAAATGAACATGGAAGCATCCAAATGAAGGTACAGCAGAATTGGATTATATTTTGACTAACAGGAAATACATATTTCAAGATTGTAATGTTCTTAATAAATTTAACACAGGATGTAATCATCGATTAGTAAGGTGTAAGATACGTGTTAATGTAAAACTAGAGAGACAAAAATTATTAAGAAAAACAATATTTACAGTTGATATTCCTAATCTTCAGAAACATTCTAATGAATTTAAATTAGAGCTTACAAATCGGTTTCAAGTATTAGTAGATTTTGAACATGATTCAGATTTGAATGAAATTAATATGAAAATAACTGATACACTTTTGAAAACTGCAACAAAGATAGCTGGTAGAAAGAAACAGCAATTGACCAATAAAATTTCTACTGAGACTAGAGAATTTATGAAGAAAATAAGGAATATGAAGATATACAAAAATGATGCATTAAAAAGAATTAAATATCTCGAATTTTATAAAATGGTGCGGAAAAGAGTTGAAAATGATATAAGAAAGTATAACTGTGAACTAGCAAGGAAATCTGTAGAAGAAAATAAAAAACTTAAGAATGTAAAACAACATTTTGGTATTGGTAGGAAATTTATATCTGCAATAAGAAAAAAAGATGGAATTATTACTAAAAGGAGAGATGACATCATGAAATTGGTAGAAGATTTTTATCAAGAATGATATAGTAATAAAGAACAAGTACCTCCTATATCTATTACATCTTCCAAATTGCCCAGAATTTTAAATGAAGAAGTGAGACATGCAATTAAATGTATGAAGAAAGGAAAGGCTCCAGGTAAGGGTGGAATTATAATTGATATATTAAAAGAAGCAGGTGAAGAAATAGAAAATTTTTTAGCAAAGTTATATACCAAATGTCTAAATGATAAAGATGGACCGGATGATTGGAAGAATGCAGTAATAATATTAATATTTAAAAAAGGTGATAAAGACGATATTAGAAATTACAGACCTATCAGCCTTTTATCAGTTTTATATAAAATTTTTACCAAGATAATTACTACTCGTCTACAGAGAACATTGGATTTTCACCAACCAAGAGAACAAGCCGGATTTAAAAGTGGTTTTAGTACAGTAGATTATATCCAAGTATTGAGAGAAGTTATAGAAAGGACAAATGAATATGAGTTGCCATTATGCTTAGGATTTGTAGATTATGAAAAGGCATTTGATTCTATAAACATTTCTTCAGTGATTAAAGCATTAGATCATCAAGGGATAGATCCAGGATATTGTAATATTTTAAAGAATATTTATAAAAATGCAACAGCAACAATTAGATTACATAATGACATTGGGAAATTCAACATTGAGAAAGGTGTAAGACAAGTGACTCCATATCTCCAAAACTTTTTACAGCAGTTCTGCATGAAGTATTTTGTGGATTAAAATGGGAAACTAAAGGAGTGAAAGTAAATGGTGATTATTTAAGTCATTTAGATTTCACAGATGATGTAGTTGTTTTTGCAAATAATGCTTCAGATCTGCAGGAAATGTTGCAGGAATTATCAGATGAAAGTAGGAAAGTAGGACTAAAGATAAATGTTAAAAAGACTAAAGTAATGTTTAATCGATTTTCTCAAAATATAAAAATAAAGATTGATTATGATGAATTAGAAGAAGTTAACAGTTACAAATACCTTGGTCAGATTATTAATACAGATGGAAACATAATGGAGGAAATTAATCATAGAATTAAACTTGGTTGAAGTGCTTTCGGTAGAAATAACTTGATACTAAAAGGAAATATGTCTATGTGTTTGAAAAGGAAGGTTTTTAACAAATGTGTTTTACCAGTTCTTACTTATGGATCTGAGACTTGAACACTTAATAGAAGAGCAATTCAGAAACTTCAGACCACTCAAAGAAGTATGGAGAGATGTATGTTGGGAGTAACAAGAAGAGATCATAAATGCAATGTATGGGTAACAGAACAAACAGTGTTACTGACCTCATTGAAAAAATTAAAAGATTGAAGTGGAGTTGGGCTGGACATATTGCTAGAAGAGATGATAATAGATGGACAATTGAAATTTTAAACTGGATTCCAAGAGATTTTAAAAGACCCAGAAAGAGACCACATGTGAGATGGATGGATGAAATAAGAAAGTGTGGAGGGGTGATGTGGAGAAGAGAAGCTTAAGATCGGAGAAGATGGATTAAACTTGGAGAGACCTTCATCCTGCAGTGGATTGATAATGGTTGATAATGATGATGATATTTATTTTGTTTTAGATAAATGGAAAGAAAAATTTTTAGTTTTTAAGATTTCTTTTTTTTTTCATTAATAGTATAATTTTTTTTAATTTGCATTCCCCCTTAGGCTAATTGCATTATCTTTCAATAAACTTTTTAACTTTCTAAATACATTTTCTTAACTTATTTGAAGCTTAATTTTGCTAAGTTAAATCTCTCCCCCTTATGAGTGACATGGTGTTATGTCTTGGCAAACTGTTTTGTTTGTAAAAAAAAAAAAAAAAAAAAACTCTTCAAACTTTCTAAATTATATTTTTTTCTTTAACAATTTCTTTTGATGAAGCTTATTTTAGTCATTTATTGGTATTTAATTCTGCAGTAATTTTTGTTTATTAGAATTTTAATTTTAAATCTTTTATTATGAAATTTGTAACGCTTAAATAGTTATACAATATATAACTCAGACATTTTATATGTATAGTATACATCTATAAATTAAGATTATAATAAAAACAGAATTTTAAAAAATAATAATATAGTTATTAATTATAAATGAGAGGACATTTTTATTGAATATATTCACTCTTGCATTTACTCAAGCAATAAAAATAAAAGAAAAAAATAGCTACTGTATTTTTATTCTTAAAATAAAGTAAATAATGTCTGAATTTCATAGCTATTAAATATGCTTTGGGTAACTTTTTGTTAATACCTTCTTTTTTTTTTTAAAGAAATATAATAATGGTCTTGTTATCAATAAATTAGAATTTCTCTAAGTATTTTGACATTTTTAGTCAGTATCAACTCTTCATATGTTCTAAAGCTGTCCAAAAATTTTAGCACTATGTGGAGAAAATATTTTATTATGCAAAATACTGCACATCATATTTGGAAAGGACAATAAAAAAAAGAATAAAATTTGTGATTTTCAACATAAACTAAAGAAATTTTATTAATATATTTAACCATGTATGGTAGTCCAAGAAGGAAATAAATGGCTGCAGAAGTATTGCAAGATATATTTGTTGCAAAATTTAATTAAACATTTATTTATTTTTTTAAACATGGTCACATATGGTGTTCAGGGGGAAATAAATATCTCCTTGAATAAGATAAAATTTGCAAATTTTAATGGATTTATTTAATTTATATTTTCATGCATTTTTTTGCATTGGGGGGGGGGGTTTAAGTCCATAACTAAAGTTTCATGTTATTAAATACAGCACAGTTCATGGCTCAATGGTATTTTTGTAAATAATTTTTAGCTATACTGTAATGGAAAAAAATATCAATTGAAAACAGTCATTGTATGCTGAAATTAACCCATCTACTAGTCTTGCATTTGTCTGAAATATTTTTAAATCAAAAGTGAATTACTTTTGACTTAGCATTCCAGGTTTCATTAGGGTAATAAATCCCTCAATATCAGTAATATTTACATGAGTAAAGATTGAAGGTATAATGATTTAGTAAATATTTTTAGAATTAAATAAAAATTTCATATATATATATATATATATATATAGGTTTTAAACAGAAGATTTTTAGAAGTTTATATATTTAAGAGCTAAAAAATATTTAGAAAATTGTTATACTATTAATATTCATATATATAAATATTATTGTGTAATTTATGAATTATGCAAAAACTTGGATACTGAAGTAAAAGTAAACTTATTTAGAACTTATACTATTTCAGAAAAATATATTTACTAGATGATATATTTTGATCTTGTAATACCTGTTTTTTAATGGCACTCATTTTACTACATCACAGCTGAAAATTATTTATAAAATTATATAGAGAATTTAAATAAACCTATAACCTGTGAAAATTGTCTCTCTAATACACACACACACGCACACACACACATATATATATATATATATTAACATTACTTAATATCTTTTCACTTTAATAATTAACTTGATATTTCATTTTAACTTTCCTTAAGAGTGATGATGATTTGACATCAACCCAGGTTTATATCACCCTAGGTATTTTCACCTGAACCTTAATACCCCATACCATTACAAATGGATACCCAGCTGAGGGCCAATGATAATCATGTTCTGTGGAAATCATTATAGATGGCTGCCCAATATAAGGCTGCTAATGATCACTACAAAATTAGCAGTCAACTTTATCTCAACATTAATTGAGAAAGAAAAAGTATGCAGTTTATGTAGAATTAATTTTTAAAAATTACTGTGAAATAGATGACAAGAGTATTGATGATTATAAAACAGTAGTTTTCAGGCATTTTTAGAAGTTCATGTTTAGAGTTAAATAGAAAATCAATGATTTTGAAGATTGAATTGGAAGTTTGATTGTTGAAGTGTGTTTAGCTACATTTTCAGTTTTGATGATGGGTGCAGATTTTTTGGCATTGGTTTGAGGATACAGTGTTTTCATGCAACTCTGAGGATGTAGTATCTTGACTATTTGCTTCAGCCCATTTTTTATATTTAATATTGTTTATCACAGTGCAGTTAATGCAGTCCTGCCATGATTTCAGCCTCTAAGTCTTCAGAGTAAAAGAGCAAAGCATAGTTCTATATTTCCCAGCCCATAAAGCTCAAAAAAGCAGGGCATAGTTTTGTATTATTCAGCCCCTCCACAGGAGAGGGCTTTACAAAAATTTTGCAGTACCTTTGTAAGGGTAGTAGTATCTTAGTGTCTCAATTGGAATAGTCCTCTTAGTACTCATGGTGCATTGTGTCTTATAGTCCAATGGCTGAATTCTTTATCTATATCAAAATTGCAGATCACTATTCATTCTGTTAACTGTCAGATCTCTAAAAAAATTGATGAGTATGAAATTTGTTTTGATTATACATGTAAATTACATAAAATATTGTTAGAAAGGAGTTTCATTTCTATTTTCCTTTTATCCCAGAAGGGGAGTTATATAACATTCTGTTATATGTTTACACCCAAATGGGAAAACTGAACCTAGCTGTTGAATTGGACTGTTCACTGACTTCAATTTAAGCTAAGTTTAATATCTTTTTATGCGATTAATCATCTGAAATCATCGATTTAAATACTTAATTGTGATATGAAAGTGAGAAGTAAATTGTGATCAAGAGAGATAGTTTTTTTTAATTTGGAAAGATCAAAATTATAAAAATAAAAAAAAAGATTCGATCGCCATTTTAAAAATATAGCAGTTTTTTAAAAAAAAAAAACTTTTTGTTGAATGTGTGTTAATGTAAGGATTTCTATAACTAAGTTGTATGTAAGATTAGTTGGCTTAAATTTGCTACTAAAGTTTTTTTTTTTTAATTTTAATTTAAGAACAGTTAGTTAGTTAGTTTGAGGTAAAAGGTAACATTTAAAAGCCTAAGTTACATGTGGTTATTGATCGATCGTTGTAAAAGTAAAAAATTTTCATCTTTCTGTGCAAAAAGGTTTGAAGAGTAGGAGAGAAAGTATAAAGTTAAATATAGAATGGGTGGCTTGGAAAATAAGTAATATGGATTGCATTTGTATTTTACAAGGCATATATAATCATCAGAAAGGAATTAGATGTGCTGTTATAGAATGTAATATATGTGATAAGGTTTTCCACTTGAAATGCTTAAATAAGACTAGGAAGGATGTAGCAGGTTTATGGTTATGTAGACAGGGTGTGAATGTGATAAAAGAGGAGAAAAAGTGGTTCCAAAGTGTAGATAGCGTAAAGAGAAAGTCAGGAGGAATGGAGCAAAACATAGTTGAGGAAGGCAGGATAGAGTGTGTTTGTAGTGGAGTGACAAGAGATATGGATGGAAAAATAGGTAGTGTATTGGAGATGGTTGGCCAAAGAATAAGTAAGATAGAGGAGGAGGTAAAGGATGTAGAAGAAAAATTAAAATTGTTAGAGATTAAGTGTGAGCAGATAAAGGGATTACTGAGTAGGAATGATAAGGAAAAAGTAGATGAGGAAGTCCAGAAGGTGGTAGAGAAGGTTATGAATGAAGCAGAGAAAGTAGACTGTGAGACAGTATTGATAGGGGATTCATTAATAAGAGAATGTGGAGATATAATTGCAAGGGAAAATAGAAACAGGTATGTAAGAGTATGTTTGCCGGGAGCTAAAATTAGGGATGTTACAGATAAAGTAAAGAAGCAAGGGAATAGAGATGTATATGTTATGGTAGGGACTAATAATTTATCAGAGTCATCAGAGAGAGTAATGGGTGAGTACACAGAACTGATTAGGAATTTGAGAATGGTTAAAGGAAGAGTAGGAATAGTTGGATTATTACCAAGATTTGATAAAAGGTATATGTTAGATAGGGTGTGTTCTATAAATGAGAGATTAAAAGAATTGTGTGAGAGAAATGATGTTATGTTTGTGGATGTGTGGGATTTTTTTATTGGGAAGAGGGAGTTATTTGGTAAAGATAGGTTGCACTTAGAGAAACAAGGAAGTGAAGTTTTAGGAAGTCTGATTTATAAAGAATATAGTTCAGGAAACTTGTAAAGGAGGGTGGGATTTTAAATTGTAGTGTTATTAAAAAGAAAAAGAATGGATGGGATGTAAGGATTAAACAAAGGGCAGTTGATTTAGATATAAATGTAGATGTGGAGAGGGAAAGGGTCTGTAAAATAAATGGCAAGAAAGTTATTTATAAGCATAATGGAGAAGAAAGAATAAAAAAAATTTATAAAAGAGTAGTTAGGAAAGAAATAATTGTTAAAATTGGCTATTTGAATATGCAAGGTGGTAGGAGACCAGAAATGTGGCAGGAATTAAACAAAGCAATTGAAAATGAAGAGCTTGAGGTATTAGCAGTAGTGGAAACACATCTAAGAGAAGAAGAAGAACCTGTTTTGGAAGATTTGGTATGGCAGGGTATAAATAGAAAAGAGAAAGAAAAAAAGGGTGGTGGTATAGGTGTTATCTTAAATGCCAAGAACATATGTGGTTTGAAATAGGGTTGGAAAAACAAGAATGGATGGTAGCTGTAGTTTATATAGCTACTGGAGATAGTCAAACTATAATGGAATGGAACAATAGCATATATGAGTGCCTAGCTAAGGATGTACAGAGTTTTAAAGAAAAGGGGAAGAGAATAATGGTTATAGGAGATATGAATGGGGATATTGAAGAAATTGATGATGTAGACCAGTGTTTCCCAACCTTTTTTGGCTCACATACCACTTGGTAGTACATCACGCTAAATTGTACCACTTCGTAAAAATGATTGTATTTTGTGAAATTTATTGCGAGTGTGTTATTTTATTTGCATTATAAATATTATAGGGTGACCGTGTATTCACATCACAATGAGACAAATTACATTGAAACACGCTTAAATGATTATAAACTCACTAAAAATATAAATTCACTGTAACATGCTCTTCCGATCTATATGTGTGTGTGTTTGTTCAAAGTTTCATATTTATCTACTATTTTGTCATATTTCGTTTACTAATAAATGGTTTTAATAAAAACACAAAATTATAAAAAACCAATTAATATATTTTATCATAATCAAATATTTTTATAAAATAAATTTAAAGAGCCTTGTGCTTGTTTGAAAAACATAATTTTTTGAAATTTGGTTCAAAAGATGTGAGGTATACCTTTAAGTCTACAACTGCATTAATTTGTTTCAATACTTTTTTTTTAAATATATGAAGAAAAAGCTCTTCTCTACTAATTTCATACTAGTAAATGGTAATAATAATTTAAGAGGTTTCTCAGAAAGTTGTTCATAATCTTTAATGTTTAACCAAAATTAATTAGATTGTGTCGATAATTCTATTAAATTTTCTTTCTCTTTTATTGATAATGATGTAGCTTTTTCTAAATGTTCTTCATAGAAGGGGTTTGAAATCCACTTATCATTTGTGTTTTCGGGTTTTGCAAAATATTCCATTAAAGACAATTTTAATCCTGTTAAATGTGCTATTATATTTTCTCGTATATCTTGAGACAGACTAACCTTATTTTCAAACAAAAAAATATGTAGAGTTTTGAATACTTTTGGTTGATTGTTTTCAATACACTGCTTCCAAAAATCTAATTTCTTAATCATATTTTCAATTTTATCATTAACATTAAAGATCATTATCGAGTTGTTCTGAGGTGTCAAATTTAAGTTATTTATTTGAAAAAATATCAGTTAAATATACAATCCTGAATAACAACAAAATATACAATTTGAAGAAAGATCAAAAGAATTGTCTTCAAAAAAAATGTTCTTGTCTAAATTCGAATAAGGGGTTATATGGGGATCAATAAATTTTAATAAACAAAAATACAATAAAAATAACTGTCTTGTGGGTGGGAAGTGAACAAAGTAATGAACAGTGGTCAATATCTAAGTTACTATCTAATGGCTAAATTTTAAAATGCACTCCAAAAAAACAATATCGATTGCAGGATTTTCGATCATCGACTGTACATATTAACAACTTTACTGTATAATATTATTAATTAAAATAATTTTTATGAATTATAAGAAAAAACGTTTCTATGATATTTTTATGATTTGATTTTTTTTATGTCTGCCATTATTGATTATTTTTCGTGTACCACCTGTGGTGGTATGCGTACCACAGGTTGGGAAACGCTGATGTAGTCAATAAGAATGGACAGATTTTGAAGAAATTTTGTCAGAGAGTAAATTTGAGCATTGGAAACTTATCTAATATTTATGAGGAACAATAATATATCCTACACAATAGATTATATATTGGTAGAGAAAGAGGGAATGAATAAAGTACGGAAAATTAAGGTGTTTGATAATGAAAAGAGAGTATGTAATAGTGATCATAATTTTGTTGTAATTGAAATGGTTAGTAATGTGATGAAAATAGAAATAAAAGTAGAAACAATAGTGAAAGATGTGGATGGAGAGTAAATGATAAGAATAAGTTAGAAGAGTATAAAATACAAGTTGAATAAATCATGGAAGAGTTGGTTGAAAATGAGTATGAGGACTGGTGTGTTGAAATAGAAAAAGTTGCAAATAGGGTTTTAGGTGAGAATATTCAGAAATATAAAAGTAATAGAAAAATGAGAGTTAGTAAAAGTGTAAAAGAGAGGAAAAAATCATGCAAAGAATATAAGTGTGCTATTAAGAACAAAGAAAGCGAAAAAGGTATTAATGCTAAATGGCAAAAGTATGTAGAAAAGAAGAAGTTAGCTAAAATAGATAATTATAGAGAGAGAATGAAACTAAATAGTAAATTATTGGATGATATTAGAGATGGGAGTAAAAAATTTTGGAATTACATTAAAAGGAGAGATTTAGGGGAGAGAGAGATAGTATTACTGGATGAGGAGGGAATAGAGTGTAGTTCTAGAGAAGAATTAGAGAGAATATTGAATAGGTATGTAATGGATATAGAAAAGATGTTAGATGTGAAGGACAGAGGGATAGAAAATATGAAAGCATATAGTAATGGGAATATTGCATTTACAGAAAATGAACTGAATGAGGCAGGGAAGAAATTGAGAAGTGGTAAGGCAAGAGGATTAGATGGATGGGCAGCAGAGATGGTAATGAATTTGGTGCATAGGGCAAAAGTAAAGTTACTATCATGTTTTAATAAGATGGCACAGAAGATAGTTTTTCCGGGTAGTTGGAGTAATACAAGAGTAAAATTATTATTTAAAGGAAAAGGTAAGGATCATAGAAAGTTAAATAATTATAGACCAATAGCAGTAACATCAGTTTTATATAAAGTTTTTTCATATATGGTGGCTGGAAGAGTTGCAAAATGGATGGAAGAAAATAATGTAGTGGGGGAAATGCAAGGAGGTTTTAGGTCAGATAGGTGTATAGGAGATAGTTTATTTGTAGTTACACAACTTATAGATATGAGTAGAAATTCAGGTAGACAGTTATATATGATTTTTATAGATATAGAAAAGGCATATGATAGAGTGAATAGAAATAGATTATGGATAAGTTTAGCAAATCTGGGAATAGATGAAGCTTTAGTGGGTGTTATTAAGAAATTATATGAAAATAATTACTATACATATCAATTAGGGGATACAGAATCAGTTAAAGTTAAAAATGGGGTGGGATTGAGTCAATGATGCCCTATGTCACCTATTTTGTTTGTGTTGTATTTCAGTGAAATGGAGAGAGCAATAGAAAGACTAGGAAGAGGGTTAGAGATACCGTTAACAGGTAGCAAGATAGTATATACATTGTCCGTTTTTTTTTTTTTGCGGATGATGTCTTTTTGTGTGCAGAAAGAAAATATGGAAATTATGCTGAGGACATGCACAAGGGTGGGTAAAGATATGGGGATTAAATTTAGTGACAAAAAATCAAATATAATGATGGTGAATACTGGGGAAAGAGAAGACAAAGATTTCTTATTGGGGGATATAAAGTTAAGTGTGGTGAATAGATATAGTTATTTGGGAATCATCTTGAGTAATAAGAAAAATTGCTTGGATGAATGGGAGAAAAAATTGATAAATGAAGCAAAGAAAAAAAAGGGATTGATAAAAAAATTAACAGTCTTTTCATATAATAAATATGATGTAGCTAGAATTGTATGGAAGGGAGTAGTAGTAGCAGGGTTAACATACAGCAATGATGCATTATGTGCTAGTAAAGGGGTATTAGATTGCTTAGAAAAAGTACAAAGGGAAGTAGAAAGACATGCATTAGATGCTGAGGTGTGGACAACAAAAGAGGCAATTCAAGGAGAAATGGGATGGTCAAGTTTTTATATGAGGGATGCAAAAAGCAAATTGAAAATGTTTGGTAGATTGCAGTTTATGGATAATAAAAGAATAGCCAAAATAGTATTTAATTGGGTTACAAGTAAAGGGCAGGCTACAAGATGGGTGAGAAAGGTAATGCGGTATGCAGAAAATTTGGATAAAGAAGTTATGTCAGTATACTTGTACAAAAGATGGGATGATTGTGTTAGGATTGTTGAGTGTTATAATGGGAAGGAGTGGGATAGAAGAATAGATGCATTAATAAAGAATAGGGAGTTGGAGAGATGGAGAACTAGTATGGAGAGTAAAATGAGTTTAAATATATATAAAAGTAAACGGAACATTGGGTGTGAGTTAATTTATGATAATAGTAAGGAAAGTAGTTTATTGTTTAAGGCTTGAATGGGATCTTTAGCAACAAGGGAATGTACACATAAATGGAAAAATATGGGTGATTTAGTCTGCAAGTTGTGTAAAGAAGACATAGAAAATATTAGGCATCTGTTACTTTAATGTAAATGTTTGGAAGCAGAAAGGGTACAAATAATGAAGTTATGGAAGTTTAAATATGAACAAAGTGATTATACAGAAAATGAGTTATTACTTTTTGTGCTAGGTTTTGGAAAAATAAGGGGGATTTAGATATGAAGGTCATGGAGTTGACAAAGATTATGTTGTGGAAATGGGATGGAGCAGATTATGGGGAAACTTAGGGTGGACAATTGAAAAGAAAGGTAAAGTGGCTAACAGGTTTCTCTGGACATAGCTGCTGAGAGATTCCTGACTCTGTTTAAGAAGAAGTCACAGTACATCACATCACATCACATGTCACACAATAATATAGTGTGTGTGCACAAATATATATATATATAAAGAAAAGGAAAAGTAGAAATAAACACAGACATAAATTTTTGTAAATATTTTCTACATTTTACTTGGAATAAAAATAATAAATAAAGGATTAAATAACTCTGAATTTAAAACAGGACTTTATTATAAATTAAAACCTTAAAAAGGTCTAATAAATATTATTTGTAATTCTGATTTTGAGTTTTAAAAAAAAACAAGCATGATTTATTTTTAAAATTTTTTTTTTATTAATGCTTGTTTACATTTCTATTATCTATTTCTAAAAACATAATAATTACTTAACATAGGCTGTTAAAGGTTAATTTTATTTTTGAAAAAAGGAAGAAATCTAAAAGCATTATAATTAATTAAAACCTGATTTTATTTTCAATAAGAAAAGAACTTTTATAAATGTTCAAAAAAGAAGAAAAAAGCTGTAATAGAATTTGATAAACTGTTGTTTTTTTAATTTTATTATTGATACACATGTATATATGTGGATTTTATGTATATTCAAAATAGAATTAGTTATAAAAATTAATGAATTTTCGCTCTTATCAAATATGGTAGAAAATGAATTCATTTATATAATTAATCAATTATTTTACTACACATATGTGAACAGATTATATATGTGTGTTGTAAATGTATCCAATAAGAGGTATTGAAAACCATAATGTAGTACATTGAATTAAACAACACATATATCTAAATTTTAATCATTTATTGTACTTTATATAACAATTCAAAGATGTTCAGAAATTATTATACCACATCACATGTCTGTGCATTTATATACGTCACTTATATTGCAAATACCAATGTGTGTCAAATAGACACATATGTAAAAAAATTTATCATTTTTTATCATTAAATGTCAATTCAAATATATTCATTTTATATCAAGCCACATGTCTGTGTGCTGTCTGGTTTTAAATAAACATCTATAAAATATGTATGTAAATCATAATATAATAAATTGACTTGTGTAAAGTAATTTTGTAAATCACATATGAGGTAAATTTTTTATTGTATATTAATAAAAATCAGAAACCTTCTAATTTAAAACCATATTCTAAAGACCTTAATATCATTTTTTATATATTGTTATCAATAAAGTTGAATTCAATTGTTAAAATTGTATTGCATCATCTCTTGGTCACCATAACAGCACAGGCTGAATATATAAATGGGGGTGTATTTAATGCTTTGGAGGCATTCAGTTGACAAGGATCCTGGTTTGGTGTAAAGAGTATATTCTTCAAAGTCCTGGCACTATATTTTATTTAATTTAATCTTTATTAGAATTTAATTTTATAGGTAGCCAGTATATTGATGGTACTGTGTGGCCAGAGCATTGGTGGTGATTGGCATGTTTTGATATCTCAGCATTATTGTTTAGATTTCCTGGTTATGTATTCTAATGCATTAGTACTTAAGTTGGTACACCCAAATTAATGTTTAAATAATTGCCCCAAGCTGGCAAAGGCTCAGTAGTTAGCCTGGTCTACATAAGACCCTTATATTTTTATTGTTCAATCCAGTCACAAGCTTGACTGATGATTTTTTTTGATGAATCATTCATGATGACGAATGGTTATTACTTGGAATATTACTTATATTTACTTTGACTTATTATAAAGCTGGTTGAACTTAGTTCTTCCAATTTTAGTTGCTCTAAGGAGCTAACTGATTTAATTGAACTGATCTAGCTGGCCAATCTCAGTAAGAGCTCATGATCTCATGCTATCTTCTAATATATAACATTTTTTATATATTTTTTGATGTTAAACATTACATTAACATTTTTTAATAGCATCTTACTATTATATTATATTACTTTATACTTTTGATAAATTTTAAATTGATTTGACTGTGATGGATGATGATATTCCATCACCCCAGGTATGAGCATCTTTTTATCAACCAGATACCCATTACAATATATATATATATATATATATATATATATATTGTAATGGGTATATATATATATATATATATATATAAGAATTAGAGAAAGGAAATTTCTGTTAACTGAAACATGATGCCTTTTTGATGCTTTAGAGGGAAGATAAAAATCCTAAATGTCCAATTCATATGTTTTTGCTGTCAAAGCTGTTATTATTGTACAAAGAGTAAATGAATATGGATGGACTGCTGACTAACATACATCATCTGTGTAGCAATTTTATTGGCTGTTTATATCTGAAGTTCAAAATTTAAAAAATCCTACTCTTTTTTCTCAGTTGCCAAATAGTTTTAACAGAAATACGAATTGACTTTTCTTGAAAGCAGGCTAAAATATGTGTGATAGACAAACTAAACTATGGCTATTATTTATCAGGAGGATGTAAAATTACTACCCAAAACAATGCTTGGTAGCTATAGGTGGAGGAGGCTAAAAATTCCTTGAATTCAAACTTAGGCTATTTGATGCTGATTTTTCATTTAGATATCTACAACTATAGATCACCTTCAAGTGAAGGAAGATTGCCTGAATTGAAAGAAGACATTCTGGGACTTTGTGAAGTTAAAAGAAAATTAAAGAGGCAATTGATTTAATAAGAGACACATACTTTATTACAAAGACACAAATAATGGAAGTGCAAATGATGTGTGATTTATTATAAATATGAAATATAAAAACAATATTGTAAAGATTGATTGCATATCAGATTGGAAAAATTACTTATTCAAATTCATAATCAAATTAGTAGAAAATACCAAATGCAAATAATTCACATTTATAACCCCATTAAATATTTATTGTGATGAAGAAGTAAAGAATTTTTATATGGATTATCAGAGTAAAGAGCAAATTAAAACTGTCATGGAAGATGTTAACAATGAGTGTTGTCAATACATTTGGTTGTGGTGGCAGAATTGAGTGAAAACAGACTTGTATAATTCACAGAAGTAAAATTATTTTTTTGAAAAAGATGCTAAATAGAAATAAACAGAGAAGCATTCTAAGGTAGAATAAAATTAGATTTCATTTTGACTAACAGAAAATACATTTTTTCATAATTATAACGTTCTTAATAGATTTAACACAGAAACCATTAACCATTAATGAGGTATAAGATGTGTGTTCATGCAAAATTAAGAGATGCAAACTATTAAGAAAGTCACTATTAGCAGTTAATATTTTTATTCAGAAACATTCAGATAAATTTAAATTAGAACTTAATTTTTAAAATATTAATCGATTTTGAAGATAGTTTATCCTTGATTGAACTCAGTAAGAAGATATTGCTGCTCTATTCATAACTGCAAGAGAGATAGTTGGCACAAAAAAGCAGCACTTTACCAATAAATTATTCTACAAAGACAAAACGATGCTTGAAGAAAAAAAGAAAACTGAAAATTTATAACATGATCCATTAAAATAAATTGAATATTTAGAATTTTGTTAAATGGTATAAAACAATGTTAGTAATGATACAAGCAAGTGTAATTATGAATTGCCAAGGAAAATTACTGAAGAGAATAAAAGTCTCCAAAATGTAAAACAATATATTGGCATTGGAATGAAAGTTATTTCAGTAACTCTTATTCAAAGAGAAATGAAATCATGAAATGTGTAGATTAGTTTCTATAAATATATATATATAAATAAATAGCACAGTATTCCCTATTGCTATATTTTGTAGAAAATATATTAGACTTTAATAACTAGAGAGCTTTAAGTCATAAAGCTAAGTTTTACTTCAGAGAAAAAACAGTAATGGAATGTAAATACATATCTAGTTTAAAAAGCAATAAAAAGATGGCTAATAATTAATGGAAATGGAAATGGAAATAGATATGTAAGTTTTAAAAAGTAATGAAAAATAAATTCTGTAAAAATAAAGGAAGCTTTATTTTGATAATTCAGTCTAATTCAACGAAGAAAGATTGGTTTGCAGATAAATTAGACTAACACAGATAAAGGTTGTAACTTAAAAGCATTCTATAAAAGATTGCCGAAAGATAATGCAAATGATTATTTTCAAGGCCGGATATAACTCGTGGATTTAAAATTCCAAGAAAACTGTGTATTATTAAAATCAAACCATTAAACTAGAGAAAACAAACGGAATAAATACTTGAAGCTAATTCTTGTGGGATGCGAATGGTTGTAATTAGAAGCCGGATCCTTCATCATTGTAAAAATACATTAATCAAATTGATTTACTTTTACATTGGAATGATAGAAATTTATCAATGAATTCAAGCAAGGAGAAAACAGTATAAACAAAAGAGCGCTGTCGGCAGCTTTTCTCCATTCATCGCGTGCTGTTGCTCTCATAACGACCTTTGAGAAAAGCTGAGGGGAAAGTTGCCCTAAACTTTTTTGCAATGATGGAAGTATCCCAGAGCCCGTGCCTCTGAAGGTGAAAGAAAGTTAGCTAGGGAAATTGTTTATAGATCTCACCAGTCTTCTATTATTTTGTGTACGCCTGAGAAGGCCCAATGAGGATTGTGTTTTAAGTACTGTAAATATAAACTTTTAGTATTCACTTAGGTCCACCACTATTGTAGTGGCTGTATTTGTCTGTCTGGTTGCGATTATAGCATTAAAGATTTAGAACTTTAAATCAAGGACTAATTGTTAATGTGTATATAAAGGAACTATGGATGTATATATATAATGTAAATAAATGTATTTATTCTTATTTAATGTTTTGGATAATTAATAATTTTGGGATAATTGTTGGTAGTTAACCTCATAACTGAATACACAACACCTACAATCACTACATCTTCTAAATTTTCAAGTATTTTCAATGATTGAGTAATACATGCAACTAAATCTATAAAAAAGTGAACACACCAAGAAATAATGAAATTATTATTGATATTTTAAAAGGAGCAGTTGGAGAAACATAAAAATTGTTAGCAAAGCTGTTTATCAAATGTCTGATTAATAAAAATTTATCAGTGGAAGAATGCAGTAATAATATTGTTATTTAAGAAAGGTGATAAAGAAGATATTAAAAATTACAGATCGACCAGATTTTAGCTTTGCTAAGATAATTGCAATTTATTTAGAAAAAATTTTGGATTCTAATCAACTAAAGAACAAGCTAGAATAAAAAATGATTTTAGCACAGTATTTCATATCCAAATATTGCAAAAATTATAAAAAGGACTAAAGAATATGAGTTGTTATGATTCAAATTTGTGAATAATGAAAAAGAATTTTATTTATAAGCATTCTTCTAGTGATTAAAGTTTTGGATTATCAAAATATAGATCTGAAATATTGTTAGATTCTGAAAAATATCAAAACGCAATAGCAGTGATGAAATTACAGGTTGATACTAAAAAAGATGAAAACTGAGAAAGTTAAGTGACTAAACATTATATGATCACCATTCTTTATACTTACACAACCTGTTTACATGGAGGCAAAATTATCTATACAGTAACACTACCCAGTGCACTAGATAGGGATTTTATGCACAAACCTTCCTGCATCCATTAATTACTCTAGCTTGCACTGAGTGGTACTACTGTATGGAGAGTTTTGCCTCTGTGTAAGATTGTCACATTGATGATTCCATTTCCAGTATTACAAGAAGTATTTTGTGGATTAAAATGGAAAACTAGGGAAGCAGATATAAATCAAGATTTTTTAAAACATCTGCAGTTGTCATATGGTATTATTCTTTTTGTAAAGAAAATAAAAAATTGATAATCATGAATTAGAAATGGTTAACAAATATAAATATATTTGTCAGGTTATTAATTCAGATGGCAATATGACGTATAAAATTATTCCCAGAAATAAAATTGTTTGGAGTGCTTTTGTAGAAGCAACTTAATATTAAAAAGAAATATGCATGTGGTTGAAAAGTCTGGTTTTTAATAAATGAGTTTTACTAATTCTTACTTAGGGATCTTAGATATGAACCCTTAACAGAAGAGCAGTATGGATACTTCAGACCACTTGATGAAATTTGAAAGGATATGTGTTAGAAGTAGCAAAAAAGATTAAAAATAAGGAAGAAGATATCAGTGACATCAAAGAAAGAATTAAGAGACTGAAATGTAATTGAACTGGACATATTTCTAGGAGAGATTATTATAGATGGACAGTTGAAGTTTTAAACTGAATCTCAAGAGATCATAAAAGGCATAAACAGAAACAATATATAAGTTAGCAGGTGAAATTAGGACTTTGTGTTGTGCTGTGGAGAAGAGATGCTATAGAATGAAAAATCTGAAATTAACTCAGAATTATCTTAATACTGCAGTGGATTGATAGTGGTTAAAAATGATGATGATGGCCATGAAAATGCATCTTGGTTGATTAGGACATTTATCTGCCATGTTTATGATTAAGACTTCAAATTTATGTGAGATTTGACACTTTTCAGATAGCTGATAATTTTCAACCATGCTTTGTATAATCTTTCAGGTTACTATTCTCTATATAGTTTTACTCAATTCAAATCTGGTTATATAATATAATTCAATTTTGTTCAAAATTTCTTATTGATTTAAGATTATAATGATTAGTTGAATTTGGATACTTTGTTAGTATTGGTCATGTATTAAGAAATGCTCTAGAGAGCAAACAAAATGAAAGTGATAAGATGAATAATTAAAAAGAAATCTAAAGAAATGGTGGGAAGTAATAGTGAGATTGACTTAAAAATCCAGTGAGAAAGCACTAAAGCAGTCTGCACATGGACTGTCTGTGTATGTGGTCCATTGCTTTATTTTTTGTGGCAAATCAAACATGTCAGATATAGCTATCAGAATGATTAAAAAAGTTAAGATTGGTAGGCAGTAAGTGCTAATTTGATTTAAAATCAAAATATTTAGATCATAGTTACCAGAATTTGAAGTGGTATGCTGAGATATGCTGATTTCCAGATTTATCTCAAAATATGCCACCAGAAAAGAGTATAGAAATTTAAATACTCTCAGTATTGATATTTTCCCATAGAAAAAAGATACATTTATTATTTCTTTTATTTTAATTAGAAGAAAAAGTGTGAGGTTTATCTGTTAGTAATACAGTGTGGCCCAATACTGGTTCAAAAGTAAGCTAATGATAAAATTTAATGAAGTGTTTTATAAATAAAAAAACAGTCATAAAACATCAAACCTTGTTATGTATGGAATGTTTTGTAAGAGATGTACTGAAATCTCCACAAGTTCTTTTATTCCAAATGAGAATTTTAGTAAAGAGAGTACAATTTCTAGGCAAATTTTAAAATGAAGCAAACAAATAAGCATGTAGTATGTAACACTGGTTGCTATGAATATATTGTAAAGAGATATTTTGCATATATAAAAAATGTGCAGGAAATTGAGAAGTAATTAATGAAAGATCTATTGAAGTGCTAGAAAAATAGAATAGAAACTCTAATCAAAGTGAGAAGTAACAGCAAAATTGATTATAAGACTCTGCCAATAGAAATACATTATATTATTCACATTATTGAATTAAATTTTAAATAATAAATTTTTAGTAAACTGATACATACTAATCTTTAGAGCCATAAGGTATAAACCAAATGTAGAAAAATAATGATAATAATTATATATGCCAAATATTAAATTGTTTGTTCCAGTTCTTGCATGAATATCCCAGGAAGCTCTTTTCCAGGTGGTTGTAGTAAAAGGATTTTGTAATATATATATTCTGAAAAGAGCTCTATAAAGTTGATTTATTTGGTCTAAAGTAATCCTCTTCTTACATTGATAGTCACATGTATATCTCTATATAATAATAAATTGATTAATAAATATAGTAGGGCATGCATAATAGTAGTTTGAACCCAAGCACCAAGCCAAAACCAGCCTGCATATCAAGTTGAACAATATCTGGTGCCTGTTTATCCTGCTTTCTAAATGAGTTTACTGACATTCTGAATAGAATGGCAGTCTAACCATTAAAAACACTTCTCTCTTAGTAAACTGGTGTTGTAATAATAAAGAAGAATAAAGACCTCGAGATTCTCTTTTGGATAGATTCGAGAATCTTCACTTCTAACACCCATAGAGATTGATCTAATGTTAGAAAGTGAAGAAGATAGAGGTGGAGTTTTTAAAAATAAAACTAGTGAAACTGGACATAAGTTTTAAAATAACATTAATCTGCTCTCTAAGATAAATTTTGATAATAGTTTCACCACAAAATAACTTTGGTGATAAATACAAACAATGGAACAGTGTATATACCAGGGTGAATAGATTTAGTTTTTCATGTTTCATTGTGATATCAGATGGCTGTTTCAGGGCTGTCCAAAACCAAGTGATCCTCTAGCCGATAGGTATTCAAACATCAAGAAATTTAAATTGATATATTCTGGATTGATGTAAACGATGAATATCCTCATATTACATCAAAAACTTTAGTTATATTATTACAATTTTTAATTACTTATTTATGCAAATTAGTCTGTTTTGTAATGACTATTATTAAAAATGATTAAGAGAAAGACAAAAAACCGCTTGAGAAATTAATGAGAATATTTATTTCTACTCTTTCGCCTAGAATTAAAGAAATCTGTCATTTATGTCAAGTTCATATATTGCATTTAATATATAATCTGTCATATTTAGCAATTTTGTCATTGAATTAAAATTACAAAATATTTAATATTTATAAAATAATCATAAAGATACACGGTTGGTTACGTGACGTTTGAATGACAGGCTGAGCACAATAATTTTATTCAAACAGGACCAGCTCTGTGTTTAATAACTATAAAATAATTTTGTCGAAACAACTGTATATAGTTTAAATTAATTCGTACATATTATCATTTATTTATAATAAAACAATCATTAGTTGGTCATAAATACATATATAATAATAAAGAAACAATTTATAGTGAATCAATCGTAGTTCCGCCATAAACCAACACATAAAATCATTAGCTCATTCTATAATTATATTTATATATAAACATTAGCTCATTCTATACTACACTAAATGTTTATTCATTACAAATACACATATTCTATAATAATAATAGTGCTAACTTTGTAATAAAAAGCTTGTAATTTAAGTCAATAATAATTTAATCAAAAAAAAAACTATATTTATTACAATCGCAAGTCAGTTCATATTTTTATTTATAAATTTTATTTAAATCAAACTATTTTAAATATCTTAAATAATAAAATAGTGTGGATGTTGTGAAATCATTAAATATTTTTTAGCAAATGACAGATTCCGTCAAAATACTTGACAATCTTAGTTCCCAGAAGGGCAAATAAATTGTTGCTCTAATAATAAATTATTGATACTTAAATATACAGTAACGTAAGTTTTAAACATTTTAAATTTTTTGTTAAGTTTTTTTAATGCATGTATAAATATTTTTGATTCAATTTACGCTTGAATAATTCATCATCAGAAATCTGTTGAAGACTATAATCATATTAAACTAACATCAAAAAATATAAATAAGAAAATATTAGATAATAATAAAATTATATAGCATTGCAGAATTTAATTTTAAAACTCACAAACAGCGAATCTTTTTTTTTTTTTTTCTGCTTTAGATATTTGATTTGTAAATTAAATTAGATACGCCATAAATTTAGTAAAATTATAAATTGAAAAATTCAAGGAACCAAAAAAAATAAAAAAATTAACAGATAAAAATCAGGTACTGGAAAGAAATATCCTATAAGTAAATAAAGACTCAATTCAACGCATTAAAACAAAATAATTTGTTTTTAAAATGTATTTTGAAATAAAAAAATAAATCATGTTTAAATAAAAATTGCTCCATGTTTTAAAACATAAAAATCATAGGATCAATATTCACTATCCGACCCAAAATAATCATATAGTTGCACGGTTGGTCAAGTGACATTTGAATGACATGCTGAGCACAATAATATTATTCAAACAGGTCCAGCTTTGTGTTTCAAATGTCAGAGTATAAATAAAAATTTTATTATATAAAAAATATATAACATTTGACATTATTATATATAAAGTTACTGATTTATATGCTAAGTTTATTTGTGAAATATTAGTTTTCTTTTGGCCATCAAAAAAAATTGCAAACCAATTTTTTTTTTTCCTTCAGATATGCTTTAAGATAAAAGAGATATGGACATAAAAATATCCAGGATGCTGCCAGCCTTGGACCATTTTTGCATATAGGCTAACAAATTGAAATACTGGTACTTTATTTTTCTCAGTTAGGAATTTATCCAATAATTAGTTTTTAATTTCACTACATTCACTATTGAGCTCAACTACCCAGGGCTCTATAAAAATTTACATATGCAAGTATATGCATATATTGAGAAAAATAAGAAAAGATACTTCATTGGAATAAAGAGAAATGAAACCAAGAGAAAGAATGAAAATCTGTTTTGAAGATCTGAATTTTGCTATCAGAACTAGTGTATATTTTTTTCCTTAAGAGACATTATGTAAAATTCCTTGTCACTAATAGTAGTTTATTTTACAGTAAATATAGAGGATTTAGTACCAGAAAATTCACTTTGTGATAAAAATACTTTTTATTTTATTTGTACTATTATTCAAGATCAGTTCTCTTCACTCTAGTGACATCTACTGCAAACCTGAGTAATCAATGAACATCAAATCAAATAGTACATTAATGCATTAATACCATTGTCAGTGAGAACTAGAATTCAAAGCTATAACAAATGCACTTGTGCAACTAGGCAAGCCAAAACAAAACAAAACAAGCTAGGGGTAGAAGTATTATAGAATTATACTATCTGTATTTATTGATTAATCAAGCTTTTTATAGGTGTCTCTAGAGTAGGATAAAAAAACATCTCTCAGAAGGGTATGAATAAAAGAGTGAAAAATTCACAGGATATTGATGTCAATTTCAGAATTGTTTATTTATAATAATTAAAAATAGTATATACAGTAGAATTCTCTCCAAACAGTTATACCACATCATGCAATCCATGATAATCACTAGTTCCTAGAAGGTTTGTACATCAAAATCACTATCTAGTATATTCCATAGACTAATTTTTAACTTATTGCTTTTATCAATGAGAAACATGACAGCACTGAATTTAGGTCTTTGGATTTAATGCAACCCTCCAGCAGCTATCTTTTACTTTTTAATTAACTATAAAGCTATAAGCTCAAACCAGAAACACATCATATATATATATATATATATATATATATATATATATATATATATATATATATATATATATATATATATATATATATATATATATATATATATATATATATATATACACCCACAAGTGAATTATCTTGGATTAGAAACATTATTGTGTTCTAGATAATAGTGTTCTCTAAGGCAAGACTCCTCACTGATGAAAATCATAGGATAAAAATTATTCTTGGTATGTTGGATAAGTAAGCACTAAATAAAGATTTTGATGCATAAACTTTCTGCCTTCCACTGAGGGTATCTATGGATTGCTTTAAACCTTAATATTGCACACTTTTATGTTACATGTCGTTAAAATGTAACAAGGTCCCCATACACTAGTCACTCAATGGTTTTTATATTTATTATATATATATATATATATATATATATATATATATATATATATATATATAAGAAATAATTTAGGTCCTCAGTTTCAATATTTTAACAACAATATCTCAAATGTAAAATAATAATCGTATATTATTGTTTTGATGCAATTTAATCTCTTTGGTATATTAGGGTTCAAACTTGTAACCATCACAATTGCAGCCAGAGCTTTTTATATACATAGGTTTGTGGAATCTATTTTATTTACAAATATTGAATGAAATATGCAGTATGAAGAGTTTGTCTGTTTTTTGTACATTAGATAATGATGAAGCTATATTCATTTATCAGAGGTCACAATAGATTTTAAAAATAAAAGCAAACTTTTTTCGTAAATATTATTACATATATCAGATGCTTATATTTCAGGTCATGGCTAGTTGTGCGTTTAAATATTATTAATATAAAATCTAATGTTTAAGCCACAAGTTTGGTTTTATCATGTGAAAGTAAAAATTTGTGATACCTGAAAGTAAATCATATCTGAGAGATAGATACCACAGTCTCCAATCCCCAAAGTCAGTGTTGATATAATTGTGAAAATAATTTCTAAAGTTTAACTGAAAATAAGTAAGAGCTCATGTATTTTATTACATAAATATAATAAAATGAAATTTGCAATGTTTTTATTTTTTAAAAAAACATTTCAACACAATTAATGAATTCATCTCTCAGATATACACAACTTCAGCTGCAATTTTTTTTGATCATGACCTGTATATTATTGTACTTCTCTGATTACTAATTTCTAAATTCAAATTTATTTACTAAACACAAAGATTATATGTAATTTAAAAAAAGAAATTCCACTTTCAATATATGCACTGTACTGATCTTATAATAAAATACTAATTTATTACTTCACTTTGATTAGTAATTAATTTAGTTGATTATGCAAAAATGAAGTATCTCGATCTTATTAACAAGTTTATGGCTTAGCACTTCAGAGAGAGTCAACTAATCATAGCCTACTTTTAACTGAACTTTAGCTGTGGTTTATGTAAAATTTATGCAAATTTTATAGTGACCATTTTCTGGTGATTGCAAAGCACGATTCTTTCTGGTTTATTGCCCAATTGTCATTTGCAATAAAGCACGCCTCTTTAATTTTGCGTAAAGCACAATCTAAATTGATCTTATAATAGTTCAATGATGTTAAGTAATGAAAGAAAATAATGGATTTAAAAAGTGAATATAGAAACATCTTCACACTTTCAAACTAAGGCACTTCAGATTGGCCTATATAATTAGAATGTAGGTTTCAAGATATGATGGCCACTCTTACCTTTCAAAAGTCTCTGTCTTGTGTTTGAGTTTGAGAGTAGCCTCAGTACTCAACAAGACATCATTGAATTATTATAAGATCAATACAGCACATAAATTAAAGATGGAAATCCTTTCTCCTTAATTTCCAAATTGTAAATGTAAATAAATAAAAATGTTAAATATAAAAATGGAATATTTGCAGAGTTTTTAGTTTTTTCTTTTTGTGTGTGTGCATTGCAGCATATACTATTAAGAAATATATTTATATATTGGACTAGTTCTATCATCTAATATTAAGTGTGGAATGTCTTTAGAAAATTTTAACTTTATTTAAATTATTCAATTACATTCAACTGTTATTAAAAACCCACAGGTTAGTATATGCACACTGTTTCAAGAGGTATTGTGCTCCTCTCTTTAGGTGTTGTGGTTTACTAGTGAGAGACACGGGAATCGAACCTGACCCTATATTCTTGAATTTTAAGGTAAACTCACCTACTGAACCAGCCAAAGCAACAGTCAGTAGAAATTTCATATACTTATCTATGAGATTCCTTCTTATTTCTCTACATTTTCCTAAGAGGAAGGTTGATTAGTGGTTTCTATAGATTATGTATAGTTACACTAGGTTCACTTATGAAATTATTCACCATTGTCATGTGAGCAGTTTCTTTGATTTTTTTTTTTGTATCTTTTCTCCTCTATCCAATATTTTTGTATTTTCCCAATTGAACATATGTTTATTGGTACATGGTCTGCTACCTTAGACACATCTATTTTGTCTCTTCCAATCATCAGTTTGTGTTCTCAGATACATGGAACATTCCATGCAGTTTTTTACTGTGATCTTTGTAGCATTGGAAAGGGCCAAAATTTGTGTCTCATTTATTACATTCTTTTATGCAGCTGTTAAAAAAAGCACATTCATTTCAGCATTTATAACAACTATCAATTAATGTAAGGTTTAAAAATAAGACTTAATTGTTTATAACTTGTATGATTAATATATTTAATAATACATCATTAATTTGAATAGTCAGAAATGTTCTGTTATAAAATAATATATATTTATTTTGAAAATAAAATACATTTATGTAAAAAGTTCTATTTTACAGGAGGCCAAATCTTTAGAATACTTCATGAAGCCAATTTGTAGCTGAAACATCAATAACATAAAAGATCTATTTGTTTATGGTAAACAGAAATTAATGATATTAAAATGTTTTAATAGTATAAGAAAACAACATAAATCTATTTTTATTTATTATGTATATTTCAGTGCAGCTATTAATGTTATAGATGTATATACTAATTTGTACTGTTTCTCAAGGAGCTCAGTTTAGTAGTTCTATTATCAGAAAGGCTGTCCAAGCTATGACCAAAATTATGACTATAAAAGTCTAAACAAAGTAAAAAAAAATATTTTTTTTAAAAAGAAAAGCTTGGATATTATAAGTAAATATTTTTTATAGACAGACATTAATAGACTATGTATACGATGATTTATATTATTTTAATAAATCAACAGAAGTACTTCTAATATTATGTGTACCCTTGATAATGTTTATTTTTCAGTAAAATAATATTAATTTAGATTTGATAATTATCATTTTTAAATGTTTATAATTCATTGCAAGATAAAGGCTTATTCAAAACACACAGATGTCTATCCCAAATATTTTTTTCTGTAATAATCAAATTTCTTATCCCATCTAAACTTAGATAACTTCTGAGGATAAAGATTTTTATAATTTACCAATTATTCTCTTTTGTTATTATATATCCATCTCGTATTCATTTAAAGTTTTACAATTATGTCATTAATATTAGATCAGGCATAAATCTACTCATTTGTTTTTTATTCTTCCTTACTATTTCCATAGTAAATCTTACCATACTTTTTAAGTATCATTTATGTTAGTTTTACTTTAATATTCAAAACCGCTGCTTTATAATTATAAATGGAACAAATAGAACACAATGACTGTAAGCTTTTTAAGGATAATTAAATATAAATTTCATCAACCAAATGCTTTCCAAAATGTTTTAATTCTAATTACATCTTTCATGTTATTTGTTTTGGTTTTGGTAAAAAAAATGTCTTGAATTTGATTACTATTGATAATTGGAAAATGCCCATCATAGTAATTATATTTTGTTTACTGTGCAATAATAGAATAGGTATGAATAGATGTGATATGTTGGACTATGAGTGAATGTTGAATGTATAAAAAATTTTAAACTTTATTTAAACTTTTTAAATACAAACAACTTGTTAATAATAACACACAAATAGACAACACAGGTTAGTAATTATGCAATGCTTTGAGTAGTAGTATTCTCCACTGTTCTTCAGATATTGTTGGCCTATATGCACAGTGTCAATATTCACTGCGCATATAGGTCAGCAATACCTGAAGAAGAGTGGAAAATAATACTACTCAAAACATTGTGTAATTACTAACCTGTGTTGTCTCAATACTTTTATTGTGCAAATAGGCCAGCAACACCTGAAGAAGAGTGGAGAATAATACTACTCGAAATATTGTGTAATTACTAACCTGTGTTGTCTATTTGTGTGTTATTATCAAGTTGTTTGTAAATACATATGTACACAAATGTGAAGGTCCATATCTTGTAATATTAATATCTCACTTTGATTAAAAAGGACAAATAGTACCATATACATGAATAGATGTGTGTAACCTGATAAAGATATATAATTTCAATCAACTATTTGAGAACTGATTTAAATAAAGAAAATAATGAGGAACTTAATAAAAAATAATGTAAGATCACTTTTTAAAAAGAATCTAATGTTTGGACTTAGAATGTTCTGCTTCATATTATCATTTCTAATCTATTGCAGAATAAGTCCATCTCCAAGTTTAATTCAATTCTCTGACCTCTAATCTTATCTCTCCATATCACACTAACAAATTTTCTTATTTCTCCTATCTATCTCACATATGGCTTCTTACTGGATCTTTCATAATATCTTATCATTGAGTTCATGACATTAAATATTCAACCTATCATCAACTTTTTTAAAAATCTGTCTAGACTATCTCCATTTCAGTCTTTAAAAGTTCTCACCATTGTCATTAATACTTGTTTTCTCAGCTATATACATTGTTTTTACCCCCATCTCAATACTTCTAACACACATCACTCCATACTCTCTGGAGTGGTTGTTTCTATTCTCTCAAGTGTCGGAGTCTCAGACCCATAAGTAAAAAATGATAAAACACATTTATTAAAAAATTCTTTTTTTTTCAAACAAATAGGCATAATTCATTTTAATATTAAGTTATTTCTAATGAAAATACTCCATTCAAGTTTAATTCTATGAATAATTTCATTCATTATGATTCTATCTGCATCAATAATCTGACCAATGTATTTGTAGTTGTTATCTTCTATTTCATTATTATGAATTTTTTTTTTTTTCTAAGAAAATTCGGTGAATTTTAACTTTAGCATTTGTGTTTAACCCTACATTCTCACTTTCATTCCTGAAACATTTCTCTAAAGCTTCCAAATATTATCTGCAAAAACAATCATGTCATCTATAAAAACCAAATGGCTTAAATAATATCCCTTTACTTTTTATTCTTTTAGTTTTTCGTATTAATTAACCAAATACTATTTTGTGAAACTGCTGTAAAAAGTTTTGGAAATAAGGAATTGGCTTGTCTTACACCCTTTCATTGTTAATATTTTTGGCATCACTATATTATCTAATCATTGCTATTGCATGTTGATATTTGTCAGAATATAAAAATATCCTGTATCTATATCTTGATGATCCAATGTTTTAATCACTGTAAAAATATTTATAGAGTCAATCATCTTTTCATCATTTACAATCTAAATTACAATCTATATTCTCCAGTTCTTTGACAACTTCTCTCAATATTTGGATGTTATCCACTGTACTAAATATTTTTAAATTCAGATGCTTCTTTCATTTGATGAAATATTAAATTTGGTGTAGATATGTTATAATTATCTTTGTCCAAATTTTCCATGGAATTAATAATATTGTACAAGATTTGATTTGGGCATTAACATAAAAAAATAATTTAGTTTAAAAGACTATGTGAGACTTGAAGTTTTGAATCACATCATGAATTACATGTTTCACTATGTTAATATCTGAGTTGAATTAGAAAAATGAAAATTTATCTTAATGAAACAATTATGTATAATCTGCTACAAATTCTTGGCATAAATAGGTTTGATGATCTTCTGATTGTAAGATATTGAATTTTTGAGATCTGATTTTTCATGACATGTGATTAGTCTCTTTTCTTTTGATATAAAGAAATACAAATATTTAGCGTAGAGTTTGTATAAAACATGATGTTTTGACATAATAAAGAATCTCTAGAAAAATGACTTTTGGAATTTAATTTTTGGATTCTAGTTATATAGCATTTTAATATATGGCTCTGACTTTAACTTTAGTGTGTTATGATTCTTCTTCCCCCAAAATTAATCTGTGATCATATTTTTTTCTTATAATGTAATATAAGTGTTATTAATATTTGAAGAATAAGATAAAAAAGAAAAAAATTAAAGAAGGTTGTTTGGGTAGAATTATGAAGTTGTTCATTGAAAACTGTCTAATAAATGACAACAGACAAGATCGAGAGGTCAGTACAACTGCCTTGCACTTGCAGGCAGTTGCCCGGGTTGCAGGTTCGCGTCTCGGCCAATGCTATGACACTTAAAAAAAAAATAATAAAGCATTAGTAATTAAATGTTGGGCTATTTCCATCATCCAAAATTAATTATTCAGGATCTTTAAATCAAACTCAAAGTATATCATATTTATTAAGAGCAAACAGATAACATGATTGGCTGTCACATAAGCATGTTTAAAGCACATCTTTCAAAGGTTTTAGCCTTTAAACTCAAAATGTATTTAAACATTTTAAATCCATAATAGCAACAAGATAGTTTATGACACAATGAATCAAATAGTACTATTCTCTTCTTTTTTTCAAATGTTATTATTCTTACCTCTGTTAATTCAAGGTATCTTTAGATTAGTAAATACTGGATTTACTGTACTACTTGATTCAAGACCTGATTTCTACTGTTGACATGATTAAAAAGTTAATCCTGAAGAATATCTAGATAAACATGTATATGTATATATGTGTTTGTTATAAAATATTTTATACTCAATTTACCCAATACCCCAAGCCAATACTAGACATTCAATCAAGGTATTGCATATCCTCCAATTCCTGAGGATAGAAAAGCCTAAGACCATTTTAATAGATCATGGTACCACTTTCCTATCCAAGGAATGGAAAAAACAGGTGGAAAAACTAATCTCCATTAGAAATCCACAGTCAAACCCAAGTAAATGCATCAAGCAGGAGCTTGGACATTTGTTTAGGACCTACTTAAAGGAGAGCATAAAGGGTGGGTAAAGCAGGTGAAATGTGTGGGCAACTACATCAATTGGAGTGTAAATGATTCAACTGGATTCATGCCCATCCAACTACACATTAATCAAACCATGCCTGTGCTATTCACAAAATACCAAGCTATGGCTACTCAGCCCAAAATAGATGAAGAAAAGAATATACGGTTTATGAATGACACCACAATGGCAAAACATAGGAACAAAAAAAGAAGTCCCCACACAAATTTAAGATTAGAGACAAGGTTCTGATAAAAAAATCCACACCCAAGTAGACCACAGAAAAATAAATATAAATTCTACAATTTATAAGAAAGACCTATACCATTGTTACACAAACAGGTCCCAATGCATTTTGTATAAACCAGGAAGGAGAGATTCAGGACATGTATAATGCCTGCATCTTAAAACCCTACTTTGGCTGCTCATAATAACCTATGGTGATCCCATCAAATTAATCACACAGCTAAAGAATAAAAGTAACCACCAAGCAAAGTATAAAAACAATATAAATCATATTTAAAAAAATAAAAACAACATGTGTTCACAGCAAAAAATATACATGACTAGGGATATTAGGTTTGAAGAGGATATTCCCCAGTTGATGCTCAAAGACAGTCACTGGGATACTTTGAGACTAACCAAGACACAGGAGTCAATCCAGATGCTCTGATATTTAGCTAGACCTTCATAAATCAAGTAAGTTTTAAAACAGAGCAGAAAGAAGGACAGTAAATAAACCTATGTGCCATCTATGACAAACACATTACTGATTAAGTCTCAACCATAAAACCATCAAAGCCCCCAAGTCTAGATCACCTCACAAATGAAATGACCAAGTTCATAAGAGAAAATTAAAATGCTACAAATCAGCTGTAATAAAAAATGAAGCAATCGAGAAATAGGTGTAACATTCCTTCATCCAATCCAAAAATAGCCCTATATCAAAGGCATACCAACACATTTATGAGTGTTAAAATTTTAAATATAAATTACAACATTAGCCCTATAAGGAAGAAGTTGTAAGGATGACTCACAACCAATAGCCTACCTACACTAATCTATACCATACTAATCCTAATCAAGTAATTATCAAATAAGTTACTCTTTGTCAATCATACATATATGCAAAACATTGCAATAAGCAAATTATTTTTTTTTAAAAAAAAGATAGTCTTTGATTTCTATATTAAAAAAATAAATACACACAAACATATAAATAATGTGATTAACCACAAGTGTCATTAACTAACCCACATTATGACATGAGCATAGATAAAACAAAAAAGATAATGACCTAATGTCAACGATATTGCTAAGCAACTAGGCTTGAAAAGAAAATATAATTCCAATAACTAATCTTAATTATGTCAATGTACATTTTGCAACAATAAAAAAATACTGCAAGCAAAGAAAATGAAAGCTATCATGTGGTTTTACCATGATTAAAACAAAACAAAGATCATATATACCACTTTTATTTTTATAATTGCAAAAACTGCACAAAAAGTCAACATCGTGATAGCCATATTTTTAGAACTAAACAAGATGAATGTATATGTTCAATTCTACAAATGAATTTCAATCACACAAGATTAAAAGGAATGTGTTATGTCCACCAATATAAATCAAAATGTAAATATGCCTAAGTTATAAAAGCAAACTGAGACATTTAAACTATTTTAAAGAAGTCCAATTTTAAATAAAATCATCACATGAAAAGAAATAGACAACAGCTAGCAATCATCAACAATGGTTTTTTTAATATGCCACTTCCCTATGCAAAGAAACAATCTTAAAAAATTATATATATTAATGAAGAGTATTGCAGTGTGGACTGGCTAAAGAAACTATGCTGTAGAAGGCCAGATGCCAGTTCTTTAAGCCCATAGTAGCATTATGATATATATATATGAAATGTCTATTTTTATTAAATACTGGTCAAGAATGATAATCTTCAGTGGATTTTCTATGTTTTCTTCCAAAAAAGCAGTTGGACAGGGCTGATGATTTATAATCCTGGAGTGAGTGTATGTCTGCTAAACCACTGCCTGAGGAATCTACCACCAGGTATAAGACACTGTGAACATAACAGTGTATGCAAGACTTAAGAATTTATTTTATTAATCCAATTGATTTGTATTTTCTTTACAATTTATTATTTGTCATCTTTTTTTTTTTTCGTTTTTACATTTGGAAGCTTGTGCTTCAGATAATGGAATAGTTTGTTTTAAATGTAAAGGTGGGAGGAATTAGATTGAGTAAATGTTTTATGGTATTAAATAAAATTTAGATTTATTTACTTCTCCAGTAGCTTGACACTACCAGACTGAATGTGAAATAATGTAAGATTTTGATGTTCTGCATTAAGAACATACTATAGTGACAGAACGGAATTTTCGATATGCGTTGAATGTTTTACTAATATTGGTTATATATTTGTTTTTCTATGTCTATGACTAATTTTCTTGAGTGGATCTTTTCCATCAACATTAAGGAATTACACATAGATATAGGGGGATCCTCTTATCCAAGAAGAATGATCATAATCATTGTAAATTAGAGACCAAATGTTACTTTAAGATGCAACTGTAAATAAATTAATTAGTAAGTCAGATTTGTGATCTTTTCAAATATATTTTATATTATTTTAAACTTTATAAATAAAGATTTCCAGGATATGGACTTCTATATGGGATTTGTGATTAAGGCATTCATTGTATTTAACTCTTAAGTGATAGAAAGCCATCCTTGACTCATACCATTATTTTTATTAATATTATTAGATTAGATTTATTTAATAAATGTTATTAAGTTATTTCAATCAATTTGGTCTCTGCTCTGTCATCATCAGTATGCATTCACACCACTAAATATATATATATATATATATATATGTGTGTGTGTGTGTGTGTGTTAAACATTAATAGCTACACATTTTTCTTTATATGTATACTGATATTAGAAATATTCTGGGAGAGCATGTTAATTGATCCTCACTTGTATAGAGGTGCAGTAGTTGTTAACCTGAATAAACCCATTCCTGAAGAGAGCCAAGTGTGAATTCTCCCTGAGTTTGAATACTGAGGCATAATGAAGACAGAAAGAGAGTTGGGATATGGATGAACCAGACCAAATTAAATCTAGATTTAATGAGTAAACATTGAGCTAGCCCATTGAAGGTAGATGTGATCATAGACTAAGCATTTTATCGCACCATTGCCAGCATCCTACTTGAAGACCCCAGTTTTGACCATAGTTGGATGCACTCCCCCTTTCTTGTGACAATGATCGGCCTGTTACACTATATATATATAATGACAATATGATGTTGATTTGTTATACAACTGTGTATCTTACAATTCTCCTAAATCGATCAAGTTTAAATTGAGAAAAAACAAATATTCTCAGATGTTTGAAAGAAAGTAATATGAGATGGAGGGGATTCTTTTAATTGTTGTCTTAATTTATTTCAATATATAATTTAACTTATATAACAATAAAAAGATATTTTATAAAATTTGTAAAGCTTCATATATATTAATATGCATAACTTATAAATGTATATAACTGAAATACAGGCTTATTATATACCTGTATCAATATACATAATATATAGGGTATATGAGCATAGACTTACACATGACCCACCACTCTCTACTTACCTCATAACACTGATATCCTTGAACACATATATGTTAAAAAGATAAATAATCACCAATATATGTATTTCATGCTAAATCAACAATCATCAGTTGGTCCAGATTATCTGAGCACTTATTGCACATATGTCTAGAGATGATAATCTGGACCAATTGATGATTGCTGGTTTAGCATAAAATACATATATTGGTGATTATTTATCTTTTCAACATATATGTGTTCAAGTGTATCAGTATTATGAGATGGTGTGGAGAGTGGTGAGTCATGTGTAAGTCTGTGCTTACATACCCTATATATTAAAATGTATATATGTATTTTAAAACATTTCTTAATACTTAAATCATGAATGAATTATATCAAAAAGGAATTAATTAAAAATAAGTATAGTTTGATTAAAGCTCAATTTAAATGAACATGTAGTTAAAAGTAACTAAAGCATTAAATTGGAAACAAAAAAAATGTGCCACAGATTAGCCGCAAATCATTAGGGAAAGTAAAAGCTAAGGCTTTGGGGAAGAGTTGTCTTTGGTGAGACACATGATATAAAAGAATTAAAAAGAAGAAGAGAAAACAACAATGCCTGTAAAGATGCAAAGTACACATTTATAACATCATATAGCTTAAAAATATTTCAACTATAGCTTTGAAAACATTATACATCATTTAAAAAGACTGCTATCGTAGAAATTTTCACTATTGACAATTGAAAATGTCAAAATTGATTGAAGTAAAAAGGATAACATAATTTTTTAAACCCACCCAAATGTGTAACAGTCAGAGTCAAGATGGCATGCCATTACCAAACTTGATGCTCATAATAAATGCAGAGGTAGAGGAGAGATAAAATACAGCTTTTGTACCCTAGAAAAACTGTTTCTCCATCAACCGCACTTGCACAGTACACATATTTAAGCAGCAGATTAAACGAAGGAAAATCCTTCTCAGACACAAACTTATCAGTTGGGAGTAAGCTTACTAAATTTTTTACAGAAATAATGGTTAAAGCTAAATTTATATGCATATAGTTAAGAGGCCTTTATAAATTTTACATTTCATACGTATATATTTTTAAATATAAACAGGATTTAATTTTTTTTTTATTATTGATAAATTTTTGTTCATGTAATGTAAATTGGCATTTATGTCCTTTAAATATGTATATTTAATGGTGACATTTATAGGTAATTATATTTTTTCGAAACGAACTAGTAATGTTCTGCAGAATACTGGTATTTCATGATTTTGCTTCATGTGTTCCACAAAAAAAACCCATGGAAATGATAATAGATAGCTCTATGCTATTGTAGCCATGCATATTTCATGTGACCAGATTTATCTACATACTGTGGCAGACTTGTGTAGTGTGGTTGGTTTCTGTGTAATTTGGTGTGATGCACATCTCATTGTTCAAATGACCTGAATTTATAATGTCTGTTATTTTCATCTGCTCAAAATGTAATAATATTTGCAATTAAACTTCCAACGCACATATGCAATTTGTATATTATTTACATATCAGGTAAATGCTTATTTTAAAATAAATAATTGTTTTTATTGGGATATTGCATTTTTAGCAACTCATGGACCAGTACCTTAGAATCAAAAGGTGTTTCACTCATGAATGCTATTGCAAACAAAGAGCTGGATGCCATTGTAGAACTTGTAAAGAATGTCCCTCTTTTAGTGGGTGTGTTGTGGGTCTTAAATGATGTTGTTCAAAGCTATATACATATACATGTTAAAAAGTATTTTACACTCACAGTATAGTAAACAATATATAATATAATCAAAGAGTATTAGCAAAATATTAATTATTATCCGTGAAGTATGATGTTCACAAAGATCTTTGGAATAAAATTAATGAATATTTCAGATTTACTGTATATAAACTATTGCTTGGTTAGAGTGTCACTTTAAATTCAGTATTCATAAATCTAAAGATCCTGGATTTGATCCCATGCTAATGCTGTCACTCGTCAGAACAGCAACACCCGAAAAGATAAGATAATTATACCTTTTGAAATATTGTGTTGTATGTTAATTTCCATTATATTACTAATAGTTACATGTATTTGAAAAATTTAAATAGAGTTTGAATTTTTTTAAAGACATTTAATAATTAATTCTAGTTGATAAACATAGTTCAGTGTATGCTTACAAGTAAAATAACATCAGAACAAACTCTTTCAAACAAACAATAAAAGCATTCACCTGAAAGAAGTTTTAGCATTAATAAAAAACTGATTATGAAGAACTCAGTATTTTATAAGAAAATCTTACATTTCTAAAAAAAAAAAACTGAAAAAAAAAAAACGTTTAAGATTAATGAAAAAAAGATAGTAGAGTAGATTTTTGGTGTTGACATATTTGAAAGTTAGATCTAACAAATAACTTAATAAACATATATTTATTTTATATAATATGGTTTTACATATACTATATATTTTGTTCTGTAGAAGGAAGAATACATTTTTAAATATAATGAACCATAACTAAATATCTTCATTTCATTAATAGATTTTTAAAAAATACATTGAAATCAAAGTTTTTTTTCCTTTACTTTAAAAAGACATTAAATATTTATTGAAATTCAAATCATTTTCTATAAATCAACATAATAATGGAAAAGCGAAGATCAAAAAACCGACTTTAATTTATTATATAAAAACTATTTTAGTCGAACATATGAGCATTATCTTAATAACATATAAGTTATTAACTGTGAAAATCAATATTTTATATAATTTGCATTTGTGGTTAATGATATACATATATATTCATACAGCTAAGGATGCTACATGTGATATTTTAATTCGAGTTTTAGATAGGGTGAAATTTTTTCATGTTATAAAAAGACTTGATTTTTTCAGGTACTTTAGTTCGCCATCTAGTGTTACCGATTGATAAATTGGTATCTAAATGCTTTTAGATAGAGATAAAATAAAATTTAAAAATCTCTTAAATTTTCACTTTTCAGAACTTAGTTACATCATTGAGGAATGTCTTCTATTACAATTCCTTTTTGGAGAGAATTTGATGTGATGTGATGCACTGTGATTTCTCCTTATATGGAGTCAAGAATCTCTCAGCAACTATGTCCAGAGACATCTGTTAGCCATTTTATCTTCCCTTTCCATTTCACACTCTAAGTTCTGTGCCATCCCATTTCCACAACATAATCTTTGTCAACTCCATGGCCTTCATATCTAAATACCCCTTATCTTTTCATAAACTCAGCATAAAAACCGATAACCCACTTTCTGCATAATCATTTGTTCATATTCATTCTTCCATAACTTCATTATTTGTACCTTTTCTGTTTTCAAGCATTTACATTGAATTAACACATGCCTAATATTTTCTATGCCTTCCTTACACAACTTGAATTTAGAGACCTTTGCACGACACCCTCTACAGAGAATTTATTTTTCTTTATATTGATTTTCAATCAAGTAAGCTTTTAGCTTATGGTAAAAAAAATTTTTTGCACATTTTTATTATATATACCTTTAAAAATTATATAAAAAGTGATAAATACATTTACAATATTAGTGATATAAAATAACATAATGATATAATTATAAAATAGACCTAATACTAATTGCATATATCTCAAGTTATGAAGAAATTTACAAAATATATAAAAATAGAAATATCATTTAAATAGAAAGAATAATCATTGAACATTTCAAATTCAACAAAAATAATTATTTTAATTTGTTATATAATTGAATTCTTGCTGTTAATCCAAGTTAGAAAACCTAAAACATTTTCTTTCTAAATATGCAAATATAATTTTCGTCCTGATTACAGCTTTCATTTATTAAAAAGATTAAAAAACTAAATTATAGTAGATGTTATTTTTAAAAATGTGTGATTTTTAGCTAATAGTTATAAAAATAAAGTCTTCCTGAGAAATATATGATCAGGCAATAGTGGCGACTCCAGCATCATCTTTGGATATCTTTAATGACTATCTGTTAAATGTTAAAATAGGCAAAACTCTCCATACAGTAGTGCCACTCAGTGCAAGCTAGAGTAATCAATGGATGCAAGAAGGTTTTTGCATAAAATCCTTATCTAGCACGTATTCATCCAATACTCCCAGACTAGTTTCTAGCTGAAGGCTTGCACTGAGTGGCACTACTGTATGGAGAGCTTTAACTGTTTTAATAACTTGAGCAATCATAAAAAATGGTGATCATGTGCTGCTAAAATGTTGTTTTGCCTTTCACTTTCATTTTTCATGTTTACTATAAAGTGTAAATAAATAATCAAATTGTCAAATATATAAGATATTGGATATGAAATCCAAATGAGGCTTTAAATTAAATAATTACTACATCTGATTTTTTTTTTAAAAATTAAACTGCAATTTTGTAATCACACAACATTTAAAAGAAAATTGTTAAAGTACAAAACTTATTCCACCCACAACATTGACATGATCCATTCTAAATAACTTTCACTAATCATTTATTAAATTGGAGATTTTCTCTATCTCAGATATAAATTTTAAATCCTAATTAAAGATTATTATAACTGTTTTTTTAAACAAACCTACCCACACAGAGTAATTCAAATTAATTTTTGTTTTTCCATATGTAATATCTTTTACAGAGTCATTAACAATCTTCACACTATCACACATTCTTGAAACATATGAATAAATTTATTGTACAAGACAAATGACTCCCACAATGTATTTCATGCTGAACCAGCACTCATCAGTTGGCCAGGTCATCATCATTCACATTTATCTTCCTCATGTGTTTAATATTTATTAAGAGTAAAATTAACTTTATCATTTCATGCAAAATGTTTTTCTTATATTTTATTAGAAGTGTTTGCTAATAAACGCAATTTGTTAATAATTTATTAATTTGGATCAACTGACGAATGCTGGTTTAGCACAAAATACATATATTGGTGATTATTTATCTTTCTGATATGTGTGTGATCAAGAGTATCAGCAGTATGAGATAGCATGGAGCGTTTGAGGGTTGAGTGAAAGTCTGAGTTCAAATCCCCTGTTTATTAGATATAGGAGTGCAGGTATGAAAAAACATGTAGTGTAGAAAAAATTTATACATCGTAATATAGTGCATTAAAGTCTTCCCACCCTTGTATATGTATGTAAATGGATTAAGTCCTGTACATGAGGGGTCACAGTGATTTATGGTCAACATGGGTAGGATAAGAAGGTTGGTACTAATGTTGGCTTTGAACAGTCCATCATCAGATTTTCAATAAAATGAATGGCGGAAGAGTTGTGAGGTGTAGTGGTCTGAAGGATGTTCATTAAAGTATGAATATTGGTTATCTTAATATGTGTGGAGATAATAATCTGGACCAATTGATGAGTGGTGATTTAGCACATAATACTTATATCGATGATTATTTATCTTTTCGACATGTGTGTGTGATCAAGTGTATCAGCAGTATGAGATAGCATGGAGAGTTGAAGGTCATGTAAAAGTCTGAGTTCAAACCCCCTATTTATTATATATAGATTGCAGGTATAAAAAAGCCTGTTCTGTAGAAAAAATTCATATACAATACTGTAATTTCTAATTAGCAAAAGGTATTGTAACAGTTTACTGAAGTATTAGTTTGATCATAACTGATATTTAAATTTAAACCCAATAATTATGGATTAAACAACATATTCATTACTCCAGAAAAGAAAAAGACATAAGGCAAAGACAATATATTTAGTGAAATAAATTTAATAGATGACTAACAGTTAAGGTGAATGAGAGTAAAATTAATTAGCATGTTATTGAAAGAAAGTGTAAATGATAAGAAATATTTGATTAAAATAAACAATAGAAACAAAGGCTCACACATGATCCTCTCTTTACATGGAGTTAGATCACAGTGTTTTCATTGTCTTGAGAGGACCCACTTGGTGAAAGATTTCCAATCAAGAATGTGCTCTAATTGTGGAATCAAAAAGAGTATTTATCATAGATGAAAAAAGAATTTTACATCAACTTCTCAAGGTACTGCACAATCATACTCATCCGTAACTAATGACGCATCAACAACAGAACCTCAAGTTAGAATTGCCTACAAACAATATCAAATGAATAATCAACAAATATCTGTCTTGCAACAACCTGATTACAGAAGTGTAGGCAGAGAAAAAGAAACATCAGATATACTCAAGATCCGTTTCTTGTAGATGAGCCTCTACTTCCACTGGCCTCTAAAGGAAGAAATGATACACAAAGCCAACTATGTCATGCTGAAATAATGGGATCAGCACAACAAACTGTGGTGGAGCAAGATACTTCAGACAATCCCACATGTTATCAGCACAATGATAGCACTACTCCAAGTAATCCTGTCAAGAAGCCTCTGAACAAAAGTTTAGTTCCTTATCAGACTAAATCCACTACTTTGAGATGCACAAGAAGTATGAACAAGCAGCTTAAAAGTAACAACAAGCCTATCAACCCCAATCAAGGAGACATTATCTCAGAAGAGGAATCTTCAATGGAAGTGCCCATAGATAAGTCCAGTACTAAGAAAAGGAAGTCAGCCATTATACACAAATCCAGCTCAGAAGATGAAAAATCTCTGGGGAAGAAAAACAGATGTTTATCTCTTAAGCAGAAGAAGAAAAGCAATATTCCAATACATAAGGAAAAAAGTCCAGAGAAGAAATGTCAGTTATCAGATGAGGATAGTAGGATATTGAGTCTTAGTGATACATCATGTCATTGATGTTGACAGTTTAGATGGCACCCTGGTGATTGAACCCATTGGGTTAGAAGAAACCTCAGATAACACCATTGATGATCCAGACTACAAAGATCCAGACTATCCCAACTAGAATTTACATTTTATTTATGCTGAGAATTAAAAGGGATCCTTATATTCTTTGCGGTAGTTTTAATAGATACATAACCCAATTATGTTGCATAAGTTTGTAGGTGTAAATATTAGGGATATCAACTCATTGGAAAGGGTATATGCCATTGAACAATGGATCACAATCAATAATCCACATTTATTTTTTATAAGTGAAACAAAATATCACTCAAATTCTGATTATAGAATTAGAGAATGTCTTGAATCTCTTGGATACATAGCTTTCTCTGATAGTGTTACTGCAGCTGGTGGAGTTGGTTTACTTATAAATAAAAAACAGCCACCTAATAAATTTATAATACTCTATAAGGATAATAACCTTATTGCTATATCAGTCACATATCAAAATTTGGTAATCAATATAATATATGTGTATGCAGATAGGTCCTGCTGCACGTTAATGAAAGTCATTAACATAATTAATATACTATTGGTAAATAATAACAACCCCACCCTAACCTTTGGCGACTTTAATATCACCTATGCAAAATTTACAAAAACCTATATTCACTTGATAGATAAGCCATTTATGAGTGGAGAGGGTCATCTGCCTGATGATTCCTACTCTTTTTACACCAAAAAATACAGGTCACTGATTAATCTATTCTTTTATATGCCTGACATACATTTTCTCATCACTGCAAAATTAGAACATGTGGTCTTTTCTGACCATCTTGCCCTAGTAGTTCAGATTGAAGCTGCTAATAATGTCACTCCCACTTGCAACACCATTAGAATGTTGACAAAATAGAATATAACAGAAGCCATACCATCTGTGGCTTATATATATTTTAAAAAAATAGATATACTTGCCAAACCTATAGAGGAAGCATGGTTTGCCTTTAGTGGCATTCTTTAATCGATCATTTCCTACCATACAATTAAGCGAAAGGGACCGTTGGTGTTTCTTAAAGACTTGGATGAGCTTGGTTTCAGAATGAAGACATTTAACTCTGCCTCATCCTCTATAGATGAGATTATATCTGTTAAGCTACAGTATAAAGCCAAACAGAAGGCACTTGCAGATTATCTGTCTATAAAGTGTGCCAAGGTGTTTTTGGCTCAACAGAACTGTTGGACTAGAAGCTACTTGCATTGGGCACTGGGTGCTATTAACCCCCCCTACTCCCACTATCATCAATATTGATGGTGAGTCCTTTGTTGGCCTTCCAATGATTAAGGAAATCTATAAACACTTTGAACAAAAATTTCATTGTCTCAGCCATGTTAATACTCCCATTGAAGACATTTTAATTTGTCAAGATGATCATGGTATCACTGAAGATATGCTGAAAGCCAAACTCCAAGCATTGCCAGATAAAAATACATCCCGGACTGCATTCTATACCACGCTTCCTGTTAGATCATCTAAGCCACTTCACAATTCCCATCCTATTTAGAATGACCAACCATTTGGCACAGGAGAAAAGAACAATCGCCCACCTATATCCTATTGCTTTAGTACCCTTCCTAAAAAAGCATGAAGATCCCCACACCCTCAAAAACATTCGGCCTATTTCTATGTCTCCGCTCATCATTAAAATCCTGGAATCTGTCATAAAAGATAAGATCCAGGATAAAATACTCCAAAATATATCTTCTTCCCAATTTGTGAAGAAACATTCTTCACCAATTTTAGCCATTGGTCAAGCTAAAATATTAATTGATTATGTTAGACAACAGAGAAATCAGGCTGTCATAGCTATCCAGCTTGATTTCAATGCAGCTTTTGACTCTGTTAACATCAGTACTCTTCTAAACCTGCTGAAAGTCCATCACATCCCAACCTCTATCATACAGATCATAGATAACCTCATGTCTAACAGAGAAATTGCTGTCTCACTGAATGGCAAGCTCTCTTCATTTTTCCAACCTAACACATCCATTCTGCAAGGCTCCCCCCTCAGTACTCTTCTCTTTATAGTCTACATTGATCCGCTGTTGAAAGCCATCGAACAACAACTACCTGGTGTCTATGTACCAAGGCTTGCCAAATTGATAAAGGTCATGGCTTATATGGACGACGTAATCATCTTTCTCCCTTCAACAACCTATTTACCTCAGTTATACTCCATATTAGATAAAAACACAGCTGACTGTGATCTCACCATCAACCCATTGAAATCAGTGATAAGGAGGTATCCTCAGGTCAGAAGATTGTATCCAAATTTATAGCCAATCCTCAGATGTTTTTGGGCTTTGAGATATCCAAAACATACTTCCAAAGGTCCAAAGATATGCAAAATCACATTCTGCACTCAATGAAAAGACTTACTAAACGTCTGTCTAAAGTCTACCTTTCTCTACATGGTAAGGTAATGCTTCTCAATATAAAGATTATGGCCAAGCTCAACTATTACATGCCCATCATGAGGATCACTAAGACTTTTATCAATAGAATGAATTCTCTTGCATTTCGATTTTTCTGCGGAGGTAAAGTTGTTGCAATTAGCATTAACAGGATGCAACTTCACCGGAAGTATAATGGACTTTCTTATCATCCTATTCAAGCCATTCATATTCAAAAGAGATTTAATTTTATCACCATGCTTATCAAATCATTTGGATATGAGCAAGTCATTTTGCCAGTTATCCCGACTAATAGAACCCCTCCTAGAGTCAAGAATTTCTTTGATGCCATGATTTATTTGATCAAAAGCTACATGGTAATTACGAATGATACGTTTGATAACAGAATTAATATTTGGCAAGCACATAGTCTCATTCACCCTGTCACAACTCCCATAACACCTCTACTTGCCCTGACCAATAATAAGATCATCTCTTTCTTCAGGTGCTGGGCTATGGAACCAAAATTCTTTGATTTTATTATTAAGATAAATTTAAATGCCATTAGCACTAATTGGTTTCTTTTCCATAGGTGAGGCATCAACAAAATTGACCCAATCTGCCCCCTATGCCAGACTCATGATGAAACATTTGACCATCTGATTTACTCGTGCCATGGACTCTGGAGGTCTAGAAGGATTATTGCTGATAACCTTAAAATGAATTTTTACCTTGTTACCTCTCTTAAGGACAGTATTAATACAAGATCCATCCCTATTATTAGGCTGTCATTATTTATCAATTATGCATTGTGGACTACTCGTTGTAAAGTGGTTTTCAATCCCAGTGCAATTCATGAGGGAAAATTCTTTCTGAATAAACTTATAAAATTTAAAAACTGTGACATGCTCCTAGCTCCAAAAGTATTATTCGAGGAAACATGGACTCTGATTGCATTGTAAGGATTATTGCTGGTAAAACACTTTGTTTCTTCTGTCTAATATATTGCTGAAAGTTGTTTTGTTAATAATCAGAGGTTCAGATCCTTATGTTATCAAAATGGATAATATTTAACTGAATACATCAGATTTAGCATAAATACCTAAGCCTTCATAGTTGTAGTGATTTTTCCAATGGTGATCTGACCAAACTCTAGATTGACTACATGACCCTTGGTAGTGTGAGGCACTTTGTCTAGGTGAGTTGGTGAGCTTAATTGGTCTTGGTCTACTTGTGTGTTAACAGTAGACCAGGTATTTGGGTTTACCTCTCGCCCAGAATAATACTATCTTTTATTTATTTATAATCATGTAATTCATTTTTATATTTGTAATTCTAGTTTTCCTTTTAATTTACCATGTATACATAATTGTCACTGTAAACATTGTACTTATTTAATAAAATTTTTGAAAAAAAAATAAATAAACAATAGAAATTAGTTGCATAAAAGAAATAAGAAATTCTACTTGATAAATGATGGAGAGATTTACTAATAAGAAATTATTTGTGTAACACAATCAAAGTCAAAAAAGACTAATTGAAAATACCAGAGGGGAAAACAGACTGATTGGTATCTGAGGAAATAAGATTGTGATCAAGAATTGAAAATGATGCCCAATGGATATCAGTAAGAGATATAAATAGCACATACAGAAGATACCAAGGAGTTTTTTGGGCTTTGTGGGTTTGCTTGCATGTTCATTACAAATTTTATTAACTGTGAACTATTAGTACTGGATATTTGGAATGACTGGTATTTGAACAGGACTGAAAGAAGACAGTGAGAAGCTGTCTGGTAAGCAATGGCTGGTTTGTGCACTGAGGGAAGCAATTCTAGAGACCGTGCTTCTGAAGGTATCAACAGGAGACTAGGGACTAAAGCAGATCACACAGATCTTATTTTGGTTTTTTATGCCTGAGAGGCTCTATAGGAAAAAAACAGAATGAACTGTAAATATAAACACTTGTTAAATTTTTACAGAGCCAGATTTGAGCAATTGATTGTGGGATCAGAGTTTAACCCAATAGTATATATATGGTTTTATTTGTTTGTGTGCAGAGTGATCAATATTGCTGTTAATAAATACTTTGTTGTGAGGTTCAGTGCCAAATGCATTTCAGTTATCATTGTCAATCCCTAATTGTAAATTTTGTTCTTATCAAATTGGTTTGTTATTAATTTCCTGTGTGCTATTCATTTTGTTGGTATCCATATAATATACATGCAAATACACAACAAGAGTTGGTGCAGATGCCATCTCAAACCTAAATATAATGAAATAATTTTAAAGGCTAGTAATAAAGTAGAGAATTTGTAATAGCAGAGATGTCAGTCTGCAATAAAAAGAATTTGTTGTTAGTGATGCAACCCAGTGGCTATTGTATGCCACACAGAAATTATTTTTTTTTGTTAAATAAGATTAAGGTTAATAAAAGAAAGCTATCCACATTAATATGTATGTCATGACTAAAAGCCATTGATGCTATAAATACGTATTTTAACATAAACAAAGCAAAACTCTCCATACAGTATTGCCACCCTGTGCCAACCAGAGTAATCAATGAATACCAGAAGGCTTGTGCATAAAATCCCTATCTAATGCCTACTCATCCAATATCCCCAGACTAGTTTCTGGCTTGTGTCCATCATCAGTGAGGAGCTTTGGATCTGAGAGCACTGCACCTAGATCTTAGGATCTAATGCAACCCTCCAGCACCCACCTTTTATCTCTACTTAACTACAAAACTATGAGAATGAAATTGAAAAACACAATAATGTTTTCAATCTAAGCTGAATAACTTATATAGTCATATGGGTTTGAACTCAGTTCAGCACCCATACATTTTGGTGTCTTTGGCTCATGTGATGCTTAATATTTTAACATACGTAGATGAAATAGTATATGAAGAAATAATTAACAAGCTGTTTAAACATTTTAATACTAGACCATCAAGATACATTTCAGATTAGTGTTAAGAAATATAAGGCAATGTAATGGTAAAATAATAAAAAAGATACATTTCAGATTAGTGTTAAGAAATATAAGGCAATGGAATGGCAAAATAATAAAAAAAATATGGAATTGTTTTAAAAGAATTAGTGAAAGAGTGTGAATATGATGAATATGTAGATTAAATTTTGTTAAGACAATTAATCTGGAGCATGTCAAATGACAGGCTCAGATAAAAGTTACTCCCCAAAGCAAAATTAAATTTTGAAGAAGCTATTAAAAAGGAAGTTCCCCATGAACTTACCATAGAGCAAGCTGCCCTTTTTGGTAGGGAATATGACAATAAAATAACAGTTTATAAAATGGATCATGAGCCAAGAAATATAAATAATTTTTTTCCCTACTAAAGCATTAAACAAAATCAGGCATATGAGGAAAGATTGTAAAATTTAGAAATGAATTGTGCCATATCTGCAAATGGAAAGATGACTTATCAAAAATGTGGAGGAAATCAAAGGGAAGATATAATCAATAAAATCAAACTAACCTAGTCACAATCAATAGCATTTATAATATTAATGATGAAACAACAAGGGATCAGAGCAAGTTTATGTTGCAACTTTAAGTCTTTAATAAAATTTGTAGATATGGAAACAGACAGCAAGTCAGAAATGTCAATAATCTTGGAGAAACTATGGAAACAGATAACAGGACTTCAGACTGACATGGCAATATGTAAGTCACTGATCAGAGCTGTAGATGTAAATGGAAATGTAGTAGAAATAATAGGCTCTGACATAGTACTAATAAAACACACAATAGAACAAGGAATTTACCTATATACTGTAATGAGCACAGACGTTCGTTACATTGTTTTTTTTTTTATTTATTGAACATGAAAGTAAATTAAAAAGTTCGCGTTTAAAAATTTTCTTTAAGAATTAAAAATTGAAATTAAATATCATCTTAAACTCGTATATATTAACTCGCACAGATAAAAAAAAAATTATTAAAATAAAACTGTATTAAAAATAGAAAAGGTATTTTAAAAACAAAAACTTAAAAAGATTTAGAGATAAAAATATATCTTTGATTTGGAAAACAGGTTAATTAATCAGAAATGGAAATGATAAATTTAATTAGTCAAATGTAAACCAGCCTTGGGCATCTAAATGTAAAAACATCGGTCAGATAAGAAAACAATAGAAACAAATAGCCAATGAAAGAAATCCATCGGGAAATCGGACCTCAGCGAAAGGATCATCACATCGATGACATAATGCAAGTCATCCTTCGAATACATATAAAAGGAAAATTTGGAAATTATTAATGAGTTATTATGATTATTACGATGTGACAGATAGATGTTAGTGCGGAGGTGCAGGAGAAGAGATTGAAGGACGCACGTTCAATCCCTTCAGTTGTTATAAAATGGAAAAATGAAACATCGCTTTTCTTATATTCAGAGGACCACAGGATCATCGGGAAATTTAACGCTGGATTTCAAACAGCAAGCAATTGTAAAAGATGAACATTTCTAAAACCGTAAGAACTTTCTAAGATATAACGAACAATATTAATTTGAAAACACTAAGAACTTTAAATTTTAAACTTTCCTAGTATTTAATTGTTACAAATAGAATCCTATCTGACCAAACTAAATTCTTTATTAATAGTGTTATTTGATGTATTTTTTTCTTATTTATGTAAAATCATTTCCATTTATTTATTTTTTATTCTTTAAGTTTTTATCATGATTTTTTTTGTTTTTTCGTTAAATTAATTATATAAATGTTAAACTTAAGTTGGGCATGAATGGCTGTATAGATTTGTAAAGTTATATTTGGGGAGGGTAATCTTAGGTTATTTGTGTCATTGTTAGATTGGGTCAATGGATTGGATATATTGATGTAGTTAGTAGATGTAGTCGGAGATTCGCTACTGGCAGAATCGCTTCATGCGCCGCACTCTCCCGTTTTGCCTATGGAAGGAATTATAAGACGCAGAGCGCAGTTCCTTTCTATGGAGTTTTTTTATTGTTCTTCTCATTAGATAGAAGTAATATTCCTGTCTAATGAGAGTCAATATCTTCTCTTAACCTTTTTGGTGCTGCCGTATTCCATATTACATTGAATACATCGATGTATCAGATGGATTGATGCCAGTTTGACTGCGAATTTTAGCCTAAGGTTAAATAAGGACAGAATATTTTATTTTCAAATGCAAATCTTTGTGGTCTATTCATACTTGACCCTAAATAAAAATGCATTAAATTTAAGTTGTTTATAGACGCTTGCATGGATTGGTTATCGGTTAAGTATGTTTTGGGTTTTCATATTTGATCAAAATATATAGACATTCGATAAATAATGATACCTTATGGTGAGTATCTAAAATGTATTTATTCGGATGTCTTTTAAGTTATTGGTGACAATGCAAGTATCTTGTGGTGAATACTATTGGGTTACATATAAATTTCCCTCCGCAATTGTCAGTAATCAATAATTTTGTATTTTGATCGTTTATGTTTACTTTGAAATGTTTTTGACCGTGAAATCTATGTAACCGATCTATATTCAACATTATAAACAAGCTTTCATAAATTTATCTGTGCAAACTTAATTAAAATGTAAAATTAGAATATAATAGTAATTAAATGTAAATTAAAGCCAAAAATCAAAGTTAAAAATAATGTTAAATGTTAAAATGTAAAACTAATACTAAAATAATTTTAAATCTTATATATATGTGTGTAAATAAATGTTTGTATGCTAATTACTGGCAGTGGCTTATTTTATTTATTTTTTAATGTTGAAATCTAATTAGATAAGATATGATATTATTAAATCTCTGCTACTCCCTGAGCTAGTGACATGGGCTAATGACCGGAACCAAAATATTTAAAAAAAAATTTTTTTTTTTGACTTACGTATCTGCCTACTTTATAAATTTTTCTAGGTTCAAATGCCTAGATGGCGCCCCGTAGTGCAGATTACATTAAGTCGCTTTCTCCGGATCGTTACAATACATAGTACCAAGAAATGTTGATATGCTAATAGGATGGGACAGGTTTAAGTATGTAGGGATACACATTGGTGTGAATGATGGGGCAATTTTGCCAAGGAGACACCCTAAAGACAAGGAAGTTTAACAAACCAAGTATAAGATGAAGGAAAATTCAAAGTTCAAAAGAGTCTGAATTAGAGACATGCTAAAAAACACCTGGATTAAGGGAACAATACAAAAGATATTGTGTAACCATATCATGTTAATTAAGGGTGAAAACGAATTGCAATATAGATGCCATAAAACAACTAACACTCACAATTTTGAAGTTACTGAAATAGGAGCAGAAGGGAAAATATGTGCCCCAAAGACTAACATGCAAGAAAGCCATCCCAAAATAAAAGAAAGAACAATAGAAGATAAAAAGTCAGATCCAGGGATAAAAGAACAGATCGAAGCAAAGACCTACTAAATTATAAAAGTATGTCTAATCAAGTTAAACAGGGGGGGGGGGTTGGAGTGAATGGTGAGTGGTATATTTTGTGTTAATATTTAAATTTAAATCCAGTAATCAGAGAAGTAAGCAACATATTCATTACTCAGAAAAGAGATAAGGCAAAGAAAATATATTTAAAGAAATACATTTAATAGATGGCTAACAGATAAAGTTAAGGTGAATGAGAGTAAAATTAATTAATGTGTTGTTGAAAAGAATTTAAATAAATTTAATATAAATGATAAGAAATATTTGCTTAAAATAAACATTAAAAGTTAGTTGGATAAAACAAATAATAAGAAATTATGCTTGATAAATGATAAGAGAGATTTACTAATAAGAATTATTTGTGTAACACAATCAAAATTGAAAAAGACTAGTTAAAAATACCAGAGGAGAAAACAAACTGATTGTTATTTGTGAAAATAAGGTAGCAATGAAGAATTAAAACTGTAATGACCAAGAAAAATCAGTTGAGATATACATAGCATGCACAGAATAGTGCAAGTGTTTGTTTTTGGCTTCTGCAGCGTTTGTTTTTGGCTTCTGCAGATTTGCTTGCATGTTCATTATGAATTTTGTTAACTGTGAACTGTTAGTACTGGATATTTTGTTAACTGTGAAATGTTAGTACTGGATATTTGGGGCTCGAACAGGGCTGAAAAAGCCAGTGAGATGCTAGTCAGGAAGCAATGGCCTGTTAATCCACTGATGGTAGCAATCCCAGAGACTGAGCCTCTGAAGGTAATAACAACTGGCTAAAGTCTGAAGCAAATTGCACAGATCATATTTTGTTTTTTCATGCATGATGGGCTTTATAGAAGAAAGCACAGAACAAACTGTGAGTATACATACTTGTTAAATTTGTATACAGCTAGATTTGAGTGATAGACTGTGGGGTTAGTAGTGTATATATATAAATAGGGTTTTGTTTGTGTGCAGATTGATCAATACTGCTGTTAATAATACTTTGTTGTGAGTTTCAGTGTCAAATGCATTTTAGTTACCATTGATAACACCTTATTGTTAATTTTGTCATTTATGAAATTTTGTTTGTTATTAATTTCCTGTGTGTTACTCATTTTATTGGTATCCATATAATATATATGCAAAGGTAATTTCCTGTGTGTTGCTCATTTTGTTGGTATCCATATAATATATATGCAAAGGCAGAACAATAACTTTTACCCTAATTGTTTAAAATTAGCAGCTTACATAATTAATAATAAACATCACATGACCACCACTTCTTATGCTTGTGTGTAACTGTTTTAAAACAGGTAAATCTCACTATATGTAGCCACACACAGCAAGCTAGAGTAATCAATGGATGCCAGAAAGCTAATGCATAAAATTCCCATCTAGTGCCTACTCATCCAATATCCCCAGACTAGTGTCTGGCTTGTGGTCTTCATCAGTAAGGAGCCTTGGATCTGAGAGCACTGCACCTAGATCTTAGGATCTAATGCAATCCTCCAGCAGCCACCTTTAACTCCACTTAACTACAAAACTATGAGTCTTAAATTAAAAACACCTTAATGTTTTCAATCCAACCATTAGCTTATATAGTCATATGGGTCTGAACTCAGTTCAGCTAATGGGCTTGGATTATAAACATTAAGGTGTTTTCAATTTAAGACTCATAGTTTTGTAGTTAAGTGGAGATGAAAGATGGCTGCTGGAGAGTTGCATTAGATCTTAAGATCTAGGTGCAGTGCTCTCAGATACAAGGCTTCTGACTGACAAAGACCACAAGCCAGAAACTAGTCTGGGGATATTGGATGAGTAGACACTAGATGGGGATTTTATGCATAAGCCTTCTGGCACCCATTGATTACTCTAGCTTGCTGTGTGTGGCAATACATATAGTGAGTTTTGCCTGTTTTAAAATAATTAATAATCCTAAGATAAAGTGTACCAATGTATATTATTTTCTTAGAGAAATATTTATAATGGAAATACATTAAATTTAAATTTTAAAAAATCATAACATTAGTTAGTATTTCTACTGAAAAAAAAAAAAAAAAATTTAATATTATAAACAAGATAGTTTGAAAAAAGTATATCAAACTCAACAATAATTTTTAATGTCATTAGTAAAAATACCAAACTAATTAATAAATGTACAATGATGTCACTACAAATCTAGATTGTGACTGGCTGCTAATATCAGTGATCGTATGACATTAGGCAAAAATCAACATTATATTAAAACAACAGTATAATTTTGAAGATTAATCGCAATTAAAAATACTAAATGTACAAAGACTTAATTAAAAAGTAAAAATTTGGAAGCACAAAACAAGTAAAGATCATACAATTCAGAAGACTGTCATTGTAAAGATAGACTGTATATCACAAAGAACAAATACCAAATGCATTTATATGCTGTATCCACTTTTGCTTGGTTTTAAACCAGTATATATATAAAGCATACAAAAAAAATTTCCGGTTTCAATCAGTTTTGATATTTTGCTTTCTATTATTTGGTCCATATCTTAACTAAGTTAGCTTTTTAACATAAGTCAGTAAGTGGGGATCTAAATATTCTTATCTAGCAATTGGAAATGTGGTGGATAATGGTTTAATAAAGTGTTCTCATAGGTAGGTTCCAAAAAACAGGGATATATATTAAATATATTAATATTAAATATATTTATTTTTATCCATATATATATATTTAGTTTTATATAATCCCTTGATAAACCAAATTAGTTTATGGAGGTTATTATGATGAAATAATAAATTTAGTTATTTAAAACATAAAAGTATTGTTTACTGAATTAAAAACACGTGAAAAATATGATACGCGTTTGCGCATATATTACAAGAATAAAATGTGTATGTCCCTATTTCATATATAGCATAAATCAAATTCAAAATAAATGTAAAAAAAATGATTAACTATTAATATGTATACTCTGAAATAAATATTTAAATAAGAACAAACGCTATTTTTAATTTTATGAAAGTTGCTGTTGAAGGGATTACTAAAATTAATGTTATTTAGTGTAAGTTTTTTATAATCAAATGATTAGTTGCTTGAGTAGTCATATGACTTAAGTGCTGAAACGGAAGTCATGTGATATTCAGTGACAGGTTGAGATTCAACACAAGAACTTTTAGTTCTCAAGCCCACTCGTAATGGCAGTACTAAGTTTCACAAAGATTATATTAAAAAAAAACATGATTCAGACACTAAATATGTTCTACTTTTTTTGACATAATTAAGAACTATGTAATAAATATATAAATTTGAAACGCATATACTTTAATTTCTTAAAAATGTATAATAAGAATTTGATTTTTGTAAATTTGATTAATTAATGTTTACTTCGTGTGGTGTTTACTGATCAATTTTGCATAAACACAAACTCGTGTAAATACGATTAATATATATTTTAAATGTATATTTACAATGTATACATTATTTTACCTCCACCTGCAACCATTAATAAGGTGAAGCTTCTACTTGCAGTGCAATTATAGAAGGACTTCCAAGTACTCTTATAAGTTCACCTACTATTTCAGCTGTACCATGACAGATTGCCTTGAGAATAGTTACAGTAACACTTCTGGCTGCTCTGTAATAGCATGTCTAATTTAGATTCTGAGAACTTACAGCCCTAAAATTCGACTTGCCTCATTGTATAAACTGTATAATGAATAGCCAGTGAACTACCAATGTCAGTTCTTCCCTCCATATAGATGCACTATTTATGGCCAGATCCCCATTCATAATAACAACAATCAGATTTAGTGATATCATTGTCTATTGGCTTATTTTTACCATTGGGGATGTATATTATCTATTTGTATATACATTGATCTGTGGTGATAAATACTTCATTCAATCAAGAATCTGAACATCTATTATTTGAAGGCAAGGTGAAATATAACATCCTCTCCCCCTGGCTAAAATTAGTCCTGAAAAATATAGTCAATCATATACTTTGGTAGATGTTTTTTCTCACTTTCTGGTTTCATCACATTTGGTGGCATCAATAACAGGTCCAGTCTCTTCACTTGTGGATCTAAAATCCTATAAATTTCTAGATTCATCACTTTTGGTGACTCATCATTAATGGCTGGTGATTCTTCACAGATAGCTGAGATGGATAATATAATCTCAGTTGGTTTATTTTTTATGATTTGTGACACACTCAGTTTGATTATAATTGCTAGAATCTATTTAATGATTCATTTAAACATATGACATAGAACTTGAGCACCTATTCACATTTTTTTGCACTTTTACTTTCATTATTTATTTTAGGGTTTAAACTCAGTTTATTAACAACTATTTATGGGTAGACCCTTTATGAATTTATTTTTGTGAACTGGTTCACTTTAATCATTGCAATTCCTAAGTGATAGAAACAATCATGGTCTAATAAATTGCTCTTTTTACTAGCAAATACAAGAGACAAATAAATTGTTTATTAGACACAGAAACATTAACTCTTGCTTGAATCAAGAGTGCTATTTGATTTCTTGGATTCTCAATAATTATTTTGTTGCTAGGATGCATCTAATATTTATTTTTCCTGTTAATGATATCCCACATATTTTTGGCACAATGCACACTGTAAATCCTGTGTTCAATTTCATTGTTAGTGGCATATTATTAATAATAATTTTGCATTTGATGGCAGAGTCAATGCTTCTCACATCGTTTATGCTGGCTTTGATATAGCTTGATTTTATCTTGCCTTTCTGGCTTTTTGGAATGGATTCATCCATTCTGTCATTAGTAATTTGTTGTTGTTTTTTAAACAAGCAATATTTGGGTCACTGACATGCTTGCAATATCTATACACTATATACCAGTGTGGAAATTTAGTGTGTGCATGTTTTGCTTCATCACAACCATCATATTTATAACATTGTTTGTTACTCATTGTTGCCAATTTATTCAGGCAGTGTTTTTATTGTCAGCTGGGTAGTTGTTTGATCCAGTTTTTGATCAACAATTTTAATGATGAAGTTCATTTTTTTCAATGAACTTGTTTAATTTATTATTGACTCCACTGGAGCCATTTGATGGCCAGCTGAATCAAAAGTGATAGCATCCATTGACTTTAATTCTAATATTGTGATCTTTCATTCCACAAATAAAATGGTCTCTCAGAGCTTCATTGAGAAAATCTTTGAAATCGCATTTTAAGATTATCTCCCTAATTATAACAGGAAAATCTCTAACTTTATCCCATCTCCTTAGATACAGAGATTGAAGTCATATCTTTGCATTATTGTTAAGAGTTTTGGGCAGAAAAAAGTTTATCAGTAAAGCCAATGCTTCGTCAAAATCAAGATCAGCTGGAAACATGGGGTGGCTTGTGTTTGGAGAATGTTATATGTTTGAAATTCCATAGCAAAGATGAGTGTGGCTAACTTTGTTAGGCTTTTTGATTTAATTAGCCCACATCAGGAAATATACTTATTCGTGTAGATTGGCCAATTTTCATGATAGGCCAGATCGAACTTTTCTAATGAACCAATTTTTTTCCATTTTGATTTTTCTTTTTTTGCTATGAGAGAAAAAAATATTGACTCTAAACTTTTTATTGATTCGCAAATAATGTTAATGGTCAACTTTTTAGATTAATAACAAAAGATCTAATGACTTGTGGGAGCAAGATCCTTTCAACTTAAAACTTTTCCAGTGATGGGAAAGACTTTTTTGTGTGATTTTGTCAACTGTGCCAAACTATTGTGTTTTACTGGTTAATATGATATAAATACAAACTTGTATAAATATTATTAATATATATTTATTAATATAAATGCTGATATACCTCCATCTGCTATAATTTGTGAGATATAGCTTCTAGTTGTTATGTAGCTATAGAAAGAAAGGACTTCAAATGCCCTTAAAAGTTTATTTACCATTTACTTCCAGCTACACTGTGATAGCCTGTCTTGTACATAGGTACAGTAACAATTCTGGATATTTTATGACAGCTTTCCTTATATATGATTTAATTTTTTACAGCTTCCATTCCTAAATGCAGATTTGCTTCACTACATTAGCCACATTGTGGATAATCAGCATACCACCATTCAGCTTTGACTGTTGTTGACTGACTATTTATGGCCAGGTACCCTTCCATAATAATAGCAGTCAGATTTAATGAGCCTTATTGTGTATTGGCCAGTTCTAGCCATTAGATGTACATTATCTATTTATAATTATACATGTGCGATTTTTTCGCATGTGTTTGTGAAGCTGTAATCGGACTATAATGTTTAATATGCATGATTAGTGCTTTCGAGATTTAGTATTCTAATCTCATACTCATAGCTTTACTGTATGAAGACTGTTGTAATTTATTGTACACATATGCAAATGCACTTGAATTTTTAATTAGTTAGTCCATGCTTTGCTCTCTTCAAACAATGGACTAACTAATTAAAAATTCAAGTGCATTTGCATAAGTGTACAATAAATTACAACAGTCTTCATTCAGTAAAACTATGAGTATGAGATTAGACTAAATCTCGAAAGCACTAAGTAGGCATATTAAACATTATAGTATAATTACAGCTTCACTAACTCATATGGCTTCACTAACGCATATGAAAAAATCGCATATGTATAACTACAATTTTTATTGGTGAAGAAAAAAATAATTTATTGTCTATTTATATATACATTGGTCTATGGCAGTGAGTGCTCAATCCAATCAAGATAAGAGGGAATCTAGACTAATTCATTATTTAATGGCAAGGTGAGATATTACACTTTGTGTTTAATCAAACTACATAACTGCATTATGTGGTTTAGTACAGTGGAAAAGTTACAGACTTTGAAGCATATAAAGTTCTCAGATCAATTTCCAGTTCTTAAACATCTTAGGAATTCCTGAGCAATAAGCCACTTGATTTTTTATTAGTAACTAAAATTTAAATATATTCAAATCAGTTTTTTTCTTGAGAGATTTGCATCTTTAATGCTCTTTTTCAATTTTTTTCAGATCATGTAATGTATCTATTAGATGAGAGGAGCAAAAGGTTTTACTGCCAGATATTCTTAAATTGTTATTTATTTTTGATTTTCATCTTGCCTTAGTATAGTGCATGATCCATAGGAATCCAAAACTAGTTTAAAATGTTTTCATCCATGTCAGTAGAAAAGGGAAAGATTTATTGTGAAGAATCAGCTGCTGAATATTCCTCATTTAGAAATAAATGCAGTCAGTATATACCAATCTCTGATTTAATATATGAATGCTCTATATTGTTATTTAACTATCCTCTATAGCAGGGGTGGCCAACTTTTGTGTTCATAATATCTACTTTTTATTTTTAAAATGTGTTGCGATTGACTTGTTGTTATAGGCGATTGACTTGTTGACATAGGTGTAGTCTAAATGAAGGGAGATGTGAAATACATACTATTTTTATATATCTACATAATAAAAAAATAATTATTTAACATGCCAAAAACTTATGTCATGGGGAAATTAAAGCAATATGAGTAATTATTAACTATATTTATTAGTTCAAATTAGCTACATTAAATCAATATTAAAAATATTATTTTCAATAATGATATGGCTTAGTGGACTTCACTTATCTAGAATTGAAAAAAAAATTTAGAACAAAAACAAAAATAACAAAAAAAAACTTGAAAATCTTGACTTAATTTGTTTCACTCATTGCCTGACAGCTCTTTCCAGATTGGCCTCACGACCGACTAAAAATGGCTTTGCGATCGACTGGTGGATCACAATTGACTTGTTGGACACCCCTGCTCTATAGTATCAATATTGAAGTGTGTCATCTGCAAATATCTAAATAAATTGTAATTAATAATTTTTTAAGTGCATAGTCATTACCTAAATAATATATATTAAGGCTATAACCATAAGATTATGCACCTAGATGCGACAGTAGAGATCTCTACAAATCTTAACACAAGATTAATGACTTTAAAAGACAATAGTGGCCACTCTTATCTCTCACCTACTTTTTAATTCTATAGGAAAATCAAAATGCTTTAGATTTGCCTATATAATTAAAAAGTAGGTCGAATATAAGAGTGGCCACTCTTGTCATTTAAAGTCGTTAATCTTGTGTTAAGATTTGTAGAGATCCCTACTGTCACATCTAGGCACATAGTCTTAAGGTTATAGCCTTAATATATACTACTAAATAAATTGTCTGATTTGAAATAACTGTCAGATCTTAAATGGAATATGGTCAAACTTTTGAGAAGTTAGTAAATAAATTAAAAAACAATTATTGTAAAAAGTAAATGTGATTTTGTTTATAAAGGCACATATTTTGGAAGCACAAAAAGAATGGGATTCAGGAAACATAAAATTTGAAAGAATGAAATTGCAGAGATTGATTTGTATTTAGGCATAGTACAGAAATAGTTGTTAAGCTAAATTAAAATACCAAATGCATCCATATTTAATTTCCATGGCTTGGGTGTAAATCCGGGCTGGTTAAAATTTGCTGTTTTTTTTTTAAATTTTAATTAGGCTTGATATTTATTTTCACTAACTGATTCATATCCAACTCACCTAATCATCCAACATTGATAAGTAAATGGATTTTTAAATACTTCTAAATAGCAATTGAAAAGTCTGGTGAGAAATATCTTCTTTACTATTCCTTTGGATAGATGATCACTTCAATCCATTAATAAGTTCTCACCTGGTAAGTTCCAGTAGATAATGACAGATCTACATTAAATAATTTTTCCAAACTATAATTATTTTGGTATATGTTTCAATTTAACCAAGAAGAAGTGGTTGGTTTTTATCAATTACAGGCGGCTTTGAAATAGTCCAAACAGCATTTTAAAGTTGTCATAGGATATTTCAATGTTTTTAATGCTAGAGTGAAAATTATTTGGAAAATAAAAGCAGAATGGGTAATTTGTTTTAAAATATATATCTGAGATGGTAGTGTTGAAACTATTAAGTGCATTCAGCATATGTTAATTTACTTATCATATATGATCTAAAATAATTTGCTACATGAATTCATATAGTGGTAAAACAGTGAACTGCTGAGCTCAAGGTTTATAAATTGCAATTAACTCTGTCAGCTGTGATGCTCAAACTTTATATGAAATGCTAAGCAATGAGCATTTCATTAAGTGCACAGAAAATTTTAAGTCAGAGGCAAAATAGTCAACTTAGACCTCAAGGTTACTGGTCCACAGCTAAAATCTGTCACTTCCAGTGCGCAAACATTATGTGATTTCTTAAAGTAATAAACTATGTGACTATTTATTCTTTAGTGATTTAACAATTTTTCCATTTCTCTTTATTTGGCTTTGTGGTGCACAGAATATTCACAATCAAAAAATGTCATTGCATTGTTATGATTAAGATTGCAGTCAGAATATTACTTTGTAATATAAAATATCTTTTTTTGTGGTTATTGTACACGATGGATCCAAAAATAACCAGAATTGTTCTCTGGTTTGAACATCTGTTGTAGTGTATGTCAACCATTACATAATTCTTGCAAGGACTCTTCTGCATCAATCTACCAAATGACATCACTGTGTGAAATCATGGACCATGTAGCAAATTTTTTTATAAAGGGCATTTCCTGTATTTGTCAAAAAAAATTTATAATGATTGAAATGTTCAAACACTTAATGTTGATATTTTTTTTTAATGAAAGAGGCTTTTTTTTTAAAAAATTTAATTTGTAACAGTCAAGCATTTTATCTGCCAGTTCTAAAATGTTTACATAATATGGTAAAATGTAAACATCACATTTTGTACAAAAAAAAAAAAAAACTGCAAACTTCATATCCCAACAGTGTAATCTCTTGGATATTGGGGAGTGGGGGGGACTTAGAACTGAGGGGGGAAATGACAGAAGCATTAAAATGCATCACTTTGCAAATGTTTTTGGACTACTTCAAAAAATGAAAAAGGTTTACACCGGTGCATTGCATTAAATAGACTACACTTTTTAAAGTGAGTCAATTCAAGACCTAAAAATAAATATACAATTTTTTATTATAAAGTTCTGGTTATTTTTTAATTCCCCTGTATATTATTATTATTTAAACCAGCCAAATATAAATCTAGTCAACGTTAAAATCAAAATACTATCAATTTGTTAAGTCTTCAAATTCATGTGAAAAAAGTCAGGCATAACTCACTAAAATGCAGCAATTCTATCCAAGTGACCCTTTTCAAACCAAAAAGAGTTTTTTTTATTTAATCAATCCAAAATTTTCTGTTAAGTGTACTACTCATACAGTCAGTATATCTTTTAAGATAGTATAGTTGAGATTTTTTCTTATCTGGTAGATTTCAATAACTACTGGGAGATCTAGATTAAATATTTTAATCTTATCTTCTGTCATGAACATTTATAAGAAAAATCATAGAAGTGAACTGGAGTGATATCTATCTTTATTTGAGACATTGTGTAAAACATTTAGCATTCATTGATATTACATAATAATGATGTCATTGTCAGTAGATTCTCATGATTTTCTCTATATAAATGACCTTTTTCAGAGATCATGTAAGGTTATGCTATGAATTGCATCAAACAATTACTTTTTTTTACTTAACTTAATTAGTGAATAAATTCCATCAACATAGTATCAGTTTGACTTTTCTTATAAATAAGCTGAAAGTTTCAATATCCTAAGATTTTAAACTAAAACTATCTATATATCTGAAGCTAGAAGTTGGAAAAAAATGTAAATATTGACTATCCTTCTCGAAGTTCAATGATTCTATAAAATTCACTCTTGAGTGTTTCAAGCCCCATTTAGGAATTGGTACCAAAAGAAATGAAGATTCTAATGCAGTAAGATATCAGTAGCAGCACTTGCTTATCATCATACAGACTTTTTTAAAACTACACCAAAAATATTTAGAAAAGTTAAAGAGATCACAAAAATACTGAATTATATAAACATATTTATAAATTTATTTAACGCACATCGATTACATAAGTAATATTACTAAGGCAATAAACCTAAAGCATGTGCGGTTGAAAATGTGAAGATAGGGACCTCTACAGGTCTTAACCACAAGCTTACACATTGGAAAAAAAAAGGGAAACCCTTCTTTACTTCAACCTACTTTCTATATAAATAGGTGAAGCTGAAGTGGTTGAATCTGAGAGCATGAAGCTATTCAATACTTCACTGATTAAGTCCACATTTCCTATTATACATTAGTATTCGGGTAATCAATGTGCATTAAATAAGTTTATAATTACAACTTTAAATTATTGTAATAGATTTCTAACTATAAGATCTTTTCATTGACTCATTGTAAATCGAAAGATTTCACAAGTGCTAATGTATAATAGGAATTGTGGACTTAATCAGTGAAGTATTGAATAGCTTCACGCTCTCAGCTCTAACCACTTCAACTTCACTTATTTATATAGAAAGTAGGTTGAAGTAAAGAAAGGTTCCCCTCTTTTCTTCCAATGCATAAGCTTGTGGTCAAGACCTGTAGAGGTCCCTACCTTCGCATTTTCAACCGCACATGCTTTCGTTTATTGCCTTAGTAAATAAACATATTTAATAGATGTTCTAATTCCTGTTTATATGAGAAACATTTTTATAGAATTAATATAAATCAACAACTAAAATTCAAATTAAAATCCTATTATTCATATATCTTGGTTTGATTGTCATTTTGATTGAACAAAAGCATATCTTTAAGTAGTTCCAGTTTATATTCTATAATATAATGTATCATTCTACATCTACAGATCTTAATGAATTCTTTACAACTTTCTCTATATTTTATGGAAATCACATAATGACAGATTTATCAATTGAAGGTAAATATATTTTGCTGAATCTTTAGATAGTTGTATATTTTAATATTTTATTCAGCTGATTCCAGATAGTATTATGGATTAATATATATATAGATTGTACAGAGAGATCTTGTAGTAATGTGGATAAGCATTCTCCTGATTTACTTATGTCCTAGTTTGAACCTAGATAAAACTTAGAATTTTTTTTTATACAGTAATAGATTTTCAAAAAAGTTTAAGATTTCTTTTTTATCAGACAACTAGCCCATAGCTAGCAATTCAGTTTTTAGTCACTGAGTACCTAACCGTTTCTGATGTAAGAGTAAGTTTCCACTGCCATTACCATAGAAACGCTCATCAACAAAAACTTGGCACCCTGTTAAATAATGTCTTCTTTGCTGTACCTCTACAGAAGTATATTAGATAATTCTTTGTCTTGCCATGAACTATTCGTATGTGGATCGGCCATTTTGTTATTTTTATCTTTTGTTGTCTAATTTTTGTTGATTAATGTCTACATATATATATAGTGTGCGTTAATTAATGTCTATGTATATATAAATAGACTGCATTTATTACACGTGCGCTATCTGCTATAAATATGTAAAAATTTAAATTTATTGAAACATCTTTCATCAAGTTATAAATAGACATTTAAGTTAAATGTAAAAAAAAGAAAGAAAATAAAATGTTATTTTGTCAGTAATCATTCAACACATACATAATTAATGGCATCAAGATATTTTTAAATTAATGAATATATTGTAATAAACATTACTTATTCAAAGACGCGGATATATACATACAAATGTGCGCATAACAAACGCACACTTGTAATATACATTCATTATCAATTTGAATCGACAAGTGTTTTATTAACCCTTTTATAACTATAATTTATGTATGTCTAATTATTTAATGGATTATTTTTATCATCTAATTTGTTTTTAGAAAAATGTAAACATTGTTTATATTTTTTTAAAATACTTTCATCTGTTTGCACAGATTAGCATCAGAATTCATATTTTTTTCGGTATCACTGACTTGACTAGTAGTAGCAGCATAGAACTTGAACCAGCATCATTTAGATTTATGAATACTGAATTTAAGTTGAAGCTCGATAATAAATGTTGATTCTGTTCAAGTTTTCACTGATCATATTACCAAAAAAAGACAATATACCACATGAAACCTTATGGTGCCTACCAAAGTGTTAGAGTATTTATAAAGAAATAAACTTGAAATTTTTTAAAAGCATTTAAGTGTTTTAATCAGATGAAGGAAATAGTTCAACATCTAATTAATTAATATAAAATACCACCATCACAAACCTTCCAACAATCACTGTTTATATAAGTTAAGAAGAGATAACTGGGAACTAGGGTAATATTGTTAAACAATGATATTTGACCATTATTGATTATAGCTTGCCATTACTTGTTGATTACTAGATACAATTTGTTTTGCATATGAATATGTGAAGCTATATCATAAACTTTACATGTGATATACATTAGAAAAGATAAATTTATTTGACACAGAAGAATGAGGTAAAAATTTCAAGAGTTTGGCTCTCATTATGTAATCTTTACTCAAATTTCAAATTATGTCATCTAGGGTTTAACTGTTTTTACTGCAGTTATCTTAATATTACATGTAATATAATAATAATAATAATAATAATAATAATAATAATAATAATAATAATAATAATAATAATAATAATAATAATAATAATAATAATAATAATAATAACAACAATAACACTACTACTACCACCACCACTACTACTACTACACTTTAAACATATATATATATATATAGGTGAAGTTAATAAAAATGTTCACAAATAACATTTAGCTTAGCAGTTTCAGAGTAAGTTTACTCCATATTTATAGCCATTATTATATGTAAATGTAATGAATGCAAATTTATGCAAATCATTATTCTGTCCATTTTTTTCATAAGCAGGCATCCCTTCAATTGATGGCATTTGGATCTTTTGCAATGAAATACACTTCTTTTATTTTTCTTTTCATGTCATTTCTTTTTTTACAAACAATTTCAGCACTAGAAGGTTCAAATTTATGATTAAATGCTTTTTGATGTTATGCAAATATTGAATTGGCTTTGTTTTTGTTTACCATAAGTGTTGTGCTACTCTATTGTTTAATGTGGCCCAAGTTTTACCATCATATGTTGCCTTACAGCCAGTTTGAGGGCAATAATAATAACAACAACATCAACAACTATCTAAATAAGAAGCAATTATAATAAAGTTCACTAGCAATCCATCAGTTTCTGGTCCAATAGTTAAAAATAATTTTTTATATATTTGCTAAAATAGTTTTTTTTTTCTTATTATTTTAAAATTACAGACTTATCTCAGTGCATTTTTTTACCTTAGTTCAATCATATCACAATCAGAAGTCAACCAACCTTTCACATTGTAGATACATTTGGAACATATACCTTTTCAAATAAATCATATAGCACATTACAATTTAAGCTTATACACACATGATTTTTAAATACTTCAACACAGCTTCATATGGATATAAATATAATTCAAACTTCTATTTTACCACACATTACTGAAAGATTGATCAAATTTTAAGATGCACAAAATGTATTTATTATTGTGATACATCCATCTTGACATACTCTTATCTAATAAATTAGATCAACTTGTGGTATATATATGATTAGAAAAAAAAGTTAAAGGAATATATAATTAACCAAACAATTCCAGCATTTCTTAACTGTATTCCATAATCTCAATAATTGTTACCCTAATGTTGGACAGATGAACTTGAGACTTAACCACTGAAATCTTCCCATTAGATATTGTAGTCTGATTATTTAAATACAATATTTAGTTTTAAAAATTGAATTTGTTCACAATCAATTATATTTAAATTTTCAATGTATATATAAGTCTGTGTGTATGTAGTGTTAAAATTATGGAGTAGTTAATTATATAATATATAAAACAGTCAATGTTTTAAATATAACAAACCATAAGTGCACATAGCTAATTGAATTTCATATATAAATTGCACTACTACAGCCAATGCTTAAAATAAATTAAGATAGTAATCTGTTGTTATGGCGACGCTCAGAAATTCTATTTGTTATCTGAGTATTTTCTTGGCATTGCTGATATTCAGTTGATTTATTTTTAAATATTAGCTATGGAGATGTGATATGTAAGTCAATACATAGTGTGACTTTTTTACTCTTTTTTATTTCCATTTTACTTTTTTTTTTTCACTATGAAACCTTTTAATTCTTATATATATATATATATGAAAAGAGCCATTATACACTCCACTGCAAAACAAAAAGTTTTACAGCATTTCTTTACAAAAATATTGAAGAAGGCAATATTAAAGTAGATCTTCATTCTAGTCTCATGCAGTCTAAGCTTGAATAATAAGTGATTATCAAATGCATATAAAATCATATTAATATTATTTATATCTCCCTTTTTAGACTCATTTCAGGTTTTTGTCTTTATTAATGAGACTTTGGATTCAATGTTGAAAGCAATTCAAACATGCATCCAATAAACATCTTTAGTTTACTTTTACCCAAGATTTATTGATAAAAGTCAAATCCAGAAACTTAAGTGAGGAAATAGACTAAGAATTTTACATACATGTTATTTACACTTAGTAGATGGCGCTAGAGGGTAAAGCTGTTTTTATTCTATTCCAGTGTAAGCTTTATTAATCAATAGATGCAAGATGTTAGTGCTTAGTTAATCTTTACCTAGTGCTATCCTATCCAAGCATTCCTAGATTGATATTTAGCTTATGGCTTTCATCGGTGAGAAGTTTTATGGATTTTTTTTTTGAACAGTGAACTTAGACTTTTTGAATCTAATGTACCTTCTAACAGCCTTTTTTTTTTAGTTATACTCTTGTGGTACCAGCTCAATTTGAAAATCTAGTTCATTTTTTCAATCCAATCTTATTTGCATGTGTATTTGTATCGATATAAAACCAGGTCCATTTCTATATATTATGGTAATCTTACTCACTTTTATCTTTGGCCAGAATTTGAACAAACCTACAAGACATCGTGAGCTTAGTCATTAGAAGATCCTTCTACTCTGACTACTTTAATGCCTTTTATTGTAAGATTTTATAATCACTAAATTATTGACCATTACCATCTGATATCTATTGATTACTAAAGTCTGCAATAGATAGCATAAATATAGTGAGAATGGAAAAATATGCTAATAAGTAGCAATGTTTAAACTAAGATTATGTGATTACTTAATGGAACTGTTTCTATCTTAATATATTATAAGTAAATAAGCATTTATTTTTATGATGCTATGTAATATCTTAATATATTATTTAAATTGGGAGTTGGTAATCTATTGCTATTATTGAAAAAACATTATTTTTACACCTAAAAGATAAACAGCATAACTCTCTTTCACATAACTGATAAAGAGTAATTTATTCCTGAACTGTGGTATCATTTAAACACAAACTGGAATTGTTATTTTTTTCTGGATGATGAAAAAATTTCAAGTTTGATTTATCTGAAAAATCTCTCAGCTCTTCATAAATAAAGTTTAAAAATTTTTATTATAATTCCAAATAAAAGAAATCAGACAATGGTTTTAATTATTCATATACATGCTTTTTTCAAAAGTCATAAAGATAAAATATGACAAAATTCAGATTATATTTATTCCTTATATAAGCATAGTGTTTGAATCATTAAAAATTATAGCAGAAGATGCTATAGGATTTATAAACGATGGTCATTATAAATAATATGTTTCATTGAATTTAATGTCAACCTATAAATAGAAAAAAATAATGAAGATGTATATAGTAAAATTACAAAAAAATCAAATCAAATATTATATAACCTAATTTAATAATCTAATGCTTAAATATCCTAGCACTTCACTGGCATGCCAGTAGCAGAAACTAGTGTGGGGTTGGGGATATTCTCAAAACTTGTTAAGAGGTCTTTTTTGAGCTTTATATACAATATAGTAAAATGCACAATACATTAAACTTACATATATTAAAATGCATGCACATAAAAAATAAATAATAATAATTAAAATCTATTAAAAACTTTTTTGTTTTAAAATTATAAAATTTGCCTCACATTTAAACATTCTACATCACTCCATAAAATTTCTTTATTTAATTCATGCATTTATATGTGATCTTTCTTTGTCTTTTTACATTCTTTCAGAGTCTAATTATCATTCAGTAATATGACCAACTCTGCTCCACTTCAGTCTTTTATTTGTTTTAGTAATGTCAATGATTCTTGTTTGTTCATCCAACCATGTAGTTTACTTTTAATTCTTTCTTGTAATTCAAAATACATATCTCTCTTTATTTCATTGTGTAATTTGAAGTGTTAGATTTATATGTAAGAACTTGTATCTATTAACAAACTTTCTTTTCAAACACATAGATATATTTTCCTTTTATTATTAAGATACTCCTATGAAAAGCACTTCGTTGAACTTTTTTTTCCTCTATTAATAATCTGATCAATCCATTTATAATTGCTAATTTCTTCTAATTCATAATTATTCATCTTTATTATCTTTTTCTGTAAAATCTATTAAACATTACTTTAATTTTTATTTTTGTTTAGTTCTATTTTCTTGCTTTTATCTAAAATTTTGAAACATTATGTATAAAAATAATCATATTATCCATAACAACTAGATAAATATAAAGCTGTAAGAAAGTTATGGAAATATGAAATTGTCATCCACCAATATTAATATTAATTTTCTTATTGCCACCATGAATTCTAATGATTACTGTTGCATTATAATATATACATAAATTAAAATAAGACATTTATTTTTATATAGCACAATGTTTTTATAAACTGTAATATTAATAAGCCAATAAGCTAATGCACATGCGCTTTGTACATTTAACTGTATAAATGAATTCTCTCACTTTCCAAACACAAGATAAAGTCTTTGTGAAAAGATACAATGAATATCTATCTTTTCAACCCAAACGTTTATGTATGGGCAAATCTTAAGTGTTTGGAAATGAGAGCATGAAGATGTTAATCGATCACTTTAAATTACTTTTTACTATGCCTGAATGAATGACGCTTGCAAAATTTCTAGAATTTACAACCCGTCATTCTTATTAAATTAAACATATGTAAATAAATTAAAATAGTAAATAAGAATAGAAGATAAAAATACTATATATTTGATTATAATATTCACGAATTTAAATCTTCAAAATAAGCAAATTGTATTCAATGAATATTATACTCAATGTATAAATTATATTTGGCATAAAGAAAAATCGTTTACAATAAACATAAATTTTAAAATTATTTTATTTATATAATTTTATTGATTCATTAATTAATAACTTAACATCAGCATATTCTAAAGTAAAATCATTAAAAAAAAAAGATTACCAATGTAAATAAATTGTTTTAAAAATTCATTTGAAATCAATATCAATAAAAGAAAATTTAAAATTGATATCAAACTATATTGAACACTGCTTGAAATATGATGAGCTCTTTGAATTCTGTTGTCTACTTAAAAGTTTTTTATAGCATCTTCTAACACTAGCTTTTTTTTTCCTTTTTGCGAATTGGTTTCAATATATATATATATATATTAATGAAATGTCTGAAATATCAATTCAACTTTGCTTAAACCAGCATACAATTTATGTCATTGTATTATGTAATTACTTTTAAAGTTATTATTCTTGTCAATAAATATTATAATAAAATAAAAATATTGCTCTGGGCTGGTTGTTAGTTTAGCAGAATGTAAACTAGAAAGTCCTTAACTTGTTGCAAATGGAGAAAAAAAAGATTTAGTTATAAACCCAATGATACTCTTGTTCTGTAAATGTTTAAACTGATTTCCTATAGATATTGTTTGATATTGATTATTTCGGAATAATATTTGGAAGAAACAAAATCAAGAAATAATCAAGTTATGTTATCGTTTGTATATATAGAAAGAGAAAATTTACTTTTTTCACATGCGCCTTAAAATGCTCATATAAAGTTCCTACCTTTTTTTGCGGTAAACGTTTTAAGGCGAATGTGAACAAGGTTAAAGCCTTTCTCTTTCTAATTACAGACTTACTATCAGAACGTTACATTTGTATATATATCATGATTTTTGACTGCAATTTGAAATTACTATATACAATACAGATTCATTTCAAACAATAATACATGCCCGTTATCGATGCGAATAGAGGTTTCATAAATAATGCTTTTATAAAAGTAGTCTCTTAATTACAATAAAATGATATATATGGGGGTTTGAACTTAGGCTTTCATATCACCCTCAACTATCCATGCTACTTAGACTTTCACACGATCCTCAACTATCCATGCTATCTCATACAGCTGACACACTATATATTACATATTGGAATGCAGGTATGAAAAAGCCTGTACTGTAGAAAAAAATTCATATAATAAAAGGTAAAGTAAACTGTTTTTAAAAAGTCATTAATTTAAATAAATAAAATGATTTCTGTTTACAGTAACAGTATAAGGGTTAATATCAAAACATAGCTGCCATAAAACAATAATGAAGCATAAAACAAAATCAAAATAAAAAAATTTGAATTTTACCACTTTTTCCCAGGATAATGATGAAATATGTGAAAGGAAAAAATGATTACTTAAGTAAACTACGAGTGATAGGATCCTGACACTAAAGATAAGATCGTAATAAAAAAAAGTAATACAGATGTCATTTATCAAAATAAATGGATGATAGATAATAATAAAAATACGCATTCATTCATATATGTATAAATACACTTACACGTTTTATATATAATAGAATTATGCTGTTACTCACGACTATACTTTATATTTACACAAACACACTGAGCTGTAGCAGGTAGGTTAGGCAAGCAGATAAATTCCTAAAGTGCTGATTAATTGAAAGGAAGAGTGCACTGGTGTCGAATTTTATCAGTGTAAATTCATTTCAACCATTTTGAATTTATTTGAAATTTATATTAGTCGGCGTTATTCATTGTATTTGGGAGTTAATAAGATACCGCCTTTTAGTGATAGGAAAAGAGAGATGCAAAATGAGTAACAAAAAGGTTCATTATGGCTTTATACACTACATTAAATGTATATAAGTATAGTAAATCAGTTTCTTTTTATACTAAATAATAGATAACTAACTATTTACACGTTTACTCTTTTAGTATGATTATAAATATTAAGTACATATGTATATATACAAACATAAGCAGTTCATATTAAATTCGAATACCCATATGTTATGAAAATGATTAATCAAACTACTCATAAGCATGTAAATAAATCAGTAACTGGTCACTCATAAGCGAAGAGAAAAACAGCAATCATTTAATCATGTCATTGTAAGTTGTTCTAAAATAGGTATCTTATCAGGTACCATTGGAAATTAACAGCAGTCACTCTTTCCCACAATCCAATCATTAAATTTAAAATGTATGACTCTAGCAGAGAGACAAGCAGAAACTAAAACTGTTGAAAACACATATTTACATATATTTACAAATAGTATGCCAGAGTCTGCACCCTATGAATTTAATAACTATAAATATTTGATTATTATATGCTGTTATTCAAATTAGGGATGAGTAAATCTAATCAAAAAAAATAAATGTTTAAAACAAAACATTTATATATTTCTAGGAATTCCTATGTAGAATTTTTTTTTATTGCAGTCTGATAAATCACTAAGTTTGTTTACTCAATTTATTTAATGTAAATAATCAAGAAATTTTTACTAGCACAGTATTAAGTTGTAATTCCAATGAGCATGGGGTGTGCATGATTTGATTACCTCCTCATTAGAATTACAGTTTGACACTACACTAATAAAACAATTTTAATTATTTTCATTAAGCATAAGATCATCTAATACTGACATGTAATAAATTTTAATACTTCATAAGTGTTAATAGGATATTTTTAAAAATGTAAGTAAAGTGAATAATTTAATATAATCATACTCTCATTCCAAGATACTTAAGATTTGCCTATGTAATTGCATTTAGGTATGAAGATAAGATTGTCATTCTTATTTATTCAAAGTTTTTATCTTGTGATTTGGGGTGAAAGTTTAACTGCATTTAACATTACTAATTGAATAGTATAAAACATCCCATGTGTGGAGGTTTGATTACCTTCTCATCAGAATTAATTATTTAATATTCGTAAAAGGAAAACAGAGTTTTAAATTATTCTATTTTACAAATGTTTCATCAATTTGTATCTATGAGCTTTAAAACATCAATTTTAGGCAAGTGCTCTGAAGTAAATATGAAGATATTTAAAACCAAAGAAATTCAACTAATAGAGTATCAGGTTTGACTTTTATGAGTTGGGACCAGTTCCTAATTTGAAAGATATAGACCATAAAGATAATTTGCAAAGGAAAAATATGTCTGTACTGTACATCAAAAAAAAATTGAAAGTAGATACTAATGTTATTTACTTAACGAGTTCTCAGGTCTGAACTTGATTTAAGTTTACAAAAATGCTTAACCATAGATAGTAGACTGAGCTATTAATTTAATTTTTTTAAAAAAAAATACCACCATAGAGAGAAAACTCATTAATGAAAAAGACTATCATAGAGATCGTTGTATACTTAGAATTTTTTTTATCAGTTCCACATTGTTAAATTTTTATAATTTTAATTTTTTTTTCCTCTCATAAATATTAAATAATTAATTTTTTTAAAGTTTAATAAAACAAACTTGTATATTTGTAGTTTACATCAATTAAAAATATAGCATGTGGGGGGGGGGGGCTCTAAAAAACAGCAATATGTCATCTGTTTTAGCAGTTTGATATTAAATTATTTATGGGAAATTTTTTGTCAATTCCACATTATTAAATTTTCATACCTTTAAATTAAATTTAAAACATTTTAAAAATATTTTAAATTTAAAATTATAAAAATTTAAGAATGTGGAAATGACAAAATATTTCGATAAATAATGTTAGCATTAAATTTCAAAAACACTATTTTTAATTGTTTGTTCCTATTCGGCTTTAAAAAATTTAATTATTTAATATTTATGAAAGGAAAAAGTATTGTAAATTTAAAAAATTAACATTGTGTAATTGATAAAAAAAATCTTACAGCCCAATGTTGTCTGAGGCAGTTTCTTTATTGAGATTTCCCTATATGGTGATATTTTTTGCTTTAGTTTTTAAAGAATCTGCATTAATAGCTCAGATTATTTATATAAAATTATTTTAATGAGTTCCAATTGAGTACTGATCTGACATCTGCAGTAGATAATTAGCATAAGCATCTATTTACAGTTTTTTATTAAACAAAAACATTTATAATTGTTTAATGAAGAAGATATAAATTAATATTAAAGTTTATAGACTTAACATTTTTGAGGATCCATGCCTCATATTCATAGCCCTCATATATAGTAAAATATATGCAAATATCAAATAAGCTAGTGTTACGTCACCCATTTCTTCAAGATCTCGAAGCAAATGTCTTTTCTATTGATAGCATGAATGTTTCCATTAATGTAAAATGCCTCCTTGATTTTTCTTTTGTGATCATTTGATTTTGAGCATAATATTATGGGATTGGCAGGTGTAAAGTTATGTCCAGATTGCTTAGCATGCTCCAAAAGTACAGAGGATGTGTTGCTGTTCTTCTGAGCTCTGTTATATGTGTAAAGGTGTTGAGCCGGTCTAGTGTGGATTGTAGCTTTAGTTTCACCATAGTATATAGCGTGGCATCTGGCCTGAGGGCAAGCAATGGAGTACACCACATGTGGGGTGAACGATCGATCAATGTGGTCTTTAGAGTTGTTAATCAATCTATTAGAATTAGACGGAGTTCTAAATGCTATGTTAAATTTATTGGTTAATGCTTTAGTTAGTTTGTTAGATATTTTGGAAATGTAGGGAATTGTTATTCTTGGTAGATTGGTGCGGGGTACATTATTGTTTATTGTATTATGAAATTTTGTGATTTCATTTTAATAGCTTTAAATTTGAACCCTGCTGCCAGTAGATCCTTAATATAGTTGTTTATGTTGTCTTTCCTGTCTGCTTCATATTTACATAGATGAAAGTTTCTAAACAAAAATGCATTAAGGCCAGCAAATTTATGTGATGCAGGTGAGTTAGAGTTAGGGTGAATACAGCTTCGAATTTCAAATGGTTTGACTATTATTTTGTAATCTATCAAGTGGCAATTTTTCAATAAAGAGAGGTTGAGATATTTGAGTTCTTTATTGTTTTCATATGTGATGGTGAGTAAAGTTAATCATGACATAAAAATATTTTTTTTACTTCATAGTATTTTTATGATCTATATTTTGCAAATTAGGCAGAAGTGATAACTCATAAAAGTCAAAGCATGCTATTTCTAGAAATTACTTGGCTTTAAACATTATATTTATTTCAGAGTGCATACCTAAACTTAGTATTTCAGAGTGCATATCTAGAGATTCAGATTGAAAAAACATTGTAAAATAGAATATAATTAACATAAACATAGTATGTCACAAAATAAATTCCATAATGCTAATTACTATATATGTAACTATAAAACACAAATTCAGATATAAATAATCTATCCACATACATATATCAAAACACAGTTAAATTTATATCAAAATATTGGTTAATCAAATTATACATGAGTGTATAATGAACAAATAATTATTTACACATATACATTATATATTGGATATATTTTATATTACATATTATTTTTCTCTCAGTATGTGTTTTGTAGCTTTATACACATATCTATTGTATTTTGTAATTGTATATACACATTTATATGTTTACAACCAATACCTATATGTGAAATAATTATAGATGAGTAAATATACTTCTTTCCACGTTGTTGTTCTTATATTTATTTTACATGCTTACATATTCAAATATTAATAAGTGTGTTTCAAATTTCGTTAAATTTTTGCCTGTGCACCTGTCAACTCCACCATTTCACAACCATCCACCAATACAAATGAGTTAGAGATACCATATACCTGTATCTACATGGCAGAATGAAAAAAGTAAATTATTTTTTATATTTATTTTCTCCCAAGATAGGAACTGGTTTCAATCTATCTTTAATATCTTATAAAAGAGTGAATAATTGTTATGTTTTAATAAATATTTTCAAACACTTTGAATTTTTTGTTAATGTACTCACATCAAATTCACCATATTATATCAATATCTTTAACTTTATATGTGTGTATGTGTATCGACATATGTAACAAAGAATCTCTGCTATTGTGTAAATGCAACTGAAGCATTAATATTAATATAAATTCAAAATTTGCCTACTTATAAGGTAAAGGTAAGTATGGCTGAGTATCTATAAACTATTACACTTTCCCACCAATTATAAATGCTGGATTATATTACTATAGTATTTTTTTGTTTTTACAAACTGTTTGACACTCTTATGACTAATCCAGGCTTTTTTGGAGTCTTAACATTCTATTTAATAATAGTTATATATCTATTTATTGATAACTATGGGATGACTAAAATGTTATTTTATCTTCAATCCACTTTGAACACAACTTTTCTTCAATGAAATCGGTAAGATTAAATTTAGAGATCAAACCCTAGTCCCTCTCTGCTAGATATTTATGCAGCCATATAGAGTTTATCATCATTATCTATAAACTGCTACATAATAAAAATCAAATAATTGTTATAAATGTATTTTTTATTTCATCCAGTGATAATTGTAAAGGGTGGAGGGAGTACATAATTTAAACTCTATCCCTTTTCAATCTCTAATTTTGCATGTAGAAGTAATGTTACTCTATTTCTTTATATATAATGTAAATTTCAATTTGTATTTATTGGTCTGTATTTGACTAAATAGTCAAATAAATATATAAACTATATTTTATATAGTTTATATATATAGTTATAGCTTCCAATGAAATAGTCAAATAAATATATAAACTATATTTTATATAGTTTATATATATAGTTATAGCTTCCAATGAGTTATATCATGCTTGCAACCCAAACACAACCATCCATCAGCCCTGACATTAGACCATCCTTTCAGACTGTAGATACATTAGAAATATACACTTCATCAAGCAATTCATATAGCACATGTGACATTTCAATTTCATATCCACATTATTTTTAGAGAAAGCCTAACCTTTTTTTTCTATCACAGATTACCAAAACATGTAATCAAAGACATGTGACAAGAATAAATGATTCCCAAGATGCACACTTCACGCTAAACCAACACTCATCAGTTGGCTCAGTTCACAGTCTCTTACATATATCTTCATCATTTGTTCAGTATATATATATATATATAAAAACAGTACTATAGTTTAATTAACAGGTTTCAAGTGTTCTGCAGTACATTAATATAAAACACTCTAATGGAAATATATTAATAACTGTACTAATCATTTATCAACCTAAACATTATCAGTAGTTCGAATAAGTTTTTTAAAGTCTTATTTAATGGATAATATATTTGCAATGGCATAGAGTTATCAACACCTCATTTCTTTGCCTATGTTGACAGTGTTGATAAATTTCACTTTTTACACATAGTGGGGACAGTAGCCACTTTTAACCCCCTTGTAGATGGAAAATCGAAGCAGAGCTTTAGATTCAACAACCTCTAAATATCAAATGAAAATTCAATTATAGTATGTGTAAATAAGTAAATAATTCAGATTATAGGTAAGTGTACAAGCAGTAACTGAAGCTTCCAATGATGTATTTATTATCAATAAACAGTACTTTTTTTAAAAAAAATGAGATGACTATAAACAAATGGCTTTATTCTTTAGGAGTTCTTAAAAAAATTTGAGCTCTGGATTTGGAGCTGATCTGAGAACCTGAGTCTGTCTCTCCACTGCACTAAACAATGCTTGACTACCTAGAAGAAAAATACAAAATCTGTTTATGACTTGAAAAAATTTCAAATTAACCAGTTTGAACTTGAACCTACATTTATAAACATTATAGTCAGATACATTGTCATTTCATCACTAAGCTTTCTTATGAGTAATTGTGAGACAGGTAAAATACTTTATTTGTGATTTACAAATGCTATCGGCAATCTTATGAATACTATAATTTTTTGAATAATTTCAAAATGTTTTTTATACTTATTTCTGAATAAAATTTAAAGATATCCGTCGCTGTTATGACCAAAACCTTTTAATTTTATTGTTTTATTTAAAACATTCGATTATGTTGTATATATAAATTTTATCTCTTGTCATAGATTGCAGTTTTAATGCAATAAAATAGTGGTTGTTCAAGAGCAAAATATCATTGTATTGCAACTCACTGCTAAAATTTTGGTGCTGAAACATGATCTCCCAAGTGAAAACAATTGATTGCATTTTTAGTATAGATTTTAATTATTATTATTAGAATTTTTATTAATGATTGTTCTATATTGTTTAGTGTAGCGGTAGATAATGATATCCATGGATTACAGCCTAATAATATTCAAACTTGTTTTTAACTTTCAAGCACAAAAACCACTTGATTATTTAAATTTTATCTAACAGTCAGTCACTCTGGCTATTGATATATAACTTGTGATCAATTTATCTGAATAGCAACCCTATAAATACTTATATGCTAAAATAAATTTTTAAATTAAATCAACGGAAAATAATGAAAAACTATTAGTGATGTTAATAAAATCTACTAATCGAATGAATATTCTATTAAACAGAAGTTAACACACAATCGCATATACACAAACATATATATAACATTTGTAATATTTGTAAATATGTAAAAATCAATATTCATATTTATATAAAAACAAATATTGATTATAAGTAGAAGTTGTGAAATACGATATAACATATTTATTGGTTATATATTGATGTATAGTCGTATAGATAAATGATAATGCAATTTTTAAATAGTTTAGTGCAAAGCAAAATCCTTCCAATAGTCTTCCACAGAAAAGCAATAAAAAAGAAGGTATTATTTACCGCTAAGTAGTGAAGGATGTAGTAGTAGTAGTAGTAGTAATAATAATAACAACAACAATAATAATATTTTATAGAAAAGTATGTTTATATATTATTGATATTATACTTTGTTACCAATACAACATTTTTTTTATATTCTTGTTAATTAATTCATATTAAAAATCTCAGCCTCAGGGTGGCCTTTGAACATTCCGTCATCAGATTTTTAATTGGATGGACGGTTGAAGAATTGGAGTGTAGAGTGGATTGAAGCCTGTCTATTAAAGTATGAAGATTGGCTATCTAATATATATATATATGAGCACTTATTGCATATATGTGTAGAGATGATAATCTGGACCAACTGATGATGGCTGGTTTAGCATGAAATACGTATATTGGTGATTATTTATCTTTTATACATATATGTGTTCAAGTGTATTAGTGATATGAGATAGAGTGGTGTGTGGGTGGGTCATGTGAAAGTCTGTGCTCATATACCCTATATATTATATTAATATTTATAACTCTAAAAAAAAACAATATTGCAGAATCCAGATTTAAATTTATTTGCAATATTTTTCTTTTTTTAACTCTCAAATTATAACTGTCTTGGGTTATCCCCCATTAAGAAATAATATTCGGTATAAATATAATTTTTTCTCAATAATTTTAATGAGGTTTATTATCTATCATTACTCTTCCTTTTTTATGTTAATATCTTGATAAAAATTATTATTTTTATGGGCATATTTAACAAATTTTTTATTTATCATTTATAGTAAACTAATATGTCCATACATGATAATTTTACAAGTATAGTATTGGTTTTCTGGCCTATTGGTTTTGGTTAGTTGTGAAGTGTAACCAGTACAGTTTAGGAAATTATAAGTCCTTTTGTACCTTTTTCTTTCTTAAAATCATTTTGTTCTAATGTTATACTTTATTGTTTTGTTGTATTCCTTCATTTAATGACAAAAAAGATAAGCATAGTTTGTAATATTCTTTCAACTTACGTTCTATGGCAATGAATGACTACACTCATGCAGTCTGAGCTATTTCAGATGTCATGGCTTTAAATTTGGAAAACATCATCATTTGACATAAACACTTCACAGAATTTGAATATAATATTAGATGAAATTGCAAACAAATTCTTAAAAAATATATTTCAAAATAAACTCAATTATTTTATATATCAATGCTAATTCATTTTGATATATGAAAAGGTATATGTATTTGCAAGTTTATTTTAAAATGGTTCTTTAGAATATGCTTGCAATTTATTCTAATAACTTACTCGGATGTGATTGTTTGTTCCATAAAATATTTATGTTCCTAAATGTTACATATTTGCTCCACAGTAAAAATTATTTATGTGTGATTAAAATTATTAGTATACCATTTGAATAGTCCATATAACTAAACCACATTCTAGCACTGGTATTACTATGAATTTGAATAAATATATTTTGGTATTAAAACAGGCAAAACTCACTATACATATTGCCACACACAGCAAGCTACAGTAATCAATGAATGCCAAAAGGCTTGTGCATAAAATCCCCATCTAGTGTCTACTCATCCAATATTCCCAGACTAGATTCTGGCTTGCCTTCTGGCATCCATTGATTACTCTAGCTTGCTGTGTGTGGCAATATGTATAGTGAGTTTGGCTTGTTTTAACAACAGTTATACACAAGCATAAGAAGTGGTGATCATGTGATGTTATATTTTTGTATTGTTAGAAAATAATTTGTCAGAGCATAATATAGGCTCATTGTTTTTAGAGCTTTATTCACAATATTAGTTATCTGAATATTAAATAATCCTGTTGTTGATATTGTGATGTGTAGATCTTTATAACTAGCAATTCTTTCTATAATTGTGGTGTTTAAAGTTTATTCTTTGAATGAGAAGTTAGATTTACAAGTGAAAGTTATGATTCTGCTTTTAGTATGATTTATTTCCATTTTATTTTGTAGGCACCATTATATCTGCCTCCAAATTATCAGCATCTTCATGGTTATGTATTTGTTTAAAAAGTTTGCAATCATCTTTATGTAATAGTAATGATGATTTGATTATGATATTTTATTAAATAATGTAAGTAACAAGACACTTTTTTGAGGAATTTTTTGATTTGGAAGCAAGAAGCATTTTTGATTCATATCATTTGTAAGAAAACATTTTCTATTTGAAAGATTGACAGAATAACTCAATTGGTTAGAGTGCTTGCCTTAAAATTCAATAATCAAGAATCTAAACATGTAAGTTCAATTCCTATGCTAATACTGTCACTGGTCAGACCAGAAACACCTGAAGAAGAGTGGAGAATAATACTTCTTGAAATATGGTGTAATTACTAATCTGTGTTCTCTATTTGTGTGTTATTACTAACAATTCAAAACAAAACAACACTCTCCATATAGTAGTGCCATCTTGTGCTAACAAGAGCAATCAATGGATGCCAGAAGGCTTGTGCATAAAATCCCTATCTAGTGCCTACTCATTCAATATCCCCAGACTAGTTTCTGGCTTGTGGCCTTCATCAGTGAGGAGCCTTGGATCTGAGAGCACTGCACCTAGATCTCCAAGGCTCCTCACTGATGAAGGCCACAAGCCAGAAACTAGTCTGGGGATATTGGATGAGTAGGCACTAGATAGGGATTTTATGCACAAGCCTTCTGGCATCCATTGATTGCTCTTGTTAGCACAAGATGGCACTACTATATGGAGAGTGTTGTTTTGTTTTGAATTGTTTAATAACAATTATTGTGCTAGTATGAGATAGTGATCATGTGATGTTTAGTGGTTATTACTAACAAGTTGTTTGTATTTGAAAAACTTTAAAGTTTTCTATACATTCAACATTTACTGATAGGTGATGGAAATAATCCAACATATTATTACATATATTATTTAAACTATTCCATAGAACAATTAAGTACAGTAAAAAGGCACTTTATTTCTTTTTATGATTTTATTATGTTTATAAGATCTACATTTATATGTAGTTTAGGTAATTTATCCATTATAAAAGTATGTTTTACATTATCAAATGCTTTACTGAGGTCAAAAAAAATTACATCCAGTTCCACATTACCATTAATAGAATGAATAATATAATCATTTATAGTAAGTTCATTTGAAATTATAGATTTGTTTGGAATAAAATTAAAAAGTTAGGCATTTTATTTGATAGATCATATTTAATCCTATTATATTTACATCTAACAAGTATTATAGTCATTACAGGTAAAGTTGAAATAAATCTATAAATTTTATTATTTAGTTTATTTCCACTTACCAAAAAGTATTCATTTTTGTAATTTAATCATGTTCCACAAAAATTGTTGTAACAGTTCTTGTTTCTAATAATCACCAAAGACATGACATTTGTTAATTATTGCAATGCTAAATTGAACAGACAATTTTTTTTGCCTCTGTCTTTGAAAATAAAGGCTTGCTATGTGCTTAATGGGTTTAGGATCAAAATAAGTATGTAATATATCATTTAATTCTAAATATTTTAAGTCTTCAGATTTTTTAGGGTTATATAGATGATTTTCTATTTGAACTACATCCTGACTCTCAAAGAACCAGAGAATGGCAATATTTATTTCATCTTATTGAATATTGTAAACTAAAAAAAAAATTTTTATGTGGCTTGTATAGTGAGGCCATTTGGACAATCTATGTACATCAAATTCCCCAATATTAACCTGTGACTTTATAGTTATTTACTCAATTCAGATTTATAATGTCATCATTCAAATAATTTCTAATTTGTAAACAGTTTTATTAATTTCCAAGTACTATTCTGGATATTTTAATGATTTCAGATATTTTAATGGCTTGTCAAACTGCACCAATTGAAATGTATTGATCTGCTGTGAGAGTGGTCATAAACTACAGCAAGACATACAGCAATAAATAATTAAATAATAATCCATAGTGACTATTAGCTATTTATTATATGAATTAAATTGCTTGTATTTCTTACACAATTATAAATTCCATTTAGTAATAATCAATAATATATACAATTATGTAATAAAATAATACCATTAACATATAAAGCATTACATAAATGATTATTCATAGAATATGAACCATAAGGTATATCAAAAAATAGTAAGGTTATTACATCTTATAAAAGCCCTAAGCTCTCTTTGGTCCTTCAATGGTAAGCTGCACTGGGAACTTAACCATTTTTGCTGATGGTTATCTGCCACCTGTCTTCCCTTTTCAATCTTCCATACAGCTACTTCAGCTATTGAATTTGTAGACAAGTTGATTTAATATTGATTTTTAAGGAATTTTATATTGTTATTTGAAGCTATTAAATTGATTTTAATTAATTTTGAACTTGTTCTGCATTCCATAAGTTTTGATTTTAATATTATCTATAATGAAAATTTGTCTAATTAAGGATGTAATTTTTTTTTGTCAGGAATTTTTAATTTAATTTTCTAAAGAATTTTTTATTTAATTGATTTCAATTTTTTTCTTAAATTTTATTCGTTTTTTTTTTATAAATGTATGTAAACAACAGATAGATTCCATATTTTAGCAATTGATTAATACCATTTGTAATAGGTAAAGTAATATACTTGGAACATTCTTTGTAAATAAATAGATGAATATTATATGAAGCAAGTGTGTGTAATCTTGATTTCTTTTAATGATATTATAATTTATTCCATTGAAAAATTATTTGACTTATCCATATCATAATTTATTTACCTTGTTTTTAAATGATTGTTTAATTTCCACAGTTGTATCCTGTGTTATTACTTCTTGATTTGGGCTTGATGTCTAAACAATGTTTAATTTTTTGGTACTTTGGTATTAGCCCTGCTATGATATATTACTTTGATGATGTTTTATGTTCAGTAATATTTATTCAAAGTTTAAGTTAATAATATCTTTTCAACCAAAATATTGACATGACTAATCCATGTCAATAATTAAGATATGTACATAATGACCTATGAGATTAAAACATACTGCCAATGAGATTTTGTGCTATTACTGTCTTTTGTGCCATCATATTGTCCTTCCTAACACTGTGATCCTTTCACTGAGATTTTTTTCCATTCTAGAACACATTACACAGATCAGTCTATCGCAGTGACTCTTGTCATTTTAAAGTACTTTTTTTTTAAATTTAAAAATACATTTCTAGTTAATCATTGTTATATTTATGTTTTATTGATTTTTGCTAAATATTTTAAAATCTTAAATATTTGTTGTTTTTTTACAGTCAGAAATATTTTCTTTTTCTTTTGCTATTTTAAAGTTAAAGTTTGCATTTTGATTTTTATTTACTTTAGGATGAACACATGGCAGGAAGAAGGAAGGACTTTTTGGCAACTCACAGTGGCATTCAATAAATGGACAACTCATAAGTACCTGTTTATTTAATTTTTTATTATCTTTTTGCCTTTTTTTCCATAATTAATTTATGTCTCCATTTTTTCATATTACACATGCTATGATGTATTACATTTGGTGATGTATTAGTCTAAGTTTTTTAAAATAACACCACCACATTATCTGCAGCCAAATTTTATTGATTAAGTTTGTCTGCACATTACTTGAAGACATTATCTTAAACATTGCAAACTTAGAATAATATGTCATTGAAGTCATAGCATGACTAATAGCAAAGTACCAAAATTTTTTGCTAAAACCAAATTAATTTAGAGTTAGTTTTAATTTTGAATGCAATATTAATTATACGCTGTTTATATTCTGTTTTTTGCAATAATTTTATCATTTCTACATATTTTGACCAATTATTTTTAAATTGTATATATTGTGTTTAATTACATTTTTTATAATGAACTATTTTTCTATAATGGCTAATCTTCAGTCTTTGGAATAGCAGCTTTCAGAATTATGACAGTATTATTAATTAAAGAAATGTTATCTTTTTGAAATTTTTTATAAATAATTTTAATATTTCTTTTAGATGATGAACATTGAAAACTATCGACCAGGCCAGTCTTGAATCATTAAGTTTTTTCTAAGTGAGAGTAATTACTTTTAGCAAAATTTATTGGTATTTAGTATATGTTTAATTTTTCTATTAAAAAAGTAACTGTAAATTTAAAGCTTAAAAGAGAATGATAACTATATGCCATAAAAATTATATTTTCTATATTATATTTTTAATACATTATGTAAAATTAAATCTAATTGTTTACCAATTTTATTATTAACAGTGTTAGCTTTGTATAAATTATTTATCTTTAAAAATTGATAAATTCAATTTGCTTTAGAGTTTACCATAGTTATATTCATTAAGACTTCAGAGACTAAATGAAGGGCATTGAAATCTCCAGTAATAATTATTTTGCCTGCACTTATTTATTATCCTGTCTACCAAGTGAGGCAGTCATTTTTTTTTACTTATACAGTTTTAGAGGCATAAATAAATATTTAAAATAAAATGTTTGGCAAAAAGTGGTTGTATTTAATATTTACAGATTTTTGTATTATTATTTTTAAAAAAAAAAAAATTTCAAAAATTAATTATAATATTTTTATTAAATTTATTATTATTATTTGTATTAAGCCAACTTATTAATATAAAATATAAGAAATGTAAAATGTCACATTATGCTCATTAATGCAAACTTTTCATGAGGGCGGGATCTTATATCTTTGGAAATATTCCACTGCATGCTGTTCTGTCAAAGGAAGATCCCAAACTTTAATCATTTTTCCAAAATGGTAGTGACAAAAATAAAGATGTTAAATATAAACATACTATGGCAATGTTTGGAGCATATCAGTGTTTACATGTTATAATATAAATTTTTAAAAAATTGAAGTAAATCTTTTGAATGGAATTTATAATCTATTTATTAATTTTTTTAAACTGAAAAACTAACACATATTTGATAAAATAAAGTTTAAAGAAAAACAAATAATTGCATGCCCCTAAAACTGTATATTTAAAAGAAATGACTGCGAAGATTGGAGACAACATAATACGTAAGTACCTTTTAATAATTTAGTAGGAAATTTTCATATACATATTAAGTGCTTCATCAAGATCCTTAATGTTAATGTTTGGGGAAATATACCAGATTCCTATTGGAAGTCTTAATTTATTTAACAATTATATTTCCACCCATTTTGCTTCAATTGTAATGTTGAGTAAAATAATAGTTTTATGAGTAAAACATTTTTAACAGCCAAAAGTGCCAATCCTCCTTATGATATATATTTTTTTAATCTTGTTTTCTATAAACAGTATGTTTATAATCTTGAAACTAGTTTGGGGATATCATAACAAAGAACAGAAATTTATTAAACATTATCATTTCGCATCAATTACTAAAGATTATAGTAGGTGAATATAGAAGTAGTGAAAAAAATACAAGCAGCTAAATAAGCAGTATATAAATTGGAAACATGTGATAACTTTGTTCTTATAAATAAAAATTAAAAATTGAAGAGAACCCACAGTGATAAGCCTGTAAAATATTTCCTAAATGTTTCTTTAACTAAATAGTCTAGTTGGTTAGAGTAATGGTCTTCAACCACCGGGCCGCAGAAGTTTTCTGCTCATCTGTGCTAGACTGGCAAGAAAGTTTGTAATAACAAAATAATATTTTAAACTTTTAATTAATATAAACAATTTTTATTTATTTTTTCATTGCATTTTTACCCGATTAAAAAAAAAAGCAACAGAACAAAAACAAAATCTAATCAATCATACATAATTTTTTTTTTCTATTTATCACAGATGTTTATGGGGGGGGTAGAAAAAAGTTTTTTATTATACAAACTCCAGTTGTCTTTTGATAGCCAATCAGCCACTTGTCAGTGTTGTTAAAATAATAAAATGTAACGTGACCTTTTTTGATCTCTTAAATTTTTTCTACTCTCTCTTTTAATATTTCATTTTTAGAGTTTTGTTTTTTTTTTCACTATATGGTGATTTTAATCAATTTTTATTAGCTTTTTTTAAAAATAAAAACCAAAAAATAAGTTCTGTCTCTAACTTTTACAAAGTATTTCTCAATACATCCCCACCACCCCAAAATAAAGTAAGATCAAAACTTTTGACTTTTTCAAGTTTCAGTTGTTGTTTATTTGTTTAAAAATACGGCCATTTTTTTTTAGCCTATAAGGCGATATCTTTTTTGCCTTTATTTGTATACAGCTGAAATACTAAAACTTTTATTTTTAAAACCAATTTTTATTACCTTTTTTTAAAAATAAAAACAAACCAAAAATAATTTTTGTCTCTATCTTTTGTCTCAGTGAAGACAAAGTATTTCTCAACCCACCCCCCCACCCCAAAAAAAAAATTGAAATAAGATCTTTTTTGGCTTTAACTTTTATTTTTGAAATCAATTTTTAGTTTCAATAATAATTTATTATTTCTAATGAATACAGTGATGTGTAATCATACAATTGGGGTTTACATTGTTGTTCTAACTATCTTGTTATTTCCATTTGGGTTCTGATGAGTCTATGTTGTCCAATATGGTGTGAACATTAGATCTTTCACATATTTGTTATCTGATTGTTATCCCCCCCCCCTTTTTGCCTTGTTGTTAGTTTGGCATATTGTATAATGTCCAAGTGTCTTCAAATGTTTTTGACAATGCCAGGAGTTGGTCTCTCTTCTGGATTTCAATCATTGTTTTGGAAAAAACCTGTTTTATAGTAGGTTGTGGGTGTTCCATAATTAGTTTACAACGTGTAACCCATATGGCATAGTTCAAAAATATTGAGAGACGTATTATTGGATAGGTTTTAGTATTGATACTATCTTTCAGAGATGAGATCAGTTGGGAATCTATCTTGGTGTTGGAGAGTATGATTTCTCGGATCACTCTGAATCCCATACATTGTGAGAAAAGGTGTTCCAATGCCTCATTGCCGTTCATGAAAATGCTGCAAGTAGGGTCTATGTTGTGACCACGTTTGTACTGTTTTCTGTAGCAGGATGACTGCGCAACTCAAGAAAGAGTGTTCAGCAAGTGAAGGTAAGCAACACCATTACAATACACAATAACTAGTATGCTGTTTTGGTCAGTTATAACAATTATGCTTATCTAAGGCTAAGCAGATTACATCTTTAAGAAAACTTATCTGTAAACTTCTTCTGGTCCACAAAATCTTATCCTTATTTTTGCTGGTCTGCAGGTGTGAGAAGGTTGAAGACCACTGTGTTAGAGTGTCATCTTAAACTGAGTATTCACAAATGTATACATCAATACAGTTCAATTACCATGTTAGTTTTCAGCAACACCTAATAAGTAGAGAAGAGGTATACACTCTTCTATGCTAGCATGTGTGCTATTATTATTAATTGAATATATATATATATATATATATATATATATAGTAGATATATATATATATATATATATAGTAGATATAAATAAAGTTTTGAAATTTTTTAAAAACATTTAACAATTTCAACTAGAAGTTGGAAATAGTTCAATATATAAAAACAACTAATATGTTATCATCAGTAAACCTTCAGCCATTTCTAAGACATCATTTTCAACCATTTTTAATCCACTGCAGGATAAAGGTCACTTAATTTAAGCCCATTTCTACAATTCATAGTCTCTCTTCTCTACATCTCACCAATAAACTTCCTTATTTTATCCATCCATCTTTCTTTTTTGGAATTCAGTTTAAGACTTTGTCATTCCTATTAATATTATATCTTCTAACAATGTGACCAATCAGATTTCATTTCAGTCTCGTAATGCTTTCAATGATGTCAGTGATACAAGCTTGTCTTTTTATCCAAGTTTTATGCTTATGATCTTTTCTTTTTACTTCCAACATACATAAATATTAAACAATTCAAAACAAAGCAAAACTCTCCATATAGTAGTGCCATTTTGTGCTAACAAGAGCAATCAATGGATGCCAGAAGGCTTGTGCATAAAATCCCTATCTAGTGCCTACTCATCCAATATCCCCAGACTAGTTTCTGGCTTGTGGCCTTCATCAGTAAAAAAATGATACATAAATATTGGTAATCATGAATTAGATGAAGATAGCAAGTGTGAAAACTTTAGTCAGATTATTAAATCAAATCAAAACTTAATCCATTTAATTAATCATAAACTTGAATGTCAGTTTTGTTAGAAATTGACTTAATAGAAGAGAATGTGCCTACGTATTTGAAAAAGATTTTTAATAGATGTGGTTAATCAACTCTTACTTATGAATCTACGACACATATATACACAAAAAGAATACATCAATACGTGCAAATGCACTGTGGACATGAGACTTTTTGAAGAATATTTCATCATTTTAAAAAAATATTTTTGGGTACAATAATGACAACCCCCCCCACCAACCACGAGTTACCGGTCAGCAAGTAAATATATTTCCCATTGCTGACTTTTTTTAAAAATACCACACATTCTTTTACTCTGGAGGAGATTTTTGATATTGTTTCACCTTATTTATAATTAAATCCAGATTAGATTATCAGTATCCGTCGCCTTTGAAAAAGCATTATATAGTATATTACTTAACATCTATAGCATAAGTGAATTTATTATATAAAAAAAGATTCTGATCACGTGATTGACCATATCGACAGCATATACAATATACTTTCTCTAAACTCATTTTATTTAATTATTAATTGTTATTTTTTAAAATTGAATAGTTTAAAAAAAAAAACACAGTCAGCACTGCTAATTCAAATGGTTTTTTTATTATTATTAACACATAATCTCTTGTATAATTTACTTTATAAACTTCTATTCAATGCAATTTTTTTAAATGCAAATCATACTAATTAACAAATGAAAGAAAATAGAAACCAGTTATTAACATTTATTTTCAATTCTCTTAATGTTGTCGAACGGATATTAAATAATTACTGCAACTTTTTGCTGCCGTCTTTGAAACTGCACAACAATTGCGAAATAAATTCGGGATTTTGTTGAGTTTTTGAAATTGTATAATAATTATTATATGCATCTTAGCCATACATGGATTCATTATAGTAGAATAAACTATCGCAAACAAAGATCAATTGTTATCGCTTTATCATTGTATTATAATTGCCCAATTACTCTACGTTCTCCGGATAGAAAATTTAATATTCATAAGTATCTTCCGTCTGTGGTGTAATAATGTAAAAAGACATTATAAAAATTTATGTCGTAATTCTAAATATTGGGTTAGATTCTAGAATAAATTACGTTAAGATAGTGTTAACCACTGACAATAAACAAATAATTAAATGGTTTAGTTCGAGCACTGGAGAGATATAGGGCTATGCCATGATCTTTGGGTCTTAAGCTCTGACTCAGCCACTCTTTCATATCAGCTGTCACCAAACTATACAGGGCACTGATGATGATAGGCAAATGTCACAGCATGATCAAATATTCTATTATCAAATTCCTCTATATTTCATTAGGCAGAGATTATCCACAAATACAACTAAAATAAATTTATTAAGTGGCTTTAGAACCAAACTGTTTGGTTTTCTATTGAATTTAAATTTATACCACTCATCTTTTACTATATTTCTAATGTTAAAAAATTGCATAAGATTTGTGAGGACTTTGTGGAAGGAAGAGGGTGTAAGAAACATATTTTATACAAATGTCATAGACTACAATAATTATGCTATGTTATCAATGACCTAATCAAACACGACAAACAACTTAGAATCTTATTTATTTAATATTCTGTTTATATGTTTTTTGATGTAATAGATGCATTTATGCCTCCCTCTTTATTTTAGTGCATAATAGTTATAAAAAATAGAGATTTCAAAATAATTCCAAGAGATGTTTATGATAACATTTAAGATATTTTTATTATCAACTATAGTCAAATAAATTACATTATAACAAATGTTTGTGGCTCATTTTGCTTGTAGATTATTATAAATCCAATATATTCCAGAGTAGAGGGAACTGGTAACTGGTTCTTTCTTCAAGCTGACTGCAGTGCCATCTCTGAATCAATGCATGTATTAGATGGTATGATTTAGCTATTCACCACAAACATGTCGGGATCACATTATAACATGAAATGTGATAGCATGTTTTGTACTTTAACCCACAATGAAACATTAAATTTTGTTTTGAATTGAAACAAACCATTGCTAAACATTTTAAAATATTCAAATAGTATAAAGAGATAAAGCTATGAGTCACATAAATGATCTCAAGTGATTTAAAACTTTTAAGAATGGCTGAAAGAGCATTGAAGATGATTTATGAATGTATGAACCATACTGCTGCATTTCATGTTGTAACTCACGATCCAATACATTAGTATCTTACAATTTTTGTGGTGAATAGTTAAACTCTGTCATTACATAACATGGCATTGATTCTGTGTTGAGGGAAAGCATCCATATTTTTACTAGGGTACATTGTATGAATTAAAATCAGTAAGAATAATCATTTTGATCCTGTTATTTATTTAATTGAATCTCTGCAAAAAAAGAGATATTTATAATATATAATATATCTATTTGAGGTATCTTTTGTCAATGTTCAACCAAAAATTAACAATCAAAGAATTGTGACATAAAAATGGACTTATAATGTTTCAAACAAATTTCTTTTTATATCCAACAGCAACAACATCTTTTTAGATTATAGTGGAGTCTCATTAGTGGAGTAAGAGCAATATGTGGATGTTGTACTCATCTATCTTATAAGTGGAATTAAACATCTACAAACCTATGTAGACGTGTGCAAACACAAATTATGAAACACATAGCTAGTGACTACCAAAATTTATGCCATTAGAGACAGAATTGAAGCTCTTAATAATGCCATAAATATATCTATCTTCTCATTGAAATTTCTATGTTTTTTTATAATATTTTATTTATAGATATTAATAATATGGTTATACAAAAAATATTCAAATATATAAAAGAATTTATTTCTCTTTCATGCATGAAAAAGTTGTATGAACTTGAATTTAATGAAAAGTCAATGCATATTGAATTTGCAATTTGTTTTACTTCATTTTTTTCTCCACAGGGTTAATCAATTAGAGCAAAAGCATCCAATAATGTGACATAAAATATTTCACTGGTAAAGATCATTATCAACAAATATTCTTATATTAAAAAAAGAATTTGCAAACCAGAATTCATGACTGTTTTATAACATTATCATATTTTAAACACTGAGAACTTAAATTTATAATAAGGCAATTCTAGAAAACAGAGAGGAGAAATGCATTTAATAATATAAGCTTTGATTATCAAATAAGGTTGTATTATTCTACTGATGGATTAATTGTGACTGTAAATATTTTAATTCTGATGTTTTACACATAAAAGAATTACTAGTTTATGGTTGGATTTGGTTACAAAGTATAAGCTATTGTGTCTATTTACATAAATTTATTTTATTAAGAATAATCTAAAAATTTAAAATAAATCTGCTTATTTTCATAGTGATGCAAAACATTTTATGGTAGTAAATAAAATAATACTGATTAATCTCTTTTATTTTTTAGTGTCATGTTTCTCTTAGCAAATCAATGTAACTTTTTTTTAAAGATTAGTTATGTCTTTACACGGTTTTTTCAATTGTTTCTAATAGCTAATTATGTTACATTTTTGTGGTTTTCATTTTAGTGAATTCATTTTTATTTTAAAATCTCGTTTGTGCATTTTTTTTAAAAAAAAGTATTACAAATATAAATATAAAAAAATATTAACTTGGAAAATTTGGATAAAAAATAATAGACTGAAATATATAATCTGAACTAAAAGTTTCAGTTTTTGCTCTTAAGTGACAGAAATATATTTGAAATAAAATAAAATAAACTCCATTTTTATCACTAAAATGAATTTTTGTAAAGAATACAAACAAAATTATATTTAAAAATTTTAAATTTCATTTTTAATTTAAATAAAATGCAAAAAAAATGTTTTATTATTCTAGTTTTTCAATTTCCTGTTGAATGTTATTACACATTTTGTGACTTGGATTTATATAAAAACAAATATATTCAAATAAAATCTTGATCTAAATACCTCTACAGTTATTTTAAAAAAACAAATATTTCATTTAATTTTACAAAAATAATATTTAAACAAATTATTGTAAAGTGACAATCTCAATTTTAAGACTAAATAAAAAGAGTTTGTGCACATTGACTATTTTGATAATAGTAAATCTTCATTTAAAAACACATTGACTTTCCTTCATTAATGTGATGCACTGTGACCTTTTTCAGAGTTAGGAATCTCTTGGCAACTATGCCCAGAGAAACCTGTTAGCCACTTTACCTTCCCATTCCATTTCCTTCCCTAAATTTTTCCCATATTCTTCTTTATACTGCTCTATCCCATTTCCAAAATGTAATATTTACTAACTCCATGGCCTTTATACTTAAATCCCTCTTTACTTTGTTCCAAAGCCAGCATAAAAACCAAGAAGCAACTTTTATGTATAATCACTTTGTTTATATTTATTCTTCCACAACTTCATTATTTGTACCCTTTCTGCTTTCAGGCATTTACATTCAATTAACAGATGCCTAATATTTTTTATGCCTTCCTTACACAACTTGCAGACTAAATCACCCCCATTTATGTGTATATTTCCTATAGTCAGTAAACTATTTTCCTTGCTATTATCATAAATTAATTCAAACCCAATATACTGTTTACTTATATATATATAAATTCTTTTTACTCTCCATACTAGTTCTACTTCTCTCCAACTCCCTATTCTTTATTAATGCATCTATTCTTCTATACCATTTCTTGTCACTGTAACATACAACAATTCTTTTAACACAATCATACCATCTTTTGTACAAGTAGACTGACATAAATTCTTTATCCAAATCTTCTGCATACCATACTACCTTTCTCAACCATCTTGTTGCCTACTCTTTATTCATAACCCAATTAAATACTATTTTGGCTATTCTTTTATTATCCATAAACTGCATCTACTGAACATTTTCATTTTGCTTTTTGCATATCTTATATAAAAACTTGACCATCCCATTTCTCCTTGAATTATCTCCTTTACCATCCACCCACCTGCATCTAATGCATGTCTTCTTACTTTTTGTATTTTTTCTAAGTAAACTAACACCTCTTTACTAAAATGCATAATAACCATATGTTAACCCTACTACTTCCACTCCCTCCCATACAATTCTAGCTATATCATATTTATTATATGAAAACAATGTTAATTTCTTTATCAGTCCCTTTCTTTTCTTTGCTTTATTTATCATTTTTTCACACTCATCCAAGCATTTTCTCTGATTACTTAACATGATTCCACATAATTATACCTTTTGACCATACTTTATATCCCCCAATAAAAAATCTTTGTCTTCTCCATCTTCAGTATTAATCATCATTACTTTTGATTTTTCTTCACTAAATTTAATCCCCATCTCTTTACCCACTCTTGTGCATGTTTTCAGCATAACTTCCATATATTTCCTACTTTCTGTGTGCAAAAAAACATTATCCACAAATAAAAGACCTGATAATGTATATACTCCCTTGCCACCTATTAATGGTAGCTCTCCCCCCTTCCTAGTCTTTCAATTGCTCTCTCCATTTTTCTCAAATACAATAAAAACAAAATATGTGACATAGGGTATCCTTGCCTTAGTCCCATCCCATTTTTAATTTTAACTGATTCTATATTCCCTAATTGATATGTATAGTAATTATTTTTATACAATCTCTTAATAAGATCCACTAAAGCTCCATCCATTCCAAAATTTACTAAACTTACCCATAATCTATTTCTATTTACTCCATCATATGCCATCTCTATATCTATAAAAACCATATATAACTCTCTACCTGTATTTCTACTCATATCTATAAATTGTGCAATTACAAATAAACTATCTTTTATGTGTCTATCCAATCGAAAATCTCCTTGCATTTCTCCCACTATATTGTTTTCTTCCATCCATTTTGTGACTTTCCAGCCCTCATGTATGCAAAAACTTTATATAACACTGATGTTACTACTACTACTATCAGTCTATAATTGCTTAACTTTCTATTATCTTTATCCTTTCTTTTAAATAGTAGCATTACTCTTGTATTATTCCAACTATTTGGAAAATCTTTCTTCTATGTCATCTTCCTATATGTTTAATTTTGCCCTATGTCATAAATTCATTATAATCTCTGCTGCCCATTCCTCTAAATGTCTTGCCTTTTCACTTTCTTCCTGCCTCATTCAGTTCATCTTCTGTAAACCTAATATTTTCATTATTATATGCATTTATGTTTGTTATCACCTTATCCTTCACATCTAATATCTTTTCTATATCCATTATATGCTTATTTAAGATTGTCTCTAATTCTTCCTTCATCATCTAGTAATAGTATTTCTTTCTCCTCCACATTCTTTCTTTTCATGTATTTCCAAATTTTTTTATTCCCATCTCTTTTACTTTTATTAATATCCTTCAACATTTTACTATTTAATTTCATTCTCTCTATATAATTGTCTATTTGAGCCAACTCTTTAAAAATACTTTTTCCATTTAACATTAACATTTTTTCACTTTCTGTGTTCTTAATAGCATACTCATATTCTCTGCATGCTTTTGTCCTCTCTTTTACACTTTTACAAACTCTCACTTTTCTGTTACTTTTATTCTTTCTGAATTTTCTCACCTAAAACCCTATTTGCCACTTTCTCTATTTCACCAAACCAGTTCTTATATTCATCCCCAACCAACTATTTCAAGCTTTCTTCAACTTTATTTTATATTCTTCTAACTTATTCTTATCATTCACTCTCCATCCATATCTTTCACAATTCTTTCTACTTTTATTACTATTTACCATCACATTACTAACCATTTTTATTATAAAGAAATTATGATCACTATTATATGCTCTCTCTTCATTATCAAACACCTTAATTTTCTGTACTTTATTTATTTCCTCTTTCTCTACTAATACATAATCTATTGTGTGGAATATATTATTTCTAGACAATGTGTATTATCCCTCATAAATATTTGATAAATTTCCAATGCTCAAATTCACTCTCTGACAAAAATTCTTTAAAAGCTGTTCTTTTTTGTTATCTTTATCATCAATATACCCATTCATATTTCCTATAACTATTATTTTCTTCTTTCTTTTTTGAAACTCTGCCTTAACTAGACATTCATATATGCTACTATTCCTCTCCATTACAGTTTGACTATCTCCAGTGACTACATACACTATAGCCATCATCCATTTGTTTTCTTACCTTATCTCAAATCAGAAATATTCATGATATTTAACAGTATTTAAATATTTTTTGACATAATTCTTATACCATCACTCCCTTTTTTTTTTCCTATTTATACCCTACTATACCAATACTTTGAATATAAATTCTTCTTTTCTTAGATGGGTTTCCACTACTGCTAGTACCTCAAGCTCTTCATTTTTAATTGCTTTGTTTAATCCCTGCAGTATTCTACCATTTTTCATATTCAAATATCCAATTTTAATAATTTCTTCTTTCCTAACTACTCTTTTATAAATTCTGTTGATTCTTTCTGCTTCATTACATTTATAAATTACCATTGATTTTACAAGCCCATTCCCTCTCAACATCAACATTTATATCTAAATCAGCTACCCTTTGTTTATTTCTTACATTCCATCCATTCTTCTTTTTGCTAACACTGCAATTTAAAATCCCACCCTCCTTTATAAGTTTCCTGAACTGTATTCTTTATAAATTAAACTTCCTAAAACTTCACTTCCTTGTTTTGGTAAGTGCAATCCATCTTTACTATCCCTCTTACTAATAAAAAAAAAAAATCCACACATCCACAAATATAACATCATTTCTCTCACACAATTTTTTTTTAATCTCTCATTTATAGAACATCCCCTACTTAACATATATCTATTGTCATATCTTGGTAATAATCCAACTATTCCTACTCTTCCTTTAATCTTACTCAAATTACTAATCAATTCTATGTACCCATCCATTACTCTCTCTCTGATGGCTCTAACAAATTATTTGTTCTTACCATAACCTACCCATTTCTACTCCCTTGTTTTTTACCTCATCTATAACACCTTTAATTCTATCCCAAGGCAGACATATTTTTACATACCTGTTTCTATTTTCCCTCACAATTACATTACATTTTCTAATTAGTGAATCTCCTATCAATACTGTCTCATAGTTTACTTTTCCTACTTTATCATAATATTCTCTTTCACCTTCTGGACTTCTTTACTTACTTCTTCCTTATCATTACTATGTAATAATTCCTTTATATACTCACACTTCATCTCTAACAATTTAAATTTTTACTTCTATATCCATTAATTCTTCTTCTATCTTACTTGTCCTTTGGCTAACCATCTCGAATGCACTGCTTATTTTTTTCACCCATATCTTTTGTCACTCCTCTAAAAACACACTCTATCTTATCTTCCTCAACTACATTTTGCTCCATTTCTTCTAACTTTCTTTTTAAACTATCTACACTTACAAATCACTTTTCCACTTCTTTTATCACATTTACACACTGACTACGTAACCATAAACCTCTTTCATCCTTCCTAGTCTTATTTAAGCATTTCAAATAAATCTCATCACATATAGTTCACTCTGCCACAACATACCTAATTTCTTTCTGATCATTATATATGAATTGTGGGATACAAATGCAATCCTTATTCTTTATTTTTCCAAGTCCCCTATTCTATATTTCATTTTGTTTCCTCTCCTACTTTTCAAACACCTTTATACAAAAGGAGAAAAACTTTACTTTCTTTCAAAACATTATTTTCTTTCTCAAATAAATCATTTCCTTTTTTAAATTAAAAAATTCTTTGGTAGCATACTTACTAAAAAACATCTAATCTTAAGTACAACTTACTTACAAAGGCTCCTTACAGTAACACACACACAACAAGACGTATTTTTACTTTTATATTTAAAATGTTATAATAAAACACTTTCTAAACATTATCAATATTATTCCTGATCTTTCCAAATCCAATTAAATCTCTTGATGCCAATTTTTTCTTCACCTTCACACAGTAAGCAAATAATTTTTGTAGCAGTAAAATTCTCTGTATAGTATTCACACAAAAAAAAACTTTAACTTAACTTATATATATATACAACTTTAACTTAACTTGTGGGACAAATCAGCCATGTCAGCACAGTAAAGCAGTAAATGATACTGACATCTAGTGATTTTAATTGAAAGCAATTTTTTAATATGCATTTTAGTTCAAGTTTTTATCATCATATGAACGTGAAACTGACAAACAAACATTATAGATAACTACAAAAATGGCACTATAGGCAATTGCAATGATATCATTTGCAATGCTATTTAACATACAAAGAAATTTATAGATATGAGTAAAAAGATTGATCATAAATGAATTAAGATAGAAAACTAGGCACTTAACTGTAATTAGGCTTAAAAATCTTTAAATATTTATCAAAAGCTTTTTTTAACAATTTTATGAAAGATCACTTTGAATTATTATTATTGGATAAATGAAATTTTTAAATGAAACATATATGCTCAATACAATAAATGTGTCCTTACAATAGACAAATTCATTACATTATTTTATATTTCCTGCAATGTTCAAGTATTCAAATAGCAGGTTAAGCACAGTAATTTCATTTTAGAACCAAATAGACTTTATTTGCTTTTTACCTCCGAGTTTAAGAATATTTTTTCAATATATAAAATCATGACAGACAAAAATAAATCATGGCCCTTATTTCCAGGAGGCTGTAAAGTCACCAACCAAGGCAGCAGTTGGTGGCCAAAAGTGAAGGGTGCTAAGAATCCCCTGTTAGCAGACTCAAGCTGCCATTTGATGACAACTTTTTATTTAGGTACTTACAACTGCAGATCACTTTCAAGTGAAGGAAGATTGCAAGAGTTAGAAGAAGCACTATCTTATATTAAATGGGACATTATTGGACTTTGTGAAGTTAGAAGAAAAGGTGAAGAAACAATTTATTTAAAAATTGGACATGTACTCTACTATAAAGGCACTAATATTGGAAATACAAGTGGAGTAGATTCATTATAAATAAAAAATGGAAGAATAACATTGTGGAGATTGATGGTGTATTGCACAGAGTGGCAAGATTAGTTTTACAACTTAATAGCAGATACCAAATGCAGATAATTCAGGTTTATGCCCCAACAAGTTCTCATAGTGATGAAGTAGTAGAAGATTTTTATATTGATGTACAAAAGGCTTTTGATCAGAGTAAACAACATTTTAAAATTGTTATGGGAGACTTTAATGTTAGAATTGTAAACAAATGAAAGACAAAAATGCCGTAGGTAATTTTGGTTATGATAATAGAAATGAGAGAAGACATAGACTTGTGGAGTTTGCAGAAAAAGAAAAACTTTGTATTATGAATTCTTTTTTTGAGAAAAAGGTTAAAAGGAAATGGACATGGAAGCATCCAAATGAAGGTACAGCAGAATGGGATTATATTTTAACTAACATAAAATACATATTTCAAGATTGTGGTGTTCTTAATAAATTTAACACAGGAAGTGATCATCGATTAGTAAGATGTAAGATACATGTTAATGCAAAACTGGAGAGACAAAAATTATTAAGAAAAATAATATTTACAGTTGATATTCCTAATCTTCAGAAACATTCTAATGAATTTAAATTAGAACTTACAAATCGGTTTCAAGTATTAGTACATTTTGAGCATGATTCAGATTTGAATGAAATTAATAGGAAAATAATTAATACACTACTGCAACAAAGATAGCTGGTAGAAAAAAGCAGCAATTGACCAATAAAATTTCTACTGAGACTATAGAATTCATGAAGAAAAGAAGGAATATGAAGATATACAAAAACGATGCATTAAAAAGGATTGAATATCTCGAATTTTGTAAAATGGTGTGGAAAAAAAGTTGAAAATGATATAAGAAAGTATAATTGTGAACTAGCAAGGAAATAAATGTCTAAAGAGTGTAAAATAACATTTTGGTATTGGTAGGAAATTTATATCTGCAATAAGAAAAAAAGATGGCATTATTACTAAAAAAAGAGATGACATCATGAAATGTGTAGAAGACTTTTATCAAGAATTATATAGTAATAAAGAACAAGTACCTCCTATACATATTATATCTTCTGAATTGGCCACAATTTTGAATGAGGAGGTGAGACATGCAATTAAATTTATGAAGAAAGGGAAGGCTCCAGGTAGTTATGGAATTATAATTGATATATTAAAAGAAGCAGGTGAAGAAAGAGAAATTTTTTTAGCAAAGTTATATTCCAAGTGTCTAAATAATAAACATGTACCAGATGATTGGAAGAATGCAGTATTAATATTAATATTTAAAAAAGGTGATAAAGAAGATATTAGAAATTACAGACCTATCAGTCTTATACAAAATTTTTACTAGGATAATTGCAACTCATCTACAGAGAACTCTGTACTTCTACCAACCAAGAGAACAAGCTGGTTTTAAAAGTGGTTTTAGTACAGTAGATCATATCCAGGTATTGAGAGATGTCTTGTAGATCATATCCAGGTATTGAGAGATGTTATAGAAAGGACAAATGAATATGAGTTGCCATTATGCTTAGGATTTGTAGATTATGAAAAGGCATTTGATTCTATAAACATTTCTTCAGTGATTAAAGCATTGGATCATCAACATATGGATACAGGATATTGTCATATTTTAAAGAATATTTATAAAAATGCAACAGCATCAATTAGATTACATAATGATAGTAGGAAAGTCAACATTGAGAAGGGTGTAAGACAGAATGACTCCATATCTCCAAAACTTTTTACAGCAGTGTTGCAAAAAGTATTTTGTGGATTAAAATGGGAAGCAAAAGGAGTGAAAGTAAATGGATATTATTTAAGTCATTTAGATTTTGCAGATGATGTAGTTGTTTTTGCAAATAATGCTTTAGAGTTACAGGAAATGTTTGCAGGAGTTATCAGATGAAAATGTGAAGATAAATGTTAAAAAGACTAAAGTAATGTTTAATAGATTTTCTCAAAATTTGAAAATAAAGATGGATTCTGATGAATTAGAAGAAGTTAACAGTTACAAATACCTTGGTCAGATTATTAATACAGATGGAAACATAATGGATGAAATTAATCATAGAATTAAACTTGGTTGGAGTGCTTTTGGTAGAAATAACTTGATACTAAAAGGAAATATGCCTATGTGTTTGAAAAAGAAGGTTTTTAATAAATGTGTTTTGCCAGTTCTTATTTATGGATCTGAGACTTGGACACTTAATAGAAGAGCAATACAGAGACTTCAAACCACTCAAAGAAGTATGGAGAGATGCATGTTGGGAGTAACAAGAAGAGATCGAAAATGCAATGCATGGGTAAGAGAACATACAGGTGTTACTGATCTCCTTGAAAAAATTAAAAGACTAAAGTGGAGTTGGGATGGACCTATTGCTAGAAGAGATGATAGTAGATGGACAATTGAAATTTTAAACTGGATTCCAAGAGATTGTAAAAGACCCAGAAAGAGACCACATGTGAGATGGATGGATGAAATAAGAAAGTGTGCAGGGTGACGTGGAGAAGAGAAGCTAAAGATTGGAAAAGATGGATTGAACTTGGAAAGACCTTCATCCTACAGTGGATTGATAATAGTTGTTGATGATGATGATGATGACTATTAAAATATATGTTAGTAGAATTATGTGAAGCTCTATTTCATCATTATCACCATTTTTAACTATCGCCACAAATTTAATCATGTTTTTTCAATCCTCATCTTTTTCCTTCACACCATTTCAATAAACTTCTTCATCTTATCTATCAACTCCCATAAGGTCTCTTATTAGGTCTTACAAATCTTTTAAAATTTAGCTTAAAATTCATCTGCCCATCTTTATTATTTTTTTTAACTGCATGTCCATTATAACTCTATTCAAACCTCTTAACTTTTATAATGAGTCAGTAATAATTGTTTGTTCTTTCTCCCATGTATTTTATTTTCAGTTCCTGTTCTATAAATCTTAATATAAATCCTTTTATAACTCATACAAAATAATCAAATGGTTCATTGCTAAGGAGTTTATAAAAATTTTGAGCTCCAAAGTCACATGACTTGGCCATGATCTAGTCTTTCAAGTGTAGAATTTTTCAACTCTACGACTACTCAATCATACAGCATTTTGTACTTCATAGTGAGTTATGAAGCAACATATTTTATATATGTAATGTTTTGAGATCAATTCATTGCAAGTATTTAAATATAATTAAATATCCTTTAGTGTCATCAAATTACAATACATTTTAAGTTATAATGATATCTAATTAAATTTAGTTATTACACACATTATGTTATGTATTATGTTTTTCTTTTGAGCTATTAATTGATAAATGGAAAGCTAACATCCAAAAAGCTAGAAATATATGTAAACTTGACTTATAGAAGTTTCTCATTTTAGAGCTGGTGACCTAATCTGAGTATCCAAAGTAATGATGATCAGATTGGGTATCCATCCATATCTCTTCATCATAATTACTTTAAACATTTCCAAGAGAGAGTCTATCCCTTGCCATTACAGTTGCTATTTTTTTATTTAAAACATACCTGGCACAATGCAGATTAGGGTGTGATCTCTAAAAGGAGGAGTGTCTATAGATCAAATCCCTCCCTAGCCTTTTAGATATTAGCTGCCCCATTTAGTCACTGCTATCTCAAAAGAAAAACATGGCGTTGTAAATTATTATTTATTATATGCATATAGTGGCTTAGATATGAATTTTTCCATTTATTTATATACCATACATAAACATATATCATCAAAAAACATGATAAAATATCTAAGATTTATGATAGTCACAGTATGTGCAATATTGATAGTGCTTTTTAACAAAATAATATATTTGTATATATTGTCCTGCTTATCAGTAAGCTCGGGGTTTATACGCTTTAATTTACACATATCCATTGACCAAGTTACATCCGCAACTGATAATTTATTTATTTAAAATGTCAGTTATTCTCATGAATGTAACTATGTTTCCTGATCAAACAACTCCAGTTTATTATTACTAAGTTCAATAATAGAGAAGAACCGGTTTTTAATTTATTTATTAGGTGCCAGGAATTATATGCGAATCCATTGGCTCTCACCCTATTTATAATAACCACTATTGCATGAGAATTTACTGTCTTCTGGAGAATTATAATTTATGATATGGCAATGGCATTTATGTTTAGCAATCTAATAATACAATTTAACTAATAATACTATAATAATAAATTTAAATCAACAACAAAGTAAATTATATTTCTATGATTTATTAAATTCGTAATTTAACAATTGTTCATTACTAATAATAAAAGAATAAAATACAATATCAAACTATATTATTTGTTGAAAGCCAATGTTCTTGAAATTCAGTTGTTTTTTGTAATCAAATTTATTAACAGCATTCAACAATACTTATAATTTTATGAAGTGATCATTTATAATACATAAAAGAAAGTTTCTTTCTGGTAAATTTCAACTGTTTAATTTTATCACTGCATGAATTACCATTCATGATTTTGCTCCTAGTGGGATCTATCACATGATCTTCTTATAGTATCTTTGTAGGCAGTCCAAGGTTATAAAATCCAGACAAGTGATGGGATTTAATCATGGCATTATTGAAACTCCAGAAATGAAATTGTCGGTAAACGAACTCTTCTCTACTCACACATTTGATAATGGCTCAATCTGCTAGTGAGAACATATTGGTGCATCTTATAGTGACTTCATCAAAAAAAAAATCAATGTATAGAAAATTGTTATTTGATGTCACACAGAACATGAGGAAAAAGAACTCCTGCTCAACAATGTTTTTTCTTTTATATCTCCCCCCCCCCCCAATTTGAGCCTACAACGCACATTCCGTTTACACCTTTTCTTTTTATTCATGGTTTAACTTTAGCCAATTTACACATTATTTTGTTTTTGTTATCTATTCCCTCTTCCCGGTGACCATCTTTAATTAATGGTGAAAGAAGAACTGTAATTTATAATTGTGAAAGAATACTGTAATTTAACTAAGAAATTATAATTGCTTGACAATAAGAATTTACATTCTTATCTTAATAAAAATCAAAAGATATATTTTTGTTATTCTCTTTTTTTTTTAAATATGTCCATCGAAAATATAATTATCTAAATTAAATCAAACCAAATTTATAAAAATGCTATTTTATCTTTATTGGAAATGTAATACTTCTAATTCTAAAATGCCAATGTCAGTTGTATGACAAATATGTCAAGCATTGGTAGCCAAGAGGTCAGCACAGTCACCTTGCAAGCAAGCAGTTGCTTGCAGATGGTTGTTGCGGGTTCACTTCCTGGCTGATGCTATGACATATGAAAGAACTGTAATCCACCTTTTCAACATGTTTTTGCTAAGTTCAGTTTATATTCTTTTCTTCAAATGATTCTAATATGGCATTTATACAGTGGTATTAATGGTTAATAGACAAATGAAACCTTAATTTTTGTAGAGATGGACTTATAGCAGCCATAGCCTGAAGATGAGTTATTTTAAAGCTTAATCTCCCAACAATAAGAAAGAAAGGACGAAATGATAGACATCATTATATAAATACATGAATACTCAGCTTTAGTTTCAGTGCATCACTCCAAGCACCAATCTTATGTAGGCATAGGAGTTATATTGCTGGGATGTTTTTATGTAAATAATAATATAGTATTTAGTAATATCGAGAGCTTATCGAGAGCAGGTAGTTCTGAGACTGACAGAGATGTGTTACTTTGGGAGCAGTATGCATAAAATTGTGCAATATATAAAACATATACACATTTAAATTAAACTACTAACTATGAGATAAAAATAAATAAAGAAGAAAGAATTAAAAAAAAAATAAGCGCTCAAGCCTTCACTGAGAGTTACATTTTAGATATATGAAATTTTTAATAGATGCAGACACATATATTTTAACAGGTCAAATTATTATTAATTATGTTAATCACACATTCTCTTTTCATGCTTAGATAGATAAAATTTAACCGAACTAAATTGAAGGTATGTTGAAAAATTAATAAGATGCACACATTTACATTTGCATAAAAAAATAACTTGTTACCTTTTAATCCCCAGCGAATTTAAATCATCTTTATTCATGGGTAAAGTAAGCTTACTGAATGATTCAGGATCCTTAATGAGTGTCCATCATGAAAGTGAGGAAATGATCACAGAGCACATTTCTAAAGTTTGAACCATCGTGGGACAAAAAAGCAGCTTTGATTTACTTCATGGGACTATGGGTGCATAGTTCAGCATATCTATGGTTTTAGTTCCACATATTAATGTCTGCTCACATATATATTTTTATTTCAATCATGTAGGTCCAAAAATTAATCAGTTATAACAACAGTTGAAAGTTCTATTTAATATCAAATACAGAATAGCAAAAAAGCAAAAGATGACAAAAGTCCAAAAGCAGAGGACCAAAAGCAAAAGACCACCCTATGTTCTTCTTTTGCTATTAATATCATTTTTCTACTTATGTTCTCAGATCTGAATTCTCATCAGTCCTCCAAACATCCTATATTTTTTTAAACTTTATCTTACTCGATCTCCTCATTCCTGGACATTACAATTTTTTAGATCCATGTCCCTATGTCTTTAATTTTTTCTTTTACAAAAGAAAAGCTTTTAGCACATTTAATCAGTTTACAATTACCAGAACAAAAGCTGTTTCATTCTACTTTTTCTTATCTTCTTAAAACAAAATTCTATGCAATAAAGTTTATACATTAAATACATTTTTTTTTTCTAGAATATTCTATACATGCTATAATAATAATAATAATTATTATTATTATTATTATTATTATTATTATTATTATTATTATTATTATTCTTTAATATATATACATGCACATACCCTATTAAATAATATATATTAAGGCTACAACCTTAAGACTATGCATCTAAAATTTTACAGTGTGGACCTCTACAAACCTAACCACAAGATTACCAACTTTTTATTAACAACTTTACAAGACAAGAGCCACTATTGTCTTTTAACGTTGTTAATCTTGCCTTTAGATTTGTAGAGGACCCTACTGTCGAATTTTAGTCACATAGTCTTAAAGTTATAGCTTTAATATATATTATTTACATAATGAGTATGCACTTTATAAATTATTAGTTACCCTGTTAAAATGAATTGAGCACAAGACCCCCAAGACTGTTTTAGTTAATTTATATAAATTTTAATACATGCATTAAAAGTTATATATATATTTAAAGTTCCCTTTTACCTTGGAACAGAGTTTAAACCCTACCCCTGTTACAATACTTCCACAGATGAGGGAAAGACTAAAATAGGGTGTGTAGCCTCTTCTATTCTCCTTCTAGCTTTATTTTACTTTTTTCTTTTTTGTTGTTGCTGATCTACCTGCTGACTGACTGTTCACATGTGGTATGTGGCTATTAAGTTCATATTTTAGGGTTTAATATGGCAAATAGAACAAGAAATATTTCCATTTTCATTGTACACATATAACACACATATAAGTCTAACAATAAAAAAACACGTCTAACCACATTAGAGCACAGTTCAATCTATTTTGAGACTTAAACCACTATCTCTTATAGTAGCATATAATTATTATTAAACAAGGCAAAACTCTATCCATACAGTAGTGCTAACCTGTGCCAACCAGAATAATCAGTGGATGCCAGAAGGCTTGTGCATAAAATCCCTATCTAGTGCCTACTCATCCAATATCATCAGAGTAGTTTCTGGCTTGTGGCCTTGGTCACTGAGGAGCCTTGGATCTGAGAGCACTGCACCTAGATCTTAGGAACTAATACAACCCTCCAGCAGCTACCTTTTAACTCTAAACTCATAGTTTTAACTCATAGTTTTGTAGTTAAGTAGAGTTAAAAGGTGGCTTCTGGAGGGTTGCATTATCTAGGTGCAGTGCTCTCAGATCCAAGGCTCCTCACTGATGAAGGCCACAAGCCAGAAACTAATCTGGGGATATTGGATGTGTAGGCACTAGATAGGGATTTTATGCACAAGCCTTCTGGCATTCATTGATTACTCTGGTTGGCACAGGGTGGCACTACTGTATAGAGAGAGTTTTGCCTTGTTTATTTTGAGACTTACAGGATCATGGCAACTCAGTCTGTCTCCATTTTCTGGGAGCCTGCTTCTGTTAGACTGATGTTTTTAACATACTTAATGGTGTGTATGGATCTCCAGTCATGATTTTTCTTCTCTTAAGTTCACTTTAATTCAGTAATCACTGGCATTCAGTCTCTCATTTCATAACAATACATATCCATGGTCTTTATAGGGCCTTAATGTTCTTGCATTGTAGGTTCCCTTTCTCTCTCATTTCATTTGTGAAAGTAAATGCATTTGGACCATTCTCTTTGATAATCTGATACAGACCTTCATACAAATTCTGAAACTTCTTACAAATACTTTTCTCAGTTTGACTAACTGGGTTTACTCTAAACCCATACCTTATCATTTTTTTTGATGCTATCAGCTTTTGGGATCTTTCTACCCATTTTTTGTTCAGAAGTGTGTCTTAGTCTTGATGTTATCTTCTTCTGGCCCATCTCTTCAGTGGTACATTCTGGGATGGTGGGTAACTTGGGTTTGGACAATTTTGGTACTAGTCATTTGAACTGCAATTGTGTTGGCACAAAACCTATAGACTTAATTAATGTAATTGATTACCCATAGCAACTGTTTTACCCATCCCTTATGGTAAGATGATGTATACATTCTGAAGAGATAACCCAATTCTCTCATCACTCATTCACACAGGTTTGACTGTGTATTATGAATAGATGATAACACATGCTGAATTTCCATTCTCTTCCCCCACTCTCACCATCCAGTTGCTGTGGAGCCCATGGTCAAATAAAACAACCTTAGGTTTACCTACTGTAATAATATTCATATGGCATTCCTTGCATTAGCCTGTGGCATAGGGTATGCTGACACCCACTTTTTTAAACCACCAATATGTATTTCATTTTTCAGAATACAGGTATCAGCCCATAAAAATTAATAGCCATCAGTTTATTAGGTTTCTCAGGAATGATGGATAAGCTGGAGTCATGTGATAGTGTCATGTGATATATTTTCGGTTTTAAAAAAAACATAAAAAAATATTTTGCTACTAAGTAGCAGTTATAATAATTTTATTAGTCTAAGCTCCTGTGTGTTTGCAATATTAACATTTGGAGCTTATTGCTTTCTATCAAAGATATTTTTAAGCTTATATCATGTTCATAGTACCAACACATTAAGCATAATCAAAAATAGCAAATACTATATGAAGCCATAACAAGCAAATTACTTTCTAAACTTTACAAATGTAACTTAATTGCTGACCAACAAAATATATCACATGATCAAAATTCTAACCACACTTAGAACACTTTTGAAATAGTAGTTATGTTCCTATTCAACAAATAAATGTTACTTTAAATAGCTATACCTGGTACATTAGTGAATAGACATTACTACTGAATCTAAACCTATGGACAAAGATTCCATCTACTTGTTCATATATTCATAAAATGCTATTGTCAAACTCTGAGAGTTCTTTTAAAATGGTTGTGTAAAATCCAAAAATCTAACTGCTAAGCATGAAAAAACAAATAATGTCACATGATCCATGGATATCACATGATCTTCTAAAATAATCAATGTTGCTATTAAACAAATTAGACTCGACCAATAAATACCTGTGAACAAAGATTTTGTCTATTGATTCTCTTTCAGAGAATGCTATCATAAAACTTTGAGGATTCATTTAATATGACTATGTAAACTCCACATATCATAATACACAATTCAAAACACACAATATTTCTGACACAGTATATTGAGCTTCTGTCAAATGATATCTATAAAACTTAACCAGTTGATGTCACCACAATAATCAGCATTAAGCTAACGTGTATGTGTTTTGTAGATGTTTAACTATAAATGAATTCTCATATTCAAACACAAGATAAAGTCTTTGTGAAAAGACAGAATTCCCATACATAAATGTTTGGGTTGAAAAGATAGAATTCTATCTTTTCACAAAGACTTTATCTTGTGTTTGAAAATGAGAGTCTTCATTTATAGTTAAACATCTACAAAGCATAAGTGCATTAGCTTAATGCTGATTATTAATATTACAGTTTATAAACATAGCATTATATAAAATAAATATTTCATTTACAGACATTTCATTTAATAAACTTAAATAAAACAAATAGCTGGAACAATAAAATCATGAAGAATTCAAAAATAAATAGTTGTTGTGCTATTAGCAATTAGAATGGTCATTTCTAGCATTTTAGGCATTAATAATAAAATAAACGTTTATTTCATTACAGCACATTGTAATAATACCCATATTTTAACAATATGTAGGTTAAAAAGCTAACAATTTTAATTATTATTCTTATTGATCAGTGATCAATTCATCAATTGTAATTATCCAATTTTCAGAATCATGGATTGTTTATTCTAAAGTCTATTGTTGTTTTCTAAATCCTTTGACGATATTGATTTGCTTTTGGAGGAGTGTACCAAATGATGGCTGAGGATTGAGAGAAAAGTTTTAGCATGGATAGTTCTTGGGTGTTTTTATATGGAATGCCATGATGTAATTAATAGAACTAGCTTTCAATACAATCAATTAGTAATCAGAAAATATAGTTAATGCTGTAATTTTACTCATTGACTTTTGGAAGTTCCCTGTGGAAGCTTAGAATTGCTGTAAAATGTACCTGATAATTCAAAATCAACCATCAAAATATATGGAAATAAAGACATAAACCAAGGACTAATATCTCCAAGTATTTTGATTATGCATCTGAGAAAAGTAATTCTTTTTTGAAAGATAACTGCATTAAGATCACTAATTCATTCTGTTTATTCTATTTTAGCACCATCTATCATAAAATTGAATAGTCAATAAATATTCAAGCCTATATGTTTCAAATTGCAGATAGCTTCAAACTATTGGCATTCTTTAATATAGAGCATTGGATTTGAAATCACAAACATAACAATAAAGTTTACTTAAATTTTCAAAGCTTTTAAACTTAGAATAAAGTTTAATATAACCCTAGACCTTCATCTCTATATTTTGAAGACCTCAATTACATAATAATAGTAAATACTTCTGTCTTGTATTTAAAACCTTAGGTAACAATATTAAAGAAATAAAGATAATTGCTAGTAATACGCAAAAAGAAACCTCAATGTATGGGATAAAACAAATAATCTAAGATGTATAGATGACACAGTAATTACTGAAGAAGAAACACAAATAAACTTTATATATGGTAAATGTGAAAGCAAAAAGAATATTCTTATTGAAGATTTGTGAAAGCAAAAAGAATATTCTTATTGAAGATTTTAACATTATGTAAAAAAAAAATATGTTTGTGACAAGCGAGTCTTGAGACTGAGTTTGAACTCCTATCTTCCACCCTACTATTATATTAACCTATACATAGCAAAATTAGTAAAAATATTACTTTTAAAATGTACAAAAAAAAATATGTTACTGACTGGTTTTGTCACTTACAATTTTTCCTTTCATTGTCTTTTTCTCAAGCCTCATATTTTGTCTATAGTTATTCATAATTTATATCCTTTTAAAGTTTAATCTAAATATTGATTCTCAATTATTAAGAATCATTTGTTTTAAATACTTTACATATATCCAATGTTCAAACTATCAGTTCAAAGAATATAAGCAAAAACATTGAAACATACAGTAGAAACTTATCTATGCATTAAGAACAATGTAAACCATTCACTGTGTCTTAATATTTGGTGTTTAAAAATACAATGCTGTCAAAGTCAAAGATGAAGTTGGTATTAGTTACATAACAAATGCATTAGATATTTACCACCATGAATTATTTAAAAATCTTGCAATCATTTAGTGATTTGTGCTTCTGCAATGGCTAGAAATTTCATGCTAACATTTGCATTTCTTAGAGAAGTGAACAAACAAAAAATAAAATATGTAACATTATAATCAAACTAAGAAAATGCCATGTATCATAGAACTTAGTTTTTCTCAATAAAAATATTGTGTAAGCTGGTACCTTTATAGAACTTGAGTAAAAGAATAGAACAGAACTAGAGTAGAAAAATAGATTTGTTAATTTACAGTCTCTTTCTTGTGTTTGAGTTTGAGAATACCATCAATACTCAACATGACATTGTTGAGTTATTATAAGACCAGTACAGTGCATATAATAAAGGCAAAAATCTTTTCTCTTTAATTTCATATGATATATGCACTTAGTAAATATTGAATCTCATATTTTGAGTATTCACAATCCTGCAAACCTTATGACCAATAATTTTCTAAATAATAAATGTTAACTATGAGCAAGATATCTAAAGATAAACAAATTTAAGTAAAGTTCACATGTGAAGACTGAATTTTAGGCATGCCAGTGGATATACTAACCACCACACAAAGATGATGACCAACAAAAATTCCCAATGAAAGTATAATTTTATTAAAATTATTCCCATATGTATGCACATAATATTTTGGACTGCAATTGATTTTAAATGACCTGAATGGCAGAAAGAAGACTGATTTTAATGGACAGAATCTGTATAATAGATTAAAATATTAATTATAATTAATGTACTTATGTGTCAGTAGTTATTTGTGATAAAAGCACTTTACACAATCTCTCTTGAGGAGAAAATATATTTCTGCACTTGGCAAACAGATTTTTGTGATACTGCAAAATCAAAAAAATTATTTCACATTCAATTCATTTACTAGTTTATAATAACTAATCTTAAAAAACATATAAATAACAGAAAAGTGACTGTAAAATTGTTTCTGACTTTACAGTGCCAACAGAGAAAAAACTATTTTTCCCAAGCATGGAAGTGCTTTCTTAAAAGAATATGTGAACAGTGTTGTTATCATTGGTATTTATTAAGAATTAAGATCTTAATCCATTAAATGGATTCTCATCATTAAAATCAACTGATATTGTTTCTTAATATGTATTTGCATTTAGCTTTTATTACAATATATTTAGTCTTTAACTGAAACATTTACTGACATCAAATAGTAAACATCTACTATCAATAATTTTAATTCCAAGGTAATGTTTTAACTTTATTAAAACAATCTCATTCAATAAGAAACATGCACATTGTGTATACTATGTCAATAGAAGTTAGAATATTATGTTAAAATCAATAAACAAGTTTTTCCTAATATACCCAATGTACAAGTTTAGTATTGAATATCAATAATTTTATTTTTATTTTTATAATTAAAAAATTGATTTTAATATTTTAAGAATATTTTTTGTTTGAACTTATACAATAATAAAATTTATATTAAATGTACTGATTTAGAGTATTTCTTTTTCTATTAATACCTGCATTTAAACATCACATAACCACCACCTCTTATGCTTGTGTATAACTGTTGTTAAATAGGACAAAACTCGATATACGTATTGCCACACACTGCAAGCTAGAGTAATCAATGGATGCCAGAAGGCTTGTGCATAAAATCCCCATCTAGGTGCAGTGCTCTCAGATCCAAGGCTCCTCACTGATGAAGGCCCTAAGCCAGAAACTAGTCTGGGGATATTGGATGAGTAGGCATTAGATGGAGATTTTATGCACAAGACTTCTGGCATCCATTGATTACTCTAGCTTGCTGTGTGTGGCAATATGTATAGTGAGTTTTGCCTGTTTTAATGCCTGCATTTAAGAATTTTATACTTTTAGAAGACCATTTTTTCAATAGAATAATAAGCTAAGGTTAGATCAATAAAGGTAGTACCAATTTTTAATTTATTTTGAAAATCTTTTTCAACTTGTTTTTGACTTGTTCCTGAACTAAACTGACTCTCAACTAATGACAAAATTCTGCTTAATATGATTCTTTCAAAATGCTTGCCATGAATACATATTAATGATATTGGGTAATGGTTTTATGGATCATTTCTGGGGGTTTTTTTTTGGTTTAAATCGACATAGTTGTTTGCATGTCAAATTTCAAAATACTTTCTGTATAAATAATGCTACTAAATAATTCTGCCAACCATGTGTTATCTTTATGTCCCTAAATTTTGTAAAAACTCTGGAAGTATGCTATTTCTTCTGGGGCTTTCCCTGATAGAAGATAAGCATGGGCAAGTACAAATTTCCTAACATTTGCAGACTTTATTAGGTCACTATTATAGGAACATTGTGAAAGGTTTACATTTCTGCTTTAATGATGTTTTTCCTCATTCTATCAATCATGGCCTTAGATGTTTTGTATATAATATTGGCAACCTAATTAGCAGTAACACTGGCGACTCTTTTAGAAATACTTTTACATCCACCCAACTTTTATAAAAATACCAAGACCTTATGACTAGATATAGAGAATTTTTATTTCTCCATAGTCACTCTCCACTTTTCCTTCCTGGCATCAGCTAATGGTTGTTAGTAATTTTCAAATTTCTGGTCAATAACATTAGTTATAAAGAACACTATTTTTATTTCAATCTAAAGTGATTTTCTTGATATTCATAAAAGATGGCCTCACTGGCACTTATTATGAGTTTGATAAACCTACTACAAGAGAGAAATGAAAATATTTTATTAATATTTTGTTCACTAATTCTAAAGATTTAATTTTCTTTCCTGTAATATCAACACCAGTCAGCTTTACTTAAATTCCACCTTAGTACAGAATGGTTTTCAACAATAGAAATGCATATTCCAAGGGTGGTTATACTTGGTTTATATTAATCATGTGGGAAATTTAATAGCAGTAGTTCATCAGATAATATGTTGAAATAAAATATAAATCAGGGGTTATTTCCATTTCCTGTCTGCCCAAATGGAATGTTCCTTTTTTTTAGCTTTGTCAAGTAAGTGCATATTATTTAACTCTATCCATTCTGAAAATTGACAATCTGCTTGATCCTTATTAATATTACCTCAAAGATTACTATGAGTTATGGAATCTCCTATAAATACAAGTTTAGGAAGAACTGGAAGGTTTGTTGTGAAGTTTGGAAACATTGTATACATAAAAAAATATCCATATGATTGCTTTAGAATATAATGTGAAATAAAAATAACCATAAAAATATATCATTAATGAATATAAATCCAGAAATTTAATATATCTTTTACATGAAGGGTGACGATCATCTTGAAGTACAATTATGCTGAACATTTAATTTGAAGAAGACCTCCATTTTTGACTTTGTTATTATTTCAATATTAAGTTGAAGTAATTTTATTGTGTTTCCTAGATGAAAAGAAGGTTTCTCAGTAGAGAGTATATGTGACACTTAATATTTCATATAGTCAAGATCATGTAGTCATCTTTCATTTAGAGAGCCAAGAACCCTCACCTCTATAGCCCCAGTATAACTATCCTCCATAATACCAGCAGTTTACCTAATCAGTTCATCAAGATAAAGTCTGGTTTCCATGTAACAACATTAGTTTCATATACTAATTCATGTTAGTTACAGGATGGAACACAAGAAGACTGCCATCCATTTATTCCAAATGGAGTTAGTCATACCAGACAGTAGTACTTACTTTGACTTAAATATATCCTTTTATGATTGTATAGCTGGCTTGTATGTATTTGTTGGTAATAACTGAAAAAATATATTGATTTATTAATTTAAAAAAAATATCTTGATGTCAGTAACATACAGAGAAACTAAGACATGGAAGCTGATATTATCACTAATTGGATTTTTTTTTTGTTCTCAGACTCTAAAGATCTTGCAAGCACTCATTTTTTGTCTAAACATCAAAATGAAAGTTGTACATCTTTCATATTTTGTATATATTTTTATTAATGTTTATAAAATATTTGTTTTGATAAGAATATTATGATTAGAGTTAGATTTTATTCAAAAATATTTTTAAAAGAAAATAACTCAAAAGAAATATACAATATAAAGCAGAAATTTGTGATTGACTTAAAGAAAAGCATCTCTATAATTATTCTAGCTGTTACTTTCCTATTTTTTAATAATTGTAAATCCAATTTTGAATTGTAAACATAATTTAATTGTTTTATTTGTTGATGGCAAAACTTCATTCAGATTTTAAAAAAGGAGTTGAAATAAATTATATTTCATTCAAAATTACGCTGGTACATATTTCAGTTTTTTTTCCTATATTTGCAAGATTGAAATAATATTTTTAAAAATGGTTTTTGTAAGTAAATTTATATTTCTAAAAAATATTTTGAAAATTATTGAAGTATAATTAAAAATAAAGTTAATTTGTTAAGATAAAAAGTTGAAAGTTTAATCAAATGACTGCTATGGATAGTCAAAAAAGTGTCCAGATAAAGGATTAACTCCTTAAGTGTTTCTTTTTATATGCTTAATTTGTTTTCTCTCAATTTAATTTTTAATAAAAAAAAATTTTTTTCTTTATGTTTTTGGCAAAGAGATATTAAAAATATAACTTTAAAAAATAAAAGTAATATGAATAGTAAAATAAAAATTTTTCCCAAAAAAAAGTAATGAAAACAAGTAATCTAAACAAAAGATTTCATTTCAATCTTCAAGCTAAAAAATAGCTTAGCTTTTCCCTTTATTAAAAATGAAGCTGTTATTTACTTAGCATATGGGTTTATACAGTTAATTATTAACAAGCTATCATAAAGAAACCTATAGAGATTCCACCCAGGAGACATATTCACTAATGGCTTTATTAAGTCCATCAATATTGCAGCCATAAATTTGACAATCATTAATTATATAATTCATAATGTATATTTGCCATATTTACAGTGATCAGTGACTAATAAATTTCATTAATAAAGCAGATAAGTGCAATGATCATGGGTTAACCTGAATCTGTTGATGAGATTCTAGTTGGGTCAGAAAGATCAAATCCAACTAATTTATTATTAGATCAGGAAAAAAAAATTATCTGGAATCTCATAAGAATTTCATTTTTTAAGACATAATTTTTCAATTGTAGATTTTGGTTAAACATACAAAGAGGGGATTCAGTTTTAAGTTGAGTCTTAGATGGAAAAATTATATTTTAAGTTATTTGCAAGACTGTGAGGCAATTTCTCTTCTGATATCCAGTTGCAGAATATATGAAAAAAAAAGGAAAGTAGTGCAAAGAAATAAACTTAAGTATGCCAGTAATATTCAAAAGTTTAATGTGAGAACTTTATCTCCAAATAGAGGCATAATATTCACCAACAGAATATGCTAATACTAAGGAAGCTATCTATAATGTATTTGCATCACAACATCACATAATGTCAATAAGCTTTCATAGAAGATTATTCCTAAAAATTAATTTTGATCTAACCATAAATAAATGAAGAAAATAATTTAGGCTACAATCCAAGGTCACTTTTAACAACAGGGAATAAGTTCAGATTACTATCATCAAAGGGTTATACTCAGATTATGAGATATTTTTCTGCTGTTTAAATAAAAAATGAATATACTGTCTTCAGTAGATTAGCAATAAGATTAATCTTTGGAAAACATGTCTAATTTTTTCAAATCCTTATTGAAAAATTTTTTAATTCAGAAAAGATCTCTTTTGAAAAGTCAAAACAATATCATGACCAAGGATGAATTTTCTGTCTTTTGTATCTGAAAAATCACTGATAAATATATAAAATAAAGTGAAAATTGAATTCCATGGCAGTCCATTCTGTAAGTATCTACTATTACAATTATTTCATGCCACTTGAATTTTTCTATTGGAGAACATTTTGTCAAAAAAACTTAAGTCTTTTTCTGGTTCTTGGGTATCAGTCCTGCAATGTAGGGGACATGATATGCCTTTTCACATCCACAATAATTAAAAATTATAAATTAACGTATGTTATCGCAAATATATTATAGTATAATTTCTTGTAGATACCAGTGCAAAGCACTGGCAAAACCAACTCCCTCACTCTGTAAATTAGGGAAGATTGTGCACCATTTTTACATCTAATGCTGGTGCAAAGTGCTGTAGTTTGCAAGGAGAGGGGAAGGTGGTTTTGCCAGCACAAAGAGCTGGCATACATGGGGAATTATACTATAATATAATATTTGCAATAACATGTTAATTATTGCAGATATAAAAAGATGTATCATCTCTCCTATGTTGCAGGACTAATACCTAAGTGCTCTTTTTCTTTATTTTAACAAGCCACCATGTGACTTTCTCAGCTTACTATTATATATACTTTCTGGATAAGATGAAAAACAATCTTAAAAAGCTTTTCTTTGCTCATCAGTTAATAATAATTAATCTGAAATTAATTTCATAATAAGTATTTACTTCCTAGAAAAAAACTACATTCAGTAGCAGTCTCCAATTATTAATTATATTTATATATAACATTATTGTATTTATAATACTTTACAAATATTTACAACTTTTTCCATAATAAAAAAATAGAATCAAGCACTTACATATTAACTTTTTATATATAAATATGGCAAAGTCAAGCCTTTAGTTATTCCAAGTATTTATTGAATGTTATAATTGTAGATTCCAGAATGCTTTGCTATGGTAACATTTCTTCACATTATCATACTTTTGTAATATGGAAGGAACTAATTCATTCAGATCTCTAAACCATACAGTTTTAAAATATTTATAATAGATTATGCTTTATTTACTCTAGTGGGAGCAATCATTAAGTTGATTCCACAAAGCAATATAATATATTATGCTAATACCAGCATAATAATCATTCAAAAATATTTGTAATAGCATAAGCACCCCCCCCCCATTCTAACAATTTTTAGTAATTTTTTTTTCACTAACTTCCATCTAGTGTAAGATTTAATAATCAACACATGCTGGGTGGTAATGCTTAATAAATCACCTGCCAGTGCTGGAGCATCATAATGTAAGCATTAGGAGAAATTGATTATGTAATATTTTATTGGTTATTCTAATAATTAATTTAATCCAGTATTAGAAATCTGCTATTGCTATTCAACTATTTTAATTTTTTATTAAAGTTATCACATGGCACTAAGATAAGAGTAATATTTTAATCTACTCTGTGTCATATTGTCTATATTTTTATTATAATATATATATATATTAACTGCTCTAATTTCAAGTTAACAAATCTATTATTAAAGATTACATTTGGATCTTTGATTTATCGATTAAAAAGACAGAAAGACTAAAATCAGAAATAATTTTAAATATGAAAAATAAAACTTAAATTTAGCACTTAATAATAGTTGGTTTTAATTAAGTAAACAATTTATTTAAAGCTCAAAAGTATAAAGCATTAACTGAACAGTTATGAGGCCCAGTATCTAACATGACTATTTTCATTGGAGATGATGCATTTGTCTTCTGCAGCTATCTGTAGTGATATTTCCATAGGCTTTTTTTATATTAAAAATGACAGAACTACAAACTAATGAATATTTATTAATTTAAAAAAAATCTGAACAGGTCAATAAGGATCAAAATATACTTTGTCTGGCCTCCATGTTTTTTAAGGTTTTGTTTTATTGTTCTTGAGTTTGCGAGATTACTGCAAAAAAAATTTTGGAAAAATAAAACATGACTTTTGCATAGTTTTTAACTATTTCTGAATATATTTTTTTACACAATAATGGTATAATAATTATTTAAAACCAAAAGAATACCTGTATACACTTTGATTTTATTTGTATATGTTTTATTTTTAAAAATAGTACTTAATAAGTTTGACTGTATTATTGACAAAGAAAATCATGGCTGATACAAAGACAATGTCTCATTAAACCATTGACAGCTTACTGACGCTATGGTAAGATCTCTTGATATATTCTAAAAATTATAAATACTATTTTAATATCTTATAACAAAATTTTATAGGTTTATCAATGCTTCAGATTTATTTATTCCCATTTTAAAAATAAATTTTATACTTCATTAATGTTTTTTTTTAATTTTATGCTTGATTTCTTCAATTCTCCCTAACAAATCATAAAGAAGCCTTTCTTCTCATTAAGAAATTATTTTTTCAATATTTGTAAACTTCAAATATATTTTAGAATATTTTTCTTTTGTGAACTTAAATTTCTAAAAAATAAAATTCAGTGTATTGAATTTTAATATAAAATAATGATTTTATAGGAAAATCAAAAGTTGAACATTGACAAAATCTGCTACCAGGTAAAGAATAAAAAGTTTCAACCTGTTAGAGGGTTAAGCCATATAAATGCAACACTTTCACTTTAAACATTTGGTTTACTTTGTATTCTGGGATTACTAATGAAGAAATGAATTGCTTCTTTTCTCACATCTCACTACACACTGCTATTCTATTATCCTATTTAATATTAACATTATTAAGCTTATTCAGAACTATAAACAGTCTTTTTGAAGCAGAAAAATTAGTTTAGTTTTTAAATAACTCATATTAGATAGAGTTTTATAATTTTTTATGATTTTTTAAAATAAAAGTTGCAATAATATTTTAATCTACTTAGTTATAAAAAAAAACTGCTTTAAATTATAATGGTATATTTATTTTTTACAGATAGTGCACCAACACCCATCTGTCTAATTCAGACTAACCATGGTCTTTTAGTTTTTAGTAAATATAATTAGCTATCCATTTACTTCTATTGGATTGCTAACTGAGTTAGCTATGGTCACCCTTCTGAAAGAAAAAGCTTTAATGTCTGACAAAATCTAAAGATTTGACAGATCAGACTCAAAACCAAATGTCTTAAGCAATGAGATGCTTACAAAGAAAAATCCTAAGGGCATTTGTGATTAAAAAATATTAAGGCTCACTTGCCCAGACTCAAGTCACATATTATGGGTAATGAGGCACTTACAAAAAAAAAATCCTAAGAATGTTTGAAGACCTGAAAAATGTCATGGAATCAAACACCAGTTTACAGGCAATGAGGTTTTTACATGAAAAAATTATATGCCTGTTATTTGTGAATTGAAAAAAATTTCATACTTCACTGAACCCAGGTTCAAATCCTAGGTCATACATAGCAAGCAAATCTGCTGACCAATTTTAAATCTCAGATCATAGGTATAGCAAACAATATGCTAACCATTTTACTTACAATAAAAATCTTAAAAATACCAACTCCCTAAACATTAAATAAGCCACACACACACAAAAAAAAAATCATTTGTATATGAATTAAATGGTTTTATTGCCCAGGAATTCAAGCGCTGGGGGTGAAGTGTTTGGCATAGTTCATAAACTTTAAGCTCATAAGTCTACCTCTGCAACAGCCATGCAGGGGTTAAAAAATATTAAAATATATACATAGCATACAAATAAATATTTTACATAAAACCAATAAAATTGTTGTTAAAAAAAAGTTGTAATAATATGCAAGTTTTTTTTATTATAAATGACACTAACTAAACATTATATCTCTATTCTAGAGAACTTGCCAGGAAATAGTGACTGCATTACAAATTAATGTATGAACCTTTGGTTATATCCTGTAGATTCTAATACAGGAAAGTTTTAATTTAAAAATAAAAGTATTAAATATTCAAAATCATCAAGTAATATCCGCACATATAAAACCTTTCTTCACATCAAAAAATACAATCGTATATCAATTATTTATAAATACCTACTTTGCATATCAATATAATTTAAAAATAGATAAATATTATTACTCTTATTTCCTTTTACAGATATTAAGAGGGAAAAAAGACAAACGAAAAAGTTGAAATTATATTTGATAAAACAAATATGTATTAATATGTACAAAAAAAATTCATAGAATTGCTATTAAAATGAATTTATTTCACACTTTAAAATGTGTCAAATTTACTCCTGTACCGTTACAAAATTAACTCTAAGTTTCTCTTTTTTTTCTTTCCTTTTTTTTTTTTTTTTATGAAATTAATTATTTTTAGAAAAGTCAGAGTCGATTTTAAATGATTACCCTCTCCTCCATATTAAAAGTCTGATATGACAGTTGTTTTTTTTTTTTTCCGGCTACGTGAATTGAAGGGTTATTGATTCATGCTAGAGTTTGGAATGCGTTTTCTGATTATCCATCACACTTATACACGATATATGGATTTGGCACAAAGATTCTGTAGCACCAGCATATAACCATGGCAACTAACTGTTAGTTCAGTAGGTTAGTATTGAGATCTTGATTTATATAATAAATAAGTTTAAGAGTATTAACATTTTACACGTTTGATATCGATTCTAAAAATAAAATATAAAAGACTAGTCAGATAATTTAATTTAGGAATACTGTATCTATATAAATGTTTAGCCGTTATCAGCAGTAAAGAATAATTACTGTATATTTCATTAGGCTTATATTATTAGTAGATTATTATTCGAATAAAACGAGCTTGCTTCAGGACGAGTTAGTTCCACTGACAAACCCATCAAAACTGGTTTAGATCTAAAGTTAATAAAAAAATTATTCCATTTCTGATACACTAATCAATGACAAAACGACTCAAGTTTTTAATACAAATATTATTTACTTTAGCACGTGAAAACCCAGATAATCTACTAATATATATATATGTACATACATATGACTGTACAATAATACAAATTTTCCGATGTGGTAGAATCATGTCGAAATTTTTAATGAATTTTAATTAAGAACAATTCTAAATATTAAAATGGTATTCGAATTCTTAAAACTCTTTCTACTACGTGTGCTTGCATGTATGTATGTATATATAAAGTTTGACCTGTTTTTTTTTTTTTCTTAATAGAATATATATATTTGTTTTAATGTAAAACTTAACTTTATATTTTAAGTCTTGCTTAGTCGATTAATTATCAACTATAATTATCAATTGCAATTAACGAATTAAAAATAAATTATTTTAGCTTGCTTAAAAGTTCTTTAGTCCAGTTAATCCCTCCCCCCTTATCAAATCCTCCAGAGTGTTTCGTTACATTTCTTTTTAGTTTTAAAAAATGTTTTACAACACAGCCTCCGAGAAAACATCCTTATCTTAAAAAGATGCATTTACCTGTATTTCTTGACTTAGTAAATTGAATTTTACCACATATATATAAAAAAAGTCGGGACTTTAGCGTGATAGAGTTAATTCTATAACTCTGTTACGGGTTGCATTTTAACAGGTATTTTGCCAACATGATTTAATATCTCGTCTTCATGGCTAAATTTAGTATGACCTTGATATCCTTTCCCGCGTTTATACGTTCTATAGTTCCATTTATCCTTCACATAAACAAATAGTTTTTGTTTATACGTATAAACTCCTAGGACAATCACAACAATAACAAATATTACAGCAGAAACAGTTACTCCTATAATAATTTTTTGATCCGTGTTGGAAGTGTGGCAAGCAAAATCCTCATCCGCAATTAAAATAATTTGTTTATCTTTAATTTTATGCGGCTCTGCACAGACTACTTTATGCACAAATTCAGTTTTATTAACACTGATAACTCTCAACATTTTTTTCATCCATAATGCCGCACAATCACATCTCCATCTATTTCGACTTAAATCCAACACATCCAATTCTTCCCAAGGTAATAGAAATTCGTCTAATTCTACCAGCCCGCTTTCACGCAGGTAAACATTTTTCAACTTGGGAAGGTTGGAAAATGCTTCGCGATCGATGTTTACTAAATTTTTATTGTCATTTAAATGTATAGTTATTAACTCCGGATTTTCTACAAAAGCAAACCCCTGGATCGATTGCAAGTCTCGCGCGCCATCTATCCACAGTGTGTGCAATTTATTTAATCCACGGAATGCACTTTCAGGTATTGTTTTAAATTTATTCATACCAATATATAAATATTGTAATTGAGGAATGTGTTCAAAACTTATTGTAGGGATATTCATTAATTCATTTCCATCCAAACGTAGTTCATATAAATTCGATAATCCTTCAAATGATTTGTCGAAAATTATTTGTAAGCCTATGTTGTTCAAAAGAAGTTTACGAATGCTGGGAATATTTTGAAATGATCTTGTAGGAATGCTAGAAATAAGATTCAAACTAAGATCCAAAGTAATTAAGTTCGGGACGGCTTGTTGAATAAGCGCTTCAGATGGTATGCTGGTCAGTTTGTTATCCCTCAGATCCAGAGATCGTAATGCTACTAATCCGGAAAATGATGAAGAGTCTAACCTTTCTATTCGATTGCTCGATAGATCCAATTCTTCCAGCTCTTTTAAATCTCCAAAAATTCCTAACTGAAGCTCTTTTAAAAAGTTTTGGCTTAATTCTAACGTTTTTAATGACTTTAAACCAGTAAAAGTTTCCCTCTTTAAAAGCGAAAAAAGATTGTTACTTAATTTTAATACTTGAAGTTGATCCAAATCACTAAAAACTTGATCATTTAGTGTATTGAGTCTGTTATCTGACATATCAAGATATATTAATTCCTTATAATTGCTAAACGTTAAAAACATAATGGTTTCTATTCTGTTGCGGCTAAGAATTAATTCTTTAATCGATGGGTTTAACATAAGGGGTACGGTAGCCAAGTTATTATCCGTACAATCCACCATTAATTTTATATTGTCACAGATACACTTCTTCGGACAGCGCACCATTTCGATAACTACGCACGAAGTAAAAAATAGGGCTAGCCCTAGAAATTTGGAGGTCATGGTTATATTCTAGGCTTGCCCTTATGTCAATAACCAGCTACAGCATACAGCTACATTACTCTTCCTCACCTAAAAAAAAAAAAAAAAAAAAGCGAATTACTAACGTCCATGTTTTCTAACTTTATATGTGTTCACACGTACAAACACTAATGTATCTATAAGTCCCTAACTAGAAACATTCATTTTATACATACATATATATTAAAAACACACACACACAAAGTACGCCTTAATATATATGCACTTATAAATAATAAAATAACTACACGCGCAAAAATTGAAACGTGCATGATTTTAATAAATATAAGCATAAAGGAGAAACACGCATAAGGAGCCATATCTTACAAATATGTACAAATTACATCTTACAAAGTAATAACTGAAACACGTGTTATAAAGTTATGCTTATTCTTACAGATATATATAAATGTAGACACGGTGGCATAGACACAATAAATATACGAATGCACACAGACATGTAAATATAAAGAATACGTTTCAATAAACACACGCACATTTATAAAGGTCAACTTTTTACTACACAAGAAACAATTTTACACACAGAAGCAAAGAGTCATTATTAATTACAACACAGCTATTCTTATGTTTAAAAATAATAATAAAAATTTATAATTGAAAAATGTCTTATTAACTCTTAAATTTGAGTTAATACCTTTATAACTTTTTTCAATTTTAACCATAAGCTTTGGGCTAGTAAAGCGTTGTTTCATTTAAAAGTCTTCTCAATATTACAAAGAATAAAAAAAAAAACAGAGAATAAAAACTTTTTAAAACTATTAATTATTACAATAAGGTTAATTCAATAAGTAACCTAGAATAATCGATTTATCATGATTGTTAAAACTATTGATTATAAATTAGAAAGTAATTAACAATCAAAATGTAATCATAAACCCGTACTTATTTCCCTAAAGTTACAACATAATATATAAACCATAAGAAAGATCATACTTTTAATAAACCAATCAAACAAAGGGCGTTGGTCTATTCATTTATAAGTAATCCTATTATTTATTTATTTTTAAAAAAGAGAACAGAATTATGTTCTTAAATAACAGCAGGCAGTCCTAATTAAATTAAGCTATATATTTACCTTTAATAAAAATAATAAATCTAGACAAAGGTAATAGTTCATTTTTTTAAAAAAAATAACTTTCCCACCTGGGTTATGCAATAAAGTTTATATAAAAAAAAAAAAAATTAAAAAGTCGTGATTTACTTTACCGCATTCTTAACGGGAAGGTCGGATACAAAGAAGATACAAATTTTTAAGAAGTTAATCGAGGCTGTAATGAGGAATCATTTTAAACAGTAACCATCTACTATCCAGATGTGAATCGCAACACAGCCTTCCACGCTGAAAGATTGACGCTTCTAAGATGAAGCAAAAAGGGAAGCCCGACTATCTACCGCACGCACGTAATCCGATGTGAGCTAATAAGCAAAACTCTAATTTTAACGTTCCAAAAGAAATATTTCGTACCGGATTGTCTTTGAAACCACAATTCACAGTTGACGACCGTCTTTTAAGGAATAAATACTACTAAAAACAACATAGTAATGAATTTATTCACCCCTATGAAGAAAATGGCTTAGCCTTAGACAATTGCCCGGTAGTTTCGTGTTCACGTGGTTAAATGAATAGGGCCAAGTTGTACGAGATTTTCTAAGTGGGTGCAAACGGTAAATGATTCAGATGCCAACCAATCATTGAAATTTTCACAACTAAGACTAACGACCGCTCACCTTGCTTTTGTTTACTGCTGTCAAAGATTTGCGAAATGTGACCTTTCCTACGCTGAGAGAATAGAACCAGTAAAACTAAACGCACAAAGTGTATCTGGTGGTGTGTTTTATTTTATGTCGGATTACAGTTTGTTTAATTAAATGGCGATGGAAAGTTTTATTTTTGAGGTTATGAAAGAGTTGCGCACGTTGATTTATTTTTAAGCAGTACGGTTTGTGAATACTAAATACGTCGGCACACCCAAATTTGCGATTACTGAGAACTTGGAAATCTGTTAGTGGTTTCAACGTATCCGTGTTACTCAACTCACTGAGCAAATATTACCGGTTTGCGACTGTCGCAGAAAGAAATGTGGAGTAGCGTCAATCCTATAAGATTGTTTTTGGACGGCAGCTGTTTAAACAGAAACCGGCAGTTTTTGTATTAACGCTGAAAACATTCGACTAAGGATTTTAGAGCCTTTGAATACAGTAGTTCTAAAATAGTACAGTAATTGTATTAATATATAATACGTGTATATAATTTGTAAAATTATTGACAACTTTAAAATATTTTAACGGATTATTAAACTACTGAACCGGGTAACTGTAAAGCGCAATGCTATCGTCGAGACGGAATTAACTCTTACATATTCTGGTCTTAAAGTTTAATAAATTAAATTTTCTTAGCTTGTAATTACTATTTATTTATTTTTTGTTTAAATATACGAGTTTGTATTTAATCGCATCCTTTTATATATATAAATTTGGTGGCATGATAAAATATCTTCTCTTTTTTTTCATTATCAGAATTTTCTTGGGTATCAAAAACCTGTTTTTCATTTAACATAGTACTATATTGTCTTAAAATCATTTATTTTTTGTGCAGTTACGTGAAAAAAATAGATGAACCGTGATTTGTGCGTGTGTCTTTAATGTATGTGAATTTTTGTAGCCAAGAGCTAGTTAATTTTACCAGGCAACTAGGTACTGTAAGCGATAATACTTGATCTAGTTACGATAGCAATTGATTTAATCGAAAGCTGTAGTACATTACTGACAGTGATCAAAGGTCACATTAGAGTCAATAAGGGAAAAAGTGCTATTAGTGGATTTGTGTATGCAATAGTTTTTTTTTTATAGGTATGTGCGTTCATATATGTTCGTCACTAAATTTTTAACTTGTGACTAAACTAAAAATATGAAAAAATAAACTAGTGGTCATCAAAGTATAATCTTATTGCTTCTTGGCGATACTTTCATAACTCTGTTTGGATTTGTGTGTATATCAGAACAATTTTTATAGGTGTGTGTATGCATATATGTGTATCACTGCATTAGTTTTATTTCTTCGTGGGATGTTTTTATAACTCAGCGTGATTTGGTGATTAGTCTTATTTCTTCATGGCGATGCTTTTATAACTGCGTGGTTTGGTGAATTTGTGTATATATCAGAACAATTTTTTATAGATGTGTGTATGCATACATGTGTGTCACTAACTTTTAACCCATGGCTAAAGTAAATATCTCTGCATAATTTAGTGCTGTAATAGAATGGCTGACTCCGGAATATAGAGTCCACGAATTGTGGTCAGCTCTGACACTGTGGCATTTGAAAAGCCTCTTTTAATCTCCTGAGCAATAAAAGTTATTTTTTCTAAATTTATTATTTATAAATTTGGCTAAAAAAATTGAGCTGTCAAATGAATGGTTATCCCACACACCTGCTCCACTTGTTCATCATCATCACCAACCATTATCAATCCACTGCAGGAAGAAAGTCTCTTCAAGTTCAATCCATCTTCTCTGATCTTTAGCTTTTCTTCTCCACATCACTCCTGCACACTTTTTTTTATTTCATCCATCCATCTCACATGTGGTCTCTTTCTGGGTCTTTTACAATCTCTTGGAATTCAGTTTAAGATTTCAATTGTCCATCTATTATTATCTCTCCTAGCAATATGTCCAGCCCAACTGCACTTCAGTCTTTTAATTTTTTCAATGAGGTTACTTGTTACTGCATCTTAAGTAGCTGAAGATTTCCGAAGAAGTCCAGCAAGCAAGGGTAAATTAAAATCCAATGGATTAGTGCTCTGAAGTTCTTGGGCCACAATCCATAGACTTTAAACTAATTGCAGCAAACTATCAGGACAAAACACTAAAATAATATTAATGGATATACATCTCATTTCCAACTCCAAAGATCCAGTGAATTCAAGTAAATTAATTACAAACTGTTTTTAATTAATATATGTATATGTCTTTTTCTGCCGTTGTTCAATTTTTTTTCATGTATTCCTAAATCCATGTTAGTACCCCTGGGATTATGCTACCCTGAAGTAGGAAACCTGATTAAGCAGCTGCAGAATTAACCTATGATTATTGACATCTCTTATTCCACAGAGAACCTTTTCGGAAAGGCCTTTGGGCTCTTAAAGATTTTTCCTAACTACTGAATCATACAAATGTTTTATTTGCTTGTGGAAAGATCCCTCATTCATTTTACTATCAGAAAAAACGAAATAAGAATCCTTCACCACCAATAAGATAAAGCCTGTAGTCAGAGTAACTGTGCATAAATGATTATTAATGTAAAATTATAACTTTTATTGTATTTTCTCGTAGTAAAAACAAAGGAGAGAGAAGTGTTGACTGCAAAAAAGAATATTCAAATGAATAAGAATTATGATGCTTTGCTGCATATAATTAGGAATTGTTTCCTATAGTTTGTTACTACATGCCTGTTTTAGTGGATTGATGTTGCATTCTATTTGTATTTTTAAGAAATTAGTATTAGCCTTTAACTCATTTTCATCTTTTTTTCAGATCAAACATCAAAGAAATCAAAAAGTCAAAACTTATATCATCAACAACTGCTAATCATTTATTGCTATGATGCTCTTTCTATGTTCTGGAAATAAGGTTTTTAGAGACTATAAAAGTCATGATTTCTTGAATTGCTTTGTTGAATATTAAAAGCCAAAACAAATGCTATAACCTGAATCAAAAACTATAAACGCACCATATATATATATTAACAATGAGAAATTTCTTGCATGAGGGTAAAAAATATTTTAAAGTGACTTAGCTGAGCTTTACATCAACCTTCTATCTAAAGATTTCAATCTGCTCTTGGCTAGTGAACTTAACGCACACGTATGCATATATATCCCAACTAAGAAGACATCCTCTGACATATATATTGATTACAAAGAAATAATCAAATGGCTTACAAAAACCACTAAGTTGCCTTAATAGTCATTAAAATATGTGCTTCCCCATTTTAAAATTAATTTTATATATATATGAAAAGATCGTTTTGCCATTAGAAGAGCATTTTAAAAATTGACCCACCCGTCTTCCAACCCTAGAAAGTAAACAGCTTTTAACTAATTTACTCCATCCGGGTTTAACAAAAAAAATTTTCATAGGGAATTAATAAACGAGGTATGGATTAATGCAGTGGGAGAGTGTCGAACTCTGGAGTATTACGTCATCAGAAGGAGAAGGAATGAAATCCTTCTGATGACGTAATACTCCAAACTTTTTATGAACCTGCAGGTAATAAAATCTTTCAATTATTTTTTATTTAGTAAACGAAAGGATATTTTTACCAATCTTTCCTAATGCAGATACTGTGGTTTGAATAATTTTATTCTTGTTTATTCTCTAACTATCTAGGTACCACTTACTGACCAATATTGATTAGCTGTTTTGTTATAGCTATCTATCTGAAAGAGAAATCTTAAGTAAGGATCAAAAAAATTTAAATTTCTCGAATTCAAACCTTGGTCATAATTATGGCAGACTCTATGAAATTCTTCAGATAATATATATTTACACCAATCATGAAAGCATCATCACTCACTTGCCTAGATATTTGAGCATGCTCTTGCGTAGATGATTGTAAATTATAATTTTCAACCGTTATCGATGCTCTTGCGTAGATGATTGTAAATTATAATTTTCAACCGTTATCGATCCACTGCAGAATTTAAGATCTAAGTTTAATCCAGTTTCATCAGTCCACGGCATTATTTCTATTCTCCATTTCAATTTGACAAACTTTTTATCTCGCATATATCTTTTCTAGGTCTTTTTACAATTTACACGTATCCAGTTAAGACAGTATCTCTCCTGCAATATGTTCAGCTCAGCGCTATTTCACTTTCTTTAATCTTTTACTGTTAATAATATCTCCTCATTCTCTCACCCACCTATTTCGCGTGCACATCTGCGCACAAATTTACGTAATGATTATAAAACGATAAATTTTATATAAGACTAATTGCTCATAAAATTTATATACTGAATTAATTTTGTAATCAACTTAACTCTTTGTACTACTTTGTATATATATATGTAGACACTATCGATCAGGTATTTATGTAAACGTGTATATGAGAGGGAGGGGGCTGTTTTTTCTTTAAATATCTGCCTTCTGCTTTGCCTGAAGAGAATGATTATCCCGGTTTGACTGTTTAATTAATTAAGCAATTTTCACTGAGCAATTAACCTAACAAAAAATATTAAAAATAACTAGATTTAAAATATTTGAATTAATGCTGTGGAGTATGATTAAGTCTTTAAATACGATTGCACGAACCACTTTTTTTTTTAAAAAACATTATTTACATTTTACGTTTATATAAAGCTCCAAGCGTAGAAATAATAGCACTAATATATATATACACAATATGTGTATAAGTTACGTGTTTTTTTTTTAAGGACAAATTTTAAAAGAATTATGCAATAAAGTAGTAATAGTTTATCATCATCGATTGTGCCCTGATTGGTTTGCTAGAGTGGAAGCCCGACTTCGTAATTTTATGCGTTCGAACATCTTGTGAACTCTTTAGTAATAACGCCATTCTAATCGATTATTTGTTATCATCGACAATAGTTTATCATATATAACTTATTCTACGATCTCCTTTTATATAGCTTTGATACCAGTTATAACTAATCAAATGATTTAATGCTTGAGAGTTCATAAAAAGTTAGTCTACGAGAAGTTACAGAGCTGGATCATAATCCATGGACGTTGAGCTTCGGAATTGTCATTCAGCTATGATCCATGGAACTTGCATTCCAAAATCTGCCACTTCTAATATTACTGTAACAAACCATAGAGAAATATCCAACTTTAAAGAATGCTTGATTATACAATGAAGTATTCTGAAGCATTTTGATGTAATAAATCATAAAAAGCCATGTATTTTTTAATTTCAAACATTTTTGAGCTTTTAAACCACATCAGGTTAAGTATTTTATTCTATTAACACTTTACTAGCCAAGTTTAAAGCTATTATTACAACACCTATCTATGTGTATTTATATAAAATGGGCTCCAGTATATATGTGGTTAGCACTTTTAACAGCCATGCTCTTGGCCAGGATCAAGACTAAAACTTGAGATTTTTTTTTGTAGGTGGCTGAAAATATGAAGCCTAGACTCTTTATTCAAATAGCTGATCAATCAATCTCATATTAGAGAATAAAAGTAATTAAATTGCACTGATTGGCTATTTTCAAAGTCTTCTGGCAATGTGATGCCTGTTATGTCCATAATGCAATGCTTAAATCTAGACTTGGGAATAAATCGCAGGCTGGTTCTAAGAATTTTTTTTTTTTAGGCAGGCCATTTTCAATTCAACTAGCTACTCCATAGGAACAGTAACTGCATATCAAACTAGGTTAATCTAAACTAGGCAGATAAGTGTTGCTGTACTTATTGTAAACATAAGCAGAAATGTGACTTAATATAGTATAATCTTCACATTGATTTTGGTACTGTTGTAATCCTAAGAATGCTAAACCTATGTTTACCTTAACTAATCATTAATTTGCTTGATACTGCCATAGTTACTGCTTCTTTTAGAGAAATACTGGAGAGGCCATCTGTTCAATAGTAAACTATTTTGAGTTGTTTTGTCTTTATATATGTATAGCTTTACTTTTTCTCATGTGCACTAATGAATATCAAAAAACTATACTTATTATATAGAACATCCAATATTTACCTGTAACAATTATCATTAAAATGATAGCTAATAATTTATTTAATCTTTAGACATTTATATACCATTTCTTATTTGGCATTAATTTTCTAAAACAGTTCTATGATAACTACATTTATTATCTTACATGGATGTAAAACAATACATTCCAATAATAGCTCTTTTCATGAAATACATATATATATATTAAAAACTTTTCTTTCATTACATCTTGAAAATATGAACAAAACATTGGAAAAAGACAAATGTCCCCCAAGTTGAATTTGTATTGAGTAATTGGCCAGTCTAATTGAAAGATGGTGCTTCAGCATAAAATGCATTATGAGGGTCATTCTTTTTTCAAATCTTTTTATATGTTTCAAGTGTGTGTGGTGATGAGATAGTTTTAAGTATAACTAAAAAATATACATGTGAAAACAGAAAAATGAAAATTATTTTCATGTGTTTATGGTTTAATAAAAATGCAGATATATTAATTAGTGGATTTGAGTATATAACTGGGATAGGAAAGATAATCTTTAGTCTAATAAATGATTAGTAACAATCATTAATGTATTTATCAGAAATAGATGGTGACAAAGTTGTGAATGCAGAAACATTAACTCCTGTAAATAGAATTATAGCAGACATTTAAATAGAATAAAATTTCGTGCAGATTCGATGTGTTTCAAGTAATATAAGCATTTACTTTTTTATTAAGGTTGCTCATTTACATAAATCAATATATATATATATATTAGTCTTATCATTAAACTTGATGAGGAAATGACATTTGCAGTTATTAAAATGAATTATTAACCATATTTACATTTTCTATTGGCAGTGAGCTCTCTGGAGTCTCTGAACCAAGTTCAGATCATGGTTGAAAGTACTTGAGACTCAAGCTTTGTTGCTCTGAATAAATTAGTGTGATTGTAGAGTAAACAATAAACATCAATCATGGCACAGCTATGCCATTCCTAATGTTCATTTTTTATGAACCCCTGAGCAATAACCCATTCAATTATTAATTAATATTAAAATGTTAAATTTAATAAATTATGCGATTATTTATATGTTACATGAATGTCAGTATGCATTTTTAAAATTTCTTTTGTGATGTTAATAAAGATTTTATACCGTTATTCTGAAATTCTTGTTTTCTGAGGGGTCATTTTGTATTAGAAAATTTTACAGGTTTGTGCAATAATTATTATGATAAAAAGAAATAATGTTCAAAAAAGTGATTTTATACTTAGTACTTTATAAAGATTTTTTATTAAAGAACATTATTTAAATTAAATTCAATGTTATTTACTAGTGTAATTAATACATTGTACAGACTTAAACCTGCATTTATATGTGTAATATATGCGGGATTCGAACTCAGACTTTCACATGACCCACTACTCTCAGTGCCATCTTTCAACATGTGTGATCAGGGGGATTAGCAATATAAGATGGCACTGAGAATAGTGGGTCATGTGAAAGTCTGAGTTTGAATTACTAGTGTAATGTAAATGCAATTTATTTAGTATAATGTATGAAAAATATTAATAAAAAATAGTTTAAATTCATTGCTTAAATTGCCTTTATTTTGCCTTTTATAATTGGCAGGAAAGATAATAATTGGTGTGTTCTTTGGGCATGAAAGTGATCAGAAACTAAACCAATTCCTCATCAGTGTTTTTTTAAGAGACATTTTGAAGATAAACAACTGGTGTAGAATTGCAAAGATTTTTTTCCTATGTTTTGTTATGTAGTTGAAAATTGGACAACTATCTGACTGCCTTTTTTTTAAGAGTTTAACTTTCTAACAAATAATGTAACTATGTAAATGCAGTTTATTTGCTACATTATGAACAATGATGTAAAAGTTATTAGGTATTAGATCATCTTTGCTTTTCTGTAATTATTTGCATTAAAAATAAACATTTAGCAAAGAATTATAAACCTTTTGTTTTACATTTCAAACAAGTGTATTTCAGGTATTCAGGTTGTGTGTAGATAAAACGGTGCTTTGATCTGATTTATAAATCAATTTAACTTTGTTGTAAATGAATATACTCCAATAATTGTAGCTTTCGTGTATATTTTGTTATGCCAAAATGACTGATCTAAACCTTTTTCAATATTAGAAATTTCCATATCCACAGGTTTCTGAGTAATGGTATTAAACCCATATATCAGATTTGTGCATTAAATGCTAAATTTAGAAACAAAATTTAAAAATTTCAAAAGTTATTGTAAATTGATTATATCAAATAATAAACTTCAAGTTTGTTTAATTTTTTAACCATATTATATTGATAAAATTACCAAAACCTTAAATTTGCTATAGATTTAAAAATTAACCAGAAAGGTTTTTAAAAGTTTTTATTTAAGGCTTTTTTCTTTATTTACGGTTAAATCTTGTAATTAATTTTAACCTACTTCTACCAAATGGATGTGTTGCAATATTTCAGTTTGTCCAATCTAACTGTTGGCAGGCCACATTCAAATCAGCTATTTTGCATTAAGCCCAATATATGGCACAATATTTTTTAAGCAAATACTTTCATTTAATTTGATGAAGAAATTTTAAAGATATTTACAGGTAATTAAAGTAGAAAGAAAAAAATTAAAAGATCTTAATTTCTTTGTTTTGTCATGCTTATGTAAAATTTACTTTTTTTATATATGTCAAAGCATTGACCAGGAAGCAAACCCAGGCCTGCTGCTTGGAAGGCAGTTCACATAAACAATAAATGTGTAACTGATTCTGTATAACTTTTACAAAATGAATATTTTTTAGATGCATATTTTTTCTTTTTTACATTTAAATAGAAATGGCTTTCCTTTTTATGTGAAAAAAGTAAATTCAAAAATATACTTTTTGTCAAGCATTGTTAGCCGAGAGGTCAGCGCAGCAGCCTTGCAAGCAAGCAGTTGGTTGCAGATGCCGGCCGATGTTATGACATATGGAAATATATATATACATACTTTTTAAAAAACTGAAATAATGGGATATTTCAGGGTTATTCAAGTGGCCAGTGTTAGTGGGTACATTTCAAACCAAATTGAAATTGCCTTAAGTACATTTGATAATTTGCATTGGATAGTGCTATATATTTTTTAAAATACACTTTCATTTACTTTGATGACTATCCATGCTAAAAAACATTTGCAATTAATTAAAATAGAAGGAAAGTAAATTGAAGAGTAAAAGCTTAATTTATTTTGTTTGCTGAAAACTTGCTTTGTCAAAACATTGCCTTCATAAACACAAAAATCTTGGAACTGAGTTTCCAGAATGTGGATTTAATTTTAAATATTTGAAGTTTTTAAAATTAAATATGAATAGCTCTTTGTTTATAATAAATGATTATGAAACATTGGACTGAGGTAGATCTAGATTTGAATATAAAAAAATAGTATACTTTAAATAATCAAATTTCAATGTTAAAATTTGTCCATAATGTTGCTTTCTATATATAAAATTGAAAATAATATGTATGTAAAATATTTAAAAAAAAAAAAAAATTTAATTTGAAAAAAAAAAAAATCTCCACAATTTTGATATTTATATATAACTTTAAATAAAATCATGAGGCATCCACAAATTAATTAATTTATATTATTCTATTAATAGTGATTTAATTGATTAATTTATGCATGGCCTATGCTTTATGGTTGAAGAAGAATTTTTTTTGTGTTTTTTAGTGCATTTTTAAATTAAATAAAAGCATTTTAAAAAATATATATATTATTTTTTTAAAATTACCAGAATGTCAGAAAATATTTTCTACTAACGAAATTATTTTTTTAAAATATATATATATATATTAACTGTAATTTTGAAATTTTATTGTTTAAATTAAAAACAGTTGATCTTATTTAAAAATTGTTTTCAATTTTTGAAATTGTATTAATTAATTTTTAAATAATTTCTGTAAAATATTTTTATAATGCAATAAAATGAACCTAGATGTAAATAGAGTAAATAAAGTAATTTTTTGAATTCACCTTTTTTTAAAAAATAAAAACTTTATAATTAAGTTTCTGGTATAAAAATTAAAAGTGCAATTTTTTTATAAGTTAAACATTTGTTTTCATCTATTAAAATGTTAAATATTAGATTTTGTCTCAAAAGTCATTATGTTCAGCAATATTTTTTTTCTCAACATATTTTTGCCACCTAGTGAAAGCTTTAAGTAATTAATAAATGCCATATGGTTGTGATTATTAAATGACTATCCAGCATTGTCCTATTCAATATATCCAGACCAGTTTCTAGCTTATGACTGTCATCAGTGAGGAGCTTTTAAATGTGGAAACATTGCACCTAAAGCTTTTGCATCTAAAGCACTTTTCCTAAAGGTTACACTAAGTGCAAAAAATATGGTGAGAGGAGAAAAAAATGTTGCTGAACAGCATAATGTAAGCAAAGGTCATGTGACATTTCTTATTTTTAAATTACTGTGTAGTTGTAAATTGGATATTTGTGAAATTTAATTATTTATTTTATCATTTGAATTAATATATTTATGCTAAACTAAGAAAAGCTAATGTGTGTTGAATGAGTTTAAAAAAATTAAGACACAATTGAAATGGTTTTCTTTTGAAAATAGTATTACAAATATGCAGTTTAAGTCATTTTCATTTGAGAACATGATTGCAAATGAGAATTTATATTAAAGAACACAAAGGGAATCAAATTCCTTGTATCTAGTCTATACATTCTTATGATTTCAATTGTTTTTAGTATGTGATTATTTACATAGTAAACAAATTGAGTGTTCATAAACAAATATAAGCCAAAACAGAAAATTTATTGACTACTATCTCTGAGTTTAAGACCAAACAACAGTATGGACATTTTTCTTAGATGCCAAATGAGATGACACTAGATGTTTATGAAAACAGTATTAATGTGTGTGCAATGCTTATTTATTTTATAGTTGCAATCAAGATGGATTCAAATAAATTGGGCTCTTGTAAAGTTAGTAACAAAGGCTATGCTTTACAACTAAAGATAGAGGGCACTCAGAATTATTGGATTATGGATGCGTTTTTTTAGTGATTACTATTTATTTAAATGTTTGTAACTGTAGATAACTTTCAAGAAAAAGAAGATTGCATGAATTGGAAGAACTGAATAATTTTAGAAAAAAACATTAGTAAACTTTGTGAATTAACAAAAAAGATACAGACACAAATTTATTTGAAAAGTGGGCATGCCTTTTTCTTCAAATTCATAAATATTGAAAATATAAATATAATAGGATTCATAAGAAATAAAAAGAGAAAGAACAACAATGTGGAATTTGTTGATAGAATGGTAAGATTAGTCATTCAGTTTAATGGAATTTATCAAATGCAGACAATTTTGATTTATTTATTCAAAAAATATTATTCCATGTAGAAGAAAATGATTTCTATTTATATTGATAAAACAAATGTTTTTGATCTGAGCAAAGAATATCTTAATGATATATTGAGTTCACTCTGAATTTTTATGAATGTTGACGGAAGTAGGTATATAAACATCAAAAGCTTAAAGAATAGGTGGATCCATTCTAGTTTTGACCCTTTATCAACAAAGTGTTGTTAGTTCATAGCATAGTGATTTACTCCATTAATTAAAAATACTTGTAATTATACTAATCTAATGTTTATATATATATATATATATATATATATATATATATTTATATATATATATATATATATATATATATATATATGCAGAAGTGTTTTTAGATGAAATAACTTCATATTAAAAATAATATCTATGTCATTGAAAAGTGTAGATTTTAATAAATGTGTATTGTCAAGTTCTTACAAATGGATCTGAGACTTAGATGCTTATGAGAACAAAACATAAAAATGTATGCTAACAATAAAAGAAAAAAAAGCTAAATAGAGAAAACAAACAAATATCATTGGAGTCATTGAAAAGAAAAATGAGCTGAAAGGGAGTTGCGCTGGACCTAATTATTAAAATTGATAACTGATGAATAGTTAAAGTTCTAAATTAGATCCCAAGAGATTTAAAGATTTACAAAAAGACACATGAGAAATAAATGGACAGAAATATTATTCAAACTGAAGCCACAAATATAAACATTAGCAAAATTAGCCTCACTTTAATTACAGTATTTTGCTTGTAAGAAGTTAAATTACATTTTTGAATTAAAAATGAGATAAAAACTGCCAGAAAATGTTAACTTCACTCTTTATTTTACTTTCATAGAAACATACTGCAACATATTTAAATAGTTTTGATAGTAAGTATCAATACAAGTTTTACTGCAAGTTTATAAAAAATGATGATTTGAAAGCATGAAGAAGACAAAAGGTGTTTAAAAGTTTTCTATTGAGGAATATCAAATAAATTGTCTGGAAGTTATTTAATAATGTATTTTTTGAGATTTATAAAAATATTTCTTTCATATTCCATCTACCCTGTGCATTCTATTGATATAAGCCTACAATGCTATCTTGATTTATTGTAATGTTATAAGAAAAAATGTTGGCTTTACTTTTGGGTTATTATCTTTAGTCTCATTTTGTTATAGTCTATTAATTAATTAGTTGAGTAATAAAAATTATTAAAAAGAAAAATTGCAATAAAAAATAAAAATCAATTTTCAATTAACTTTATATGCTCTAAATTATCTGAATTGAGCTTAAATATAAGTGATACATCTTATGCATTTATAGACGTCTCATATTGTGTTAGTCTATAAATTTTCTAATGTTATTGAAATCCAAATAAAACAAGAACATTTCCAAATATTAGAAAAAAAATTAAGAAAACATAGGATTTTTTAAATCAGATAGCTATTTCTTAGTAATCTAGCTAAATATTCAATCATTGAATCAGTAAGTGGGTTTGTAGCTATTTTTGAAAAGTAACACAAGACAGCCTCTAATATCACAACCAATTATTAATTGTCAAAGCAAATAGATATCTTCTTCATTATTTCTCTTGATAGGAGTTTGAAATTGTCTATATCCTATTGTTTTACTTATATTTTAATTATATAATAAACATACAGTGGGTTATTAAATGCACTTATTTATAATATTATAAAATATAGCTTTATAATGTCTTAATTACAAAATTTTATATTTCACTTCCATATAAAATAATTATTAGTAAATGTCTAAATGATTGATTCAATTGTACATTAAACTTAGAAGGAATAATTGCAATGACTTTTTTTTCTCATTAGTTGTATTGATGATATTTTTATTCTAGAAATGATATTTCTAGTTATTGTACACCAGTTCTAGCTAATATGAACAATCTTAAGTAGCCAATAGATGCCAGATAATAATGTTTAATAAATACCTACCCAGTACTATCCTTTCCATAATTGTATATATCAGTGAGGAGTTTTGGATCTGGATCCATGCATCTGGATTTTTTTAATCAAATGTAGTTTTCCTAAAGCAGCTGCCATTTTCTTTTTTTTATTACTTTCGAGCAGTCAGAATAAAATTTAAAAGCATCTTTAGATGTCTGCTTAGAATTTTATTAAGCTCTACTATTTTGCATTTACTAATTACTTAAGTTTATACAAATGATAAAACTGGAGTAGGAAAATAAATTTGCTACTTAAAAAGCAATGGGTAGCAAATGTCATATGAAATTTTATTGGTGCTAGTTTTAATTTTGGAAATGTGGATCCCAAGAAAATGACTTTAAAAAGATGTTTATATGCTCTATGAAAAATAGAACTGCTAATTGATTTAGAGTTTATTTTATGAGTGTTACATTCCACTTTGATGATTGTGAAACTGTTACTGGAATCGTTATTTTAGTTAATGTTGTGATTTCTATTTCCTTGATCTTAATGACTATTTTTGCCCCAATTTCAAATTGAATATAAAATTTGTACAGTTTAATGCAGAGTTAGAATGATCAACTTGTGAACAACAGTTCTTGAATTAAAGTCCAGTCTGTTTTTTTCTGATGTCTAAATACTTTATAGAAAATGATTTAATCAGATGTTAAAAACTAATAGAAGCCAGTCCCAACCAACCTGGCATGAGAGCTGTGTAGTGAAATATTATTCATTATTAGTTGTATTAATTAATCATTTGATTTTATTATTTTACACTATATGGTTTCATATAGTAGTAAAATTATGAATTTTATCTTGTAATCTAAAAGTATGTTTGTTAAAAACTTGACTGGTTTTATAGCTAGAAATGTTTTTTTTGTGTGTTCGATGTGCCTAAAGGTTTTTATTTTAATGTTAACAATGAAGAAAAAATCTAAAATATGAAATGACAATTGATATGTTTATGTAGGCAAAAATAGAAAGAATTACGTTGTAACATTAATAATAAAAATATTTTAAAAATATGCAATATTTTAGGAGTATTTATCTGCGCTCATTATGTGTGGTAGTTAAGACCAATTACAATTTATATATTTAAATACAAATATAGTATATATAATCAAGCTAGATATAATTAGAGGACATTTGAATCCAGACTTTTTTTTTCATGTGTCAAAGCATCGGCCGGGAAGCGAACTCAGGACCACTGCTTGTAAGGCCGCTGTGCTCACCACTCGGCCACCAACGCTTGACAGAATCCAGACTTTTAAGCTCCCTTCAAGCCACCCACTCCATCTTATAAAACTGATATACCTGACCACATACATGTGAAAAAGAGCACTCATCAGTTGGTCTGGATCATCATCTTCACACACATATATATATAATCAATGTTTGGTTTATATTAAGATAACAAATCTTAAGCCTGTCCATTAAAATTTGAAGATTTGCTATCTTAATATAAACCAAGCCCTGATTATATATATATATATGGAAGATGATGATTTAGACCAACTGATGAGTGCTGGTTCAGCATGAAATATGTATATTGGAGATCATTTATCTTTTTCACATGTATGTGATTATGTGTATCAGTTATACAAGATGGAATGGATGACTTAAGGGAGCTTAAAAGTCTGGGTTTAAATTCATATATTTGTAAATTACTATTTAAATAATATTACATGTTTAGTATTGTCTCTCAGTTTATGGAAATAATTAATATTTAATATATTTATGTCCAAATTAGAATGATAATCTGTCAGTATTGTTGGAACATTTTTCAGATCTTTAATTCATTTTAATTTTATTATTTTTACTTGTAATTAATTAACTAATTAATTAATTAATCATTATTTTAAGTATAGCATAGATAAAGTTTTATGTGTCCTTACTCCTATGCACATATATTTTCAAGATTGATTGTTATCTTAAGTTAGCTCAGTACATAGCAGTATGTAAGATGTATGTGTGTGGACATCTATATAATTCTTTTTTAGAATTATTTAAATGATAGTAAGAATAATCTCTGAAGTTCATACACTTAACTTTAATAAGTTCCAGCAGTAGCAAATTCTCCATACATTCTTGCACCCATTGATTACTCAGGCTTGCACTGGGTGGCACTACTGTATGGAGAGTTTGCTACTCTTTTAACAACTTCAATAAACATAGGAAATGGTGGTCATGTAATATTTTAGTGGTTACTATAAGTTTCCTGATGATAACTACTAGTTTTATTATAAATCATTATACACATCAGATGGCTCTTAGCACTGATGATGATCAGCATTGATATAATTATCTCAGCACTTTTTGCTTAGTTTTATAGTTATTTTAGCACTTAAATATGTGTATATTAATTATTGTTCTTTTAAATTGCTTACATCATAATTGCTATTAGCTTGATGTTATAAGATTTTGTATTGTGTCTCTGTTAAATCTAATCACAAAGAATGACTGTTGATGCTATATTTGGCTTCCCTTTTTTATGAATACTTTCTGCTTATGCTTTTATTAGTTGTATTATTTATATTCACTTATTTGTTTTCGATAATAATCTGCTAATTTTTTGTTCTTATTGCATTCAGTTAAAATAATTACCTATTCTTATTTATATATTCTATATAAACTTCTATCTTTTCTGTTCATACCATTACAACTTGTATTCATCAGAATGCATGTTCTTTGGCTGATACATTTCATCATCAATATTGGTGCATGACACTCATTAAAGCTTCTCAGATTGAAACTAATAACTAAGCTTTCCTGGTTCATTGAAAACTGCTCAATTATACTTATTTATTTAACTATTGGTACATCCCAAGATTATATTTTGAATTTACTTGATTTTTCCATGCTAAGAATTGCATCTTTTGAAAGAACTTGATGGCATCTTAATGGCATCAGGATGTAATTGAAAAGTATCAGAATTATGCATCTTTTATCTAATTTTTTCACAATATCTGCACTGCTGTGAGAATGAATCTGTCCATACTTTCTGAAATATTGTCTAGATGTTGATTAGTATTACCAATGATTAAATAATACATTGAGATATATTCTTTCATAAGAAATCCATTTCTATTATAATAATTCACCTGAAATAATAACTTTTATGGGATTTCTGAACGATTATTTAAGTGGTAACTGCTTTATTTCATGATTTGTTTCACTTTAAGATGTATTCTTAGCTATTCATTATAATCAAAACAGATTCTTGAACATTGATGCTACTAGTTTTTATATGCTTGTCATTATTTATTTTTCATAAATGTCATCATCATTTTTCAATTTTTATTAATCTCACACTCCATATAACATCCTAATCATGGTATCATTTATTTCAAAAATGAACATTCAATACTATTACTATAATCTAAATTCTTATTCTATTGTTGTTACAGATCCTTCATTTGTACTAAAAACAATCATCTCTGACTTCATGTTTTATATAATTTTTAATTTTTACAAAACATCAACTATTTTTCTTCATTTAAACCACTAAACATCACATGATCACTATTTCATACTAGCACAATAATTGTTATTAAACAATTCAAAACAAAACAACACTCTCCATATAGTAGTGCCATCTTGTGCTAACAAGAGCAATCAATGGATGCCAGAAGGCTTGTGCATAAAATCCCTATCTAATGCCTACTCATCCAATATCCCCAGACTAGTTTCTGGCTTGTGGCCTTCATCAGTGAGGAGCCTTGGATCTGAGAGCACTGCACCTAGATCTTAGGATCTAATGCAACCCTCCAGCACCCACCTTTTAACTCTATTTAACTACAAAACTATGAGAATGAAATTGAAAACACTATTAATATTTTCAATCCAAGCTCAATAGCTTATATAGTCATATGGGTCTGAACTCAATTCAGCACCCATACATTTTGGTGACTTTGGCTCTTTAACAACCATAGCCACCATTATCCTATTAGGCAGGATTGGTGTTAAACCACTAAACATCACATGATCACTATTTCATACTAGCACAATAATTGTTATTAAACAATTCAAAACAAAACAACACTCTCCATATAGTAGTGCCATCTTGTGCTAACAAGAGCAATCAATGGATGCCAGAAGGCTTGTGCATAAAATCCCTATCTAATGCCTACTCATCCAATATCCCCAGACTAGTTTCTGGCTTGTGGCCTTCATCAGTGAGGAGCCTTGGATCTGAGAGCACTGCACCTAGATCTTAGGATCTAATGCAACCCTCCAGCACCCACCTTTTAACTCTATTTAACTACAAAACTATGAGAATGAAATTGAAAACACTATTAATATTTTCAATCCAAGCTCAATAGCTTATATAGTCATATGGGTCTGAACTCAATTCAGCACCCATACATTTTGGTGTCTTTGGCTCTTTAACAACCATAGCCACCATTATCCTATTAGGCAGGATTGGTGTTAAACCACTAAACATCACATGATCACTATTTCATACTAGCACAATAATTGTTATTAAACAATTCAAAACAAAACAACACTCTCCATATAGTAGTGCCATCTTGTGCTAACAAGAGCAATCAATGGATGCCAGAAGGCTTGTGCATAAAATCCCTATCTAATGCCTACTCATCCAATATCCCCAGACTAGTTTCTGGCTTGTGGCCTTCATCAGTGAGGAGCCTTGGATCTGAGAGCACTGCACCTAGATCTTAGGATCTAATGCAACCCTCCAGCACCCACCTTTTAACTCTATTTAACTACAAAACTATGAGAATGAAATTGAAAACACTATTAATATTTTCAATCCAAGCTCAATAGCTTATATAGTCATATGGGTCTGAACTCAATTCAGCACCCATACATTTTGGTGACTTTGGCTCTTTAACAACCATAGCCACCATTATCCTATTAGGCAGGATTGGTGTTAAACCACTAAACATCACATGATCACTATTTTATACTAGCACAATAATTGTTATTAAACAATTCAAAACAAAACAACACTCTCCATATAGTAGTGCCATCTTGTGCTAACAAGAGCAATCAATGGATGCCAGAAGGCTTGTGCATAAAATCCCTATCTAATGCCTACTCATCCAATATCCCCAGACTAGTTTCTGGCTTGTGGCCTTCATCAGTGAGGAGCCTTGGATCTGAGAGCACTGCACCTAGATCTTAGGATCTAATGCAACCCTCCAGCACCCACCTTTTAACTCTATTTAACTACAAAACTATGAGAATGAAATTGAAAACACTATTAATATTTTCAATCCAAGCTCAATAGCTTATATAGTCATATGGGTCTGAACTCAATTCAGCACCCATACATTTTGGTGACTTTGGCTCTTTAACAACCATAGCCACCATTATCCTATTAGGCAGGATTGGTGTTAAACCACTAAACATCACATGATCACTATTTCATACTAGCACAATAATTGTTATTAAACAATTCAAAACAAAACAACACTCTCCATATAGTAGTGCCATCTTGTGCTAACAAGAGCAATCAATGCACAAGCCTTCTGGCATCCATTGATTGCTCTTGTTAGCACAAGATGGCACTACTATATGGAGAGTGTTGTTTTGTTTTGAATTGTTTAATAACAATTATTGTGCTAGTATGAAATAGTGATCATGTGATGTTTAGTGGTTTAACACCAATCCTGCCTAATAGGATAATGGTGGCTATGGTTGTTAAAGAGCCAAAGTCACCAAAATGTATGGGTGCTGAATTGAGTTCAGACCCATATGACTATATAAGCTATTGAGCTTGGATTGAAAATATTAATAGTGTTTTCAATTTCATTCTCATAGTTTTGTAGTTAAATAGAGTTAAAAGGTGGGTGCTGGAGGGTTGCATTAGATCCTAAGATCTAGGTGCAGTGCTCTCAGATCCAAGGCTCCTCACTGATGAAGGCCACAAGCCAGAAACTAGTCTGGGGATATTGGATGAGTAGGCATTAGATAGGGATTTTATGCACAAGCCTTCTGGCATCCATTGATTGCTCTTGTTAGCACAAGATGGCACTACTATATGGAGAGTGTTGTTTTGTTTTGAATTGTTTAATAACAATTATTGTGCTAGTATGAAATAGTGATCATGTGATGTTTAGTGGTTTAACACCAATCCTGCCTAATAGGATAATGGTGGCTATGGTTGTTAAAGAGCCAAAGACACCAAAATGTATGGGTGCTGAATTGAGTTCAGACCCATATGACTATATAAGCTATTGAGCTTGGATTGAAAATATTAATAGTGTTTTCAATTTCATTCTCATAGTTTTGTAGTTAAATAGAGTTAAAAGGTGGGTGCTGGAGGGTTGCATTAGATCCTAAGATCTAGGTGCAGTGCTCTCAGATCCAAGGCTCCTCACTGATGAAGGCCACAAGCCAGAAACTAGTCTGGGGATATTGGATGAGTAGGCATTAGATAGGGATTTTATGCACAAGCCTTCTGGCATCCATTGATTGCTCTTGTTAGCACAAGATGGCACTACTATATGGAGAGTGTTGTTTTGTTTTGAATTGTTTAATAACAATTATTGTGCTAGTATGAAATAGTGATCATGTGATGTTTAGTGGTTTAACACCAATCCTGCCTAATAGGATAATGGTGGCTATGGTTGTTAAAGAGCCAAAGACACCAAAATGTATGGGTGCTGAATTGAGTTCAGACCCATATGACTATATAAGCTATTGAGCTTGGATTGAAAATATTAATAGTGTTTTCAATTTCATTCTCATAGTTTTGTAGTTAAATAGAGTTAAAAGGTGGGTGCTGGAGGGTTGCATTAGATCCTAAGATCTAGGTGCAGTGCTCTCAGATCCAAGGCTCCTCACTGATGAAGGCCACAAGCCAGAAACTAGTCTGGGGATATTGGATGAGTAGGCATTAGATAGGGATTTTATGCACAAGCCTTCTGGCATCCATTGATTGCTCTTGTTAGCACAAGATGGCACTACTATATGGAGAGTGTTGTTTTGTTTTGAATTATTTTTCTTCATATTGTTTTTCTCTACTTTTTTAACCCTAACTAACATATCCTTTCTTTCAACCTCTCAAAATTATGTACCTGTAGTAGATTTTATTTCTTATTTATCCCATTTCTTATATAAGTGCATGGAAATAAATTGTCTATTAGTTTTGCATATAGTAAAATCCTTTCTTGCACAATCTGTTTCTTGTCTTTTTGACAATCCAACTGCATGCTCACAATGAATTTCCAGACATTTCTTTATAATAAAAAATTTAAGCTTAAATCATCAAAGAGCGCTTTAAAAGTTTTGTGACTTCAGGATAATGCAAACTATTACTTTGTAATCTGATTGAAATCAGATTGTATGTTTGCCAGCTATTATTAACAGTAGTAAAGTTTCTATGAAAGGAAAGACATCATGGAAAAAACCATAAACTTAGTGCTTGTGGTAGCATAATATTCATTCCTGCTGATTATGAATTATGATTATGAGATTCATTTGAATAGATTGGCAGATATTCTAATCTCTATATTACAAAACTTATGTGTTCAATTTCCCCTTATAAAAATTTTGCTAAGATTTAAACCACTATTATATTGAAATAAAATATGGTATTACCAAGTTTTTTTTTACATTATATTTTGTTATATTTAAATTAGTGTTAGTTTCTATTTTTATTATTGTAACGGTCAGAATTCGCACATTTCATAAACAAGTTGCACAGTTTCTCCACCACACTCGAAAAGCAGCACCACAAGTGGGTTCAGGGCCTGTCATACCGGATTCGAATATAGCAGATCGACTGCGCAACCAAATACGAAGGAGCCCGAACCCGCCATCACAATAGCAACATCTTTTCAGGCCGCGGTGGTTAGAGAGAGAGAAGAGACTACATGATATTTATAAATAAATTAACAGCTAGAGTTTGGAAAGTCTTAATAGATATGTGTATAACCCAGACAATACGAGACAATGAGATGAATCAGAAAATAAACACTAACGAAAGAATTGATTAAATTAACATGATTTATTAAGTGGCTAAATATGATTTCTGGCACTATTTATTTATTAAATAGTGGCATAAAATGGTTAACTACAATTGATTAAATCATTTTACTCGTTAATCTATAACCTGGGTCAATTATCACTTACGAATGTGCCTTACTAAATCTTGAATACATGCAAAGCCCAAGAATAAGAGTACTGGAATTATTTATAATAAAAGATATTAAATAGTTTTACGATAAACGCTGACTTCAGAATAAATGCAGAGTGGCTCCAATGAGCTTGGCAGCAGCGACTTGCTTAGTGTGGAAATATATGTGTGAGTATGATATTATCTTAAAGTACTTAAAAAGGGATTCAGTGGTACTTGCAAGGTTTAGGAAACGATGGAGGGTGGTAGTCCATTTAAACTACAGGAACTTTGTGACGACAATAAAGAAATAAATCATAAAATCAGACGCATATGTTGCACCCCACATTGGTCTCAGCCGTAGCCCTAAAGATCGGAGTATGCTAGCATATGGCTGCGAAGAACTGCATCAGCATTTTCAGGTGTGATGCTCTGGTACACACATTGACTGGAAACCGCAGGAAGAAGTAAAGGGGAAACGGACTTGGCCGTTTAAAGCCCTTTTAAAGAACAAAGTGATCTCAACATCGAATACCCTTGCCAGCAACACTAAAATATATATATATAATTGATTCAAAAAAAAAAAGGAGACATAACGAAAGATTGGGCACTTAAGCAATTCACTGCATTGATGAAAAACATCTACACTCTCCCAAACTCAGAATAACAATAGAAATACTTAAAACAAATAATGGGGTTTAACATAAAAAGGACGATGTGAGTGTAAGAATTTAAGTAAAATGTAATTAACCCACACACTCCCACATCTGCCAATAGTTATTCCCACACCTCGCATACACCCTGGAAGATTATGAATCAAATCTAGGTATTATAAAGAAAATAATATAGTCATCGAACGAGCGGCTTACTAAATCTCATTTAAGGGAGGGACTCATGAACATAAAATTACATTCTTTATAAGGAATGGGGAGTATCATTAATTAAGATTTGCTTCGCCCGGTCGATGCTATGCAAGCCCATAAAATACGCAAATAAAACAATTTAAATTTGATATTAACCCAAGGTTTAGATCGAGCAATAAATTTAAATATACATTTTTAAAACATACATGATAATAAGTGTGGTGAGAAAAAGGGAGTTTGTTTTTGCTATAGCGGGTTTTAGATCACAAGAGCTCTTGGGTTAATTTTGTTACCTTTCAGTTGCTTTGGTGGTTGAAGCTAGAGCACATTTCAGGAGTGGATAAGATTTAGCAGCATGTTAATTCAGTCTCTGTTTGAAGCAGCATAGGTGGTTTCTTAAGGCATATTGGTGATGCGTCAGATGGTACATCGGCAGCGGCCAGCTATTTCCGAAAGGAAAATAGCCATGGTGCCGACTCTACTCAGTCATATTGGTGGTTCTATGATAGGTCAGCATTTTGTACATTTTCTTGAAAGCGGATTATTTAAGTCACGGATGGTCGGTCAGCAAAACATCAGGATCAGCATACCGAAAATAATAGTTCAGACCATCCGAATTCTCAGAATAAAAAAATTATAACCTCAGAAAATAAAATCAAAACGCAAAATCAAACAGCAGAAAAACAGCATCAGAATCCGAATCCGCTTTTGTTTCTTCCCTTCCTTTAAACAAAAGAAAACATTCAATATATACTGTTTATCTTATAAAAGAACCTGCCTTGGAGCATGACAAACCTTTAACCTTTTGCATTCTTATCAATTAGTTATTTCTTATCTGAACATCAGAAAGAATCCATTTTAAGGTTTTTTTTTTAGTTTACAATTATAAATTCCAGTAAATGCTCAGATTGAAAGATTAAAACATTTATTTCATTCTGTTGAAGACTTTTGCGAATTGGAAATTCCTAAGTAGACATACAAAGTGTGTATTTATAATCCAAAATGTTTTACTTTAAATCTATTATATTCTCAGCCTAGCCTTATTTTATATTTATATAATTTTCAATGGCGGGAACTTTATAATTTTAGAAAAATATTAAATTATTTCACATTTAGATTGTAATTGCATGAATCCGTTTATAAACTACTTTTAATAATTATTATTTTACCTACAATAGAAAATAAATATTGCAACACAATATTTCTAAAATAAATGAACTCAACAACCACAATCCAATAATGTAATTCCAATGATTGATATTAATATTTAAGAGTTATCATCGTAGTCTGTGTGTAGTTTTACCTATATAACCTTTTAAATGAATATGTAAACATGCACATACTCAACATTTATATATCAATAAAAATAAAGGGTTGAAAATTGGACTCCACGAGTAATAATGCCTATGTGGTTTATTTTAGGCAGGATTTTAGTATATAAACGGCTGTACAGACACACTACGAACGATTTGGGATTCGAATTTAGGTATAAGGGTAGGTGAAATGTAAGAGAAAGGTGAAATGAAGACTTGCAGAGCAATCTTCCTGTTTCACATTCCCTTAGTTACAAAAAAAAATTTAAAAAAAAAAGGTCTTACATAAAGGTCTACCGAGGAATCTCTTTGACAAACAAATAATATTGACTAGCCAAGTCAGCCCAACAGAAATCTAAAAAAAAATATAAGGTAACAATACATCTTTGTTTTTTTCCTTTTTTTTAAATGAGGGGATAAATTCAAAGATACAAATATATACAGATATATACCCGGATCATTTTTTTTTTTTTTTTTTTTTTTTACTAGGGTTTTAACTCTAACGAATATTTTGGTAAACTAATCACTAACTTATGCACGGATAACATTGAAACTACCTAACTTCTAAATCTTACAAAGAGAAAAAAAAACATTGCTGTCTTTGTCACATCCGAATTCAGGTCCATGCCCATGAGTTTCTTCATTTAATATGCTCCTGGGTCTGGTGGGTGATGGTTGGCTCGGTTATTAACAGGTTTCAAACTTCTGGCATTGTACGTTCCCTTGATAATTCCTTGATCTTCCAGTAAATATGCATTTGGTCTGTTTGCTTCTTTTATTACATGTGGCCCCTGATATAGTGGGAAAAATTTTTTGTATTTCCCTTGATCTCGGTTGCTGGGCTTTGGAAGTCTCACCCAAACTTGATCCCCAACTTGGAATTGGTACAACCCAATCTCCTTTAACTGTCTTCTTTTCTCTCGGGCTTGTAAACGATGGCGAACTGCCCGTTGATCATCCTCAGTGTTGACTTTTGGGTCATCTATTGGTAAGGGTATTTTGATTAGTGGCAGTTCTGGTTTACCAAAATGGAGGCGGATTGGCGTTAATCCAGTCGCTTCATTTATAGTTCCCTTGATGTATTGAAAAATGCTCACAGTCTGTTTCACCCATCCCCGGTGGTCATTATGGATATAAGTCCGAAAAAGCCGGTTGATTTCCCTCATGACCCTCTCACAGGGGTTTGATTGGGGGTTTTGAATGGATGTCATGACATGTTTGATGCCTTGCCCGTTGATCCAGTGCTGCCATACTGGGGAGGTAAACACTGAGCCATGGTCGGATAGGATGACTTCAGGCTTTCCAATGGTTACAAACTGTTTTTGCTGTAATGCCCTGATGGCACTTTTCGAATCTGCCCTTATGACTGGGTACGCCCAAGCATATTTGGAAAAAACGTCGTAAGTGACAAAAAGATATCTATACTTCCGATACGATGGGAATGGCCCGTAATGATCGACGGCTAATATCTTGTTAGGTTTTGTTGGGATGATGGAGGCAGGAGCACCACTAAAATTTTTATTGGCAGGCTTGCTTCTCGCACAAATAGTACACTTTTGGAGGATATCATAATACATCTGCGGCCAATGAAATTGCCGTCTCAAGGCTTCTTCGGTTTTCCTCGGACCGTAATGTCCCACCAATCTATGCATGTAATTTATCAAGGGATCCCTCAATTCGGGTGGTATGAGAATTCTCCAGGATCGATCGCCCTTTTCAGTATTCTGTAGCAAGAGTCCATTCTGTATTTTGTATTTCTTGGTTTTTCTGCCCATAGTACAGCCTTGAAGGGGGTTCCCTTGTCGTTCCACCTCTTGCATTATGTTGTGGTATTGGGGCTGTTTTCCCTGCCAATACTGTAGGTTTTTCAATTTCTGCTCAATTTCCTGATCCAATACGTTAGCCATGATTATCAGTGGTTGCTCCTCTATCAGTGGGTTGCATGGTTCAACTTCTACAGGGTGGCAACTCAATACATCAGCTACCACATTCTCTGACCCTGGGCAGTAAAGGATCTTATAGTGAAACTTCTGTAATGATAAACTCCATCGCACAAGACGATCATTAGTCAAATAGCTCTTATTTAGAAATTCCAAACACTGGTGGTCCATGATGATGATCACTTCTGAGCCCAACAAAATCTGTTTGAACTTGCTACAGGCCCATACAATCGCTAAGGCTTCTTGTTCAGTAACAGTGTAATTCTTTTCTGCACCTCTCAAGGTGCGACTACTAAAATATAGGACACGATGCTTGCCTTCTTCATCAATTTGGAATAGCACAACACCCAAGCCTTTCTTGCTGCTGTCGGTTTGGAGGTAAAATGGGCGGGTAAAGTCAGGATAGCACAGCATCACTGGCTGGAGAAAATTTCTTTTGATCTTCTTAAAATCTTGTTCATGCTGGACGCTCCATTCCCACCGAAGGTGTAACCTTAATAGTTCCAATAAATAAGAGGTGTCCACCGCAAACCCTGGGTAGAACTTGTGATAGTAGTTGCAAAGGCCCAAAAATGATCTCACTTGTTTTCTATTTGCTGGCCTCGGAAAGTTCTCTATGGCTTCTACTTTATCAGGGTGGGTACGTATTCCCTGCCCATTGATGATATGTCCCAGAAAGGTAATTTCTCTCAGGGCGAAATGGCTTTTTTCTAGGTTTACTGTGATGTTTTTTTGGGCACATTCAGTAAAGAATTGCTTTAAATGTTCCAGATGTTCTTGAGTGCTCCGGGATGCAATGACGACATTGTCAATATAGCAGACCTTTTTTTTTTAAATCTTCTGACAGCACCAGGTCTAGACACCTCATTAACCCGGCACCACTATTATTAGTCCGAATGGCACTCTCTTAAAGACGTGTGTCTGTCCATTATGGCGAAATGCTGTGTACTTCCTGTCTTGGGGGTGTAGGACCATCTGCCAATAGCTGGCAGTCAAATCTAGCGTGGAAAAGATAGTTTTATTTGAAAGCCTCATGAAAATATCCTCCACTGGGGGGGGGGAATATCCCTTTCCGGTATAGTGATACTATTGAGTTTCCTTGCATCGAGACATAGTCTTATAGATCCATTTTTCTTTCGAATAACCACTAATGGGTTGTTATAGGGTGATGCTCCCTTTTCGATTACACCCCACTCAATCATTTGTTGGATTTGCATGTTCACTTCATATTGAAAAGGGATGGGATATGTGCGGGTTTGAAAGTGCATTTCTTCCTTGACACGGATCCGGTGGACATAATCTTTAATTTCTCCTGGGATCAGGGAGAATATCTGCTGATTTTCCATCAAAAGCCGGTGTAATTGGGGTTGCTCTTTCATTTTTTCTAGAGTCAATTCCTGGATTTTATTCTTAATAAGATCTTCACTTATGCTGGTTTCCATGCATTGGACTTGGATTTCAGGTAAACTCTTGATTTTGTTCATGCTTATTTTCTCCTGCCGGAATGTGATTACATTTTCACCACAGTCAATGATACACTTGTGCTGGTTTAGGAAATCAGCTCCTATGATAACATCATGTATCAATCCTTTGATTACGAGAAATACGTGTTCCACCGTTGTTTGTCCAAGAGTTATCTCCAACCACACCTGATAATTTTCTGTTTTGGTTTTCCTTCCGTCGGCCAGTTTCATCTGCATGGGACGAAATGGCAATCTGGGTAGACAACTGCAAGATTTTTCCATGTGTAACACCCATCCCTTTGAAATACAGGAAACTTGGCTACCAGTGTCAATGAGAGCGGCCACCTCAGTAGCTCCTAGTTTAATGTTTACTACTGGACATGGACTAATGGGGAGTCCCCATGAGCGTCTTCCTCTTGGATCATTGTTGTGGTCGGGTTCCAACTGCTTAGATGGGGTCTTCCCATAAGCTGGTGAGAATGATGAGGATGGGCCGAGGGGTTTCCATCTCTCATTTTATTTTGCACCTGCTGACCATGCGGGTCTTTGGCTGCTTGCCATGGGATTATGGTGTCCCTTTTGTGTCGGTTCCATTGGTTGACTTCCAACGTAGTCAGGAATTCGGCCATCTATTCACGTTTCTAATTCTGCTCCCTATCATTAGTTGTTGGATGGCTATCGGCATATTTTGTTGGATGGTGCCGATGATATGGGCATCAGAAAATGCGAATGCATTTAATGTTTTCAAACGATTGGTCTGCCGTATAAAGAATTGAGTGTGAGTTTCCTTTATGGTCCCATATTGTTCTTGGCTGACTGCATTTAATATTTTACTCTGCCAGTCGTCGCTCCAGTAATACTTTAAAAGGATTTTGGTGTAGGCTGTAAAGTCTTCGGGTTTGGCCGTTAACATAGTCCACCAGTCCTCTGCATAACTACATAAGTGGTGACTGGCTATTGTAATCTGTTCATGTGGGCTGGCTCTATAGAAGTAAAAAAAATCCTTCAAACTGTTTAGATGCGGGTGGGGACTTTCTCCAATATCAACGCAGAAGATTTTAACGGTTATCATTTTGGCTAGTTGAGTTTGAGTACCTATGTCGAGTGGTATAATTTTGCGACTATTGCTAATGTCAGCATATATGGTACTATTGCTGCTGGTCTGGGTGGGTGAGAAATCATCACTTTTGCAGATGGTGGTCTTGGCATCTTGGTCTGTGTCATCTGTTCTTATCTGGATTGCAAGGGCTGCTTGTTCCCTTTTTATATCTCGTATTTCTTTTAAAGCATATTTAATAAATCTTTGGCGTTCTTGGTCCTTTTCTTGTTCTTCCTCCTCCCTTCTCTTTGCTTGTTCTTCACTCTTCTTACACATGTTTATTATGTACGCAATTTCAAAATTGCTGATTCCAGATCTCTGTTCAGGCTTTACTATTGCTGGTGGAGATTCCACCCTTTCGGCAGAGTTTACATCTGGTCTGTGGTCATATTGATGGTCTTCCATATTTTCTTTGTCTCTACTGATGATGGTTTCTACGATTCAATTCTAAATTACTTACTTCAAAATATATATTAATTTGGATTCAGGATTTTGTGCGGTTTACTTTTTATTTTTCTATACTAATGGCTAATCGGCTATTTCCCTTCCGGTCTTTTGGCCTATTTGCTGCTTCTTATATCACCAATGCCTTAATTAACTTTTGCTGTCATAAAATTTATATCATATAAAGTTTTCCATCTGCTGCAAACTAACTCTTATTTTAGTACTAATATTTAAAGAAAATATATTTAATATGCTGCTTATTTTGTTATTACTTGAATCTAATTTCTCCAATCTCCTACTCTTATCTATATAATGTTCGCTAGATCTGGGCATATTTATTTTATTTTCCCTCATTTAAAACAGACGCACATCTATATAAGTCATATATACAAATATATAAAACAAAATATTTTTACGATCATTTATTTTTAGGACAATTGTTTATCTCCCGATCCCTTCACATCTGACTGTCTGGTAACACATTTATAACGCATTTTGATTCTCAAAATAATACATACATTTAAGCTTTACATCAATAAAGTTTTTAAATTGATGACAAAAATTTATTTTAGAAATAGTTTCATTTATAGACACTATCCCGGGGCGCCATGTCATCAGTTTAAATAAAATACGGACTGTTATATAGATTTAGCCTTGCAAAAAAAAATTTTCTTTCGTTTAACTACGGGCATATTTATTACATTGTAAGGTCGCCTATTTGTCTAGGCTATATCACATGGAAGTATTCTCACTGTATTGCATCTCGAGATCTAACTTATTTCACGGAGGAAAAGACAAGAGAGAAAAAAAACTTTTACAACATATATTTTGTCACAATATTCATTTGGAATAACCATTAGATATTCAACGCCATATTTATAGCGTGATTTTAAATTCTTAAATAATAAACATTATGATAGCGTGACTTTCAATTGTTCAGTAATAACTCATGATCAGCTCGCAATGCACTACAGCAAGTTTAACGGTTTGTCTATCTTTAACTAATATTCAAACTCCCGAGTCAAACAAAACATATATACACATTTTTGCATTTTCAAGGAAGTCTTAAATATATACAATTAATCCTTATTAAGAGTAAAATTACTCAAGGGACTTGGAAAAACATTACGGGGTTTAGATTTAAATAATTACACTATTATTTTATATGATATAAAGCACGCATTAATAAATATCAACTATAAGGGATTTGCATGTCTAATATAATATATATCAACTGGGAAAAAAAAATTTACTCAGAGAATGTGGGTGTTTATCTCATGGCTTCACGTTAAGGCGACAGTCTCTAAAAAAAATTTACTATGTAACGGTCAGAATTCGCACATTTCATAAACAAGTTGCACAGTTTCTCCACCACACTCGAAAAGCAAACCACAAGTGGGTTCAGGGCCTGTCATACCAGATTCGAATATAGCAGATCGACTGCGCAACCAAATACGAAGGAGCCCGAACCCGCCATCACAATAGCAACATCTTTTCAGGCCGCGGTGGTCAGAGAGAGAGAAGAGACTACGTGAGATTTATAAATAAATTAACAGCTAGCGTTTGGAAAGTCTTAATAGATACGTGTATAACCCAGACAATACGAGACAATGAGATAAATCAGAAAATAAACACTAACGAAAGAATTGATTAAACTAACATGATTTATTAAGTGGCTAAATATGATTTCTGGCACTATTTATTTATTAAATAGTGGTGTCAAATGGTTAACTACAATTGATTAAATCATTTTACTCGTTAATCTATAACCTGGGTCAATTATCGCTTACGAATGTGCCTTACTAAACCTTGAATACATGCAAAGCCCAAGAATAAGAGTACTGGAATTATTTATAATAAAAGATATTAAATAGTTTTACGATAAAGGCTGACTTCAGAATAAATGCAGAGTGGCTCCAATGAGCTTGGCAGCAGCGACTTGCTTAGTGCGGAAATATATGTGTGAGTATGATATTATCTTAAAGTACTTAAAAAGGGATTCAGTGGTACTTGCAAGGTTTAGGAAACGATGGAGGGTGGTAGTCCATTTAAACTACAGGAACTTTGTGATGACAATAAAGAAATAAATCATAAAATCAGACGCATATGTTGCACCCCACATTGGTCTCGGCCGTAGCCCTAAAGATCGGAGTATGCTAGCATATGGCTGCGAAGAACTGCATCAGCATTCCCAGGTGTGACGCTCTGGTACACACATTGACTGGAAACCGCAGGAAGAAGTAAAGGGGAAATGGACTTGGCCGTTTAAAGCCCTTTTAAAGAACAAAGTGATCTCAACATCGAATACCCTTGCCAGCAACACTAAAATATATATATAATCGATTCAAAAAAAAAAGGAGACATAATGAAAGATTGGGCACTTAAGCAATTCACTGCATTGATGAAATCATCTACACTCTCCCAAACTCAGAATAACAATAGAAATACTTAAAACAAATAATGGGGTTTAACATAAAAAGGACGGTGTGAGTGTGAGAATTTAAGTAAAATGTAATTAACCCACACACTCCCACATCTGCCAATAGTTATTCCCACACCTCGCATACACCCTGGAAGATTATGAATCAAATCTAGGTATTATAAAGAAAATAATATAGTCATCGAACGAGCGGCTTACTAAATCTCATTTAAGGGAGGGACTCATGAACATAAAATTACATTCTTTATAAGGAATGGGGAGTATCATTAATTAAGATTTGCTTCGCTCGGTCGATGCTATGCAAGCCCATAAAATACGCAAATAAAACAATTTAAATTTGATATTAACCCAAGGTTTAGATCGAGCAATAAATTTAAATATACATTTTTAAAACATACATGATAATAAGTGTGGCAAGAAAAAGGGAGTTTGTTTTTGCTATAGCGGGTTTTAGGTCACAAGAGCTCTTGGGTTAATTTTGTTACCTTTCAGTTGCTTTGGTGGTTGGATCTGGAGCACATTTCAGGAGTGGATAAGATTTAGCAGCATGTTAATTCAGTCTCTGTTTGCAGCAGCATAGGCGGTTCCTTAAGGCATATTGGTGATGCGTCAGATGGTACATCGGCAGCGGCCAGCTATTTCCGAAAGGAAAATAGCCACGGTGCCGACTCTACTCAGTCATATTGGCGGTTCTATGATAGGTCAGCATTTTGTACATTTTCTTGAAAGCGGATTATTTAAGTCACGGATGGTCGGTCAGCAAAACATCAGGATCAGCATACCGAAAATAATAGTTCAGACCGTCCGAATTCTCAGAATAAAAAATTATAACCTCAGAAAATAAAATCAAAACGCAAAATCAAACAGCAGAAAAACAGCATCAGAATCCGAATCCGCTTTTGTTTCTTCCCTTCCTTTAAACAAAAGAAAACATTCAATATATACTGTTTATCTTATAAAAGAACCTGCCTTGGGGCATGACAAACCTTTAACCTTTTGCATTCTTATCAATTAGTTATTTCTTATCTGAACATCAGAAGGAATCCAATTTAAGGTTTTTTTTTTAGTTTACAATTATAAATTCCAGTAAATGCTCAGATTGAAAGAAGATTAAAACATTTATTTCATTCTGTTGAAGACTTTTGCGAATTGGAAATTCCTAAGTAGACATACGAAGTGTGAATTTATAATCCAAAATGTTTTACTTTAAATCTATTATATTCTCAGCCTAGCCTTATTTTATATTTATATAATTTTCAATGGCGGGAACTTTATAATTTTAGAAAAATATTAAATTATTTCACATTTAGATTGTAATTGCATGAATCCGTTTATAAACTACTTTTAATAATTATTATTTTACCTACAATAGAAAATAAATATTGCAACACAATATTTTTAAAATAAATGAACTCAACAACCACAATCCAATAATATAATTCCAATGATTGATATTAATATTTAACAGTTATCATCGTAGTCTGTGTGTAGTTTTACCTATATAACCTTTTAAATGAATATGTAAACATGCACATACTCGACATTTATATATCAATAAAAATAAAGGGTTGAAAATTGGACTCCACAAGTAATAATGCCTACGTGGTTTATTTTAGGCGGGATTTTAGTATATAAACGGCCGTACAGACACAGTATGAATGATTTGGGATTCGAATTTAGGTATAAGGGTAGGTGAAATGTAAGAGAAAGGTGAAACGAAGACTTGCAGAGCAATCTTCCTGTTTCATTATATACTGTTTTTTTTTTAATATTTCAATATGTATTTCATTGTGGTGAAAAAAGAGAATTGTGCCACAAAGATCTGTAATAATCACTTATCTTTTTTGCTATATATATATATATATATATTCTAACCGTGCCCGCCGTCGACCTCATACCTCCACTTACAAATAAATAGATTACTATATTTAATGTCACTGGGTTCTAGCTCTAATAATTAAATGTTATATTAAAAAATGTTTTACTAGCTCAAATTTCTTAAAAATTAACTTAGGTTCTGTTTTAAAGTAAATTAACATAAAGATTTAATGTATTCATGAGATGAGAAGTGGAAATACGAGTTGGCAAGGTAGATCACATTGAGCCAATACCTCACAGGATACCACCTCAATGGCATAAGAACACTATCCCCCCTTTATACTATTATTTCAAATAATAACTACATAGTATTCTTATGACTTTCGCAATGTCTACTTACTAAGACTCATTTAATAACTATAATATTAATTCTGTTATCTTTAATAATAATAATCATCATCTAGCTCAATAAATTATAATCTCAGGTTCTTAATCTTTATTTATACTTCAACAAAATGCGGTAGCACATATGGTAAGGAATTTATGCCATATCTACTACACTGCAATTAATAACAATAATGATTACAATCTTTCTTACTTAATCAAATTGGTATAAATTTCTTTTATTGCAAATTTATTACCATAATAAATCAATCAATATCAATATCATCTTTTGTCTTTAAACAATAAAGTAAACTAAGAAGTGGTAGTGTTTAGATAATCTGATAAATAAAGTAAGTGGCAATTAATAGCATATAATTTATCAAAATATTAGGATAGTGGATTTATGACCAATAACTTAATGCAATTTTATAATTACTTAATTATAAGAACATCAATAATAATTAAGATTAAACATATTTTTAGTTATCTTTTGTGCAAAATGTACTTCAGTGGTTGTGAAAACATTCTGTGAATTTGTACCATGATGTAGTGAAAACAATACCCAGACACAAGTTTTAATAAAACAAATTTAACAAAGTTTATTAACATCAAATAAATTTAAGTAAAAATAAAACAAATCTATTTACATCTTATTTACAATGGATATCCTTCTTTCCTTACACATGACAAATGTTAATTCTACAATTTTGTACTTCTTTATAGTTAATCCAATCATTATACATTTTAAAAATTATTTTAGTTATTTTCTTTAGGTTTATCACACTATTTACTTGAACTACTTATGGGTAACAACATTTTTTACCTTTTAAATATACTAAATTTACAATATTCTAAATTATTTTTGTGGATCAATATTTTATAACGTCACACTTTATAATCAATATGGTCTTAAAAAAAGAAAATTTACATTTCTTGTTACTTTAAACAAATTACACAGCATTTTATTAAATATTATGATTAACTTTAATGTTTGTTCTCCCATGCTCATATAAATTATAATGCGTTTTTGCATAAGCCATACTCCTGTATAATATTATAATGTGTTTAAATATCACCTTGTTACAATTTCAAATATATGATAATAATTATCGAGTGTTATAGTATTTTTAAATATGCAACACTTATCTCTTTAAAAATATAATTAATAATAAAAAGAGCGTGAAAATATATTTTAATATTTTGTATATTCTCATTTGATATACTTTTACAAAAAATTATACTTTATTTCTAAATTAAAATGATTCTATAACTTCTTCCATTATTTAGGACATCTGTATCTTTCTTTCAATGGTTATAATCTATTCTTAGTTAACTCTTAACTATTCTTATTCCAAGTAAAATCCTAACATACGTTCTAAAATATCTATTGTTTTCCCTTCAATAAAACCTATCATATACGATGTAGTAGCACGAAATACAGATTAAGATAGCGAAAGATGTATAGGATATTGGGAAGAAAGATGGATAACTTGTCTTCAATAATACTCTAAGAATGCATGGAACAGTGTGAACAGGTTCGACATTTATTGTCTATTAACCCTTAAGATAAGAAAATGATGTCAGCTATTTATTCAGCTTTACCAACCATCAAGTACAACTCACGCGAAATATAAGATAGCACTGTCCAAGACAACATGTGTATCAGTCGTAGGGCTATGTTAACTACGCTGATTATCACCTATAAAACGAAATGTGGATCAGCCATAGGGCTATGTTAACTATGCTGATTCTCTCACAAAACTACTTATTTCCATTCCCTGTATCATCCTAGATTTTCATACATCATCTTGGTTTCCAAATCACCCCTGTACTCCCAAGTCACTACCCAAATTATCTCTCTAGATTTTCACTATATCAAACATCGATAAATACAAACAACTTTTAAAAAAACAACAAACAAGATTCGCGAATATGAAAATCATTTCTCTATTCCTTAAGAATAATTTATCTCGCTTTATAACACTGTATGTTCATTACCTACATTTTTGTTAAAACAATATTCAAACATCCCAATAGGAAAAATCAATAGAAAATGTAATATAATCATCGATTATATTAAATTATTATTTATCAACAAATAAAATGACTATCGTATGCATATTTTCAAAATCTAATCTCATCTCAAAATGTTTCAATGTGTTGTTTTAAATGCATTTTACAATAATAATAATAATAAAACTTTTGTACTACATTCATTCAATTTTCAGCTGATCTAAATAAATAAAACATACATTATATCATCAATAATTATAAATGTTACCAAAAAACAATTGTTATCTTCGGATTAGGCTTTGCAGTAGGCTTCTTTTCCTTCCTTCGAGCATCGCAAATATACAATTACACACATACAATTTTATTAAAAAACATTCAAAATCAAACATATTTCATATAATATTATATATACCAAAATTAATGTATTTTGTTTCCCTATCGTTTTCTGAAAGCTAATGCTTATAATAATAAAAAATAATTCAAACCATAATTAAATATTTTTCTGATGGTAAATCTTGTTTAGTCCCATAATATTACTCTTCTTCTTTTATCTGAATGTTCTCCATTATGACTCTCAAAGTTTTAAAATAACTTGGTTCATTTAATAAATTTGTTTAGACGATCTTTAATTTTAGCTTTTAGCATCAGATTATTAAAATATATTTTAGTTAGATATCCCTCGAAGTTTTTTTTTAATGTTCTGGCAAATATTCCCTCGGCACGTCGATGCATCTTTCTCCTTTTTAATTAGACTACGAATATTTAATACTTTAGGTACCAATTGCGTTTTATGGATCCAATATTTTTTATATTCCTCTTCCGTATTTTTCTTTATACAAATATTTCTCTTTAGCAAGCTTTATTTCATTCATTCTTAATTTTATGTACATTATTTTTTGATCTTTAACTTTTTTTTTTTTTTTTTTTTCTAGAGTATACTTTTTTTTCGGGTCATCTTAAAGAAAGCAATTCCAATAATTTTAATTTTAGAATTATATTTGTCCATTTATTCTTAGATGAATCATAATGATTTTTATATTTTATTCTCTTTCTGAACTTTGCGCACAATGTCTTTTCATCTATATTACACGCGTAAAAGCAGTTTCCTTTGGATACACTATATAAGCGGTATCAATGAACAATATAAACAATTTTGAAATGTTATAAACTTTAAAACTGGTTTTAAAGAATCTATCCATATTTTTTACTGAAAATTCTGACTGTACTTCTATAGAATTCACTGGCAGGTTCGATTAAGTTAGTGATACATAATTTATGAAAACTTTAAAAATATTTATTTTAAGACTCTCTCTATGATTTTAAAAATTGTCAGTTAATTTGTTCTAATGATATTATTAAAATTATATTGAAAAAATTGAATAAATTGGAGAAAAGAAATTATTAGAGAGCTCAAAATTTTTACCTCTTCACTCGAGTCTGTCAATTCTTGTTCTCTTCGATTATACAATTAATTGGCGCGATTTTGGGAGTCTGCCAAGCTCTATTACTATTGGTCAATCCTACTTGGATTTATAAATAATTTTCTAAAGTTTTAAACTGATAATGTAACACTTAAACACTATCTAATTATTATTTAAAACTAATTATTATATTTAAATCAATTTAAACACTTTTAAAACAATTTTCAAAACAATATTTAATAAAATTATTCACTACTTATTTTTATTATGATGTTTAATAAATTCTATCCATTTCTACTATAATATTATTTAAATACTTTAAAATATTGGTATTAATTGAAACAAGTGCTTGTATAAAAATATTCCAGACAATTACGTAATCGTTTCCGGTGTTTTGTCTATTTTTGTCTGTCTTAATAAATTTACTGCACTTATATTATATAAAAAATTTTATATAAAATTTTGAAGAAATAATTTAGAAAAAATATAGAAATAAATACAATTCTCAACATCATAATATTTACTATTCAAATACATTCCACTAATTTTTATTATTTAATATAGTTTATAAATTTAAATACTATATAATATTAATTTATTCTAAGTTTTAAAGTTATTAAAATTGACTTATTAAATACATTTTTATTACTGATAGCTGTGTTATTTTAATATGGCCAGCTTTTACAACCATATGAGCAATTCTTTACTCTTTATTTAACTAATTTTTTAAATGATTTTACGTATCAGGTATTTGCTTTAGCTTTAAATTGCACTTTACAGACTCTATAAATTTAATATATTCAATACATCAATAAATATATTCTCAAATTTAAAATTTTTTAGTAATTGACCATTATAACTATTTCTTGACTTATATAAAAGGGTACAATATATATATATAACCAATAAAACACATCAATTCAAAGTTTAAGTATTAAAAAAATTGAAATTTCACAACTACTGGTTTGGCTGCCTATTCACACTTCTCAGATAAAGCAACACAACACAAATATATACTAAACTAATTTTCCATCATTTTCATTTGCATTCCAATTATCTTCAATAAAAAAAAACTTTTAAATAAACAATAGCTTTAGAACCATAAACTTTCCATAATTCAGATTCTTTAATTATTTTCTTTATTTCATAATTTTAAAGCCGACAGACTTATATAATTCAAGTATAATCTTATGGCCTGCATTTCCATCATGGATATATACTACAGAACTGTGACATTTACTTTTCCTCTCCTTTCATGAACTTTCATTTAAGCTCAAACTACTTTGTCCTATATATACAAATAAAGTAGTTTTGGGGACAAACTATATGTTATTTTTGCTTTCTAATATTTTGATGAAATAGAATCTGCCATTGTGAAGGCTAACTTTTCAAAAAAAAAAAAAGTCGTTAGATCTCAAATAGTAATAAGGTTAGATGTGAGGTAAAGATTGAAATAGAGCAGAAAATAGTTGAGCATTCAGAATATGTGGATTAACCAAATATTTATTTTCTTCAGTTTCATCATTAATTGTTTTCAAGTTTATATTTGAAGAAAGAGACAAAATATGTGGTCTCCATAAGGCTCAAATACATTGTGCTTCATTGGCTCTATTTAAACTAGTTGGTTTTTTAATATATATAAACTATTTCAGTAATTATATCCCTATCAACTTTTTATTTGTATTATTCAATAAATTATTTAATGTATTTCCTTCTTCCATGCAATTTTTTAAATCCCAGATAAATTATAATTCACTTCTAAAATTTTATGATAAGGCAATTTAAAAGGCAAAGTAATAAATATCACATTTTTCTTATACTTTTACATTTTTAAAATTATTATTAGTCCTATATATTAGTATTAAAATATTCTTAACAAATTTATCAGAGTAACCAATATTAAAATAATCTTTATAAAATTGTCTTTTTTAAAAATAAAGCTACCTTTTTACAATTATTTACTGTTTGATTTCTATAATACAAATTTGTTAATAAAGAAACTAGCTACCAGTTTAAATAATAGGTTTTAAATTTTTACTTTTTTTTCCTGTGTCAAATGCATTGACCGGGAAGAGAACCTGGGCCAGCTGCTTGCAAGGCAACTATGCTAACCACTAGGACACCAATCCTTGACTACATATAAAACAATTATTTTTTAAATCTTATCACCAATAAATCTTAAAACTTTAGTTTAATAAAATCTAATCTTCCTCCTTTTAAATTATATTTGATATAAGGATCAAAACTAATAAATTAATTAATAATTGGTCTAATTTACCCTTTTCCACTACATACTAACAAACACCTTTAAACATACACAATCAGAATTAATATTTTTCTTTTTCAAATAATGAATACAAAGCAAGTAAATTAAAGGATAAATACATATAACCTATTATTTATCCTTTCTTAATCTTGTAAAACTTACCATTCTAAGTAAACTACTTAGAATCTTCTAGCAGCAAAAACAAATCATTAATAATGAATATTTCTATAGTGTAATTTTCACTGCACCTCTCATGCAAAATGGACTGCTTTTAACACTTTGTGGAGGGATGTAATGACCAAAGATGTAAAAAACATGCATGATCCCTACCATGTTTTGTATCAATATGTACAATGAAATTCAAGTATAAGTTTTGTACTCCAGAAGAAGTAAAGAAAATATATTAGAGAAATATGTTTTAGATTGCTAACTGATAAGGATTTAATTAATGAATTAAATTTGTGAAGAATGTAACAATAGAAAATATTTACATGTTTGTGATAAGAAAATTGTGTTTGATAATTTCCAAGAAATATTTGTTAATTACAAATATTTCTTGATACAATGGAAATTGAAAATACTAATTAAAAACACTTAAAGGAAATACAAGACTAATAATGGTGAAGAATGAATCCTAGATTCTTGGAGGCAAACCTACATGTATAAATGGTTTTGACAAGCAAAGTGCATTGTTCTGATGTAATGAATTTACCGAGTAAATTGTTACTGAGAAATTTTAAGTGACAGATGTGAGCGAAGCATAAGTGATGGTGCAGTGCTCTAGTGCGAAAACAACATGTTCATGATCAGATGCAGAATAGGGCCAAAGAATTTGGGAAACTGCAGAAAGCAGAGTTGTGAAGTGCATTGATGGGATGTGAACTATATATATTGTGTTTGTGTGTAGCGATAACTTTTCACTATTAATTACTTTTCATAATTTATTTGTGGGTATTGTTTTAATTAAACCATCAAACATCACATGATCACCATCTCTATACTAGCACATAATTTGTTGTATGGGGAGTTTTGCCTTTGTTTATTGTTTTAATTGTTGGTATTCCGAGTAATTGCATTTCAAATACACAAGTTGGTGAAGTGACCATCTCGAACCTGTGAATAGTGAATAAAATGCTGCTAGATCAGTCAATAATAACAGAATTTGATGTGACTAGAGCAATCCATTGGCGATGGTACACCATGCAATTGAAAAATTTCTTATTAAATGGAATCAAAAATAATGAGAGGGAGATAGGTGATTAATTAAAAACCACCTTCATCTTACAAAATTAGAATTACTCCAGAAAATTAAAAAAAATAAAAACAGATAAAAGGGGGGATAGCTGAAAAGAAGAGTTAGTGCAATCTGGGAAATCTTCGAGAGCTATTGCTATGAGGAAGCAGCATGTGAATTATGAATCACTCAGGATCTCAGCTCCTGAAGGTTAAGCAAACCAATTAGTTTATTTTACAGATTGGCCCACTCTTACTATTAGTTGATATGCCTCAAGGGGCACTAAGAATTTGAAGACACATAGATTGCAAAGGTAATCATTTATACCTTATATTGATTATTGAGGGGTTTAGGACAGAGAAGCTTTATATGCTCAGAATTATAATCTGTTATATCTTATTGTGTGTACATATATTTTGTCTTATTAACATAGCTTGGCATGGGCAGGCTCAATAAAAGTTATATATGTCAACATATGTGTAACCCAGAACAGGTGAGAACTTTATAGTTATGTATACATACTTGTGTTAAACGCTCATCTTTGGGTATACATACTTGGGTTAAACATCCATCTGCTAGAACAGTGTTCCACCTTATTAGATTCATCTCCTTGCGTTAACCGCATCTATACGCTGCACGTGTGTACAATCATACGTGCCATCGAATAATGAATTGCTATTCTCGCTACAAACCGTATGTAATGCTTAATATATATGCTAAATGAATAAATTATGTTCTTAAATTAACCTGTATTACTAATTGTCATTTCTTGCTATAAACTAATTAGTGGATTAATATTCATACGCTGTAATTAAGGAGTCAATATACAGCAAAGTTAATCTTTTCCAACAATCATTTAAATTTTTTATTCATACTTCTTACAATAAAATTTTGATCAATTCTTTTTAAATTGACTCATAAAAAAATTTTAAATTGCAAATTCCAATCTTTTATTTAAATTATATCTATTCTTTTTATATTCAGAAATAATTTTATATAATTTAATAAAGTTCGCTTTCAAAAAACTATTTAAAATAACTTTTGCAAATTTCAATACTAAATTATTATTCTTAGATAATTTTTTATTTTGTTCTAAAATTAAGTATTCTTTTAATAAAATCCGCTTAATGAATACATCTGATTATCAATACGATAGCAGTTATCGTTTTCTCCTTTTTATTATCAGGCCATTAGTTTGAAATTTGAGAGCATCTTTATATCACTGCATAGGAATTTTTTAAGTATTACCATTTGACATTTATTCAAGCTTATAGAAGATGATAAAACTGGAACAGGAAAATAAATTTGTTACATAAAAGCAATGTGAAGGCAAAAGTCATGTGACATTTTGTTGATGTTATAATGATAAGGCAGTAAGGCTAACATTGGAAATGTGTATTATAAGGTAATTATATTTCAAAAGACGTTGTCTATGCTGGTATTAAAAATAGTGCTACTAATTGATTGGCTTGGATGTTTCCTTTTCATAAGTGATTTTTTCTTTGAGGATTGTGAGTAATTGCTGAGATAGTTATATTAGATAATGTTATGATTTCTATTTTCTTGATCATAATATCAATTTTTTTTTTTTTTCAATTTAAAATTGAATGCAAAAGTTTGCATGTAAGTGCAATGTTAGAGTAAATGGAGAGCAAATGGTTCTTGAAACTCTTTTCTTCTCTGGTGAGCAAACACTAATTTATTTTCTGAATGATTAACCATTTGATTATTGTGTTACACTCTGTGGTTTTATAGAGTAGTAAAGTGATGAATTTTAACTTATGATCTAAAAGTATTTTATATTAAATACTTATATTGATACAGATATATAATAAGCCTGTATTGTAGTTATTAAAAACTTAAATGATTTTATAGTTAGAAAAGCTTGTTTTTGTGCCTGTTTTTATTTTAATGTTAATAATATAATAAAAAAACTACAACTAATATGTTTGTATGAGTCAAACCAGAAAGAATTACTTTGTAAAAGATGGTGGTCCTTATATTTTGTATGTGTGCTGTATATTTTTACATTATTAACATGTTTTGGTTTATAAAAGTTAAGGAAAGAAATACATGGAATGTTTATGTATTAATAGACGTATGTGTTATATTTTAAAAACATATACCACTGCTCATATATTTGTGTAGTAGTTAAAATCATTTATAACTTATATATTTTTAAATTACAAATATATAGTTTGATGTCACCATAAAATATATTCTTACTGGATAATAATATCCAAGGCAGATTTCTGAACATTAAAACCATTAGTTTTCATAAAAATATCATTGTTTATTTTTCAAAGTTATTATCATCTCCATTTTTTAACTTTTATTAATCACATTCACCATTCAATCGGTCCTATTTTTTATTCAGTATCCTATTCTTTAAAATTAAATATTCGATATTGTTACTACTGTCAGTACTTAAACTACATCTACAATTCAAATTTTTATGTTATTTTTTACCTTTTATTCTCTTGTATTTAAAAACCCTGCCCTTGTTCTAAAACCAATAATCTTCCTTTCACATTTTGTATAAATTTTATTTTATATAATTCCCAATTATTTTTTTGTTCATAATCATTAGCAAATTATTCTCCCTAATTTTACGCCATCTAATGTATGCTTTAGTAATCAATAATTTCTACATTTTAAGAATAAATTAATGTTTGAACCTGCTTTAATTTTCTACGAAGAAAGCATCAGCCATTTTGTTATTATGAAAGCAAATATTTTTAAAGAAAATGTTAATAAAAAATTGAATAGTAGTAAATATACTTGTTTAAAAAAAAATCTTGGTAGCTTGATGAAAAGGAATTTAAAAAGTATTATAAAGAAATTGCAATTTATAAATATTAAAACTTACTAACAATTTTTTTAAGATTAATTTTTGATTTTACTAGTAAGGTTGTCAAAGTGATTTCTTGATAATCAAATATTTTTTTTAAAGAATTTGTCAGTTTTTCTTTTGGGGCTTTTGAAACGACTAACTTTAAAATGGGAATTATTGAATATATCAATCATAGTTTAAATTTTATTAAATTAAACGTTTTAGATTTATTAGTGATAAGAGATTTTAAAAATAATTATCTGATAGGTAGTCATTATATTAATAGTAAGGATTAATAAATTAAACTGGATACCTATCAGTTCATATTACATAACGTATGTTCTAATGAATTTTTGTTATAGAAATCAAAAATAAAATAATTCTAAAAAATAGTTGTTGTTTTTTTCAAAAAGAAGTAATTTTTTAAAGTTTACCAAAATAATGGTTAATTTGATAAATTCGCTAAGAGTATTTTGTTTCATTAGAATTATATTACTGATAATAATAATTATAAAATGTGAAAAAATATGATTTTATTTCTTTATCCTTTAAATTGCTTGTCTATAAAGTTTTAAAAAGAATTCCAATTCGTTAGTGAATAAAAAATAGCATGGAAGAAGGGTATTAGCTTAAATAATTTATTGAATAATACAAATGAGAAAGATAATTCCTGCAATAGTTTAGATTATTTCTTGTTATTATATACCAGTGATAAACCATAACTTTTTTAGGAATGGAAGCACACTTTTTTTTAATAATGTTTTTATTTCACTTGTCACAACAATTTTTACATAATAGCACCTAATATATATATATATATATATAGTAATAATAACAATATATATATATTACATACATCTAGAATAATCTGAAACTGTCTTATCTGGATAATCAGAGAATATATTATCAATATATTTTTATCTTCCAAATCCTTTTACCATTCTTAAAGGCTTTAGCTGTAAATTAGATCTTAGCATTGTTTGAACTTCTTATAATTTATGGGAATGCGTTAGTCAAGTTCATTCTTTCTATATATAAAAACAATTCAATTATTAGTAAAAAAAAAACATTAAAAATCAACAGTAATTCCATACAAAAAAAATAATGAATTTGAAGGTACTTTGGTATTAGAGCTGCAACACAGAGCATGTATTAGACCTACTGGATCTGTTGACATTGGTATTGCCATGTACATGATTCTTTCTCAAAAAACAAAGGCCATGTACATGGCAACATCTTCAAAGTTATTGGGAGGTGGTTGATACAAATGTCAACAGGCCCAGCAGGTCTAATACATGCTCTGTGTCACAGGTCTAAAAATTAGCACATTTTAAAAAATAGTAAGACATAATACAATGGAATTCAAAAAAATATTGTAAGATTTTTATCAAAAAATGTAGTATATATTCAGTAGATGATTATTGAGAAATCAAGGTAATATTGCAGTGAAATTCAAACAAATATTATACAAAATTTAAAAAAACCAAGTACATCTGAAATGATGCATTTCCAAAAAAAAAAAAAAAAAACAGCAAATGCAACACCATTGATGGTTTTAGATATTTCAATATTCTGGAAGATTTTTAACAAAAAATGTAGTATATATTCAGTAGATGATTATTGAGAAATTAAGGTGATATTGAAGTGAAATTCAAACAAATCTTGTACAAAATTTAAAAAAGAAAAATACTAGTATATTGAAGCAGTCAATCTTAGCTTCTTAAGATTGAGCTTCATAGTTCCATCTACTAACCTGTGTTTAAACCCTATATCCCATACCACTCCTTTTGTCATGTATGTATATTTTATGTATACATTTGAGATGCGCACCTAAATTATAAAATTTTAACTTTTAAATTAACATTTTTATTATTATTAATTTTATCATTATTAATTCTTTTTATTAAAATACATAAATGCAGCTCAAATATATATATATATATATATATATATATATATATAAATAAATTCATATAATATATATATATATATATATATATATATATATATATATATATATAGGAGCAAAATACTAACAAAATATTGATTTTTTTGTAAATATTTTATTATACGTCATTTTTAAACTTTTTCTTTTTAAAGTATTTTTTTTTATTAAAATGTATGTTTCATAAGATGGAAGATGCTACAGTTAATTGTCTAAAAATAATTAAAGGGTTAGATGCACTATTGTTTTAATCTGGGGAAGGTATTTTTAATTAAAGTTTTTACTTAAAATGGGATTAAGATTAAAGATACTTTTGTTATAAACATTTTGTCAAATCTATTTCTAATCTGGAAATAGATTTGAATTTATTTTTGGATGTTATCTTACTGTTGCATCTTCAAAAACAATCGATAAAGAAAAAGTATAAAATGGCTGTATTTTGAATCACAGAGACAGATTAGATTAGCTACTCTAGTGATAACTGATTGTAAACATCACTGTGAAACTAAAAATGATGTTGTGTAAATCCACCAACCTTCTTGGCCCTGTTGGATCAACATCTTCCACGGCTGTACCATTCTGCTGCCCAAGAGTGAAGTAAAAGCCCGACCTAAGAACTTTAATGCTAATAGAAGCTTGCTGCCACCAAAGAACTCGCATTTCTATTGCCGTGCACGTGCCGTACTTTAAATTGGACTTTAAAAATTGCAAGGTAACTTTTCAAGCCATCACCTCAAACTAAATCTAGCCTAAATAATCTATCAAGATTTCTTCTAATGTATTATTTAACTTTGTTTTTGTTTTAATATGTAATTTGCTCTTAAGTAATTCCTATAATATTAATTCTCCCTTATATGCTCTTAACTTTCCTTAACTTTGGTGTGGTCATTTATTTATATGTATTTATTATTTGATTTATATATCTGCTTGCTTATTATTAATATGCCAATTTCCAGCAACCTGGCGAACTTAATTTCTAAAATCCTTTTTGTTTTTCAATTAAATCTCCATTAATTAAGGTTTTTTTAACGTTCCCTCAAAATATATTATATGATATATGTTCGCCAGTTTGTTTTTACGAATCAACATTTTATGTTGGTTTATTATAAAAATATATTTGTTTAACTCTGGATTTTCTACCCGGGGTAAATCCAGAACTTAGGCTAATTAACGCTTTGAAATCTTTTAAAATGTTGTTTTTATTAAATTCTGAAAGAGTGACCCATTAATTATTTTCTATATAACTGCTTTTTTATTTACTCTTAAAATATAAGCTTAAATATTCAAGTTACTATAAAAACCATGAAGGTGGGATTGAATTATTTTAAATAGTAGAAAAGGGATGGGGGTAAATCTTAATGTTTTCTTTTACTAAGTAAAATCTTAACGTATATTTTATTTAGGGAAATCTCTCTCCATGTATATATACAACTGCATAGCATATTATTTGTCTAAGTTATAGCATTCAAATAAGGGTCATTTATTTTAAAGCAGCAAATTATATTTCATGTCATTAATGACATTCATCCGTACCGCATTACTGACATTTGGCATATCTTTGTATATATATTACATGCTTCTAATCTTAATCTGGGGGTTGCAACAAGTTCAAACCCATAGATTTCTTCTCAAGCCTTGTCCTGAGGATAGTTAATCTTCCCAGGATCATTTATGTTGTATAAAAAGGCCTCTAGCGGTGATTCCCTAAGTTTCACACATGCTATGCCCATCCACTTTCTTCGTATAAAAAGGCCTCTGGTGGTGATTCCCTAAGTCTGGCACACACTATGCCCATCCACTTTCTTTGTACAAAAGGCCTGCACATCGGCGATGACCATGGCATGCCTATCCACTTCGTTTTTGTCCAGAAGCACTACCTTTTCCTCTTAGTCCTTGCCATTATGTCAGTACCACACAAACTTCATATTATTATTACTATTTCTTTTGCTTATGACCTAATTTTAGTGTTGTAATAATATTAAAATTGTGCTCTGCTCAATATATATATATATAAATGCCGAATATTATTAACTTTATTAATTTATAATTTATTTTGGTCTTATACAATTCCACCGTCGTAACTTATTTTTGTATTTAACAGTATCTATGCCTTGGGAAAAAATAAAGTCTTCTTCTTGTAAATGTTAATGAAAATAATTTTCAGTAAATTGTCAAGTGTATTTTATGTATTTTCACGACTGTAATGGCAGGAAAATAGTTTGTATTTATATCTGTAATGAATCTCAGAACGCTCCCCTAAATCATATGTTAGTCACCATGTTTCAGAACCATAACCCAAAGCATTAATAGCAATTTTATGTAACTTCTTTCTAATAACTGATTGGCATCTTAATATTGGACCCACCAAAAATGTGTGCTTATTTATCATATATTATTTTCCTAATAAAGAGCATATGAGAAATAATAGCATGAATGACACTATGTAATCATCTACCAATTGCTCATTCACGCACATATTAATGTTTGCAATTAACTTATAAATGTATAATAATTTGTCAGTATATTAAACTATATTTTATTGTGTAACTTATTTGAGTAGTTCGAATTCCTCTTTTCTCCACTTCCAAAAGTACAGCTATGCTTATATATATATTTTAGTTTAGTCGTAGTTAATAGATATCTCATTGTTTTGCTCAGCTTTGCTAGTCGGCCAGATTAAAATTAATTCTCATGTGACATCACTATTATGTTATTCATTAGGTGTTTGATCTGGGGCTTAGAGAGTGGGTTCAAATTCAGGCTGGTCCCTGACCTAAATCTCGGGCTTGACTGTGTTTGAAGTACATTTTGGGAGTTCCAGTTCATGTTAGATGGATAAACATGTTTTGACCGGTACAATATCTAAAAACTTTTAAAAGTGATGCATTTCCAAAAAAAATGCCATTATTGTGTAACGATCCGGAGAATAGCACTTAATGTAATCTGCACTACAGGGCGCCATCTAGGTATTTGAACCTAGAAAAATTTATAAAGTAGGCAGATATGTAAGTAAAAAAAAGTTTTTTTTTTCTTTTTTTAAATTTTGATTCCAGTCGTTAGCCCAAGTCACTAGCTCAGGGAGTAGCAGAGATTTAATAATATAATATAAGAGTATATATGAAAAAAAGAATAAAATAAGCCACTGCCAGTAATTAACATACAAACATTTATTTATGCACATATTGAAACAGTAAGATTCGTATTCGAATCTTAAGTTTCACCTTTTTCTGTCGTCTCTCACTGACCGGTCTATCCCGCCCAAATTTAAACTTTTTGATATCGAATTGTGTGTGTAACAATATTAAAAATGTATAAATATATGTAGAATTCAGCATAAACACGCACACATTTCGATCTCAAATTAAATGCAATAAATAGGGATAAAACAATATAAATTAGATTTCTTTTAGTTATATAATTTTGTATAATTTTAATCATTTATTTTGGATTATAAAGTTCGTATTTATTGCTTTGTTTAAATTTCATTTAATAATAATTCTAAAAATATCTGATGTAATATTTAATTAAAAGTTAAAATAATCTTATGTTCCCTTTTTGTTTTTGAAATTTAAAAGCATCGGTCAGTGATAGATAATAGATTAATTAAAAAAAAATTCCCCAAAATTAATTAGTAAATGTAAAATGTAAACAATAGAACGGCAGCTTTCTTTAATTAAAAACCAACAAAATGCATTGATTATCCTCAGGGCAGATTAAGTAGAACCTAAAAATATCTTAACAAAAATGTGAAAGATCAAGATAAAAAAAAAAGAGGCCATCTTTGACTTGCTGGAGACATTCACTTAAACTTTAGCTTTGCTCTCCATCACTGAGAGTCTCCAAAATATAAAATAATTTGTTCCTGCCAAGGTATGACCGAGTAAAGCACCTAGATTATTCTCCATCGGGAGATGGCCTGTCGGATGCTGAACTTTCCATTGCCCGTCATAAATTAACCATGAAGATCTGCTGCCTGAAATAAATGAGAAAGCTGCTGCTGCTGTGAAAGTAAAATGAAACGTCTAAATACAAGAAAAAATGGCCACTCATGAACTATTTGCTACTTAACCAATGGACTCGGAAAACTTCTTATAAAACAGGTACCTGTCTGTATTCAAACTCTAGAGTACTCTAATAATATGCTATAGCTCTTCTTCATAATACTTATCTAAATTATAAAATGTAAAAACTACCATATGTATAGCTAAAACTGAATCATTAACTTAATGTGTACATTTCTCTACTAATCTAGCTTACCTCATTTTATCTTGGGTGCGTATTTCTATAATCTACATTTCTATCTATAGTTATTATTTAATTATTGCATGCTCATAATTATTTCAATTTTCAAAGTTTAAATCTGTAATCGCTTAAAACAATGAATGCGTGTCAAATTTTTATTAATATTTACTTTCTTTAATAACTTAACTTTCATATAAATCGACACGCATTCAATGCTTCATTTATTGTAATGCAGGGGTCTACAACTTCGCAAATGGCTGACGTATTAGTTATAATAATTCCCAATTTATATAAATGTTTTGTATTTACTAAATCATCATGAATAATTCCAGAAAATTACATTTCTTTGAGAGTCGCCAATGTTCTTTAATAAATGTTGATAATGTAGGACCAAGTTAGAAATCTGTTGAAATCTCATCATAATCATTTATACAGTATACATGTGTTACGTTTTAGAGACGCGGTGATCTATTCCACCGTAAATATTCCGGATTCTTCAGGGTTGAAATTAACACCCGTCGTCCTACACAAGTGGACATAATAAATGCTCCTGTAGGATTTAACCTGTCATGCAGCCAGCTGGCAAATTGCGACACATACCGCTTGTCCCTGGCTATGCTTATGTGACACCTTACTTCGTCAGGCTGCGGCAGAGACCAGTCCGACAGTTTTATAAACTCATTCGCGGCATTGCAGTTTCAATATACTGCCACTCCATATCACCTTTCTAAAGCGTACCACGTGTTCCTTTGCTCAATTCTATTATTCTATATATCACTCCGCCTCTGCATTATCTGCATAATTCACTCTCAAATAAATGTTTGCCCTTAGTTATAAATAAATATTTTAATTAAATAAATATATGTCTGCCATTACTCTTATAACCCATACTTTAGACTCTTGCATTGCAAAGGTATAAATCCCTCCAGGAATGCATTAGAAATACTTACTCGAGAATTTTAGGTAGCTAGATTACGCCTTCAAATAAGTAAATTCCTTTTGTAAACATTTCAGTATCGGAAATACCACTACTGAAATTCTCAATATAAAATAATGTCTAAATAAATAAATGTATTCTTTAAAATATAGTCATGTCGCACATTCCGCTACCGAAGCTTTAAATCCACAAAATATTATTAGATTGTTTTATTAAAATGTATTAATAAATAATTTTAAACTATACGTCTGCAGTTATGTTTCATTTATTCGATACCCATTCTATATAATATTTCCTCGATTATGTAAATATGAATGTTTAATTAATATTAGTTTGGTTATTGGCTAACTCGAGAATAAAATCATGAGTCTCTTGCATATCCCTGACCACCGTGCCTAAGGAAATATTTACTAATGTTGCATCAGATGCGTTGTTTCATGGATTGTATTGTGGAACCGATAAACTGTGTTCGAACTCAGTACCACGAGTGGCTTCGCTACTCGATGGTGCTACTGTTCTGTATGGTGGTCGAATTCTGCACTATGTTTACGAGTCACACGTTTTCTGACCGTTACAATATATATAAGATTTAAAATTATTTTAGTATTAGTTTTACATTTTAACATTTAACATTATTTTTAACTTTACCTTAGATTTTAATTTGCATTTTAATTTCTATTATATTATAAGTTTACATTTTAATTAAGTTCACACAGATGGGATTATAAAAGCTTGTTTTAATATGTTGCTATAGATCGGTTACATAGATTTCAACTGTCAAAAACATTTCAAAATAAACATAAACGATCAAAATACAAAATTATTGATTACTGACAATTGCATAGGGAAATATAAGAAACCCTCTAGTATTCAGCATAAGATACTTGCATTGTCACCAATAACTTAAAAGACATCCGAATAAATACATTTTAAATACTCCCCGTAAGGTATCATTATTTATCGAATGTCTATATATTTTGATCAAATATGAAAACCCGAAACACAATTCATCGTTAACCAATCCATGCAAGCATCTATAAACAACTTAAATTTAATGCATTTTTATTTAGGGTCGAGTATGAATAGACTACATAGATTTGCACTTGAAAATAAAATATTATATCCCTATTTAACCTTAGGCTAAAATTCGCATCAATTCATCTGATACATCGATGTATTCAATGTAATACGGAATACGCAGCACCAAAAAAATTAAGAAAAGGCATTGACTCTCATCAGATAAGAATATTACATCTATCTAACGAGAAGAACAATAAAAAAAAACTCCATAGAAAGGAACTGCGTTTTCTGTCTTATAATTTCTTCCATAGGCAAACGGGTGAGTGTGGCATATATATAAACGATTCTGCCAGTAGTGAATCTCCGACTACATCTACTAACTACATCAATATATCCAATCCATTGACCCAATCTAACAATGAAACAAATAACCTAAGATTACCCTCCCCTAATATAACTTTACAAATCTATACAGCCATTCATGCCCGACTTAAGTTTAACATTTATATAATTTAACTTAACGGAAAACAGAAATCATAATAAAACTTAAAGAACAAAATTAAATAAATGGAAATGATTTTAAATAAATAAATAAAAAATACATCAAATAACATTATTAATAAATTAAGTTGGTCAGATAGGATAATATTGCAATCATTTAAATATGGAAAATTTTAATTTAATGTTCATTATTTATAAAGTTCTTACGGTCTTAAACAGTTCATATTTATCCATTGCTTGCCATGAACGTGAATTCCCACGCCGTCCTCAAAAGATTGGTATCCATTTAGCCATTGTTTATTTATTTATTCGGAGGTCTTTTAGTTTAGTTGGTCCACAATGTAGAAAACGATAGTTCATTTCTCTTTCTTTCTTTGGCAAAACTGAAGGGATTGAATCGTGCGTCTCTTCAATCCCTTCTCCCGCACCTCCACACTAACACCTATCTGTCACATTGTAATAATCATAATCCCTCCCTAATAATTTCCAAACTTGTCCTCTTATATTACTTTGAAAGATTGACTTAACATTACATCATCGATGTGATGATCCTTTTCATTGAGGTCCGATTTCCCAATGGATTTATTTCATTTGCTAAAAGTTTCTATTATTTTCCTATCTGACCGATGTTTTTACATTTAAATGCCCAAGGCTGGTTTACATTTGACTAATTAAATTTATCATTTCCATTTCTGATTAATTAACCTGTTTTCCAAATCAAAGATATATTTAAAGATAAATTTAAAGATATAATTTTATCTCCAAATTTTTTTAAAATTTAGTTTTAAAATACTTTTTCTTTAATAAAGTTTTATTTTAATAATTTTTCATTATCTGTGCGATTTAGTATATACGAGTTTAAGATGATATTTAATTTCAATTTTTAATTCTTAAAGAAAATTTTTTAAAGCGAACTTTTTAATTTACTTTCATGTTTAATAAATAAATAAAAAAACAATGTAACGAACGTCTGTGCTCGTTACAATTGGTAAAAATTTCTAAAAATGGATTAACTACATTTTTGTGACACTTACCATTAAATATTGAACAGGGAATCAGTTATTTGAATGTCTTCTACATGAGCTCATAATGGATACTGGCTCAATAAAAGAAAAAAATAGAAAGCACAGAAAAAGCTAGTGTGGAGACGTTAATGAATCCAAAAGATTGCACTGATAATGAAAGACACATTTTGACACTTCTTTCATGGATTTCTCATTTGTGAGCATCATTTGTCATTCCATCATCATGACATCACACATAAGGAAATACACATTTTCACACTTCTAAAAACAGATTACTTTCTTTCAATTGTGAACACTGACCATCATTCCAAGAGTCATTGTGGATGTGAGAAGTCTTCTATCTCCTCAACATCACAGGTTTAATACCAAAGTACCAATTTAAATTGCTCATTATAATCAGACTGTGATTAATTTAAATATAGATAATAAATTATCAATATATTTTTATCTTCCAAATCCTTTTAACATTCTTAAAAGTTTTAACTGTAAAATACATCTTAGCATTGTTTGAACTTTTTATAATCTACAGAAATGCATTAGTCAAGTTTATTCTTTCTGTATATAAAAAGAATTCAACTGTTGGTAAAAAAATTGAAAGTGAATTTTTTAAATTGAATTTTAATTAAAGCTTTTAAAAGTTTTAATGAATTTTTCCACAGAAGCACTCATTCCGTTCAATAGATGGAAGCTTTGTCCCTGATATATATATATAGGTCAAAGTAGTTTAAGCTTAAACAAAAGAAGGAGAAAGTTTATAAAATCAAAATAAAAAATAAACATATCTATAAAAGAAATACATATCATAAGATCATGTTTGAGCTGACTAAGATTGTTTTTTTTTTTTTTAAAAGTATGGGGAAAAAAAGAATTAAAGAATTTTTTATTGAAATTATATGATTTTGAAGCTTTTACTTTATTCAAGAATTATTTTGGTATTAATATAAATTAGAATGTGAGGATTGTGGGAAATAAGTTTAATACATATGTATTAAGGGTAATAATGCTCAAGAAAAATGGATTTGCAAGTAATCATCAAAAAGTCAGTCAACACTTAAACAATCCCAATATCATTAACAATAGGCAACTTCAAATTGTTGTCAAGGTAACCTCATTTTAACAATAAAGGGATTCTTTATTGTTAAAATGAGGTTACCTTGACAACAATTTGAAGTTGTTGATTGTTAATGATATTGAGACTGTCTAAGTGTTGACTGGCTTTTTGATGATGATATATATATATATATGTGTGTGTGTGTGTTGCATTTGTATTAGTCTGCATTTGAGAAATCTGCCTAGGCAGTAAAACCAGTAGTTGTGAAATTTTAATTTTACATTTTGAATAGCTTCTAAATCTGAATTGATGTAATTTGTTTATTTTACTAACTAGTTCAGCATTTGGCTTTTGTTATTTTATATATATATAATGGTAATTTCTGTTTATCCTTGCTTGAAAAAAAATTGTTTGGGACGTAATGTATCAATGTAGCTTGCCATTCTATATTGTTTGGCAAGTGTGAGTATAGTTATCACTATAATGTAAAGATCCCACATTAATATGAGTTAATCACATTCCTCTAATATAATACAGTTTTTAATATTGGTTAATGGGAGCATTTTTATAAGCTCTGGACCATGGTTTATCATTACCTTTTATATATCAGCAACAGAAACTATTTGCAAACAAATATGGCCATTTCAACTTCAAAAAAAAAAACAGATAGTAAGGGGAAATAATAATAGTATTCTAGTATTAAATTTAATAATAATTATACAAATTAATCTATGAACTGTAAATACATCCATAAACAGAACACTTATTATTCTATTTGTTTTATACTTTACAAATCTATTTTTTAACTTCTTTAGCAGCAAACATTTTTTTGAAATGCTTCAATGCTTTCAATTAAATTCCATTCCTAGTTACAACTTTTTAATGTGAGAAATCAAAATTACAGTTTTAGATTGTTTATGAGATAATTTCTATAATGCAAGTAGCAGCTACCTATCTCATAAAAATCATGTAACAGACTTTCTAAAAAAAAAGTGTGTTATGGTATATGCAACATAAAATCCTTTTTTAGAAAGTTTCCTTTAATGCAAACATGAAATTAGCATAGAGCTTAATGTTTATGTAATTAAGAGACATAAACCAACTTTCCTCAGACTATAAATAAATCATACTATATGTTAAAAAAAAGATTATTAAAAGTTATATTAACTGAAATACAGGCTTATTATATACCTGTATCAATGTATGTAATATATAGGGTATATGAGCACAGACTTTTACACGACCCACCATTCTCCTCTCTATCTCGTAACACTGATACACTTGAACACATATATGTCAAAAAGATAAATAATCACCAATATACATATTTCATGCTAAACCAGCAGCAGTTGGTCCAGATTATCATCTCTACACATATATGTAATAAGTGCTCAGATATATATTAAGATAGGCAATCTTCATACTTTAATGAACAGGCTTTAATCCACTCCACACTCCAACCTTCAACTGTCCATCCAATTGAAAATCTGAAGATGAAATGCTCAAAATCCACACTGAGGCTGAGATTCTTGTCACACCCATGTTGACCTAAAGTCAATCTGACACCTCATGTACAGGACATAATCCATTTAATACATATGTGAGGTGTGGGCAGATATCTCTACTACAACTTTATATAATTGATTATTATTTGAATAATTATAAATGCCATATATTTATCTGGGTGAAATATTGGCTTCAATCTAAATTTTCACCAGTATTAGCAAGAGTAAGCTTATAAACATCAAAAAATCAAAAAATAAGAGGTCTATTTAAATGGTCTATTCTTTTCTCAACCTTTTTAACATGCACTGCTATTTATTCATAAACTGAGGGAGTCTGGTTTGCTCCTCTTAATTAGAGTCATTCATTACATGAGTTTAATTCAATGAAGGAAGGTTTATAAAATAATAGACTTTATATTATCATCAGATGTTCCCAGCCTATGGAAAGACTGTGCTTCTTTTTAATTGGTTGCTTTAACAAACATTTTTAAAGATTTAATGTAAACAAACGATTTTAATATTATATAATAAATGTGAGAAATGTATTGGGCCTGAAAGGCATTGTTTTTGTAATATTTATTTTTAATTGGTTGATTTAACAATTTTTTTTCCTACACAGAATTACTTACATTGAATAAAACACTCACAATCAATTATTTCCTTCACATAAAATATACTTCATAAAAAAATTGCAGATTATTAAATATAAAAAAATGGATTTACTTCCTTTGTATAAAATTCTCATAATATAAATTACAGTTTAATTATTTATAGTTATTTATTTATAAAAACAAATTTAAAGCTTGTTTTTATTGTTTTTCAGTGATAAATTTGACAGTTACGGACTAACTTAAAAGTTTTTTTAATTGGTTGTGAATTTGACACATGTCAGCCCTACATACTAACATACATCCAGTTGGATTTTATATATAAGATATCCAGCAAGATGAAGAACATATTGATTGGTTTAATGATCTTACCGTATTAGAATTTTTTGGAGCATTCTTAAATATAAAAAAATTAACAAATTTATGGAAAATTAATAGTTAATTGAAGTCTCATTTCCAAACAATAAATTAGGTAAAATAATTACTCTATATATAGCAATTTAACTGCAGTAGTTATTTTCTCTGTGATAAAATACTCTATCTTTTAACTCTCTTCTTTTATAAAATAAACTTTATTAATAGAAAATTATGTATTAACATATGTATAGTTAGAAAAAGAATAATTTACATGATGTGTGATGCACAACTTATAAAAACATAATCATTACTACTAATATTTGATAGCAAATAAAAATGATTCAGTTGTTGTAGATGCTGTTTAATTTGTATGCTTCATATCATTTCAAAGTAATGTACAATTAAAAGAAAGTATTCTGCCACATTTTGCTTTGAACTTGTTATAGTAGCAGTATACCTAAGTCTGCATTTCATCTCAACATCTAAATCTGCCTTTTTACTTAAAAAGCTAAGAATAAATTTAAGTTAGCCTAAATTCATGTTAAAAATTAAAATGTGAATAATAATGGCATGAGTCTTAAATAAGTTTATTTAAAAAAACATGTAAATAGATAATAATAAAAAAATTCAAAAGTAGAAAATGATAGATAAGTAAAATATTAAAAAAAACATTTTTAAAATATTTTTTTATTTTTTAATTATAAATAAAACATATAATTTCAATTTAAATAAAATAATTTTCTTCATCAGTCTTTTTTTATTGTTCTTGTTCTCTCCACAAGAGAGTGTCTGCTGGCAATGATTTTGACAGTTCTATTTCTTTGTTTTGATTTTGGAAATAAAAACAATTTTTTGCACCTTTATTATTTTTTTCACAAAATATTTATGCAATATTAATTATTTCAGAAGAATAATTCTGATTTTAGTAGAAAATATTTATTTTTAATTAATCAAGTATGAGTTAAATCAATATTAGCAAAATTTTATCCTACAAATGTGATATTTCCATGGCCTCTAACTGGAGACCAACATATTAGGCTTAACAATAATTAATACCATTGCTCAAAAAATATAACAGAAAAGAATGAGAGGTATAAGGCTATGCAATAGGAATAAATGAAAAGAAAAGTAAAAGGGACAACAAACTCTTAAGTCCAAAAAAACAGCATAGGAATTGTTAATCCCAGATAAACAGGACTGGAAGATATAGTAATCAGCTAATTATTAAAATGTAAAAAGAGTTATTATTATATATATCACTATTTGTATTAATCTATATTCTAATGCAAAGTACTATAGGTTGACAAATGGATTGTATATTTTGGTGTATATATATATATATATATTAAATAAAGGGATTTGAACTTAGGATTTTTAGTCTATATTCATCTCCCACTCCATGTCAAACTTTTGCATGAAATACATATGTTGGGGATCATTCATCTTTTTCACATGTGTGTGGTCATGTGTGTTGGTTGTTTGAGATGGAAGGGATAATGAATATAAATTGAAAATTCTAAGTTCAAATCCTTCTATTTACTATAGTAAACATTCTGTATACTGAATAAATAATTGTGTGTATATATATATATATATATATTATATTTGCAAGTTGTGTTTTTATTAGTGCATCCTTTATATATATATGTAGATAATAATTAATAATATAGTGATTGTAACATTGTGGAAGAATGCTCTTCATATATGCATCAGAAAACTGGTGTGCTCTCCTGTCTATATTGTAGATTTAAAAATCAGAGCTCAATTTTTAATTTAGCCACAGTCAGTAATTGTTGGTTTATTTAAAGAATAAGTTCTAATAATAAGGGGATCACCTATGACATCAAACAAGCAGTGCATATACATTTTTTACTATATGTGTGATGTATATATATGTAAAATTAAAATGGAAGCAATCAAAATTTCTAGAAATTATATATATATATATATGATCAAAATTTCTAGAAATTATATATATATATATATGATATTGATATGTCATTAATTGCAAAGATTGGAATGGCCACCTATTTAATGCATTTTAATGATTTTAAGTAATTACTTACTGACATTGCTGAAAAGTAGTGCGTGAAATTTATGTGGAAACCTGATTTAAGTATGACATAAATCTTTCTGAAATTAAATCTAGAGAATACTAAAGATAGCATCTCATTTTAACAACCTCTTAATTTTAATAAAATATTAGTTTTGGAGATGTAAATCTAAATGTGCCTTAGCTTAATGTATATGAAATTTAGAGAAGTAACCAAACTTCCAGAAGCTATATACAAACAATACTCATACATCAATAAATGCAAAGAATAAAATGATCATCTATTCATTGTCCTATGGTGATTTTAAGCATAGTTTTGTCAACATTGTTGGTAATCAGAATGAAATTAGTATATTAGTATGATGAAATATGACCCTTAATAGTTTTTAAATAAATAATCAATTATACAAGGTTGGAGACAGAATCTCTCTTTTAACATCTTGATTATAATAATTAGATAAGATTTAATAAATAAACATTAAATTAAACATAGTTCAGTGTATATGGAAACAAAGGGAGTTACACTCCCTCAAGCTCTCAATCAAGCTAAAAGTTGCTAAAGATTTTTCTTTCATATTAATTAGTAAAGGACTGAGTTTTTTTAAATTGATAAATCAGAGATTTGCTATGATGGTATTCAAAACAGTAAATAGATTTTATAAATCATCATTTGAATTGACAAAGATACTTAAATACAAAAACTATAAAGGTCTCTCATAAGTAATACCATTTTTTTTAATTAAAAAAAAATTAATACAGCTGTGAAAAAAAAATTAAGACACTCTAAATTGTAAAATAATAGCCTCAAGACTTTAAGAGAGAGAATTGGGATTTCTTCTATAGACCTTCATCTTCTATGTATGTCATGCTACCATTGCTTCAATCTATACTGTGATAAGAAGCTCTGGTCTACAGTTGATATTTGTCAGTGTATTTAATTCTATTTTACACTTAATTTTAATTCATCAAGGAAATTGTTTATTGAGATATTGTTTATCAATATCATTGTTGGTTACTTTTTATATTATATTGCAAAGTAAATACAATATTGTTATCTTGAAAGTTTGCGATGATGGTAATTTAGTTTTATTTATATATGGAACTATTTCAATCATCTAATATTAAATATTGAATGTTTTTAGAAAAATTTTACTTTATTTAAATATTCCAATTACATTCAGCTGTTAATAATAATACACAGGTTAGTATATGCACAATGCTACAAGAGCTATTGCCCTCTCTTCTTCAAATGTTACTGGCCTGACCAGTGACAGTATTAGCATGGAAATCGAACCTGGACCTGATGACTCAGTTTTAAGGTAATAGATTTAACCAACTGAGTCATCAGGTCCAGGTTTGATATTCGTGCTAGTACTGTCACTGGTCAGTCCAGAAACACCTGAAGAAGTCAGGAGAATATTTCTTGTAGCATTGTGCATATACTAACCTGTGTACTATTAACTAACAGTTGAATGTAATTGGAATATTTAAATATAGTTCAATTTTTCTAAAGACATTCAATATTTAATATTAGATAATGGAAATAGTCTAATATATAACTAAAGTGAATATTGTTTATTGCTAATATTAACTATTATAAGTAGAAAAGTTTTATGTTAAATTCATAATCATTGGAATATTTAGCTGTTATTTCTATACGATTTATATCCATTGAGAAAACTTTTATTAATAAATTGTTGTTTGTTGAATTGGTTTGTATTAAGTTTAAGGGTATCTAAGAAAAGCTCTAATATAGTTGCAAGTTAATAAAGTAACCTGAATTTAGGAACATTCAGATGACATCTAGTAATTTATATGTTGACAAGTTTATATTTTGATAGGACAATTAGATCATCTTATATAAACTCAATTTGCTTTATCCTTACTTATTATTAGTTTTGATATCTTTTTTGTTGTTGCTGCTGTTTCACATTGGTATATCATACTATAATTTATCAATTAAGATAAAATACAGTGATCAAATAGTCTGTTGTTTGGAAGTTTACAAGTTTGTTTAAATAATTCTTTGGAGTTTGTGAATTATTTTAATAATGTATTCAGATCGGTTTGCTTCATGAATGGGTTTACGTTCTTAGCATTACTTATTTGACTAGTCATAAAATTATTTATTGGCTCATTGAAATTACTAGAATAACATATATAAATATACTATGAGACATATAAACATGTAGATGTACATATATATTATAAAACCACAAATGTGTATACAAATAATATAACCAAAATATGTTAAATTACACATGTATATTTAACAATGTTGGTTAATGAAACCACCCAGCCATTCATATTAATGCATAGAGAAATCTACAAAACAGCAGTAAAACCTATCTGGTCATCATATTTCATGGTAGTGAAACAATCAGACTATTGTAACAAAATAAAATAACAAATAAAACATATAAAAGGTCCTTAGTTTATACATGCAAACATTTAGAATGTTTAACCAAGAAAAGGGAATATTATAATTTGCTAAGCATGCTTTCGGCATTAATGATCAGAATCATAGCATTCATATTTAGCCACAGGAAGCAAATACTGATAAAGATAATAACTTGTTTAATACTAAATTTGATATTACTTTGAATCTGATTAATTTGATGTCTCCTAATGCTACTCATTTCTTTATTTCTAAAGATGTTTTGAATAATAAATGTAATTAAAACATTTTATTTCTATAAGTAAAGTATGTACATATATATTTGTGGCTATAACCTTAATACTATGCACCTTGAGTGTTCAATTTGCCACTAGAGGAACCTCTGCAAATCTTCACAAAAAATTATGACTTTATAAAGATAAGAGTGGCCACACTCTCATGTAATGGAAAATGGAGAAATATTTTATATTGTAATGTTAAATTTTTTTTTTTAAATCTGATGTTAAATTCATTGCTTCTAAAATATTATTTGTCTATTTCTTAAAATTTTAAAGACATTTCCAATAAAAAATGTTTTTTTTTTTTTTTTGCCATAAACATAATTTAAATTTAAAGTCAGACATATGACAAACTAATTGCAAATTTTGAATCTCAATTTAGTTTTGTTTAATCATCTATTGAAGGTTAAATTGCTTATGATTATGCATGTATTTAATTATTGTTTTGTTATTTTTAAAATTGGGTGGATTGGTCACATATATTATTCAATTGTTTGTTTCTTTTAAAAGAAAACAATTTTTTGAGATTAGCACTGATTAAAGTTAGAAATTTTGAAGAAACAATAAATGAATAGTTTCAATAAAAATATTACAAATAATGGATAGTAATACAAAATAAAATAGGAATGTTTAGAATAAAATAGTAAATAAAATGATCATATGGCAAACTGTTAAGATCATGAGATGTCCAAGAATATGAGTAAATATATGAGAAAGTCAGATGATAATGTTGCTGTATTAAGCTTCCTAACTAATAGATAAAAGGATGCTATAACTACATTAAACAGAAGTCTTTAAAATAAATAGACACTGATCTGATATTATCTCTGTATAACTATGCAAGAAAATTTAATTTTAGTTCCAAATCTTAATGTTTTTATTTAATTTTAGGCTATTAGCTTTATTAAAAGAAAAGAAAAAAGATGGCTGCTAAATACATATGTTAGTTCTAGCTTTGAGTCCTAGGTCTTCTCTGAAAAAGATTAAAACTATAAATTAATCTAGTGATATGGACAACATAACATGTACTATCTGGTGTACATAGATGAATCAAGTATACAATGCATGGATCTAGAATAATATAAAATACTGTCCTTGGGAGCATATAAATATGCATAAGAGAAGGTCATGTGATATTGTAGTTTGTATAAATTACTGACCAAAGTCTTGTACATTATGGTTCAAGCACTAAAAACATGCTTAATGTAATGATATTTGATCTACAGTTGTAAATCACATCTGTGGATATTATAACGGGGATAAGAGGAGAATTTGTGGCCTACTCTCCAGACCAGGGGGGGATCAAAAAAAAATTAATAAAGAAAAATAATTAAAAATTCAATTTTAAAGGTGTTCTCAGTTAGGATAAAAATCCTATAAAAGGGATTGCATTTGTTAATCTCTCCCTCTTTCTTAATTTATACAACCCATCAACTTAGATAATCAAAGATTGAAATAACTTGAGATCCTGCTGAATCTCACTGCACTCATTAAAATACGTATACGACAGCCAATCAGAATGTCATCATAGCCATCCAAACAACAAACATTCTGATTGGCTGTCATATATGTATTTTAATGAGTGCAGTGAAATTCAGCAGGATCTCAAGTTATTTTAATTTTCAACTATCTGCGCTTCGCAAATTAAAATATTATTTACATAATCAAAGATTCAAAATTGATATGAATATTTATTAAAAAATATCAATTTTATATCATCAAATAAACTAAAAATATAACAATTTAATATTTAATTCAATACTTAAGAATCTAAAGGTGCTAATTTGACTCCTATGCTAATATTTTTACTGATCAGGCCAGCAACACCTGAAGAAGAGCAGAGAATAATAGCACTTAAAACATTGTGCTATCTACTACCTATGTTGTCTACTTGTGTGTTATTACTAACAGTTGTTTGTATATGAAATTCTAGACATTTAACATTTAATGATAGATGATAGAAATAGTCCAACATATATCATATGAACTTATACAAGTATCACGAATTAAAAATTATATTTATATATGACATAAGCATGTATGGAAGTTCCTGGCTTCCTAATGTGACAATGAAATGAATGGTAGCTTAAAAAACAATGGACATCTAAGTATACACTGAACAAACTAAAGTTTCATTAATATAATATTAACAATGATAATTAACTTTAGTTTAACAATTAATAAACAATTATTAATAGCAAATAAATGAAAACTCACAATTTCCCTGAATTTTTTAAAACTAATTTTGATAAATTGGATATTCAATGGTTCTAAAAACTCTTATCAGTACAGATGTACTTGAAACCCCAAGTTAGGTCAATTCCAGAAACCTGAGATGTCTGGAAATCCTATATATCAATTATTATTAGGAGCAAATTGTAGAATAAAGTAAATGGTTTACATTTTGATAAGAAGTTGAACATTTTCAGAAAGAAAAGTTTGCACCAGAATATGTTAGAAGACAGGATTTGAAGATGTTAAATTAACAAACTAAAGATCTAGTATGTTATATAGATCAGTACATGTATAATTCATGGAGCAGTTTCTACTGCAATCACAAAACTCATCTCATTTTTATTTTACTCTTAAGTTTGGGCTTATTGAATCAAGTAATAGTGAATAAATCAGTGGTACTGCTACTATATTTACTGTAAAATATTTAGGCAAATTAAACTTTTCAAGTAACATGTGGGAATTTCTTTTTAAAATATTCTCATTTTAAGGCAGAAATAATATTTTGATTTATTTGGTAAACCCAAACATATTTATAAATTTTATGTTTTTAAGAATACTAGGTATTGCTGTTGTTATTTTGACTATCATCATTGATAATTAATAAGTTTAGTATAGAGAAAACACAGATCATCATTTAAAAAAAGTTAACAGGATATAAAAAACAATACATATATTAAATAGGTCAATGTTGGACGAGATGACATTTGCTACAGGTTGTTCGTTTGTCACATTGTAAGAGTTTTAACATTTTTTCGTTATTTTATTTTCTAGCTTAAAATAGATACTTATTTATCAACCAACTACCAATGACTTTTATTCATTATGTTGGTTGTGGATTAAAATCAAATCCTAATCTGGATGTGATCTGAAAATGATTTTTATGTAACACCTGTTGTGCCATTAATTTCTCTAGAAATAAAAGAAATTACATAAAGGAGTTGCCAATTTCTATTTTTTTTTTCACAGTAGCTCATCCATGGCCAATCACTAAACCATCTATCATTGATTGGCAAATGGGTATTTAGCTATTCGTAGCTAGGAAAAACAAATAGAAAACTGCTCAAAACGATTATCATCTAGAAGTTAGCAAGCCTAGTCAATAATGCCCTGTAATTAGTGAGGATTTTATAATGCACAGGACTATTTACTAGAGAAGCCGCTTTACCTATTGCTAAAGTTATAGCACAGAGAGCAAAATTATAAGAAAAGTAAATTCATTTCTATCCTGCATGGCTTAATGCTGTAATAAAGTGCTGAGGTCAACTGTTAGATTCTGGAGCTTTGAAATTGCAACTGCTTTATCACTTACAGTACTTGAAATTTTTACTAACTATAGAATCATTAATCATTCGATTATTAATAATTTATTTCTAAAAATTTGCACTTTAAGTTTTATTTGACTAATTACTGTTAAAATTAACGTGCAGTTGTGTACAATTTATTTATTTATTTCTAGTTTAGCTATTGCCACCTTTACAATACATGTAGTGTAGTGGTTAATTTGTTGATCTATTAGGCTCAAACAGGGTTTAAATCTGGGTGGAGCTTAATTTTGTTTTCAAGTACTTACTGATAGTCAATCTAGTTAGCTATTAATTATCGGTTAGTAAATAGGTATCTTAAATTATTCTTAACTAAACTGTAAATCATGAGGGGGGGGGGCATACCTAACCTTTGACTAGACGGGTAAGTACTTTCTTCTCCCGCATTATTTTTTATGAAGAAAATTTCTGGAAATGCGCTTATCTTGCAATGACTGTTAAAAGCTGCTTTGAGTTATTTTGGCGTGTCTGTTTCACCTAATATTACATGGGTTAACCAATAGCAGCAAAGTATGATTTGAAATCAGATTTTTGTTTAAAATTAATATCCCAGCTCGTAGACGAATCGTCATATATTTGTAATTCATGTAAACTGAAAATCCAGCTATGCTCCGCAATCTTTATATTATAGTTCAATTATAAAAGAAGATATATAAATAGGACATATGTGTTGTGATCTCAGAAACAAATATGATATTATTATTATAACAAGATCGTGATCTTAAAGCTGATTAAGTATAAGATGATGTGAGGCGTCTATATTCGAATAGGTGCCACCGAGTTTCAAACGGAAGTTCTATTTCTTAATTATATTTCAACAGATGGGAAGTCGTAGATTCTTCGATGAAATAATAATTTAATTATCATTATTATTTTTTTTATTTACTTTTAATATTTTTTGCCCTTAGCAAACGCCAGTTTTAAAATGGGTCATGTAATGATAATAAAAAATATGCGCTTCTGGTAATTTTCGTTTGATTTATAGAGTGCTCGTGTTTGGGATTGCGTTATAACTTTACAAGAAATGGTTTTGTAATACATCTTTTAATATTTATTAGCTTTATTCTAGTTTCTACCCTCTCCCCTTTCTAATGTTTTTACGTCGATACCGAGTAATTAATAGCTTTATATAACATTTTTTCTGGTTTAATCAGGTTTAAGGCGAGAATTAAAAAAAAATAACGAGTCATTAGGAAAATCGAACGATTTAGATATTTTTGATCACGTTCGGATGGGATATTAGCCAATAATCTATGCGCTCCCACCTCTCTTTCATGTATGACAATTTAGTTTAGCTGGAAACTATTTAGTTTAGCTTTTAAAAAAAAACCTGCTTAATAATATAGCGGGAGATGGGTATTATGAGTAGAAACAGGCTCAATTATTTTAATATAAATTTAGAAAAAAATAAAAAATGTTACGAAAATATTTAATGTGATATGAGATTAAGGAAGTAACTGGTTTTCGGCGCGCTCGCCACTTGATTCTAAAAATAACTATTCAAGTATGAAAATAATTCAACTTAAGTTAGTTAAAATATTAATATAAAATAAATTCTCAGTCGAGTCAAAAAACTCAACATGATAATACATATGGATAAAATAATATAAACAATATAATTTCAAAAACCAAAATGAGAGCATTAATTAATTTAACGTGGTAGTTTTGTTTCGTTCTTATTAAAAAATTCTTTCAGAAATATGAATTAGATATAATGGTAGTTTTGTTTCGTTCTTATTAAAAAATTCTTTCAGAAATATGAATTAGATATGTCTTAGAAAAATTTTATGCTTTTAAATTTATCAATACGCATACACATATTGAAAATATTCGTTAACACGTCTTTAAAACCTGCAAATTATGCAATATATTATCCTGCATGGTTTAATTCAACGGAAACATGGCACACAAGCCCATGGAACACGAATCAAATGGCATTTTCCAGGTTCAAATATCCAAATCATTTGATATGTTTTATTCATGTACTATTTTATAACCTTCTAAGGTCAATATTTTAATGCATTACATCTAACAATGTTGGTTAATCAAACTGCAAACAAATATATAAATGAATAGATATCCAATCATCCATATCTATGTATAGAGAAAACCAACAATCATTTTATCAGTATTAGTATTTCATTTACGAATAGAGATCTCATTAGGTAATTCCGGAAATTAACATTAATTCTTTCCCATGCATCAATATGTTAACTTTTCATATTTAAATCAGAAATGTATGATTTTATTCAAGTGAGAGCCAGAGAGGAAGAGAAATTCTTAAAAAATGCATATATACATATATGTCACAAATTACACATAGTATACTAGGGATTGTTACCAATGAAACTAATTATTTGTATAATGATTATTAGATGCAATAATTAAAATTAAAAATGTATAAATCTACTTAAGAAGACATTTATGAGGGACATGCTAATTTCCATGGTTACCTAATGAGGTTCCTGTCTGAAATAAAATTCTGTAAAATAATGAAATGACACTTGTTTTTTTCTATGCATTGGTATGAACGACTAGCTAATTATTTATTTTATGCTTGCATGTAATTCAATTAAGTAATTTTATGCATGGTTTGGCTTGTTTCTTGAATATATTATTTATACCTGTGTTTGTGTACAATAATTAACACGTGACTCTTTCCTAAATCATTCTATATATCTGAGATGGATTGATCTTATGGCACACAACATAGTGTATATATATAATATTTAAATACAAGGTATACTTTATATACCTGTACAAGGTATACTTTATATATCTGGAGTTTAGATATAATATAGGGGACGTGAACACAAACTTTCAAGCTCATTTTAGCTATCTACTTTATCTCATACAACCAATACCCATGACCACACACATGAAAAAGATAAATGATCTTCAATATACATATTTCATGCTGAACCAGCCCTCATCAGTTGGTCCAGATCATCATTTGCCACACATATATATAATCAGTGCTCGGTTTATATTAAGATAGTAAATTTTCAAACTTTAATGGACAAGCTTCAATCTATTCCACCCTCAAGGATAACAATTTTTTCAAACTTTTATGGTCAGACTTCAATCTACTCCACCCTTCAAAAAGTTGGAGCCTGTCCATTAAAGTTTGAAAATTTGACATCTTAATATAAACCAAGCACTGATTATATATTTGCATGGGAGAGTGCTGGTTCAACCCAAAATATGCAGATTGGAGATCATTTATCTTTTTCATGTGTGGTCTCATGTATCAGTTTTATGAGATAGAATAGATAGATGAAGGTAGGTTAAAAGTCTGTGTTCAAATCCCCTATATTATATCAAAAGTTTGGATATATAAAGTATATTTGTATTTAAATATTACAGATTCTGTCTGTAACCTCCCCATCCCTCATCTGTGTAATTGAATGAACAACATCCTATATATGAGAGATCAGAGTGTCTTAAAGTCAATATGGACATGACAATAATATTGGCATCAGCAAGGTATTTAAGCTTTCTATTAACAGATTTTCAATGGTATGAATGGCTTAAAAGTTGCAGTGTGAAGTAGATTGAAACCTGTCCATTAAAGTTTGAAAATTCGCCTATCTTGATATAAACAGATCACTGATTATATATATGTGTGGGAGATAATGATCTGAACCATCTGATGAATGCTAGTTCAGCATAAAATATGTATATTGGAGATCATTTATCTTTTTTATGTGTGTGGTGATGTGTATCAGTTGTATGAGACAGAAGAGGGCTTGAAAGTCTGTGTTCAAATTTCCTACATTGTATGTATATTTATATAAAACTTAAAAAGATAATAGAAATGGACTTAGTCAAAATTAACAAATTAATTATTTAAAGTCTAGATGAACTGAAATATTAATTAAATAATAATATTAAATGATATTTATGAACTACTGTAAATTATTTAAAATTAAATATAAATATTTTAGAAACTTATTTCCAAATTTGATAAAAATCTTAAATTTTGACATGATAAAGAAAACTTTTCATTAAAACAAATATAATTTTATTTTTATAATGCACATTTATTATTGAGTTTTTATATATATGTCAAAGTGTTGACCGGGAAGTGAATCCGGGCCAGCTGCTTGGAAAGCAGCTATGCTAACTGCTAGGCCATCGATGCTTGACTCTAATGTTTTTACTTAAAGAACTCAATTGTTAAAATATTTTTTTAAATTAAAAAAAATGGAGCAATAGTAATTTAATTATCTTGTTTTTATTAATCAAGAAGAAAGAGATATAATAGATAACTATAAATAGTGTGATTAGTTTAACAATTAGGTTGTTGTAAAGTGAGTTATAAAGTTATCAAACAAAAGAGATGTTTTCTAGTTTCTATATTAGTTGAGCTTCCATTTCTGAAAAAATAATATGGGAAAGCTTCTCAATGATTAGTCCAATATATAGGGAGTTGATAGTGCTTGCATAACTGATATTGGATAAAATTATAAAAGCTGAATTGAATTGACAACTTCCAGTGTCTATCTCATATATTGCCTTCATTCCTGTTACCAATATTTTATTTATACACATGCTGATTTATATATGCATGGAAATACAGATGAAAGATATCTATTACCAATTGTGTGTGTATTTATATATATAAGGTAAAACATATATAATAATCAAAATACTCTGGAATAAATTCTACAATATTCAATATGTCAATATAAAAAAGTAAATAATATCTATAGCCATCTTACAGCAGTGTATGTCATTCTGAGTAATGGTTAAAAACTACTGAAGATGGTATACACTGCTGAAAGCTGGCTGCAGCTATTTTTTTTTTTATATTGGCATATTGAATATTGTAGAATTTATTCAAGAATATTTTCATTATGTATATATATATATATATGTACTGTCCATGCATGAAACCTATTTTATTAATAAATGTATGAAAGCAAAGATAAAAATTAACTATTTAGAAAAAATATGTATTACCCATACTAGTTAAATATAATATTAAAGAATAATAAAAAAATCTATTCCATTGCAGTTCTTTCACTTTAAATTGTTTTTAAAGAAAGGGAAATATTTCTTACAATATCTGGAAGTAAACAAATTTTGAAAAAAATTAAAACAGCTGGCTGAAAACATAGTTAATATTGAAACAGTAAGATTCGTATTCGAATCTTAAGTTTCACCTTTTTCTGTCGTCTCTCACTGACCGGTCTATCCCGCCCAAATTTAAACTTTTTGATATCGAATTGTGTATGTAACAATATTAAAAATGTATAAATATATGTAGAATTCAGCATAAACATGCACACATTTCGATCTCAAATTAAGCGCAATAAATAGGGATAAAATAATATAATTTAGATCTCTTTTAGTTATATAATTTTGTATAATTTTAATCATTTATTTTGGATTATAAAGTTCGTATTTATTGCTTTGTTTAAATTTCATTTAATAATAATTCTAAAAATATCTGATGTAATATTTAATTAAAAGTTAAAATAATCTTATGTTCCCTTTTTGTTTTTGAAATTTAAAAGCATCAGTCAGTGATAGATAATAGATTAATTAAAGAAAAATTCCCCAAAATTAATTAGTAAATGTAAAATGTAAACAATAGAACGGCAGCTTTCTTTAATTAAAAACCAACTAATGCATTGATTATCCTCAGGGCAGATTAAGTAGAACCTAAAAATATCTTAACAAAAATGTGAAAGATCAAGATAAGAAAAGAGGCCATCTTAGACTTGCTGGAGACATTCACTTAAACTTTAGCTTTGCTCTCGATCACTGAGAGTCTCCAAAATATAAAAATAATTTGTTCCTGCCAAGGTATGACCGAGTAAAGCACCTAGATTATTCTCCATCGGGAGATGGCCTATCGGATGCTGAACTTTCCATTGCCCGTCATAAATTCACCATGAAGATCTGCTGCCTGAAATAAATGAAAAAGCTGCTGCTGCTGTGAAATTCAATGAAATATCTAAATACAAGAAAGACTTGCCACTCGTGAACTTTTTGCTGCTAAACCAATGGAATCAGAAAACTTCTTATAAAACAGGTACCTGTCTGTGTTCAAACTCTAGAGTACTCTAATAATATGCTATAGCTCTTCTTCATACTACTTATCTAAATTATAAAATGTAAAAACTACCATATGTATAACTAAAACTGAATAATTAACTTAATGTGTAAATTTCTCTAATAATCTAGCTTACCTCACTGTAGCTTTCTTGGGTACGTATTTCTATAATCTACATTTTTATCTATAGTTATTATTTAATTATTGCATGCTCATAATTGTCTCAAATTTCAAAGTTTAAATCTATGATCGCTTAAAACAATGAATGCGTGTCCAATTTTCATTAATATTTACTTTCCTAAATAACTTTACTTTCATATAAATTGACATGCATTCAGTGCATCATTATTGTAATGCAGGGTCTACTACTTCGCAAATGGCTAGCATATTAGTTATAATAACTCCCAGTTTATATATATATTGTATTTATTAACTTTAATGAATAATTCTAGAAAATCCCATTTCTTTGAGAGTCGCCAGAGATCTTGAGTAAATGTTGGTAATGTAGGGCCAAGTCAGAAATCTATTTAAATCTCATCATAACCGTTTATACTTATACATGTGTTACGTTTTAAAGACGCAATGATCTATTCCACCGTAAATATTCTGGATTCTCCAGGGTTGAAATTAACCCCAGTCGTCCTACACAAGCGGACATAATAAATGCTCCCATAGGATTTGACCTGTCATGCAGCCAGCTGGCAAATTGTGCCACATACCGCTTGTCCCTGGTTATGCTTATGTTACACCTTACTTCGTCGGGCCGCGGCAGAGACCAGCCTGACATTCTTATAAACCCATTCGCGGCATTGCAGTTTCAATATACTGCCATTCCATATCACCTTTCTAAAGTGTACCACATGTTCCTTTACTTAATTTTATTATTCTATATATCACTCCGCCTCTGCATTATCTTTGTAATTCACTCTCAAATAAATGTTTGCCCTTAGTCATAAAATAAACATTTAAATTAAATTAATATATGTCCGCCGCTGCTCTTAAATCTTACTTTAGACTCTTGCATTGCAAAGGTATAAATTTCCCAAGACATGCATTAGAAACACTTACTCGAGAATTTTAGGTAGCTAGATTACGCAAACAAATAAATGTATTCTTTTTGTAAACACTACAGTATCGGAAATACCGCTACTGACATCCTCAATATAAAATAATGTCTAAATAAATAAATGTATTCTTTATAATATAATCATATCGAAAATTCCGCTACTGAAGCTTTGAATCCCTAAAAAAATCTTATTAGTAAATGATTTTATTAAAATGTATTAATAAATAATTTTAAACTATATGTCTGCAGTTACGTTTCATTTATTCGATACCCATTATATATAATATTTCCTCGATTATGTAAATATGAATGTTTAATTAATATTAGTTTGATTATTGGCTAACTCGAGAATAAAATCATGAATCTCTTGCATATCCCTGACCACTGTGCCTAAGGAAATATTTACTAATGCCGCATCAGATGCGTTGTTTCATGGATTGTATTGTGGAACCGATAAACTATGTTCGAACTCAGTACCATGGGTGGCTTCGCTACTCGATGGTGCTGCTGTTCTGTATGGTGGTCGAATTCTGCACTATGTTTACGAGTCACACGTTTTCTGACCGTTACAATATGCAGAAATTAATTAATTAATTTTTTTATTAAGGAAATATTTATTGGAATACAGATTTTACAGATTACATTAGATTACAGCTCTATTCATTTACATTCATTTTAGTCTTTGTTTACATTGATTGAATTCAACTTGAATTTGCGTCTCTCTAATATTTTGTGTAGATTTATGTTACATCTTGGTCTTTGGTTACACCGCGTCAAATCAAGCAGCCGTTTTTCATTTGGTGGTAGGTTTTATCTGTTTTGTGTTATTTTTGTTCTTTCCCCTTTTCATCATTCTTCCTGTCATCACTTTTTTCATCTACATACCTTCTTCTTTCTTGTCTCTTCTAGTTTCAGTTGACAAATCATTTTATAACTTAGATGTCAGTTTAAGAGGTTTGATTGTCGGCTCATCCAGAGCGATCTGTTTCTATGTGTCTGCATACAGTCTGTGGGATGTTATAAGATAGTCTCTGATTTTCAGACCACAAAGTTGTTTCTTGATGACTTGCCTTGGGTTTGCTGAGTTGTCTCGAAAAACACTGTGACACCTGGTCAGCCACTTTGCAAAGAGAATCATGATTGCCATTCAGATTATAGCAAATTCTCCAGTTCTCAGTGCCCCACTGATGTCCAGTGTCTGAGAGTATCCCGACCTAATACTAGATATCAGTCTCATCTCCATATCTCTTGAGTTTTGAGCAACAGGAGATAAGATGATCAACATCCTCCTCCTCCTGGTTGCACAGATGGCAGAAATGCTCTTAAATCCCTTATGATCTACCAAGAAGTGATATGTCAGAAGAGTGTCCAGACTGAATTTGATAATAAAATTTACTAGCCTGATGTCCAATGACAAGTGTTTGGATTTTTTTATCAATGATTTTAAGGTTGGTTTTGTGCCTGACTGGGTTATTCTGCTGACTGAGATGCATAAGTTTGTAAGCATCCCAGTACCTAATCTTTCTATCAAAAAGATCTTCTTTGGCAGTTATGAGCCTTGCTACGTGATCCTCCATTTCTGCTAACCACCTGTTCTTCTTAGGCAGCAGAGTGTCAGTGGGTTTGACTGAAAGGGAAGGTTGGCTTCTACCTTCTAGATCGTTAGATACCCTCAGAATAGCTATCATCCTCTGCATAAATAGCAGCTGAAGGTCATGTAGACCAAGACCACTTAAGTCCTTGGGTTTTCTCATTCTATTGAGGCCTATACAAACAATTCTACCAGGTGATGATTTCCATAACACTTTTGTTCACTGTGACCCTATTTTATTTTGGAATGTCTTGGTCAGCCTGATAAACAGTAGATAATGTGCAATTCTAGAGAAGACCAGCATATTCAACAGTGTCACCTTGCCTGGAAGTGACAGGGAGATTGAGGATAAGATGCCAGCCACCTTGCTGGTCCTTTCTAGTAACATGGATTCTATCTGATGTCTCATTGCTGACCATGACATCACCACTGGCAGCCCCAGAAAATTTTGGGGTGTGCCTGTGAAGTTAGATGTAATGGTTTTGCCACTGCAGGCCTTCCAGATTGCTGTTTTTGCTGGATTCACTTTCAGGTGGTACTTGATGGCTCACTGTTCTAGAAGCAAGTGTATCTAGGAAAGATGCTTCACAGATGGGAGGATGATGGTTACATCATCTACATATGATATATGGTGAATCACCTCCCCCAGTGCTGGGACAAATACTCCAGGCAGTCTTTTCTCCATGTCTTTCAAGAAGAGGTCAATATATGTTATGAAACACAGGGTGCTTAGTGCTGACCCCTGTGGTATGGATATGCGTGGCTGGAATCCAGGGGCAAGATAGCCATCTAAAGATACATACAAATTCCTGTTGAGGAGTAAATTAGCGATGATGTTAATGTAGACCAATGGAACTCCATAGCACCAGAGGACTGTGAAGAGTTGAGCTGGCACCACAGAGTAAAAGGCTGCTGCAAAGTCCAACTGGACAATCACTGGTAATGATTTTCTTTTTTCCCTGATGTAATCTAGCATTACCATGAATTTGTGAACAGCATCTCCAGTGGAATGACCTTTGCAGCCAAATTGATGCCTGCAGCCAAATTGATGCCTGGAAATTTTTTCAAGCAGCTGCTGCTGAATCTTGTCTTTTATTATTGATTTGGCAGCTTTAATCAAGAGTGGTGTCATAGAGATTGGATTCAAGTTTGCAAAATCAGGTGGGTTTGATTGTTTTTTGAGGAAGATATAAGTCAGGGATGGGCCGGTACTTCCCTGCCAGTACATCAATTAGCCCCTGTACCACAGGCGCAGTGAACCTGCATAGGTGGACCAAGACAAAACTTGGGATCCCATGCAGGCTAGGATGTGTTTTTTCAGGGTAATCCAGCAGCTTCTGCATAATGAGATCTTGTGAAAATCCATGATCACCCACCTCTTCTTCCTCCCATCAGAAGTCTCCTATGCTGAATGTCTCACATTGTAGCTTATCCTTAAAATGCATGTAAATTTTGTGTAACATTGCTTCCCCTGTGTAGCTGTATTTGTTTATCATTATCATGGAGGGCATGGGTCTTTTTCTGGCACCAATTGCCCACCGGAGATCACTTTGTATCCAGTTATGCTGTGCTGCCAGATGTACTTTGGTCCTCTTTACCACTATGTATTGTGCCAGCACCCTCTGTCTTTTTCTATATTGACCTTTTAGACTCATGATCTCCCTGACCCTAGCTCCCATGGCTGAGAGCTGAGGAACCTGGTTCCCTATTGTGTCCAATTCCTTGAGTAGCCTGTTTGGACCTTTGGTGTGTGCAGTAAAGGTGTTGATTAGACCACTCAGCACACCCACAAAGGCTGACCAGGCATGGTGGATTTGTGGTAGTGACAGAAGGCCTATTTTATGAAACAGAATATAGGCCTCAGAGAAAATCCACTCAGGTGTGTTGGCTTTGTTTAGCATTCTGATGGTTTTAGACTGTTGAAGTGTAGTTAAAGGCACCTGGTTTAGGTTGGGAGATATCAACAAGTGATCAGAATATGGTATTAATTGGAATGAAGCATGTAGGATGTGATGAAGTTCTGAACTATAGAACACCAAATCTATAAGTGAGCAATACTGCCGAGTGTAGAAGGAATAGGAGTTTTCTGGGAAGCATCCCTCCCCACTCAGCAGCACATGATTGATCAAGTGCAAAAATTTGTGTGAATTTACTGTAGGCCATGTTGAAATCACCAAACAATATGATTGGTGACATTGTTGATGCCACAATGGAATTGATTTTGTTAATTAATGATATTGCTGCTTCGGTGCCTCTTCTCGAGTAAGCATAGGCTAGGATCAGGGTGAATTTCCCGATAGTTATTTCTGTGATAATTAGTTCATTATCCATGAGGTGTGTTCTGGTACTATTTATTTTTAGTTTTTTATTGATTAGAATTGCTACACCCGACTGGGCAGTGTCTCCAGGTAAATATTGAACGACTCCAAATTGGCTGAGGGTGTCATTGATCTTGGTGTTAGAGTTCCAATGCAGATTTGTCTTACCTAGGCACAGTATGTCCAGGCGAGATTGATCTAGCCATCTTTTAAGAGCAAATAGCCTTGCTAAGGAATTTAAACCCTTGTCATTTACATCTCCAATTTTCAATGACATTTATAATGATAACGTGATAGAGGCTAACATGTTAATCGAAAAGGAGGTCATTCAGTGTGACAGTGTGCTCACTGGAACCTGATGAGTTCTCCCATTTAAGCTGAAGATCTGGATGTGTCGTTCTGCCTAGTTGGTGATCAACTGCCAACAGGCACCAGTCTGGATCATCTGCTATTGGCTCACTATTCCCATCACACTTCTCTTTTGTTGCAGTTGTTGGTGTTAAGGTGTTAGTTCTTGACTCCCTTTTGTATTTTTTTGTCAAATTTGATTTTTTTGTAGTTTGGGTGTGGTCATAGTGGGACTTGCCAGACTATTAATAGAATCTGAATCTGATAGCGAGCTTGCAGTTTCATCAGATTGCGATGTGATCTTCAGCCTTACGCTTTAACACTCCCTCTGTAGATTGAATATGAGGGACCATTATTTTAGCTTGATCTGGTATTATTTGGCTCATCTCATGATCATTGTTCATCAGAACTGTTTTATTCTTTTTATCTGTTAAATTTTTGGATGTGCAAGGTGTGTTTGACTCTATTTCTATCAATGTTATTTCTTCATTTTCTTGAGCTATCTTATCTTTATATCCCATTCTTCTTGTGGTTTGACCTTTTCTTTCTACCCTGGATGATCTGCCAGATTGGTCATTTTCATACTTGGTTTGTTGTGCTGTGTTCTTATCTTCTGGTTCTATCATACACTTGTATGTTCTTGTATTTCTCAATAACCTTTTGAAGCATGTACTGACCAGGTGGTTGTGGTCACCACATGCAAAACATTGTGGCTTTATGCCCCTAATATATATATATATATATATATATATATATATATATATATATATATATATATATATATATATATATATATATATATATATATATATATATCAGCTCTTCCGATAAATAATGTTTTATTTATGCTAAAGACTTGTGATTACCATTTAAGGGTAATAATAACTTGATTTGTAAGGTAAAGATAATTAAAATTTTAACTAAAATATTTGCATATTAGAATGAATGTGGATATGCCTTTATTATATATACATTCAGTATTTAATTATTTATATTTTGTCAGGATAATTTTATCCTGACTAGTCAAGAAAGTAGCAATAACATTTGGATTAGTTTGTATTACCAAACATGCATGTGTGTATGCTTAAATATAACTGTTATAATCCATTTATTTACATATCTTTGCAAATTTTATTGTTTTGTTTTTCAGTTTATTGAAATTCCTTTTAATGTTTGTAAATATTCAAAATCAGAATATATTTGTAATGTAATGTAATGTGTTCATCAGACTTTTTTATTATTATTATTTATATTTCTAATTAACAAATTAATTTGTTTTTCCTGTGAACTTGTTTTATATTAGAATACATTCAATATTATATATTTTCTTTTATTCCCAGACACTAAGATCCTTGTAATCCCATAGCTAGTTCTGGACAAAACTAATCTGTGCAAACATATATATGGTTCTCTATAAAAAGATTTAGATAGTGCTAATATGATAATAAAGGCCCACTCTATTAATGTTTAGGTTTTATATTGTAATATTTGATGCACTATGTTTTAGATAGTAATTCACTATAGAAAGTATTCATTCTTTCCTCACAAATGCTGTTAAACAGTGGTATAAGATGGCCACTCTTATTTCCCTGATGGGTTTGTGTACTGATGATGATCAGCATGGATGTAATCCCAGAATTTTTGTTATTATTAATTGAATAATTATTTTAGCACTTAGTGTGTGCATGCAGAAAACATATTGGTGAAGCTTTGTTATGATATTACCCCTCAAGATCGGCATTGGCTTCTATAAGGTGTTTGTCCAAAAATTTATAATGATGATATTTTAATAGTAATTATATATTGGATTATTTCTAACATCTAATATTAATTGTTAAATGGTTTTAGAAAAATTTAAACTTATCAAACATATTCAATTTTTAGTAATAGCACACAGATTAGAATACAACACAAAGTGCTATCATTCTCTTTTGTTCTCCAGGTATTACTGGCCTGACCAGTAACAGTATTAACATGGGAATCAAACCTGGGAATCCTAACCTTTACAAATCCTAATCTTGGAATGCTGAAAAACAGAAACTGTATTTTCAAAATACCATGTGAATATTAAAAGTTGCATATTGCTGAAACCAGTTGCCTCCTGACAGTTTCTACAAATGATTAAAAGGGAATTACATTGAGATGCAAAAGTTAACTATACATAACATATAAACAGGGTCTGATTAAGAGTACCTCTAGGTGCCTTAAAGGATAGGATATTTGTTCATCAAAGCCTAGGTATTGTTTTCAATACAGGAAATCTTTACTATCTTTATCTCTTTTTTGCAGTCATTTTAATTAGGGAAGAGCCAACTGCTTTGAGCCTCTCATCATCTATCACCTCCCTACCTTAATTATGATAGTGTGATTGTGTGTTTACACAATCACATTTTAATTCTTTTATTACACATGCAGCATTGTCTAATTCCAATTTTCTTTTCATTTTTTGTATAACCCTCAAAAATTAAGAAAGGAATAATGAGAGAGGTTTATTAGTGTCACAGCACTTAGTTATGATCTTTTCTTGAAGTTGTACAATCACTAATGAATTGGTTTGTGAATGGATTGGAGATAGGAAATTTTATTTGGCAAATAATATATGTTTAGGCAGTCTATTTAAAGATTCTCATGTCTAACATAGAAATGTAAAATACCTGGAAAATGTGGTCTTAGAATAGCTTGTCTCATATAATTTGTTAAGGTTATTGTTTTTGGCAGATTATTCATTAAAGCAACAGAAATCATTATTAATATTACCAATAATAGTAGTATTTCAATAAGCTATGAGAATAAAAAAGCTATGTATTATAAATCTAACTCTTTTTTAAATATAGATACATGAAATATGTGCACAAACTTTTCAAGATCAGAATAGAGTATAGCTCTGATGAGCTATCAAGACATAAGATCAAGATGGCTGTTTTTACTGAAACTTATTTTTTGGAGAAAGAAATTTAATAAAACAGATAAATAGCTATAAACTTTTTTTGAAATATTAGACCAATTAGAGAAAGGAGAATCCAAGGTGTTGAATTTTCTGAAAGTCTAATTTAATAATTTTTATTTTTACAATTCCTCGAAGTATCAACTTAACTTGCACAAAAGTGACAATTCTCATTTTATTAGTACATATGATTCAACATTGGTGAACTTTAATGTGGGTATTAGTCCAAATAGCAGGTAACAGTCAAATGCTGTTGAAAGTAATAGTATTGGTGTGGCATTTAAATGGACTGGTATTATAGGCTTTTTGCATGTCACATCTATCACTAAAACTTAAAAAGAAAAATTGCTAGAAAGAAACATGAATGCATCCACATTCATAATAAGGGTCTTTAATAGATTATATTATAATTAGGAGACAGAATATAATAAAAATATATATTACATGCGCAGTTGATGACAAATTAAAGATTACTAAATATTAAGATAAATTGCATTAAAAACTAGATTTAATTCTTATAGTAACACGAAAATTGATATTCCTTTTTAGAACTGTCTACTATACATAGTACATTTCAACAATTACTAAACATTAAAATTTCTAATTTGAACACTCAGGGCTACATATTACTGATGTGAATGATTATTTTAAGAGATGTGTTAGAGATACAACTAAATCAATTATTAGGGTCATGAGAAAAAGAATCACAGCTGATTTTTTTGACAATAAACTTATTATTAATGATTTGATTAAAATGAAATATGGTACTCTCTGATTGGCAGAATAATGAATTAAATGTGGAGCTTTATAATAAATATCTAATAGAGGAATTTAAAGGCAGAATTTCAATGACTGAGTAGAAGGCTTAAAAATGATTAGTAGATTAGAAGAGACCACTGATCATGGTCACATGAGATCTATGTTTGTTACATTGAAGATAATATATTTACCTGATTAATAATATCTTTATTGGATGATAACAAAGGTATTTCCATTATCTTTTAAATAATTGTCAAGAATTGAGATGATCATATTTAATGATATATCCAGTTTGTCTACCCATTTAAATTTTAGGCAAAGATATACAACTTGGTGTATCAAATCAGCTCTTTGTAATCTAATTTACTGGTGAAATATCTAAAAGAAATTTTTAAATGGATTGATAGTTTGTTCGCATCAAAAATATTGTAGTATTTTAGGAATATATGGATACATGAAATAGTGATTTCTGATTTTAATGATACTTCTATTGTTCCAATTTTTAAAAATAAAGAAAGTAGATGAGTACGACAATTACTAGATAATATCATTATTAACCACTATAGCAGGGTTGGGCAATTGTTTTGGCTCGAGGGCCACAGAGATTGGTGGAGGGCTGCATCGGGGGCCACTTTGTAAAAGTGAAGGTTAGCGGAGGGCCGCATCTTTTTTATGATGCAATAAACACACTGCTTTATTCACTGTATTACCAAAGAAATATTTGTTTGTCCATTCTTCATTAAATACATGACATTCATCACCGATTTTTTTGGAGGGTTCATGGTTTCACTAAAGTTGGAAATGTATATATTTGCTAATGCAAAGACAAAATTGAAATTAACTAGATCAACTGGAAAAGAAAGCCCTGCACATAGTATCTACTCTGTGCATGTGTATTGATGTGGCCATCTTAGTGGAAAATAATAGATGAATCTTTGGTCATCCACAGGAAGGAAATCTCAGTTCAAGATGTATTTTTCTGATTGTCTTGGAGGTCCACAACTCTTAGAGGGCTGCATGTGGCCCTCGGGCTGCTATTTGCCCACCCTGCACTATAGCAAAGATAATTTCAAAGACTTCATTGAATAGATTGCTTCCAATCATAAATGACTAGTTACGAGAGATTCCACATGGCCTTAGAGAACCAAAAAGCACTATAGTCATTATTTTAGCATCAGAAATAAATGAGAAAATTATATATTGTTTATTTTTTGATTTGGTTGAAACATTTGACTCAATTTATCAAAAAAATCTATGGCATTATTTGAAATTAGTTGGTTGTCCATTAACATTTATTTATATTATACAATTTCTACATAATGGGATAAAAGAAAATGTTATTACTATAAGTGAAAAAGTGGAGGCATTTAAAACAAAACCTAGTGGTCAATAAGGATTTATATTTGCTTTGTCATTGGTTTCAATTTTTATGATCTTTGTCTTTGGAACTGTTTATAAATGCTTAATGAAACAGAATGAAAATAAAAACTTTCATTTTCTTGGATTCTGGATTCAATTGTGCTAATTTTTTCCATGTGTCATAGCATTGGCCAGGAGGTGAACCCACAACAACCATCTGCAACCAACTGCTTGCTTGCAAGGGGGCTGCGCTGACCTTTTGCCTAACAACCCTTGACAAAGATCGATTGTGTTAATTTTGCAATTCAAAAATCAATTTACAGAATGATTTAAATGTTTTGATTGCAAAATATAAAAGCATTGGTTTAATAATTAATGTTTAAAAAATGCACATTCTTTATCAGCCAGTCATGAAAGAAAAATTCTCAGAAACGTTCAGTTTGGATGATTATTAACTTGAGAATGTAAACCAGTTTATATACCTTGATAGTTTCATAAGTAGAAAAGTGGAATTAGATGATGACGTATGACACACATTCCAATGTGTTGCTGCTTTTAACAAGTTAAAAAAAGAGTATTTAATCACTGGAAAATAAGTACTGCAATTAAAATAGCTATATGGAAAGCTGTTATTTTATCCAAATTATTGTTTGAAAATGAGACTTAGATCTATACTTATTGATGAAGTATAAAGGCATTAAAGCAGTTTCATTAAAGGATGTTCCACAACATTTTTTTACAAAAAAGACAATATCAAACAATATATACTTACAACAGGCAAAACTCTCTATACGTATTGCCACTCAGTGCAATCCAGAGCAATCAATGGATGCCAAAAGGCTTGTGCATAAAATCACCATCTAGTGCCTACTCATCCAATATTCCCAGACTAGTTTCTGGCTTGTGGCCTTCATCAGTGAGGAGCCTTGGATCTGAGAGCACTGCACCTGGATCTTAGGATCTAATGCAACCCTCCCACCTTTTATCTCTACTTAACTACAAAACTATAAGTCTTACACTGATGAAGGACATAAGCCAGAAACTAGCCTGGGGATATTGGATGAGTAGGCACTAGATAGGGATTTTATGCACAAACTTTCTGGCATCCATTGATTATTCTGACTTTCACTGAGTGGCAATATGTGTAGAGAGTTTTGCCTGTTTTAATAACAGTTATAAGCAAGCATAAGAAATGGTGATCATGTGACATATATTCTTACAACTTGATGGATGTGACATTTAATATTACATTATAATGCTATCACACCTCTATTGGATTAGACATTGTAAAATAAATGAATGACACAAGATGTAATATGATATATTATGATGAACTTTTTTTTTTCATGTGTCAAGGCATTGGTCTGGAAGTGAACCCGGGACAACTGCTCATAAGGCAGCTGTACTAACTACTTGACCACCAAAACTTGACTATTATGGTAAACTAAAGCATGTTTTATAAGAGAGACATTATTTACACTATAAGAATTACCTCTAAGGCATTCTAAATTAGGGCAATGTCAATTGTGTCTATTGGAAAGATATGGCAGAGAATGTAATATAGTGAAAAACTTCAATTAGATATGATGTTGAACTATTTCAGAAAGATCATTCTTCTGCAGAAGAAATTAAAAGTTGGAATTGCAAAGTATCAAATAAACAGAAAAAGGGACCGCCATATGCTTTAATTTAACATATTAGCATTTCACAGATTGGTTTATATAATCATAACAAAACTAATTTCTAGAATTCACTCTTTTTATTTTTATTTTTTATGGGGATGGTAATGATATACTCATTTATGAGTGATTATTGCTGCCAAAATCAATCTACTTTTGAATTCATAAAAAATAAAGCAATCCCTTATTTATCATAGGAGCCAATATGGATGAAGTTCTTTGCTTTACTTTTACCAAAGCAAATAAAAAAACTACTACCAAACCTATCAAATCATGATTCCTGTTTTAAGTTGAAGCTATAATACATTCTTGTTTAGCACTAGGTATTATTTCAAAGATTTCAGATTTTTCATTATGATAAATGACTTTCATTTTATATTATCAAATAGAAGCTGTTTATAAATACATTTCTGTAGCTAATCATCTGTTTTCAAACATTGTCATAAATTTTTTTCTATTAACTGAGTCAAATGCTTTGATCAAATCAATAAAAGGAATTTATTAATGGCAAAGATTTTATATTTCTCCACTAAAAAAAAACATGTCTATAGTATCTTTGATTTTCTAAAGAAATTTGAGTCTCTGACGACTAAATAAATTCAATAAATCTATTAAAATTGTATTGGATGACAATATAACATTCCATGATAGTTATTTCAGTCTTTTCTAACTTTTTCATTTGCTTTAGAAACTGATACTATAGAATGACTTTTAAAAATTGGTGGCATTAGTTTATTGATCCATATATATTTTTAAAATGTTTCAGTACTTTAGAAGCTAAAATGTCCTGATATATTTATTAATTTTTTCTCCCTTGATTCTTTAAAAGTGCTCTGAATTTCAGAATAAATAGAGAAAACTTCTTGTAGTGACAAAATGTGTGCCTTATATATTACTTTTATCAATTAGAGCAGGACATTTGATTGGTTTGTTTGAAAATAGATAGTTGTTCATGGAAGTTGATTTTTATCCCTAAGAGTTCCATTGCTATTGATTTAATTTAATATTTGGGTTAATGAAGAAATAACTTAAAATTCATATTGTTTATCTTCCATTGTAAAACATTTACTCTATATGGCATTTCTGTACTTTAAACCTGAATACATGATGAGCTATCGTTTATGATGTTTTGGAGCAGATTATAATTATTACTATCTGTTTTAATGGCCCATATTCACCATGTAATGATTGACAGTTACATAGATTATACCATCTTGTCTGTGGTCAGCCATCTGGTCTTAAACAAATAAAATTGTAAATTAAGGTCACAGTGTGATTTTAAGAAACAGTTGTCGAAAGAATAGTTATAAATCATAAATGAAGACTTGGGAATGCCGTTTTAAAATTCAGTAATTAAGGAAAATAATAGTAAATTAAAATAACAGTACAGTTATTTAGGTAACTTGATGTACCTTCAAGTAATGCTGTGATTAGCCTTCACCATGTACTCTGAGGTACGACCGGATTATGTGGTAATAACTTTGTATTGCATCATAAACTTAGACTGTTACAATCTGGGGTAAGGGCTTTTCGGTTACAATATTTCCAGTATTTTATATACCATGTATATATTGCTTACATCTTATTAAGCAAATAACTACAGACCTCATTTTATACCTGTAAATGAAATTGTAACCTTAATTATAGAGGCAATAATACCAATAAATATCAATTAACACAATGTTCTAAATGGTTTGTTGCAGTGGTAAGTAAAAAAACTCTGAAGCTCAAGATTTTTAAATCAAAGCCCAGTTCTGTCTCTTCTGCTTTTTGAATATCTTACGAATTCCGGATCAATACCCCAATCGAATTTTTTATTTATTAACATAATTGGTAGCTGTTTAATAATATGTTTTGCATATATTTTATGTCAGAGTGAAATATTCCTAAAATGTCTAAAAATGTTACCTTTTATATATAAATAATTTTAACATATATATATTTATAAGAACTATAACTCAACTCGCATCTCGCGAAATAAAATGATTTTCAAATCTTTTCGAATATGACACAACCACTCACTCTGACCTCGTGATGTGATGACATTTTACATCAAAACTGTGGGTTTTTTTTTTCCATCAAAGAATTTAATATCTCGCTGAAAATTTATTTTTTACTTCAACTGATATCATTTTCCTATCCGAAGCAAAGAAAAGGTTCTAATATTTCAAAGAGTAAAAAATAAACTCAATTTTATGTACTTAAAAACTATTTCAAATAATAGAAATGAATTGCAATTGCGTTTGTCTTAATTTTTAAATAATATTTTAAAGTTGCTTCTATTTTATAGCAAACAGTCAGCAACGTGTTTATTATTCATCACTTTATACGGATCTATTTTTAGATTTATATATATTTATTTGTTTATACATCTCTTTTTAATCTTTAAATAAATAATGAATAATATGGAGGGACAAGCTATCCACTATTCTTCTACAAAATAACAATTAAGGAGAAGGTTATAATGATCTATCTCATTAACTGGTGATTGATGAACACGTGTATGGTATTCTTTCTTATTTTTCTTTTTAATTAATATTAATTGGTGATCCATTCTCTGACCAATAATTAATTACCTGGCTAGAAAATTCCAGTTTTTCCACACACACATGCAATACTCATCATTATTTATATATCATCATCATCGTGAATCATTATCAATCCACTGCAGGATGAAGGTCTCTCCAAATTCAATGCATCTTCACCGATATTTAGCTTCTTTTCTCCACATCACCCCTGCACACTTTTTTATTTCATCCATCCATCTCACATGTGGTCTCCTTCTGGATCTTTTAAAATCTTTTGGAATCCAGTTTAAGATTCCAATTGTCCATTTATTACCAGCTTTTCTAGCAATATGTTCAGCTCAACTTTATTTCAGTCATTTAATTTTTTCAATGAGGTCAGTAACATCTGTTTGTTCTCTTACCCATATATTGCATTTTCGATCTCTTCTTGTTACTCCCAACATGTATCCCTCCATATTTCTTTGAGTTGTCTGAAATCTCTGTATTGCTTTTCTATTAAGTGTCCAAGTCTCAGATCCATAAGTAAGAACTGGTAAAAACACATTTATTAAAAACCCTCTATTTCAAACACAGGCATATTTCTTTTAGTATCAAATTATTTCTACCAAAAGCACTCCAACCAAGTTTAATTCTATGATTAATTTCATCTATTATGTTTCCAGCTGTATTAATAATCTGATCAAGGTATTTGTAATTGTTAGCTTCTTCTAATTCATCATAATCAATCTTTATTTTCATATTTTGAGATAATCCATTGAACATTATTTTAATCTTTTTAACATTTATCTTTAGTTCTACTTTCCTACTTCCATCTGATAACTCCTGCAGCATTTGCTGCAGCTCTAAAGCATTATTTGCAAAAACAAGTACATCATTTGCAAAATCTAAATAACTTAAATAACCTCCATTTACTTTCCCTCCTTTAGATTCCCATTTTAATCCACAAAATAGTTTGTGCAGCACTGCTGTAAAAAATTTGAAGATATGGAGTCACCCTGTCTTACACCCTTCTCAATGTTGACTTTTCTAGTATCACTATGTAATCTAATTGTTGCTGTTGCATTTTTATAAATATTCTTTAAAATATGACAATATCCTGGATCTGTACCTTGATGATCCAATGCTTTAATCACTGAAGAAATGTTTATAGAATCAAATGCCTTTTATAATCTACAAATCTGAAGCATAATGGCAACACATTTATTTATCCTTTCTATAACTTCTCTCAATACCCGAATATTATCTACTATACCAAAACCACTTTTAAATTCACCTTGTTCTCTTGGTTGGTGGAAATTCAATGTTCTGTGTATATATAATATTCAAGATATATGTGAGGTTTAAACACCCAAAAGTTTTAAAACAAAGCTATCAATTACCCAGCCAAACAATAGATGGCACTGGAGAAGAATAAAAGAATGTACTACTGCTTGTAATGTAAATAATAAAGAGTAAAAGATTAAATGTTTTGTTTAAAATACATCTCATTATAAGTATGATTATATCTACAATTAGATGTTATTAGGTATAAATATGATCTTGCCAAAATGTTTAAATAGTATTCACATAAAATAATTTTTAGAATAAAGAAGCATGACATATTGGCAATCATGTTTGACAGTTGGCAGGATATCATCTAATTATTATTTTTTTAATAATCATTATGCATAAATTATTTTAGTACTCTTTTTTCCTTTATCACAGCTATGCCATCTGTTGTAAGCTTTAATAACCAATAGATGCCTGATGATATTGGTTTAATAAATCCTTATCCAGTGTTATTCTATCCAATATCCCTAGTCTAGTTTCAAGCTTTTTGGTAGTGAAAGTTTGCAATAAGTGGCATAACTGTGATTAAAAAAAACATCTTACTGAAACAGCATTGTATAAGTTAAAGTCATGTGATAGAGTCATGTGATAAATTATTTTAGTAATTAGAAGCAGTGTAAATGATGAATTATCTGGCAATATGACATGCAGCCTGAAATTTATTGCAAATTTATTATGCAAGTAACACCATCATTTTTACATTATGCAATTTATATTGGAAAGCAGTAGTTTCATTTATGAAGTTCGTAACAAATTATTTGGATAGGCATTAGAGCATTCTGGTAGAGTTAATTTGTTTCAGTATAGTAATATGTTTTAAATACAATTCTTTGTAATATCCAAAAGTTCAGACAATCTTTCCAGAAACTGTATTTTTGCATATATAGTGTATGCAGACATCATATTTGAGACATGTTGAATCATTAGGAATCTGCTTTGCATAATGATGCTTTAGCTTTATTACACAGCAATAAATTTATCTCCTTTGAACCTTAACTATTTGTAAATCTATAACAATTAAAATTACAAGAACCTTAGAGAATAAGAATACAGAAAAAACAATTTCAACTAATGTCAGTAATTTCATGCTTATATTATTTATCAAAAAATGTTTTATGAATTCAAATTTATCAATTCCAGATAGTAGTTTTTAATTAAACTTAACATTTTTATCGTCTTTTAAATATTAAATAATTACATGTTTTAAAGCTGACCCAAAAAATTAGCTATTTATAAATCTATAACAATTAATATATACTTATGCACAGGGGCCCCTAGTTTTATTTATTTTTTAAATTATTTCAGTAAAAATATTTTTTATTTTCTAAATATATATATATAATAGATTGAGTTTCTACCATTAATATATTTAATGTAAAAAAAAAATGCTACAATAGAGTTTATGTTGTAATATTTAGTAATAATGTTATGGATGGCCATTTTAATTTACAATGTGTTTTGAAATAATATTTCTTACTAAAATGATTGATGATGCCACCCGACCATAACATCAGTATGAACTATAAATGGATGAACCTAATATATAGAAATCATTATGGATTTCATGGAATACAACACATAGTAGTGTGTGTGTGCAGTCACACACACACACACACACACACATATATATATATATATATATATATATATATATATATATATATAAAGATGAAGGGAAAAGGAGAAACAAACAGTCAAACTTTTTTGTACCTATTTTCTACAGCACACTGGAATAACAGTAAAGTAAATAATTTTGAATTTAAATTTTTTTATAAATTAAACATGTAAAAAAAGGTCTAATTAATATTTTATTAATTATGATTTTGAAATTAAAACAAGCATGTTTTTTGTTACATAGATATCCTGGTAATTATAAAATTTCACTATCTATTTTAGAAATCTTTTTTACGTAATGCTTCAATATCATATTTTGATAAAATTCCACTAAATGGGTTTTTAAAGTATTAAAGTGATTTGAAAAGAGTCATTAACTTTTTTAAACCAATATATAAAAATCCTTGTTAACTAATGTATTTTTCCCCACACCCTAACTATAAAATGGTTGAAAAAAGATTAGACAGTAATTCTTAAGTGTTCTGGGTATTTCTTAAAAGCTCCAAGAGTTGGATAGATTGTGGCAGAAATTACCATAAAAATATAACTGAAGGCAAGGAGGGAAATTCCAGCAGCTGCTGCTTCACAGTTCACTATGGTGGAGTTTGAATTCCTATAGAAGAGAAGGGTCAACTTGCAGTGTTTCATAGCTCTAATGTGGACAAACCAGTTAACCTGCCTGAAGTCTATCCAATCCTAAAATAAATGGGGCCAATTGAATGTCAAAAGTACTTGAATTATAACTTTCCCAATGATGATTATAAGCCAGCCTGTTTACTCAGAGTCCATCAGCTTGTTAAAGAATTAATTTATACATATGCTAATTTATCCTATGGAGAGAAGCAAAAATAAACATATATATATATATAAAGCAGCACTGGTGAGGAGTGATATATATATATATATATATATATATATATATATATATATATATATATATATATATATATATATATATATATATATATATAAAGAAATATTATTTTAAATCATTTATTGAAAAAAATAACATTTAAAACGTTTGTTTGAATTAAAAATCTAAAAGTAAAGAATTGATTCATACACTCCAAAAGTATTTCTAGATCGGAAAACAAAGAAATTTTCCAGGGTATTTTTTTAAAGATGTTTATAATTAATCAATAGTAAACCAGTCAAAAATGTGATATTATTTTTTTTTAAAAAAAAAAAACTTTTATGAAGAGCTATCATAGAATTCAATAACTGACTTGTATTATTTTATATACACACACACATGTATGTGTGAATTTTATATATATTTTCAATATGGAATTAATTGTGAAAAATATATTTTTTAATAATTTTATTATTTTGATAAATTAAAATATCATATGATATAAACATCATTGTGCACATATATTTCCATGCGCACACACATATATGTTAAATCAGTCATTAATTATGTATTATAAAAATGAATTTTATTTATAGGTTTATGACAATTCAAGTATGTAAATAAATTATTATGCCACCCATCTGTGTGCAGATGTATATGTTTATATAAACCATTTTATGAAGTATTTGTAAATCAAAATGTGATAGCTCATTTTTTTTATTATTTTTTGACAATTCAAATATGTTCATAAATTATACTGGATATCTGTGTGCTGATATCATTATGGGTCAAGTAGACATATGTTAAAATTAATAATTTTTATTTTTATATGACAATTGAAGTATCATCATAAATTATACTGCATGACGGTATGCATATATCAGTGCATGTCAGGCAGACACATATATGGAAAAATTAATCATTTTGATTATATGGCAATTCAAATATGTTCATAAATAGTATGCACATCTGTGTGCTGATAGCAATGTGTGTCAGGTAGACATATATATGTTAAAATTAATCTTTCTTTTTTGTTAAATTACAATTCAAATGTTCATTTTACATTATACTGCACATCTATGCTCTGATATATAGGTGCTTTATGTAAACCTATTGGAACATATGGGTAAATCACAATGCAATAGCATATTCTATTCTTATATTAATCAAAATCAGAAGACTTAATTTATATATGTAGAGCCATATTCAGTAGATCTTAAATTCATTTTTTATTGTTGTCAATAAACTGATATTTCATTGTTAAAATTATTCTGGTGCCTAATGCATAATGGTCTGTTATATAAAAAGAATTATATTGTGTTTATGGGCATCCAGTTGATGATGATGATTCTCAATTGGTGCAAAGTGGATATCCTTTAAAGTCCATGCACTACATTTTATTTAGTTTAGTATTCATTTAGAAATTAAGTTTATAATTGGCCACTACATTGTTGATGATGATCAGCATATTTTTTAATATCCCAGCATTATTGTCTCCACTGTTATATATTTGGATAGTTTAGCACTTACATTTGTGCATTCAAATTAATGTTTAAATAATCTGCACCGAGCTGGCAAGGACTAAATAGTTAGCCTGGTTTATAATAGACCCATTGCAAATCCAGTCACCAGATTGACTGTTGATTTATTTTATTGTTAATCACTCATAATGATGACTATTACTTACACTTATTTATAGTGCTGGTGAACTAAAATTTATAGTTAAGTATGCTTATACTTAATATAATTAGCTATGCTGATCTCTCATAAAGATCTCATGATCTTCATTTATGTTAAATTTATTTCATGTATATTATTTTTATATTAAATATAATTTGTTATTTTAAATTTATGTTTAAACCTTTAAATTTTGAGTCATTGACTTGAATTGGTAATTGGAATTGATGGGGATGAGTGCCTTCACCCCAGATTAACATCAAGATTGTTCATACCATTACAATATATATATATATGGGGCATATGACTTACATTTAGAAACTAGCTAATTTGATAATTTATGATATATATAACATCGATGAAGCAATATCTTTTAGTCATAAATAAAATAATTTTAACAATAGAAAATATTTAATGATATCAAAAAAGAAAGCATTTTAATAAATACATTAATATTTAACACTAACTTTTAAAAATATTTTATGACATGATGGTTAATGCAACTAACAACCACATTCCATGACTAATGGCTTGGATTCTGTCTTAATAAACTATGGAAATTTTTTTAGGTTATAAGCAGACTTAGAAATTTAATTTCAGGTAGCCATATTACAGATAACTCAGCTAGTCATTAACTAGTTAAAAGCTCTCTTTTTATTACCATTAGATAATAAAGATCTCAGATTAATCTAGATTTGTCAGATTTAGCTAATCCACTGAGTGTTGAAACAAACCTACAATTATAATACAATCTGCTTTTATCGTTGGTCTAGAAATAGTCATACTCTTATAAATTTTGAAATGACACTAATTAATACTTAAATAATATATTTTGTTAACAGCATAATGAAACAATTATTTTAAATTGAAAAAATTCTAAAATATGCTTTTCCAATCACGACAAAAGTATTTGATGCTGATAAATATAACAAGAGACAATGAGAAAGTAAATGTACAATTATGAATAACTATTTAAAAAATTATTTATATAAAAATTAAAAATGTCTCTCCTTTCAATGGGTTCACCTTTATTATCAAGTCATAAGTTTAGACTAAGAACAGGCTGTTATATTTTGTTCAATGAAGGATTATACAATTTCAATATTTATATAAATAGTAAAGCACTCTACCTATTATTCTAACTTTGTGCAATTCTGTGCACACTTCTGAATTTAATTTTGTTGGAAAACACAGTGATAAAATAGATTAATTTTCATAAAGACTTGAAATAACATCACACTTCTAGGAATTTTTGTATTCTCACACTCTTAGCAATGAGGTCTATTTATTAATCAAGAATTTCTGGATCTTCCTGTATTTAAATTATTTCACCACTTTACTATGATTATATCTTAAGTTTTACCATAAATCCTAAAATTGGTAAACTTTTCTGACTGCTCTAAGAATTTGATGAGATTTAAAGCTGGCATGGAGTTTTGAAATTAATAAATATATAACTTTTCAACTGAGCATGCTCTCTGACATTTAGCTTGGTATTAAAATGATAAACATGAATTGAAGATTAACTTGTCATTTCTTATGCCCAATTGTTATAGGATCCCTTCCCTTTTCAAAAAGCAAATGATATGATTATTATTATTATTTATATTGAGAAATCAAATAATGAATGAAGTGGAGTGTTTCCTGTTGGCAGACTTGTGACAATAATTAATAATATGTAAAAACCTCATTCAAAATAAATGGTATGCTATATAAATTAAAAATAACATGTTTATTATTTTAATACTTTAGTAGATATATACTTCAGTTAGTAGATAGTTAAATAGAACAATGGCATAAAAAAGTTAGATAAATAGATAGATAGATAGATAGATAGATAGATAGATAGATAGATAGATAGATAGATAGATAGATAGATAGATAGATAGATAGATAGATAGATAGATAGATAGATAGATAGATAGATAGATAGATAGATAGATAGATAGATAGATAGATAGATAGATAGATAGATAGATAGATAGATAGATAGATGAGATAGAGGGGAGATAGATAGATAGATGATGGATAGATGGATAGATGGATAGATAGATAGATAGATAGATAGATAGATAGATAGATAGATAGATAGATAGATAGATAGATAGATAAGTAGGTAGGTAGGTAGGTAGGTAGGGGGTAGTAGGGATAGACAGAGACAGATAGATAGATAGATAGATAGATAGATAGATAGATAGATAGATAGATAGATAGATAGATAGATAGATAGATAGATAGATAGATAGATAGATAGATAGATAGATAGATAGATAGATAGATAGATAGATAGATAGATAGATAGATAGATAGATAGATAGATGGCCTAAAAGAATAAAATGCCCAATTAATGAAAATAGGATAAATAAATTGATATAAATGTATGGATGAAAAAATGAATGTATGAATCAATAAATAAATGGATGGATGAAAAAGTGGGCAGTTACGTAAAAAGTTAGAAAGATAAATGTTCAGGCGAATAGGTAAGTAGATTAATAGTATTAGTAAGTAGGTAAATACATAGACAGGCAATAGATGAGTAGATAGTTAGATAAGTAGTAAGATATGTAGGGAAGCAGACACATAATATATAAATGAAGGAAAAATAGGTAGAAAGAAAAAATAAGGAAACACAAAGATAGGGAAATAGGTAGGTCAAGAAAAGGGAGAAATGGACGCAGATGTAGCAGAATAAATAAATAGATAGATTAGCAGGCAGATGAGTAGGTAGATAAGTAGTCATATATGCCGAAATGTAAATAAATAAGTAGGTAGAGATAGACACACACGTCTGTGATGAATAAAATATTTTCAGATAGCAGAATATTTATAAGTACGATTAGGTTTTTTTAAATACTACCCTGTTATGCATCTAAATTGGCTAGTAAATGCATATCTAAGTGTGGTTTATTAGCATTGAAGTAATGCAAAGAATAGGAATTGTAAAGCTTTTACCATCACCTAATAATTGACTGTCTCGTGATTAGAGAACTGAGATTAGGTAGAGAATGTTTTGCAATACTGATAAATTTTTGTCTATTTATTATAAATGTTTTTATTTATTTGATAATAAATATATTTACAAAGAACATACACTATTAAAAGTTTCAAGTAAATGGAATTCTAAGGTAGAGAAAGTTACATCTCACGTGCAGCAAAATATAGAGTTTATTTGATTGTCCCAGTCTTTCATTTTTTAAAAAAAAAAAAAATCTTGTATATTTGCGATTTGTTATTATTCAGAAGTGCAAGATAAAATTTTTAATAGCAATTTAATACTGTTTTTTTATAGATTAAGTTTAGTAATATTAACTTTTAAAAACTCAGCCAGATAACTTTCTCTTTTTTGCTTTACTGTTTTTGCCTTAAGCTGCTTCTTATTTGTACATATTTTTTCACTTTAAATATATAGATTTTTCTGACTATTTTCCCTAAAGTGTAATCTTAGCGTGTTTCTAATGACTGATTTAGCTGCACTTTCGTTTTTAAATTTAAATATTCAAAGTTTTTAAACTGAACTTTTATCCATAAATATAAACACTTTAATAACAGAAACTTTTACTGTATAATGAAATACACAGATTGATGAATACGTTAAAAAACAGACATAAAACGATTACAAACATAAAATAAAATTAGTCTTTATATAAAGTCAATAATAAGTTGAACAGAGATAAGAAAGTGATGCTTTTGAACTTGGGCGCTGGTGAAGAATTTTAAAAATTCAATGGACAGCAGATATAATGGTGAATTACAGAATGGATATTCGAATTATAATAATAATAAAACATATTGATAAGATGAAGAAAAGAAGTAAAAGAAGAAAAAATAGGATGGCATGATAGATGTATGGATAATGTAATCACAAACTATATTTTAGTTTTAGGGCTTTGCTTAAACTGATTAAAATCAAGATGAATATTATTATTTATAAAATCCTTGTAGATGCTGATTATGTGAAATATGGGAGAAAACCTAAGGGCATCTGAATGACAAGGAATTATAAAATCCTTGTAGATGCTGATTATGTGAAATATGGGAGAAAACCTAAGGGCATCTGAATGACAAGGAATTAGTTTTAGAGGTCTATATTGAGAGAGAGAGGATTTGAAAAAAAAATCTGAGCCTTTTAATAAAATGTTAAAATCAATATTTGGCAAATACAGATTAAATTTTTTGGATATCTCTTTTAGTTTGAGAGTTCCTGATAACTGAGTCAAATTCTAACATTTGGAAGTATCAATGAGAGGAACAGTTTATGTTTAGTTGGCTGATTAAATATTTTACCTTATCTGTGTGTGTCTTCCATTATTTTAAAAGCCTTATTTACTATGGTATTAATATGAAGATGGAAAAAGCATTTTTGGAAAATGTGATTCCAAGATCTTTCTGGCTATTTTTGGAAATTATTTTAAAATTACAAATAGAATAATGGAACTGTAAAATGTTAGATTTTTTTTATATAAATAGGAGACAATGGAGCATTTGTCATCGTCGTCGTCTTCTTCTTCTTCTTCTTCTTCTTCTTCTTCTTCTTCTTCTTCTTCTTCTTCTTCTTCTTCTTCTTCTTCTTCTTCTTCTTCTTCTTCTTCTTCTTCTTCTTCTTCTTCTTCTTCTTCTTCTTCTTCTTCTTCTTCTTCTTCTTCTTCTTCTTCTTCTTCTTCTTCTTCTTCTTCTTCTTCTTCTTCTTCTTCTTCTTCTTCTTCTTCTTCTTCTTCTTCTTCTTCTTCTTCTTCTTCTTCTTCTTCTTCTTCTTCTTCTTCTTCTTCTTCTTCTTCTTCTTCTTCTTCTTCTTCTTCTTCTTCTTCTTCTTCTTCTTCTTCTTCTTCTTCTTCTTCTTCTTCTTCTTCTTCTTCTTCTTCTTCTTCTTCTTCTTCTTCTTCTTCTTCTTCTTCTTCTTCTTCTTCTTCTTCTTCTTCTTCTTCTTCTTCTTCTTCTTCTTCTTCTTCTTCTTCTTCTTCTTCTTCTTCTTCTTCTTCTTCTTCTTCTTCTTCTTCTTCTTCTTCTTCTTCTTCTTCTTCTTCTTCTTCTTCTTATTATTATTATTATTATTATTATTATTCTTCTTCTTCTTATTATTATTATTATTATTATTATTATTATTATTATTATTATTCTGAAGTTTTGCATTTTTCTTATTTTATTAATTCTCACAAAATTGCTTCCGTTGAATCCCAAAAAGATTTGGGAGTTATATTTTCTAGTAATGGATCCTTTCTTCCTCATTTGGAAATGATTATTGGTAAGGCTTTAAAAATTGTAGGTACTATTCTAAGGTTTGGTTATCATTCCAGTAGTGATACAAAATTTAAATTATTTTTATCATTGGTTCTTCCCATCACTGAATATTGTTCAGTCATTTGGAATCCTAGCTCTAAACAGGGATGTAATTTATTACAATCTGTCTCTAATAAGTTTTCTAAATATGTTTTTTTAAGAAATAAAATTGTTGTTCATCTTTCTTCTAGAAGACAATATAGAGATCTTAAATATCTTTATAAACTTGTTAATAAAATAGTTCTTTTATCTAACACAATTTCTACTGTTATAATTAGATCTCATGTGCATGATACTCGGTCTGCTTCTGTTTGTTACATTAAAACTTGTCATTCCAATGTTCTTAGATTTTCTCCTTTATTTAGGCTACCATCTTTATATAATGAGATTTGTAATAATATTAATTACTTCAATTTAGATTATAATCAATTTTGTAATGTTATTAAATTTAAATGCCAGATTTGATTGGTTTAACTTGATTTTGTTTATATATGTTAAATTGTTGTTTTTTTTTATTTTGTTATGTGTTTTATATTTATCCCTTTTATTTATTTGTTATTATTAATGTCTTAATAATAATTGTTTATATGCTGATGTTTAATTTTACTTTAGATTTTTAAATGTGTTAATTATCTTTTATTAAATATGGCACATACTTATATTAATAATTTGTCATTTAAACTCATTTATGTATTTATATATTTGTTATGGTGCAATACTGTAATTGGCTTTATGCTGTAGTTTTGTACGGTAAATAAAATGAATTGAATTATTATTATTATTATTATTTAAAATTAAATGAATTGAATTATTATTATTATTATTATTTAAAATTAAGAGCGTGCTAATAGCTCTAAAGAAGTTTTTTTTTTATTTATTTATGATAAATGCTACTACAAGAGAAGGCATTCAAATCCTTTTTATCTTGGATTGTCCCCATCCCCAGACCGGTTTCGACCTATGGGTCTCTTCAGTGAGGAGTTGGGACATTAGATTTAAAAAACCAACTCAAGCAAAGCATTTATCTAAAAGTTAATTGTTAGAAGAAGATCTGAAACTTTTAGACATCTACATGTCTTTAAAGTCAGCTCTCCAACTGAAAAAATCCTATGGGACTGAACTTAATTCAGATACTCCATATAATAGTAGGATTAGCCCTTTAATTTAGCTAAAGCCACAACAGCAAAATAATAATAGTAATAATAACAAGTCAGATGTCACGTGACTTATATATAGCTTGCACTTACAAATATGTAAAATTAAGAGCGTGCTAATAGCTCTAAAGAAGCTTTTTTTTATTTATTTATGATAAATGCTACTACAAAAGAAGGCATTCAAATTCTTTTTATCTTGGATTGTCCCCATTCCCAGACCGGTTTCGACCTATGGGTCTCTTCAGTGAGGAGTTGGGAATTAAGTTCAGGCCATAGGATTTTTTCAGTTGGAGAGCTGACTTTAAAGACATGTAGATGTCTAAAAGTTTCAGATCTTCTTCTAACAATTAACTTTTAGATAAATGCTTTGCTTGAGTTGGTTTTTTAAATCTAATGTCCCAACTCCTCACTGAAGAGACCCATAGGTCGAAACCGGTCTGGGGATGGGGAAAATCCAAGATAAAAAGGATTTGAATGCCTTCTCTTGTAGTAGCATTTATCATAAATAAATAAAAAAAAGCTTCTTTAGAGCTCTTAGAACGCTCTTAATTTTACATATTTGTAAGTGCAACCTATATATAAGTCATGTGACATCTGACTTGTTATTATTATTATTATTATTATTATTATTATTATTATTATTATTATTATTATTATTATTATTATTATTATTATTATTATTATTATTATTATTATTATTATTATTATTATTAATAATAATAATAATAATAATAATAATAACAACAACAACATCAACAAAAAAAACATTAGCAATCTCTTTATTCACTAGTGCCATCCAGTTCAAGTCTTAGTAATCAATGGATGCAAAAAGATATATGCATCAAAATCCCTATCTAGTGAATACTTATCCAATATCCCTAGACTAGTTTCTAGCTTGCAGCTTTCATCAGTGAGAGGACTTGGATCTGAAAGCACTGCATATAGATTTTAGTATTTAATGCAACCCTTCAGTATCCACCTTTTACTTTTTTAGTTAACTATAAAGTTGTGAGCCCAAAATAAAAACACAATAAGTTTTAAATTATAGATCATTCACTTATATAGTCATATAAATCTGAATCCAGTTCAGTATCTGTTTATTTTGATGTCTTTTGGTTTTTGAAAACTGCAGTCACCATAATCCTATGGGCAGGATTGGCATAAAACCACTTAAACATCACATGATCACCATTTTCTGAGCTTACACAAATTGTTAATATAGTAACAAACTCTCCATACAGTAGTCCCATCCATTAGTAACTAAGGTTTTCACTGGATGCTACTACTATATGGGGAGTTTGCTCCTGTATTAAGTCTGTGTAAGCATAAGAAATGATGATCATGTGATGTTTAAATAACAAAAACAAATGAATTCTTGCAACTTTTTTTTTACTTGTATCAGTTTAACTCATAACTCTACCACAACATGGCCATCCATTGCAAAAACTCAGACCACGTTTTCTCTCCATGGTGAAAAAATATCATCTGAGTTTAGATGGTTACAATATGGTTGAATTGAGAAAATTATGCACTGATAAAAAAAACAACTTGAAAATGCCTTATTTTTTCATAAAATGTTAAAAGTAGGCAGTAATTAGTCTTTGCAATGCATGAGATAATTATATATATATTAAATGTATGAAAAAACATAGAATGCTTATAAAAGCAAAAATTCAATCAGAAACATAAATGTAAGGTTAATTAAAATTTAACAACTAACAATATAAAAATTGCAATATGACCTTTGCACATGTGAAATAAATTCCACGACACCTTACATTGAAATTTAAATCAATATATATTGTCCTAAATATCATTTAAACTTAATTTTAAAAAAAAGTACTGTTACTATAATCTAATGAAAATTACCATAATATATAGCTAATGCATTTTAATTGCATACAATAAAATATATTTGGCATCAGATGACAAAAACAATTACAAATGTAACATATTCTAAATATTATAATATCCTAAATTATTTAGCCCTTTAAGATATGCTTAATTCTTTATAAAAATCTTGTTTAAAAATTTGGTAAATTCTGTTCTTACACACAAATATTTATTTAAATTTAATATTTTTAATCGTTAATATAGATATAAAGTAATTAGTAAATGGGATAACTGTTTTACATACAAAGCTAAATTCTCAGCCAAGATGTATTTGTGTGCAGCAACTAATCAGAGCAGTTCTGCAGGCTGAATGAACTTGTTCAAGTTACTACTGGGTGGCATTACTGTATAGAGAATTTTCTGGGTTTGGGAAAAGATATGGAGGATTTAGATATAAAGGCTATAGAGTTGACAAAGATTATGTTGTGGAAATGGAATGGAGCAGAATATGGGGAAATTTAGAGTGGGGAATGGAAAATAAAGTGGCTAACAGGTTTATCTGGGCATAATTGTGAGATATTTTTGACTTCCTTTAAGGAGAAGCCACAATACATCACATCACATCACTGTTATTACATATATATTTACTGATAAAATCATGTTATCATATCAGACACATTTTTAAATGCTTTTGTCTAGCATTATTCCTTATTATGGCAAATTTCTTTTCTTTTGTGTTACAAGATCACTTTTCATCAAATAGATATTTTCTTCAAGTTTCATAAGGTAGCAGATATATGTCTTCAGTCCATTTCTGATCACATGATTAAATAGAGACTGAGAGCCTGTACAAACTGAAGAAGAATTGCTAGCAGGTCATGCTGTAAAAGTTATCCAATGGCTGTAAGAAAATTATCTTTAGTATTGAGAAGGTATAATAATAATTTACATTTCATTGATCATGTTAGTGCTTGCTTATTTCACTTGTATTTTGCTATGTTTTCTAACCTCTAATATATGCTCAGTCATAGTCTTAATAATAACACTTAACAAAACATTTTTTTAAATTACCTATAGATTGCTTATATCATTTCCGTTTTTGATTAAGAGTTTAATTCCTATTTTTTGTTTTGTTAACCCATTTTTAAGGATTTAACCACTGCAAGGGGGGGGATATAAACTTTTTTTTTCTTTTTTAATGTTATAGAAGCCACAGTATCTTGTTTATATTTTGTTCCAATCTCCCATAGCATACATACATTGCTCATAATATCTTACATTCTGTTGATAAGCTTTGAATACAACAGAATATGCATTGCTTATTGAATTGCAAGTTTATAATATTTTTCAGTATGCACATATGTATAATTGAGATGAGTATAAATAAAAAAAATTTAAAAATCAAAATAATAAATTGACGAAGTACATTTATGTATTATATATTTACCATGTGTGTGTTCATTCATTCACATACATTCAAAAAATGAAAAAAAAAATGTAGCTTTTCATTTTTCATATAAAATGAATACCAAAGTGTCAAATTTTCTTCACAATTAAGCATGTGTTGAGTGATATCTTTTTCTTTAATATGCTTTTCTCTATATGGGAGCATAATAATAGTTACCAGAAAATTATGACCTTTGTAATTGTATTTTGAAGTTTGGAATTCTGAATTGGCTTCAGAAATTATGCATTCATCTCTATTTATTATTAATTATTTCAGATTCCCAATTAAAATCTTTAAGGTTTCAGCTTTCTGACATAATACAAAAGTTTTAAATATTGAACGTGTCAACATTTTTTAAACTTTATTTAAATTTTTCAAATAGAAATAACTTGTTAGTAATAACACACAAATACATAACCCACATTAGTAAATATGCAATATTTTGAATAGTATTATTCCCCACTCTTCTTCAATGTTGCCAGTCTAACTAGTGACCCTATTAGCATAGGAGCTGAACTTATACCTTTAGATTCCAAAAATTGTGTAATTATTAACCTGTGTTGTCTATTTGTGTATTATTGTGGTACTCATTAATTAGCCACTGTACATTGCTTGGTGGCACTGTGTCTGTGCAAAAACGTATTAATCTAACATTTCCGGGCCTCCCCCCTCCAAATTTATGTTATTCTTATCATTCGAAATTAAATGTTTAATCTAAAGTCAAAAAAGCAAAAAAAAAAAACACTTTTTTTTTCAAATTTATATTATTGTTCTAATAATAAATTAAATGTTTAAACAAAATTAAAAAACAAAAAAGACATTTCATTAAAAAGTAATCAGCCCGAATCTGTTTTTTGGATGCTGATCAAAAATCAAAAACAAAACACTTTTTTTTCCAAATTTACTTTATTTTAAACAAAATTAAATAACAAATCCAAAAAATTCACATCAGCTGACTTTGTTATCAAATATGTAATACAAGTGGGACAAAGACAGCTTTGGATTGATTGTGTTTCAAAGAAATCACAACGACTTTATTTTCAAAAACAACAACAACTCAATAACACAACTTTCAATGATACTAAAATTTCTTCTGAAAGTGAGTTGCTTGTCAGTATAATACAGGCCACAACCCTTTGAGGAAGGGCAGCTTCAAACTTAAATGTTTGCTGTTGCCTTTAGCCATTTTTTTATCTCATCGAGAATGCGAAATTTCATGTGAATCCACCACATCGTGCTCTGCAAAAGACTTTCCAAATTTCTACCAGCTTCCAAAATGCACAGGGAAATGTGCTGACAGGGTGATAATTATCATTATGGAATACTATTGTTAGTGTGTGAGACAATGATTTGGAAACAGATTTCAAGAGTTCTGTGAAAGTGAACAACAAACACCCTCATATCAAATGGTAGCAAACTGTCATTACTGAACATACACATAAACTATGGCCACATATAGCTAGGCATATGATTTCTGTGCATTTGCATAGAAAACAATGCTATTGCACAGCATACAAATAGCTATTACGAAGGTAGTGTTGTAGTAGACATAGGTTCAGCTGCATAAATGGCATATTTCTAAGTTTTTGCACAGAAGCAGAGCAACCAATGGATGTACAGTGGCTAATTAACCAGTATCATTATTACTAACAAGTTGTTTATATTTTAAAAGTTTAAATAAAGTTTAAAATTGTTTCTATACATTCGGCATTTAAAACAATACAAGAATGTTTTATAGACTTTTTTCAGCCATTAGTTTACACTTAGAAAGCATTTCTTTACCTGAAATACTATACCATATCAAAGAAAATGATAAAAATGTACATGCTATAAATGTAACCCAAAAATATATTATTGGTAAATGTGATCACATATAGTGCTTTAAGATGGGAAAATGGCTGTTATCATACCGCAAAAATTTACCAAGTTTATGAATTTTAATTTTTACTTTTTTTTTATTTATATATTTTTTTGTTTATTTACATTTCTTTCTCATGTAGCTTATACATAATTTTGGTGAATTTTACTAAAAGCATTGTTAGCATTAGATTATAAAAGAGACCACTTCAATTAAGAAGATAAATAAATATTCACAAATTTGAATGAAAGTATTATATATTGTTGCAGTGGATATTATAGCTTCATTATATTTTCTCATTAAATTGTTTTTTGATAAACCTATATATTATTCAATACAAATTATTTAATAAACTTCATATATAAATTTAGTAGTTTACAAATGTATTTGTTAATTTCAATTATATTCAATTTTACAATTTAATAATTTTGATTTCAGACTTAAAGAGTTTATAATAACAATAATATTGTTATTTAGTTTTTTACAATTTTATTTCAATTTAAAAAAATTAACTTAATATTATAGAATAACTTTCATTTTTTCTTGTTTCTTCTCCAATCAATTCTTTTTACCCAAATGGTTTTAAAAAAATTACTTTATTATATTATCAATCATCGCCATGTATATATATAATTTAACCATTGCAATCTCTAACTTGTAGTTAGTTATATAATTAACCTTCAGATTTTATTAAAACAAAACGTAGCTCAATCGTGATTCTACGTTAATTTATTTAAACACAAACAGATGTAACATTAATTTCTCTCAATGTATATACATTTATATTATAGAAAATTTTATTTTCAATAATTATCTTTCAGTAAATAACTAAATAATTATTTCTTCAAATAGAAATTATTAACTTCTTTTAATCTTAGATGTAAGCATTAATTTTCCTAATTCAAATTCATTTCTAATAATTTTCCTACATGATAGCTTCCATTTTTAAAAAGACTCTCATTTCAACTTTTGTTTATGCATTTCATGCTTAGTTGCTATCTTACATATAAAAAAAAACCGCTGCATATAATGAGGGGGGGGGGATCCAATTTATATTCAAAATACATTTTGGATAATTTGTGACTTTTAGTTGTTTCATCCTCCATGTAAATCTATGATACTTGGCTGATAAAAATATATTTTGGGAGCCCTTCCCCTTTCTTTCCAGTCCATATAATGTTTATAGTTATAAGTCAGAAATGTAGAAGTAAGCTATTAATTATAATCTCAAACTGTATAAGAAGAAAGATGTGAACGGTTTTAAAAAAGTGATATATCTACCTAAAGGATGATTATAAACATCAGAGCTCCAAGAATATGTGAATCCATTCTATTCTTAATCCTTTGTTCAACATTTAGAGTGATTTTACTTGCATAGTCTGAGATAAGTTGATTTACTCCCTTTATTTAGAATATTTTATATATATAAACTACTTTTATTTAGAATATTATATATATAATTGGAAAAAGTTATGATTATTACAATATTACATATGTTTGAACTTTATTAAATTGAAAGTCTATATGTAATATCAAAAGTAATATAATAATTTATAATCTAATAAAAAATATTTGTAAATTTTTATTAAAATGACAAAAATGTTTTCTAAAAATTGCTATACTTATATAAATGATTTGTATAATATATATTCTTTATAAACATCAGAGCTCCAAGAATATGTGAATCCATTCTATTCTTAATCCTTTGTTCAACATTTAGAGTGATTTTACTTGCATAGTCTGAGATAAGTTGATTTACTCCCTTTATTTAGAATATTTTATATATATAAACTACTTTTATTTAGAATATTATATATATAATTGGAAAAAGTTATGATTATTACAATATTACATATGTTTGAACTTTATTAAATTGAAAGTCTATATGTAATATCAAAAGTAATATAATAATTTATAATCTAATAAAAAATATTTGTAAATTTTTATTAAAATGACAAAAATGTTTTCTAAAAATTGCTATACTTATATAAATGATTTGTATAATATATATTCTTAAAAGCAAAACAACAATGTAATATTTGAAGAACTTTGTGGGCTTTACCCAACTGAAAAAAATAGTATTAAAAAATTGATTTGAAAATATTATTAACCTACTTTTTTTAATTATCTGCAATAGATAGATAGATAGATAGATAGATAGATAGATAGATAGATAGATAGATAGATAGATAGATAGATAGATAGATAGATAGATAGATAGATAGATAGATAGATAGATAGATAGATAGATAGATAGATAGATAGATAGATAGATAGATAGATAGATAGATAGATAGGTAGGTAGGTAGGTAGGTAGGTAGGTAGGTAGGTAGGTAGGTAGGTAGGTAGGTAGGTAGGTAGGTAGGTAGGTAGGTAGGTAGGTAGGTAGGTAGGTAGGTAGGTAGGTAGGTAGGTAGGTAGGTAGGTAGGTAGGTAGGTAGGTAGGTAGGTAGGTAGGTAGGTAGGTAGGTAGGTAGGTAGGTAGGTAGGTAGGTAGGTAGGTAGGTAGGTAGGTAGGTAGGTGGGTGGGTGGATGGGTGGATGGATAGATGGATAGACGGATGGATGGATGGATGGATGGATGGATGGATAAAGAAGTTTGCATTTAACTGAAAGAACATCTTTTCATTTCTCTTTAAAACATTTAAAAACCGAAGCAGTTTAAACTTCCAATGTCTTTTCTATATGTTCTTGTTATTTCAGCTATTATTGTATGTAATTATCTATATGACAAACAAATATGAGATGCTCTCAAAAAATATGAGATGCCCTCAAAAATGCATCAAACTGTGTGGTGAACTTACTAGCCCTGAATTCAGTTATCTAATAGTTTTATTCAATGAGTATTTGGTAAGTTAGGATGAATGTGTGTGAATGTTTTTTTATTACCTATTAACAATCATGCCATACAAAACTGAATTATGGTCTCTATTTTTAGAAGGATGTAAAGCTTTCAGCCAAGTCAAATGTTGGTCACCAAAGCTAGATGCTAAAAATCCCTGATCACAGTTCCAAAGACAACCTTTTGTGTAAGTACTCACAACTGCATATAATTTTCAAATGAACGAAGATTGTGATAAATTGAAAAAACAAGTCTAATATTAAATGAGGCATTGTTTGATTGTATGAAGTTAAAAGAGTTTGATTGTATGAAATTAAAAGAAAAGATGGGTGCATGTGTACTTTAGGACAAAATCACAAGTATTAGCAAAAATGAGTGGCATTTATTATAAATAGGAAAATGAAAGAATAACATTGTAAAGATTGATAGTATGTCAGACAGAGTGGTAAAGTTAGGTATCTAAATTATTAGAAGATATCAAATGCAAATAATTTAAATGTATGCTCCAACAAATTCTCATGGGGATAAAAATGTTGAGGATTTTCACATAGCTGTAGAAAATGTGTTTGTTCACACAAATGATATTTTAAACTGTGATGGAAGATTTTACTACTTGAATTATTAAAAGATTTAAAAATGAAAGTGCTATAGATAAATTTAGTTATGGTTTCCAAAATGAACAAAAACAAAAATTGTGGAATTGACAGAAAAAGACAAACTATACTATGAATTCTTTTTCTGAAAAAAATGTTAAATGAAAATTGACATGGAAGCATCTAAATGAATGTACAACAATATTAGAAAATATGAATTATGACAAAATAATCATTGATTAGTAAGATATAAGATATGTTTTAATGAAACCTAGAGGTAAAACCTATTTAAAAAAACAATATTGACAGTTGGTGCTTCTAATCTTTGAAAATATTTACATGATTTTAAAGTAGACTTGTTAAGGGGTCTAAAGTATTCATAGACTTTGAAGATGGTTCAAACATAACTGAGATCCATAAGAAGATAAGAGATACTATACTAAGAGCTGCAGTAAATATAGTTGTACAAAAAAGCAACAATTCACCAGTAAGTTTTAAACTTAGCCAAAAAAGAGTATGAATAAAAAATCAATTGAAAACATTTAAAAATGACCCATTAAAAAGAATTGGATTTTTGGGTTTTTGCAGAAATTGTATGAAAATACTAATATAAAAAATATGACTGTGATTTGACAGGAAAAGATATAGAAGAGAAGTCTCAAATGTATAAAATATCTTGGTATTAGAAGAAATGTTATTTCAACAAAAAGAAGAAAAGATAGAACATGCACTAAAAGTATGGACAATATAAAACATGTTGAAGAATTATATGAAACATTATATAGTAATAAAAAAACATGAGTACAAAGTAATCATTACAATTACTATAACTTCAGAATTGTCCAGCACTTGAAGAAATGAGACATAACAATTAAAACTATGAAGAAGGAAAAAGCTCCAAGTAATAATGGAATTATAAATGATATTTTAAAAGAAGCAAGTGGAAAAAATGCAAAAAAAATGTTGGCAAAATTAACAAGCAGTTGACTAAATGATAGAGATATTCCAGTTAATTGGAAGAATGCAGTAATAATAGTAATTTCCAAATAGTGTGATTTTAAAAAAATCAGAAATTACAGACCTAACCAATTCTCTACAATATCTTTATCATGATAGTTACAGCTTAGCTGCAGTAAATAAAAGAAGAACATGAATGCAAACCTGGATTCAGCACAGGAAATTGTGTTCAGGCATTGAGACAAATAGAAAGGATTAACAAATATGAGATGTATTACACCTTTGATTTTATTTGTAGATTATTAAAAAAAAATGTTTGATTTTATAAACACTTCCATGATGATTAAAGGTTTGGATCATCAAAATGTAGACCCAAGATATTGTCAAATTCTAAAGAATATTTATCAAAATGCAACAATAATGATTAAATTACATAATGATTCTTAAAATATTAACATTGGTAGATGTGCATGGCAGGACTGATTACATATTCCCAAAACTTTCAAAAGAAGAATTTTGGGAATTAAAATAGGAAGCTAATGAAATAACAATACATAGACATTATTTAAGTCATCTAGAATTGGTAAATGTTATGATGATTTTTTTAAAATAATGCTTCAAAACTTCAAGAAATGTTGCAGGAGTTTATCAAATAAAAGTAAGAAATTAAGACTAAAAAGACTAAAATAGTGTTTTTAATTATTTTTCTCAGAATATATTAAAGATTGATACTCATGACCCAATTATTAATACAGATGGAAAGATGATGGGTAAAATAGAAATAAATAAACAAAAGCTTTATTGCTCAAGATTCATAAAAAATTCAAAAGTTGAAATTTCTGACACTGGAATTAACCAGAAGACATCATTCAGAATCCGAAATTACACTATTGTGCTAAATAACATAGAGATAAAATTAATCATAGGATCAAACTAGTTCGGACTGCTTTTTGGTAGAAATAATTTAATGCTAAAAGAAAAAAATATGTGTTTGAAAAGAAAGATGTTTAAGGTACTACGTTAAACACACAGGTTCTAATTCGATCATCACAGTTAAGCAATGTTAGGCTCAGTTAGTACTTGGATGGGTGACCACCTGAAAACTCTGAGTGCTGTAAGCCTTATAATTTAAGGTATGTGTTTTACCAAATTTGCTTATGAATCTAAGAGTTAGATACTTAACAGAAAATCAATGCAGACATTTCATACTATTCAATGAGGTATTGAAGAATGCATGTTGGGAATAATAAAACGGAATCAAAAATGAAATATATGAATGGAAGAACAAGCAGGCATTATTGACATCATTGAAAGAACTAAGAAACTGAAATGCATCTGGACTGAACATATTGCTAAAAGGCATAATAATAGATGGATAATTGCAGTTTTAAATTAGATTCCAAGAGATTGTAAAAGATGCAGAAAGAAACCACATGTAGGCTTGATAGATGAAATTAAGAGAGTTTGCCTACTTAATGTGTAGAAAAGAAGCTATGAATTGAAGAAATTGAATTAAATGTAAAGAAATCTTCATCATGTAGTGAAATGAAAATGTTTGAAAAAGATATATCATTTATCTCAGTTTTTGTTCTATTAAAGTTAGCTCTGAATATATGTGTGAAAGGGAACAGTTGAGATGTTGAATATGCATCAGGCCTACTTTTATATTAGTCAAAAAAAATAATTCTTTTCTTAAGGACTTGAGTAATGGCACTCACTCTAATTTAAAATATTATCTGATTAATAATATCATAGGTATTTGATTTAAAACAAGCCCATACCATATATATTATGTGTGTGTGTGTCATTTATTTATCAGAATCCAGCTTATCCTTATTTTGCTTTTAATCTGACTTTTTCAATTAATATAGTTACTTGTATTTTGTGTGATCATCATCACCACCATTGAGCCCAACATAAGATAACTAATCTACTATTATCATGGTAAGTTTTAGTCATACATAGATGGATTTTTAACTGTTGAACCCATTTCCATAAAATTCCATGACAATACATGTAAAACAATGTGAAACATGTTTACCATTCCCTATAGCATACATTTTAAGATTTATTATATTCGAATAATGCTATTTATCCTTATAAAATAGAATACCAGACTTATCTCTTATATTATATATATTTGAGCAGTAATCTAGCCTCATCAGGAATATTTGAATTCTAAATATTTGTTCCAAACTTTAACATATTGTAACAGTCATATTTATACATTCACACAACAAAATCCATAATTTTGGCAATTTACGCTAAAGCTGATCCAGATGAGAGTTTGAGATCTTGAATCTGACCACACTTCAACTTGTTTACTAGTACTCCATGATTTAATACCTTATGGATGACATACATATATGAGGTGACACTCGGTCTCAATTAAATTTGTGAGCTGACTAAGAAAAGAGTGGAACATGAAACTCAAAAATTAATAATTTAATAATAATATTAAATAAACACCCACGTATGGCTTATAGGCTAATGCATATATATATATATATATATATATTCTAACCCAGTAAAAATATTTAGTTTAGCTGTAAGTATTTATTTATTTGTTTACACTTATGACACTAATCCTACTCTGAGCTGTATTAGGTTATTTTGTCTGCACTTGTTGACACTAAATTTTCAGGTTGTTGAAAATTAAGGCAACCCAAAAAATAAATCAACATATCCATTAATTTTCCAATATGATCTAAATACTTTTCATATAATACAATTGTACATTCAATTCTCTTAAGCCAAGCCACGATTGTAATAACAACAATAATTGATCACTTATTATTTTAAAGAATAATTATAATAATATTAATTTCAGGGTTCTTTGTTTCATGTAAGGAAATGCTCGGCGGTATTGTGTTGTCGCATATGACTGGCATTCTGGTCGGCTATAGGAAACATTTATTTTACTTAAATTCAATGTGTCTTCATCTCTCATATCATCTGCTATATTATTTAAAGATATGATAATTCTATTCAATAATGACGTATAATTTTGAATAACACAGCTCTTTTTTCCAGAATCTCAGTCAGAATAATAAAAAGACAAGGGTGCTTTTTGTGTCCTTCCATCATCCATGACAACACAATCATATAACTAAGATTTATTACTTAGACAATTTAACTAAATGGGAATGGAATAATGTGCAACCAAAGTTAATGGTTTGGGAATAAATTTAGTCTTAAGTTTTCAACTCCATAAATAATTATCATTAAACTAAAATATAATGACATATTCCGATCTGCTTAACTTTATTTATCTGGTATATTAAGTTTTTAAGAATTTGGAATGATTTCGGACTCAAGAAAAGGTTTTGCAAATATTGTGCAAACACTTATATTTAGCATATAAAAACAAAAAAATGAATCTACAACAAATTTTAACAAGACTATAATTTATTATTATCACAAAAAAAAAATATATGAACATTTATTCAATAATCCCATAGTAATACAAAATATAAAATATAACTGACATTAATCTGTATACTCTTTTGGTTATGGACTAGAGGTTACTACTTCTCCTGTATGCAATCATATGGATTGATTAACTAAAAGTACATTTCATTACCAATACATTGTTTATTAAATTTTGGTAACCTTGTAGAAGCTTTTATTCAAAATTATTGATTAACTATTTTTTTTTTTTTTTTAAATGATTAATCCCATCATATGCAATACGCAAAATATTAAATTTATTTCTAATACATTTACTTTATTTATGGTCTTTAATAGGATAACCTATTCTAATTATAGGCCAGTTATCAGAAGTTACACTTACCATCTTACATTTAACTTAATGCTAACTTAAGTTATGATACAAATTTTATTCATACGTATAATTTTAAATATGAGTATTATTTAATTACTAACCAGAATTAAATATTGCATTTGAATATTCCTTCAGTAAATAAGCGTTTTAAATTACGCAATTTTAATTACTTTCTCCATTGATTTACTTGTCAAATACTAGCAATATTTAGCAGCACAATACAGATATTGATCCTAGTTACTAACGCACTATTTATACTAAAGTGGATCTTGAGGAACTAACACCTCCAATATAACCTTTATCTTGCCCGAACTTTCAAAATTAAGCACAATAATCAACACCTTCCATGGTGGAGCTATCTTTATTTTCACATGAGGAATATGGAATAACCACGAAGGTCTGTAGAGTAATCTACTACATTAAAATATTTTGGTGGTTTCTTGCCTCTTACTTGGGCATACAATGAACACACACCAAATACAATCCTCTCCTGGGATTTAAACGAATGAAGCATACTAAATGCTGGATAAATTCTTGATCGTCCTATCTATGAGAATCGATCACTTGGGCTATAAACATACCCGAACATTATATTTAAAATCTTCCTCTCATGGAAAACAAAGCTTTTGGGGAGATCATTTTTCATCCCACAAAATAAATACATTATAATTATTACCTATGCGAATATTAAGCATATACCAATGCTATATCTGGGCAGGATAAGTAAATACACTGATTATAATAAACTTATGTTACCGTGTATACTTTGATCAACATCTGAAATCAATGGACATCATAAAATAAAAGTATAATAATTTTAATTTTAATAAAGGAACATTCAAAATAGTTGGTAGCATACTATCTTAAACTAAATAAAGTGGATGTGTTATTTAAGAATAATTAGGAATAAATTCCTCAATTAATACAGTATAAATTCATTTCAAAACTTTAACAAGAAATATTTTGTTATAGCATTTTTTTTTTTTAGTTACTTCTGATAATTTTCAATATTTATTTTGCCCCTTAAATATCTAAATATTTTTCTTTTACGTATCTAACATACAAAACTTCTACCTATAATTGTATGTAATAATTAAAACATATTTTATAGATTTTTTTTCTTTCGTGTTAAATATCAACTTAACCTATAATAATTATATTAAAACATACCTTTGTCATTACAAGGCTATTAAATATCACTTGACCATACAGACTTTAACCTATGTGATATAACAAAAAAAATACATATCATTTATAACTTAGTTTTAAACAATCATTAATTAACAAGTGCATACTCTCTCATTAGAAAATGTTTTTCTGTTGAGCAATTGAAGAGCTTTATTCAGTTGTATTTCACGAAGCAAGTTTAAAAACAATAAATGCATGGTATTATTTCCTTTAAATAAAAGTTTTCTCTTATTTTGTGCGTTTAATAAATTAGGTAAAGCAAAATATAGCAGAATTGAAGATTAATTCTTACTTGAATTAAACTGCTACAATTTTGGGATCCATAGAAAATAAAATATACATATTATAACATAATGAACAGTTGACGATAGACGATAAACATACACAATTCTTTTCTTTTTTATTATTGACGATACGTACAATTCATATTAGCTAGCTTACTTATGGACGGAAATACACAATTTTTCCGAGAGATTATTCTGATAATAACTGCAGCTGATTTACATGTATAGGAAGTTTTACTAACTCCAACTGATGTGTAATATAATATATCATTTATTTTTATCATTAAGTCACTAAGATATTTAGTTTTGTTCATACTTTAGGAATTATAAATTTTTTTAACGGTAACTTCTCCGTAAGAATGCCCCTATATAACTCTTCCTATATTTACTCTGAGAAAGTTTATATTTTTTCCTAAAAAAAATATACATGTGCATAATTTAATCTTATTTATCATTATTATTATTTCCAGACAATTCTTGGTGAATAAAACATATTTTAACGTATGTAACTACATTATTTGTAAAGGCAGACAATATTTAGAAAGAGCGCGAAAATGTTTCTAGTTGATTTTCCTTGGTTTCAAAATATTTCTTTCACTTATTTTTTTTTTTTTCTATACCAAGAAAATATCAATAAATGACATAAAGTTAATAAATAATTAATTTTTTCTTGGAAATCACTTCTTTTCCTTAATTTAGATATAATATAATTTTTCGTGACTCTTTTAGTTACATCTGTCATTTTTGAACTTTAGCGCGAGACAATAAACTTTTAAGTATAAAAGGTCTTTAAATAGGTAGATGGCACAGGAAATCAGGACGTCTTATCAAAAAAATTTAGCCACACATTATATTATTAAAATTTTACTTTGATTACATTTATTTCTGCAAAATAAAATGAAAAAATTGAGTTACCAAATTTCAGCACTGTTCCTTCCTTGAAAACTAAAAGCAGACTATTTTTTTTTTTTCAAAAAAAATGATCTTGACTTTAGCGACCTCTTCCAGAAAAATAATCATTTGATTATAACATAAACAAAAGAAAGGAAAAACCTATTACAATCATATAGTTTTAGTATTATTTAAATAGATTACAAAGTGATTTGACAATATACAAAAAAATAATAATACATTAAATTAACAATCAGTGATGTATAATCCTTTAAACATTATTTTTTTTTTACAAAAAGAAATTACCAGAAGTTATTGTGCTTTATGATAAGACATTCATCCACTCTCCCCTCTACCCATCCAAAATCAATTACTGTTTATGATATTTGTTTTTATACTATATTAATTTGCTTTAATTATTAATATCTTAATTAAATTATTCATGTTCTTTTTAAAAATGATATTGCATTACTAAATCTATTAGTTATTCACCCAAAACATGCCAAAGTGAGTGAATAGCATACTTTATTAATCAATTATTACTATGGTTATTTTATCTTTTTATTTCTTTAAAGAATAGCATTGTTTTCCTGCAGAAATAATGCCAAGTAAACCAAGTGTCAATAACACTAGGTTACAATTCTCCCACCGTTATAATAAATAAAAAATAAAATAATATATGCATTTTTTAACACTTCTTATGGTATTACTAAGTTTATATCCTACTTCTTTCTTATGTCAATAAATACAGTTTAAAGGATTTAATTTTGCTTGGGATATGGTAGTAAGCTTCGGGCATTATAGGTACCTCTTGTTCCATCAGGGGTTGAGACCAAAAAGGCATTCTCACCCACTTGTTTCACAATTTCATAGGGGCCTTCATAAAGATACATGAATTTTCTAAACATATGTTTCCGGAGATTACTCACATGGGGAGTTCTAATTAAAACAAAATCATGGACTTTAAAAGGATGTGGACTGGTTTTGGAATAACGAGTGCGTTTATCACCCATCTTTTTAAGGTTAATTCTGGCCAGTGCTTGGTCATGTTCCACATTAATATTTTCCACTATTACGGGTAACGGTGTTTTGATTAGTAAAGGTTCAGGTCTACCAAAGTGCAGCCGAATTGGAGACATCCTAGTAGACTCATTAATAGTTATATTTATATAATTAATCACCTGTGGCAACTTATTGACCCACTGTTTGTGATCCCATTCCATATATACTCGGAACAACCTACTTATCTCACGCATGATTCTTTCACTTGAATTGGATTGGGGATTTCTAATCGAGCATATGATATGTTGAATATTTTGCTTCTTACCCCACTTTTTCCATGTACCAGAAATGAATGCAGTAGCGTGGTCGGTAAGTATTGAAGCTGGTTTTCCTATTAATGGAATTTGATAAGTTTCCAAGCACTTAATAACATTTTTAGCATCTGTTTTTGGAACTGGGTAAGCAGAGACATATTTGGTAAAAACGTCATACATCACAAGAATACATTTTTGACGGTTGAAAGGTGGAAGTGGTCCATAAAAGTCCAGTGCCAATAATTCATTGGGCTGACTGGGCAGTATGGGTTGAAGTGTTCCCATATACGATTTATTTTGAAACTTAGTTTTTAAACAAATCTCACATTCCCTAAGTCTACGGGCAATAGATTCAGACATCTTATGAAAATAAAAATGCTTCTTAATAATAGGTTCAATTTTCTGAATTCCATAATGTCCATATTGGGTGTGAACATAATCTATGAGTTTATTGACTAAACATAAAGGAATAATCACTCTCCAAGAATTTTCATCTTCCCTTTTTAATTTCTTCATTAAAATTCTATCTTTAAACCTATACCCCTCTTTAATTCTATCAGCATATCTACTTTTCTGACCTAATTTAGCTGGATCTGATAAGAAGTGAACTATTCTCTCCAGCCTAGCATCCTGTGCTTGCAGTAATTCTAAATTTGTATAATCTCTAACTATTTCTTCCTCTAACAAACTAGACATATTACAAATAATTATATTTTCAGTACTGGGGTTCTGATAATTAACAGAAACAGGATTGCGGCTAAGAATATCTGCAATGACATTATCCTGTCCTGAACAATATATGATTTCATACTGATACTGTTGGAGATAGAGGCTCCATCTGATTAATCTTTCATTATTAAGGTAACTCTTGTTGAGAAACTCTAAACTATGATGATCAGTTAATACTATAATTTTTGATCCCAACAAAAGCTGTCTAAGTTTTTGAAATCCCCACACAACAGCTAATGCCTCTTTTTCTGTGGTGGTATAGTTAAGTTCCGCTCCTCTTAAATGTCGGCTTAAGAAATATAAGACTCTAGGTTCTTTATTCTCATTAAATTGGTATAGAATCACCCCTAAACCGAACCCACTACTGTCGGTTTGCAAATAGAACTCTTTATTTAAATCTGGATAGGCTAAAATTACTGTTTTTAAAAAGTTATCTTTAACAATTTGAAATTCCCTTGTATGTTCCTGGGTCCACCTCCACTTTTCACACTTTTTTAATAAAACAGATAAGTGCATAGTATCATATGAAAATTTTTTATAAAAGCTGTGATAGTAATTACACAGTCCCAAAAATGATCTCAAGTGCTTTCTGGTTTTAGGGACAGGAAACCTTTGAATGGCGGCAATTTTGTCTGGGTGAGGTTTGACCACAAGCACTAACCAAATGACCAAGAAAAGAGATTTCTCGGGCAATTAAAATACATTTTTCTAAGTTGACTTTTATATTGTTCTTTGAACACTCACAAAGAAACATGCTAAGATGCTGTAAATGATCATTTAAATTTTCCGAAGCAATGACAATATCATCGACATATATAACTAACAACTTTTTCAGTTCTTTTGAAAAGACCATATTCAAGCATCTGATAAGGCCAGCCCCACTATTAATTAATAACCAAAGGGCATCCTTTGAAAAATATAAGATTGGCCCTGGTAACAGAATGCCGTATACTTTTGATCATTTTTGTGGAGTGGGATTTGCCAATAGCTGGCGGTTAAATCAAATGTGGAGAATATGCTCTTCCCTTTGAACTTTGTCAATAATTCCTGAATAGGTGATGGTATGTCATGCTCTGGGACAGTATGCTGGTTAAGTGTACGTGCATCCAGACAGACTCTAATGGATCCATCTTTCTTTTTGACTACTACTAATGGATTCACATAAGACGAAGGGCTGGACTTAATTACTTGCCAGTCAATCATCTCATTAATCTGCTGTTGAACCTCTGCTTGGTATTAATAAGGAATAGGATAAGTACGCTGCTGGAAAGGCTCATTATCTTTCAAATTGATTCTATGGACATACCCTTTTAATATACCAGGTATTTTGGAGAAAACACAACGATACTGGAACAACAACTGGAAAAATGGTTTATAGTATTCTGTGCCAATAATACATGAACCATCCAACTTAACTTTAATATTTACATCAACTGTTGTCTCCTGTATGGTCATTAATTGATTCATCTGACTATTACAATTGACTACAAGAGGGCAAATCTCCTCTTTACATCCAAAAGTTTCATCTCTGTAATTAATATAACAATTATTTAGAGTCATGAAATCCGAACCAATTATGGCTTCATGAATCAAACCTTGCATGATTAAAAAGACATGCTCAAATTTGCACAAATTAATTTCTAATGTAATAAAAACCTGTCTATTAGATAACTTAGTCTTCTTTCCATTAGCAAGTATTACCCTAATCACCTTAGTTGGTAAAATTGGAATAGATTGGTCAGCTGACTGAATTTTCAAGTAAGTTTCTTCAGACAACAAGGAAGCTTGACTGCCTGAATCAATTAAGGTGTTGACACAATTCCTGAAATGATAATCTTTATCATGGGACAGTTGTACAAGATAGGTGGCTCAGACATTTTTCCAGGTTCCAAATAATCAATGTCAAGGTCTATATTATTGATAATCCACATCATGCTGTTCCCCATATGTTTAAAAATAGGGCCCCGAAGTGAGGAACGTTCCTGCGAGGTCCTTTTTAATTTAATGCCCCGCTACTTTTACTACCTTTTATATTTTTCTTTGGTATTGTTGGGATACCACTAGTAGAAGGCTGATTCTCATTCAGAATTCTACTCTTAACTGTTGGCCTACTGAGATGGCTATTCTGTCTACCATAGGGATTCATCCTATAATATCCTTTTTCTCTAACTAACTTCCTCCTTCCCATATGTCACCTATCTGCGAAATTGATATTACTCACCATCGGATGGGTGTCTCTATTTACCCTAATTCTATTATCAATATTCCTATCGCTGGTCTCTAACGAATCTAAAATTTCTACTACCTCTTCTATGGTATGTCTGTCAGCAGCAATCAAGATCTGTTCTATATGCCTCAGCAGATTATGGCGAATTATTCACACAATTTGTGTCTCAGATAAAGGATAAGCTGTCAAGGTTTTCAATTTGACGGCCTGACTCCTGAAAAACTGAGTATAACTACCCTTATTTCCATGATATCTTTCCTGAGATATCTGGTATCTCAGGTTATCTTGGTGGTCTTCCCCCCAAAAACTGGCTAACATAAGATATTTGAAGTCTCCATATGTTTCTGGTTTAATAAATAATGATTGCCACCAGTCTTTAGATGCTGCACACAAATGGTTAGCGGCAATAGCAATCTTTTCTATCTCAGATAAATGACATAAGGTGAATAACTCCTCCAGATTCTGGAAATACTCGTGTGGATTCTCCAGATATTCACCTCTAAAAAATTTTATTTTTAAGAATTTTAAGGCCATGGAGCTATTACTTTCTGGCTCTAGCATGACTTCACTTTTAGCCTCATTTAATGGATCGTATATTGATTCTACTGGACTAATTACCGTATGTAACTCAGATATTACTTGGTTATTATGACCATTATTTGTTTCCTTTACTTGAGTTTCAGATAAACCTTTACTTTGAACAACTTTTTTACTTTTTGTAAAATTATCCCTATTATAGTCTATAGCTTGCATTCGACTCTCTAATTCTAACTTATAGTTCTGCCATTCACAGTCTATTCTCTTTGAACTATCTTTTAGGCCTACATTTAAGTGTTTAATCTGTTGTTCCAATTGGTTAATAGTTTCATCTTTATCTATCCCGAATTTATCTTCTAACCTTTGATAGACTTTACTCTCACACTGAGTCATTAATTCCCCTATTTCATCTTGGAGATTATTATATTAATAGCTGTGCATTACTGTTTATTATATCATTAAAATTTTCTACTCTTCCCATAACTTGACTTAGCTCACTTTCTAGATTTTGATTAATCTCACCTTGGGTCAACTCTTGAGTTTCTAGTTTAGCTATTAATCTGGTAATCTGGCTCTGACATCCTTTCACTACATTGTCAGGTTCTATAGTTATATTTTTAACTTCCTCTTTCAAATTACTAACTTCACTTCTAGCACTGTCTAATTCTCCCTTAATAGATTCAACTCTATCCTGAACTTCTCTTTGAAATACTACTGTTTCCTTTTGATAATTTCTTATTTCCTGTACTTCATTGTTAAATACAATATATTGACTTTTAAAGTCCTGCTGGATAGCCTCAATCATATTTTCTGCCCTTTCAGAATTTGTTTCGATCTCTTTCCTTATTCTTATTTCCAGCTTTTCAGAGGCCAATTTTGATTCTTCTACATGATTTCTCAAATCTTCCCTTAAGTCCTTTATCTCCTGTACTTGATTTTGAGATGTCTCTTTGATCTCCTGCATTTGATTCTCTAATTTAATATTTAAATTTTGTATCTGACTTTTTAATTCACTATTTGAGTTTTGTATCTGACTTTTCAATTCACTATTTGATTTTTCTAATTTTTTCAAGAATTCCTCCAATGTATTTCTCATTAATTGATCTGGCTCATTTTCATGTTTTCCCTTTATTATTGTGGCTTCTTCTGGGTTAGCTATATCCAAATCTTCCCCTTCCTCTTTTAATTGTACAGTAAAATATGGAGTCTCTGTATCAGGGGATTGTAACTCTTGGGATTCTCCCAAATCCTCAGAAATACTATGATTATCTTTGTTTTCACTCATATTAAAATTCTAACTCTTTTAGTATTTAACAGTACTGAAATATTAGCAATGAACTATTAATAAAATTATTGATAAGAAATTATTGACAAGACATCCTGCCTCCATGCCTCTCCTACCAAAAACAATCTACACCAAAAACTATGCTCTGACATTTAATATCCCTAAAGCTCCAACATTAACTACTAAATATGTTTTTTTTTTCATATGCTTCTTGGTCCATAGAAATCTCGTTAGATATTATGTAATATAGCATAAGTGCCAATCACAAAACCAGACAAACAGATCATCATAAATGATAAAATCATTACAGTGTTTTATGGAATTGCCTACAGACTACAACATCATAAACGGACAACTTAATTATTTATTTTTCAGTGGCAAAAGATTAGATCATATAATAGATATTCACATAATATCTTATGGCTAAAACAATTCATTATTGGCAAATATTTTTAATCAACGAATAACTAATCCATTCAAGTGTGAACAATATTAATATTGACTTCAAGAAAAGTTTACTAAATTCCTCGTGGTCAGCTATAGCCATCGAAGGCCCCATGTTGGGCGCCATTTCTAACCCAGTAAATATATTTAGTTTAGCTGTAAGTATTTATTTATTTGTTTACACTTATGACACTAATCTTACTCTGAGCTGTATTAGGTTATTTTGTCTGCACTTGTTGACACTAATTTTTCAGGTTGTTGGAAATTAAGGCAACCCAAAAAATAAATCAACATATCCATTAATTTTCCAATATGATCTAAATACTTTTCATATAATACAATTGTACATTCAATTCTCTTAAGCCATGCCATGATTGTAATAACAACAATAATTGATCACTTATTATTTTAAAGAATAATTATAATAATATTAATCTCAGGGTTCTTTGTTTCATGTAAGGAAATGCTCGGCGGTATTGTGTTGTCGCATATGACTGGAATTCTGGTCGGTTATAGGAAACATTTATTTTACTTAAATTCAATGTGTCTTTATCTCTCATATCATCTGCTATATTATTTAAAGATATGATAATTCTATTCAATAATGACGTATAATTTTGAATAATGCAGCCCTTTTTTCCAGAATCTCAGTCAGAATAATAAAAAGACAAGGGTGCTTTTTGTGTCCTTCCATCATCCATGACAACACATTCATATAACTAAAATTTATTACTTAGACAATTTAACTAAATGGGAATGGAATAATGTGCAACCAAAGTTAATGGTTTGGGAATAAATTTAGTCTTAAGTTTTCAACTCCATAAATAATTATCATTAAACTAAAATATAATGACATATTTCGATCTACTTAACTTTATTTATCTGGTATATTAAGTTTTTAAGAATTTGGAATGATTTCGGACTCAAGAAAAGGTTTTGCAAATATTGTGCAAACACTTATATTTAGCATATAAAAACAAAAAAATGAATCTACAACAAATTTTAACAAGACTATAATTTATTATTATCACAAAAAAAATATATGAACATTTATTCAATAATCCCATAGTAATACAAAATATAAAATATAACTGACATTAATCTGTATACTCTTTTGGTTATGGACTAGAGGTTACTACTTCTCCTGTATGCAGTCATATGGATTGATTAACTAAAAGTACATTTCATTACCAATACATTGTTTATTAAATTTTGGTAACCTTGTAGAAGCTTTTATTCAAAATTATTGACTAACTATTTTTTTTTTAAATGATTAATCCCATCATATGCAATACACAAAATATTAAATTTATTTCTAATACATTTACTTTATTTATGGTCTTTAATAGGATAACCTATTCTAATTATAGGCCAGTTATCAGCAGTTACACTTACCATCTTACATTTAACTTAATGCTAACTTAAGTTATGATACAAATTTTATTCATACGTATAATTTTAAATATGAGTATTATTTAATTACTAACCAGAATTAAATATTGCATTTGAATATTCCTTCAGTAAATAAGCATTTTAAATTACACAATTTTAATTACTTTCTCCATTGATTTACTTGTCAAATACTAGCAATATTTAGCAGCACAATACAGATATTGATCCTAGTTACTAATGCACTATTTATACTAAAGTGGATCTTGAGGAACTAACACCTCCAATATAACCTTTATCTTGCCCGAACTTTCAAAATTAAGCACAATAATCAACACCTTCCATGGTGGAGCTATCTTTATTTTCACATGAGGAATATGGAATAACCACGAAGGTCTGTAGAGTAATCTACTACATTAAAATATTTTGGTGGTTTCTTGCCTCTTACTTGGGCATACAACGAACACACACCAAATACAATCCTCTCCTGGGATTTAAACGAATGAAGCATACTAAATGCTGGATAAATTCTTGATCGTCCTATCTATGAGAATCGATCACTTGGGCTATAAACATACCTGAACATTATATTTAAAATCTTCCTCTCATGGAAAACAAAGCTTTTGGGGAGATCATTTTTCATCCCACAAAATAAATACATTATAATTATTACCTATGCGAATATTAAGCATATTCCAATGCTATATCTGGGCAGGATAAGTAAATACACTGATTATAATAAACTTATGTTACCGTGTATACTTTGATCGACATCTGAAATCAATGGACATCATAAAATAAAAGTATAATAATTTTAATTTTAATAAAGGAACATTCAAAATAGTTGGTAGCATACTATCTTAAACTAAATAAAGTGGATGTGTTATTTAAGAATAATTAGGAATAAATTCCTCAATTAATACAGTATAAATTCGTTTCAAAACTTTAACAAGAAATATTTTGTTATAGCATTTTTTTTTTTTAGTTACTTCTGATAATTTTCAATATTTATTTTACCCCTTAAATATCTAAATATTTTTCTTTTATGTATCTAACATACAAAACTTCTACCTATAATTGTATGTAATAATTAAAACATATTTTATAGATTTTTTTTTCTTTCGTGTTAAATATCAACTTAACCTATAATAATTATATTAAAACATACCTTTGTCATTACAAGGCTATTAAATATCACTTGACCATACAGACTTTAACCTATGTGATATAACAAAAAAAATACATATCATTTATAACTTAGTTTTAAACAATCATTAATTAACAAGTGCATACATTCTCATTAGAAAATGTTTTTCTGTTGAGCAATTGAAGAGCTTTATCCAGTCGTATTTCATGAAGCAAGTTTAAAAACAATAAACACATGGTATTATTTCCTTTAAATAAAAGTTTTCTCTTATTTTGTGCGTTTAATAAATTAGGTAAAGAAAAATATAGCAGAATTGAAGATTAATTCTTACTTGAATTAAACTGCTACAATTTTGGGATCCATAGAAAATAAAATATACATATTATAACATAACGAACAGTTGACAATAGACGATAAACATACACAATTCTTTTCTTTTTTATTATTGACGATACGTACAATTCATATTAGCTAGCTTACTTATGGACGGAAATGCGCAATTTTTCCGAGAGATTATTCTGATAATAACTGCAGCTGATTTACATGTATAGAAAGTTTTACTAACTCCAACTGATGTGTAATATAATATATCATTTATTTTTATCATTAAGTCACTAAGATATTTAGTTTTGTTCATACTTTAGGAATTATAAATTTTTTTAACGATAACTTCTCCGTAAGAATGCCCCTATATAACTCTTCCTATATTTACTCTGAGAAAGTTTATATTTTTTCCAAAAAATATATACATGTGCATAATTTAATCTTATTTATCATTATTATTATTTCCAGACAATTCTTGGTGAATAAAACATATTTTAACGTATGTAACTACATTACTTATAATTGGCAGACAATATTTAGAAAGAGCGCGAAAATGTTTCTAGTTGATTTTCCTTGGTTTCAAAATATTTCTTTCACTTATTTTTTTTTTCTATACCAAGAAAATATCAATAAATGACATAAAGTTAATAAATAATTAATTTTTTCTTGGAAATCACTTCTTTTCCTTAATTTAGATATAATATAATTTTTCGTGACTCTTTTACTTACATCTGTCATTTTTGAACTTTAACGTGAGACAATAAACTTTTAAGTATAAAAGGTCTTTAAATAGGTAGATGGCACAGGAAATCAGGACGTCTTATCAAAAAAATTTAGCCACACATTATATTATTAAAATTTTATTTTGATTACATTTATTTCTGCAAAATAAAATGAAAAAATTGAGTTACCAATTTTCAGCACTGTTCCTTCCTTGAAAACTAAAAGCAGACTATTTTTTTTTTTTCAAAAAAAATGATCTTGACTTTAGCGACCTCTTCCAGAAAAATAATCATTTGATTATAACATAAACAAAAGAAAGGAAAAACCTGTTACAATCATATAGTTTTAGTATTATTTAAATAGATTACAAAGTGATTTGACAATATAAAAAAAAATAATAATACATTAAATTAACAATCAGTGATGTATAATTCTTTAAACATTATTTTTTTTTTTTACAAAAAGAAATTACCAGAAGTTATTGTGCTTTATGATAAGACATTCATCCACTCTCCCCTCTACCCATCCAAAATCAATTACTGTTTATGATATTTGTTTTTATACTATATTAATTTGCTTTAATTATTAATATCTTAATTAAATTATTCATGTTCTTTTTAAAAATGATATTGCATTACTAAATCTATTAGTTATTCACCCAAAACATGCCAAAGTGAGTGAATAGCATACTTTATTAATCAATTATTACTATGGTTATTTTATCTTTTTATTTCTTTAAAGAATAGCATTGTTTTCCTGCAGAAATAATGCCAAGTAAACCAAGTGTCAATAACACTAGGTTACAATATATATCTTATACTAATTTGGATTGATATGGAATGGATTACAAGAGATATACACTAAACAGTATTAAATTTTAAATATATTTAATAAATAAAATCAACAAACTGATTAATATAATAACAAATAGATGTGCATTGATTGTGAGGTTTACACACACAGGTGTTACAACAACAATGAAAGAATTTAAGTTACAAAGTTCCCATCTTACTTAGAATGCACTTTATGCATATTTTTAATATCTGCAATTAAGATTGATGATTATATATATATATATATATATATATATTGAAGCAATCGGATCTGAGTTCGATCCTAGCTTCATGACATCTAGCCATTAGCCTACTTCAAACCCATTACTAACCTTAAATTTCCGATGCAATGGGGCTTTATACGGTCAATCCACGCTAGTTTTCTTAAAGACAAACTATTTTATAAGTGTGTATTAAAATTAATTACTTTAAGTGGTGGACGTTTTTCGACCGGTACATGGTTATGTTTTTGGATGCTCAATCGTTGGGGCATCGATTAATAAACCCCATACACCCTGTAGATAGTAATTAATGATTTTAGTTACTCAGTCAATTGAGATCTCGATAAATTAAATGTTTCTGTAGAGAGTGATATTTTAAAGAGTATTGTATATATTTAAGAGAAAAGTTATGCGATTTATAATGCATAACTGAAATGATTTAATAAATTAAAATGTCATTTTGTAATTTTCTTTCTTATAATTAAATGTTTTCAAAATTATTTTTTTTAAATGTTCGTCAGTAAATGATTTGTTAGTTAAAGTAATTATTCAAAGAAACGTAATAAGATAGAATATATATATATAAATCAATTATATGTGTATTTTATACTATATCAGCATATATATATTATACAGTTGTGTTATATGCGTTCGTGACAGTAAAGAGGGAAGAAAATTATCGTGAGAAGAGTAGTAAGAGTAGATCAAAGCAAGGGTAAAATAAATGAAACATTTGTCTGTGTCAAAATTAACTAGTGTTCATCTCAGTATATATTAAAAATATCCAATACGATATCATGTTAAAAGTTTCAGTTTCAAAATATTGCTTGCTTGCACATATATTCTTAGTAGCCTCAAAGCAGGCGAAGACCTTCAAACTGGGAATTATATGTCAAGCGGTCCGATGCAGTGTGACAACATGCTTTAATGACAATAATTTCTAGAGTAACCTCAAAGCAGGTGAAGACCTTTTGTGTAACACCAAACAGCCAGATGCAGTTGGCAAAATGCTTCAATGGTTTACACGCTCTTATGCTAGCAAGATTGAAAATGATATCAACAAATAAAAGTTCTTATGTAATATTAATTTTGACATTTTTTTGTGTGTGAAAGCCTCATGCTTAGTGAAAATGAAATAGTTCCACTCCTATATTTAAACTCAGGTCAGAAACGCATCAGTTGTTAATAAATAATAAATATTCATCAATCAAATTGTTTTATCAAAAATTAAGTCAGTCATAAGTGGTTTGGGGGTTAATGGGTTATTTCACATGCCCTATTGATCTCATTTTGCTGACTGGTGCCCATATAAATAAATTTGTCAGCAAATTTGATTGTCAGCACAGTAGTGGGTCAGTTGTCTAAATAATAAAAACCAAGTGTGTCCAATACAGAGAATTACTTGTACTACCTGCTAATATATATATTAATATTTGTATATCACTAATCATTTGTATAGGTTTTTTTTTTTTCTGACATGGGAGAACAGTTGAACAGAGGGAAAGTGAGTAATGTTTGTTTTTCTTATATTTTATAGTTTTTTTAAAAAAAATACATGTCTCATTCAAAGAATTAATACAAAAATACATGTCTCATTCAAAGAATTAATACAAAGAGTTAACCAAGAAAACATAGGTGAACTAAAACTAAACCAAAAAAGACAGATTAGATAGATTGAGGAAATAATATGCAGCAGCTAACAAAGATAGAGACAGACAATGGTACCAGTAGTCAGAAACCTAACTAAATGTAATAGAGAAAAAAGGTCATTATTTAAGTATACATAGAAAGAGTGCCATAAGTTTGTGATTCACATTGTTTATTTATATTATTTACTTATTTTCAAAAATGGAAAGAGAGACTTTGCATATGATCCTCAGAGAAATGAGAGAAGACAGGAAGTTAATACTGATGATGATGGAAATGATTTTAAGGCTTGAGGAAAAACAAGGCATCCAAACCAACTCAAACCCAGAGAATGTGAAGCATTAGCAATAAATAAATCCTTATGAAGCCCCAAAAATAGATGGTGAAGATGCCCAGACCACATCAAAAAGAATCATAGATATTAAAGAAGATAGTGGAGAAACAGAATCAAGTCAGGAAATAGTTGGAAAAGCTAGTGAAGAAGAAGCTGATTTAAATGCAGAAATGGAAAAAGAAGATGACACGGTTGCAATACTAAGAGCGGATAAAGATACCACTAGTAAGACAAAACCTAAGATAGAAATGGGACGGATGATGAATCCTCAACTTAGTATGAGGAATTTACAGATGCCATTCCCTGGATTCTCAATACAGACTCAAATTTTCAAAGGAGACCCAGGAGAGAACCCCATCGCTCATCTAGATAATGTTAAAGAATTTTTTTTTGTGCATTCAATCGCAGAAAAGGCCATAGAATTACTGACAGCAATAGACTATGGGAACTTGACACTGACAAGAAAGGACCAAAACAATGACCACCACCAAAAGTTCTACTCATATGGGCCACCTGATCCAGGAAAACAATATGACAACCATTAAATGAAAAGACAGACATATATATGCAGATGACCGACTGAAATGACTATAGGGAAAATGAGACTTGATTATTGAACTTATTTACTATAAGCTAGATAATATTAAAAAAATGATTGCAATGAGATATGTATAATTTTTAGTTTGTACAGATGATATTATTCATGCTCATGCTGTTCTCCCAGAGTCTACCAACTATTCGAGTACACTTATGCAAATGTATCATGTATAAGTAAAGACATTTTTTTTCATTGTTTTTTTTTTAAGTGAAAAGAAATGAAGCACTCAGATCTGAGTTCGATCCTAGCTTCATGACATCTAGCCATAAGCCCACTTCAAACCCTAGTACTAACCTTAAATTTCCGATGAAATGGGGCTTTATACGGTCAATCCACACTAGTTTTCTTAAAGAAAACTATTTTATAAGTGTGTATTAAAATTAATTAGTTTAGGTGGTGGACGTTTTTCGACCGGTACAATATATATAACAAAAACAAGTTATAATCACGTAACTTGATGTCGCTTTTATTTATGATCAATAGATGGCATTTTACCAAAACCACCGACCAAGCGTATATTTGTTTACATAAATGTCAAAAGAGTCAGAATTCACTATCTCTTTCATTTGTCCACCCTCAGATCAGCTGATTTTAAGCTAATTTGCTATCATCAGTGAAGGATAGAGGATAGAGCTAGAAACTAGATCTAAACACTGACTCCAAGTGTTTATGCAAAAAGTTTCTATCAGTTTGCAAGCATGAATTTTTCAGCCCCGTAAAATCTTCAAACCTGATCTCAGTTCAGTTTCACCACATAGTCAAAGCCTCTGCAATATATATCATTGCAAAAACCTTTAAAGTTACATTTATGAAAAAGAAAAACAAGTTATAATCACGTAACTTGGTGTCGCTTGTATTTATGATCAATAGATGGTGTTTTACCAAAACCACCGACCATATTTGTTTATATAAACGTCAAAAGAGATAGTGAATTCTGACTCTTTTATTTATGTAAACAAATATACGCTTGGTCAGTGGTTTGGGTAAAATGCCATATATTGATCATAAATACAAGCGACACCAAGTTACGTGATTATAACTTGTTTTTCTTTTTCATAAATGTACATTTAAAGGTTTTTGCAATGATATATATTGCAGAGGCTTTGACTATGTGGTGAAACTGAACTGAGATCAGACTCATGTAGCTATCTGGCTTGTTAGGCTGGGTTTGAAGACTTTATGGGTCTGAAAAATTCATGCTTGCAAACTGATAGAAACTTTTTGCATAAACACTTGGAGTCAGTGTTTAGATCTAGTTTCTAGCTCTATCCTCTAGCCTTCACTGATGATAGCAAATTAGCTTGAAATCAGGTGATCTGAAGGTGGGCAAATGAAAGAAATAGTGAATTCTGACTCTTTTGACATTTATGTAAACAAATATATGCTTGGTTGGTGGTTTTGGTAAAACACCATCTATTGATCATAAATACAAGTGACACCAAGTTACATGAATATAACTTGGTTTTTGTTTTTCATAAATGTAACTTTAAAGGTTTTTGCAATGATATATATTGCAGAGGCTTTGACTATGTGGTGAAACTGAACTGAGATCAGACCCATGTAGCTATCTGGCTTGTTAGGCTGGGTTTGAAGACTTTACGGGTCTGAAAAATTCATGCTTGCAAACTGATAGAAACTTTTTGCATAAATGCTTGGAGTCAGTGTTTAGATCTAGTTTCTAGCTCTATCCTCTATCTTTCACTGATGATAGCAAATTAGCCTGAAATCAGCTGATCTGAGGGTGGGCAAACGAGATAGTGAATTTTGACTCTTTTGATGTTTATGTAAACAAATATACGCTTGGTCGGTGGTTTTGGTAAAACGCAATCTATTGATCATATATATATATATATATATATTGTGCCAACTATTTCTAGATTTGCTACTGAGAAGCCAAATATTACTGGGATGACATAAATAAAATATTAATTTATTCATTCTAATATTTTATTTATGAGCAATAAATACGCTCAACATAGATTCTTTTAGTAAACCGTATTCTATGTTCAGACCAATGCCGAATAACTAAGAGGGTGGAATGAACTGGTTAGAATAGTAGGCTTCTGATACTATAGTGCTAAATACTAAAATATTGGTTGCAGTACAGGATTCAGTACCCAGTACTCGGTTCTCTTGGACCATAAGACTTAACTAGCATAATAAAGAACCTTAGTATGAGGTGTCAGAGCAGCTTTGAATATGGTTATGGATTCTCATGTTCTAGTCCTAAGTATAGCTGTTCAAACTAATAATGGAGTGGCCTGTCACTATGAGCCCATTTTAAGAAGAAAGCATAGCAAGGTGTAAGGACACATATAGTGTTTAGTAAAAATACATTTGTAATGCTTATAAAATACTACTAAAATTAAAGACAAATATAAATGCACAAAATTCTATACTTTCATTCAGTGAAACTACCTTGACCCAGTTCTCAAATTGGCATACCTTAATCATGCTAAGAGATGTTCATTAACCCTTAAACCACTAATTATATTATTGGTTGTATGAGGTAAAAATCAAATCTTTTAATTGGCCAACTCACAAACTGAAGACAAAGCCTATTGTTAAAACATATTCGCCTAAATTCAACTCAGATACGTTTATAAAAAGTATATTACTAATTTTTCAGGTTATGAAAGAGAACGAAAGTTCTTTCAAAAATAAATTGCTATTTATTTATTATAAAATATATTCAATTTCGGCAAATATAAAGCGAATGTCTAAACAAAAAAGTGCTGACGCAAACGCTTTTTTTCAATTTTACGTTATCGAAAAGTAAAGATTTCTTTTTTGCTAAATCTTAAATATTTTTACTAAAATCTTCAATATTTTTCGAAAATAATTTTGTTTTTTTTGGTATATTTTTTAAAAAACTAATTTAATTTCTCAAATTATATTTTTTTAATACTTAAATTGCATTCGAAATGAAAATCTCAGCGTTTTTCTTTATTTTCTTTGATCAGGCGGTTTCTTTGTTCTTTCCAGCCAATCAGAATGTCTTTTTCAGCTGAGAGCCGGCTGACAGCGAATCACTGACAAGGTTCATTCTTTGTTTAGTTTAAAATGCGGTTTTTTTGATTTTTTACTTGTAAAATAATTCGGAAGAGGGCACCATCTTATAGAACTTTTAAAAACCTAATCAATAACTGTCAAACGAATATTTTAGCATAAGAACTAGCAGAGTTAGAGTGATGTCAGATGTCGACAAGATGCCTTGTAAGAGGCAGTTGAAGAATTAAAAGCAATCTACTTTAGAAATATTGAATCTGTATTCAAAATAAGAGTCATAGATCACATGACCCTATTCTCTTAAGTTTGTAATTTATAAACAATGAGGATTACCAATTCTTCAACAAGTTGGCAATCCTCATTGTTTATAAATTACAAGCTTAAGAGAATAGGGTCATGTGATCTATGGCTCTTATTTTAACTATTTATAGTCTCTGCCTTGTCTTATGCAATATTATATTGCTAAGACTACTAATATATGGTATGGCTGAAGATCTATCAGCGCCATATAGCTATTTGAGTTGGTAGCTGGGTTTGAAGACATGTAGGTGTCTGAAAATTTCAGATTTTCCACTCAATAGATAACTTTTAGTTAAATGCTGGCTTTGAGTTGGTATTTTTAGATCTAGTGTCTGAACCTACCCTGGAACCTCTCTGAGGAGTGCCAAAGCATGAAACCATGATCAGGGGTATGGGGGGTTCCTGATGGAGATATTTTTAAATGCGCTCTCTGGCTAATCATTTAACACAAAGCTTGTTGAGGAATTTGCAATCCTCATTGTTTATTGAATCTGTATATTTCATATAATAAACTAGGGAGAAGAAAGCATATTTCGGGCATTATGACATTTACAAATATGCCTTTAAGTATCATCCTGCCATTATTTAACTAAGATATATAATAATAATTCACAAACCTCAATAAACAAACCATTACATATTAACTAATTAAATCTGATAACAACAAGTGCATAGAAATCTGCTGATATCAAAATAGATTTCAAAGGAGAAATTTCTGTCAGGTAAAAAAAGTGATAAAAAAGTTACATGAGAGCTTCTAATCATCTCTGATGAAAATTTCCTAAGCTTCTTATCTCTGCTTTGAAATTATGAAATATCATAACATATAATTTAAAAATAAAACAAATAATCAAAGCAGAAAATAGGCATGCCTGCAGATTGTAAAAGGATAAATAATAACTGATTACAGTTATTATGTTTAAAGAAAGATTATTCTAAAATTACATTTATATTTATAAACAAGATTATTACAGTTATATTTAAATTTAAAAACTTTATTTTACAAGAGTTTAATTAATCGAGAATTAATACTTGATGAACATTCATTACAGATAGCTAGCTTAAGCAATTTATTAAGAATTTTAAAAAAAGATTTATAGAGTGCTGCGGAACAGAAATATTACCAATCTTGTTCTATGGTGAGTTGTCCTGCATTTGAAATAGGCACTGGCACTCCTGAATAGGTTGTTCTTTTTGTGTCTTCTTTGGCAGTTGATATCAAACTCCTCCATTCTGGTAGATCTTTTCTCCAAAGGAAGATGGCAAAGTTAGGGCCTTCCTAGCACTCATGTTCATTTTCAAATGGGTGTAGCTCCCAGCAGCAATTGCTTTAATTATTATATAAGAAAGAGATCTTGAGACTAAAATTTGGGAGGTTTATTAGATTTCTACCCTCCCCCCCCCCCTTTAAAACCTATTAACTTGTTTACAACTTTTAAATTTTAATCTTTAAATTTAACATCTCTTTATTAACTTTTAAGCTTAACATTTTTATCCTGGTAAAGAAAAAGAAAATCTCTAGGGAAAAGAAAATAGTGATGCTTGTTTGCATTTGCTTTGTCCAAGATATATATTAAAATTTGTTATTTTTAAAATTAAACTTTAACGCTCTTGCAAATTTAACCAGGTGCATAAGGTGTGATCTTTTTTACCAAGAGTTATTTAATATTTTTAAAACTAAATTATTTTCTGCATAAACATTTCACTATATATGTATGCTGGTCACTCATGGAATTGAGAATATATATGTGATTCTTAAGTAAAAAATAAACAAATTTATTCATTAAATTTATGACAAATTAAAGTTTTAAAATATAATTATAATTGCATTGTAACCTTACTAAATCTATTACATTACAGCTTATACTCGCATATATACAAGTTTGCTAATACATATTTAATGATGTTTGCACAAATATATCTTTAAATAAATATAAATTTGCAGATACATGCATTTAATTTAACATATAAAATATGTTCGGATATACACACTATGCATAGATATACATATACATGCATGTGTATACATAAAGATACATGAATATATGTGCAGTTGGCAGGGTTTACACCTAAGATAAATAACTACTATGGAACATAGTAGGTGAAATGGGATGTGTGCCAATATATATCATTTCAATATCAGTTAGAAGCTTATATATAAGTATTTCATGAGATGTGTTTTATTTTTAAAATGTGAAAAGGTTGTACACTCTAGAGTAATTTAAGTTATATTAATTTAAACCATACATACAATGTTAAATAATTATTATATAATGCAGATAGAATTATGATCTCATTTTAAAACAAACTAGAATTCATAATAAATGCATAATTATATATGCAGTTTATTGTGAGACTTCAGATTTAGGGTTTATCAGATCTTGAATGATGTTAACTGCCATTATAATGCAAAATTATAGGCGAATATCTTCTATGTTTTTGTTTACAAACTAGCTTTATTAATTTGTGCTGCTATAGTGTTTTCAACCTTACTAATTGTGACACTTCTTTCCTTAATATGGTATTTTTTATATATTTTATAGAAATGTAGTTCATTGTTTTAAATAGATTAAATTCTATGCTTTGTAGTGTGTAAAGCAATAGAGTAGCGAGCTTTGGATCTAAAGGTCCATAGATTGCAATCCAACACTACCTTTATCAGTGCTTAAACTTCTTATGAACACCCAATTAATAAACCATTTGATTATTTTTGGCTATTTATATACGTAGAGTTTTTATTATTTGAGTTAACAGTAACTGCAATACCGATTTAAATAGTCTTAGCTCAGTGAATCATTTTTCTTTCATAAAGGAGAAACATCTAAAGCCACTTTTGTTTTGTTTTTCTTACTTGGTTTGGTGCAGTCATTAGGTAGCAGTCTCTTTGAAGCTGTGCTCAAGCATGTTATGAAACCATTTGATTATTATTTATCAAATTTATCACAGAAGTATTAAACAATTTATAATTTTGTCTATCCATATGTAGATCAATAACCAATGATATTTGAGCCTGATGCAATTCAGATTATTTTAATCTTAGGTAAAGTGCTAGAAAAAAAATTATGGTGAATAGTACAAGAGAATGAGGATGACTACAACTGTTATGGGTTGATAACACTGTGAAATGTACACCATTGACAAATTTTGGAGACATGCAGGCAGACAGAGAAAAGAGTGATCTGGAGACAGTTCATCCAAACGAGTGCCCATCATTGAATTGACAGATTAGATGGATGATCATGATAATTAAAGTGGTAGAATGTCATATTTTTATTGTTTCCAGCTGATTTAAATCTTTTTCTTTTGTTAATTTTACAATTTAGCTGTAGAAAATTGGGTACTTGTGTATTTACTAGTACATCAAGACTGGAAACTGTTTTTCGTTGAAATATACATGTTTATGGACCCTACAATAAATGCATAAAACAAAACAGCTGAAAAGAAGTGATGATATTTTCAATGTTTTTTTTATTATTATTAATGTTATTTTAAAGAAAGACAATCTTGTGCCAAATTATTTAATAATATTTCCATTTTATTTCTCAATATTTTTTTCTATTAATTGAAGTTATTAATATAAAAATTTAACAAATATAAATAAACAAAATGTCTTATTAATTTATTTTTTTTAAAAAAAAAAAGGTTAATTGAGAATTATTCATATCAATGGCCTGAAATCTTTAAAGGTGTATAAAATGGTCACAAATGAATTTTGGTCTTTGTGTAATCGATGCTACATAAATTTGGCTAACGGGAAATCTTACTGTATTGTCATATGGTCCCTTTGTGTTTTTTGTTTTAATAGTGACAAAAAGATAAGACGCTGACTTTAAACAAAGTATGAAAATGATTGTGTCGCGTTTAGATGTTATAATATAAATAAGAAAAAAAATTGAAATAAACTTTTTGAAAGGAATTTATAATTGATTTGTTATTTTTAACACATATTCATTAAAATAAAATTGTAAAAAAAAAAAAATACAAATAAATCCTTGTAGGGCCTATGAAAGTGTATATTTTAAGGACAGCCACTTCCAGCTTTAATATACTAGTAAAATACAAAAGTACCGAATATTGCAACAATGTGATTTTGTCTTCCTCTTTTTTATTGATACTATTTACATATGCACAACTTATTTAATATACTATTTTTCATATTAAGTTCGTTAGTGTAAAAATCACTTTTATTTTCACTCAGTACTTCTTTTCTTTTAAGTAATTAATTTCCACTTTCAATTAGTATAAATAGTTTCCTATATAATCTTTTCCTTTTTTATAAACAACTATCAGTTAATGTTAGTTTAATCATAGACACAATTCTATTCAGTTTCCTATACAAAATAAAACCAAAACCTTTTGTCACTGAATCACTTATACACACCCAGTCATTTTCTGTGGTTTGTGACACCTAGTTGCAAAATTATATTGCTGCCTGGGTGCAAATTTATATTGCCCCCTTTCAAAATAATCTTAATAATAATAAATTGAAATTTTCATATAACATAAAAAATTATTATAAAACAGATTTGATCGTTATTTTCTCTTAATATTTTTATTATTATATCATACTTTTAAAAAATAAAATGTAAATGATACTTTGTTTTTAAGTTTAATTGCATTATATATCCTGTGCATATGAGTTTAAATTATGAGATTGTTTTTTATTTGATTTGACTGTGTAAGGTTAATTTATGAAGCGGTCGCTAACGCTTTTCCACGGCAATTTGTTATCGTAAATTTCTGACGTTTTTTTAATTAGACTATAATATTGGCTGTATATGTAAATATAATAAAAATAAAATAGCTCAAAATACATTAAAGTTTTCTGTCTCAAAAACAGCATAGACACATAATTATAGACCTCGTCTAACTGATAAAACAATACAAACACATAAATAACACCTATAATAAAATGAAATAATTGGTTAACATCAGCAAAATCAAGTATTGAAGGATCCATTTTTTTAAATTATCCTTTTGATTATCTATTGATTTATTTTTTTTATTAAGGCGAGTCATTTGTACTAGCCTCGCAGAATGCCATCCAGGTGTATTGCACCCCCTGCACCCTAGCACAGAATGGGCATTTATATACCTCTAAGCCAGGACTTATAGGTGGCAATAATATTGCTAAGTTTTCTTTGTATTGTAATGATATTCAATCTACAATGTATTAATTTTAATTTCATTGTATTATAATTTCAAAATTGATTAAATTAGTTCCCCTTTCTCTTTTAGACTATTTTTATTTATAGATAATCACACATTAAAAGCGTTTGAGAGGTCAGCACAGCTGCCTTACAAGCAGTTGTTCCAGGTTAGCAGGGTTTATTTTCCAGCCGATACTATGACACATGAAAAAAAAAAGTGTAATAAGAAATCATCTATTTAGTTTGCACAATATGTGACAAAAAATAAAAGTAGGACTCCCCTCCAATGCCATTTATATTGAATCCCAATACTCATTTCATAAAAATAATTGTCAGAAACAGGTTCAGGAATATGGATTTAAATGCATTATCAAATTATAATCACTGATTATTCAAGCCTACTATAAATAACACTTGAGTAGAAGGCTGCATTTGTTTTAAAATTAAGAGTTTAATTTAAAATATTTTTTCTATAATCTGCACTATTTTTATTGCAGTGTACATCTTTCTAGGTACCATAAACAAGATTTATTTAAATCTAAAAGTACATTCTTACATGTCATGCTCATTTTCTTCTATCGCTGTTTCAACATTTTTGATATATTTTTTTAAACCATAACTTCAGATTTTATGATGATTAGGAAGGATTACCTAGAAAAACTGACAGCAAACCAAGGCAATGTACATGGAATTTCCAGGTCTGTGAGACTCTTCTGTTATATATATAATCAAATAATATATTAAAGAATAAATCATAAATATTAAAAATTCTCTTTTTTTAATTTTTCAATAGAGGGGGGGGATTCTAATTATATACATGTATGTGCTTCACAAAATAATACATTGTATTTATGTATTAGATTTGTATCTATTATCTTATATCATACAGAAATCTTATTTAAAATGTGTTGAATGTAAAGCAATGTTCATAAAAATCATTCTCTTATCTAATACAAGTAGTCTATCCTTAATCTGAATTTACTGATTCCAAGAGTTTGTGGATGTTTTAACTTTTATCAATAACTCATTTTTTCTCTTCATTATAAGCTCATACTCTTCTGAGAATATAATCTTTAATTATACTATCTATAGTTTGTTTACACTGAAAAATTTTTTTGTTGTACCAATATAACACTATAAGATTCTGAACATGCTTATATTTATATCAGCACAAAATTTTTATATAAAAGTAATTAGTATAATAAATTATAACAAATTTTGTCTGGATAATAGAAGTTTTTGAGTTAATGGTGTTTAGATTAATTGTATTCTAATAAAAGAAAAAATACTGGTTTTTATTTTAAATAAATTTATTGTAATAATTAATTTTATGCCATTATATAGGATTGCAAAGATTAATTGGATGAATAAGCTAATGTTGTAGTGTTTTGAAGTATGTGGGGCTACTTAGCTTAGCTGATGGGCTTTGGTTAAGATAAAATCAATTGATACATGGAAACATGACATTATTTCCTACATATTGGTATAGCTTATTTAAAGTAAAAATAGTAGTATTAATTTTAACTTCAGTTATAACATTTTTATTCCAGCAGTTAAAGCTGTAATCAGCATTTTTAAATTAGAAATATTATAATTTATAGATAAATTAATTTTGTCTTTTTAAATATCTTTATTCATATTTTTTAAAAATATGTTGCAAAGTGGAAGTTTTAAGTAAAAGAGAGATGAGGTTGAGTTATTCCATGCACTTATACATAATTAAATATCATATATTAATCTTTAAATGAGGTTTAAATATTTTATCAGGGCTAGAGATAATTTTTAGTAAAATAAAAAATTAGTAACAATTAGTAATGCATTCATCTGAAGTGGATGGTGTTAAAGTTGTGAAATGCAGAAAATTTGACACTTGAAAATCAAAGTGTAGTGTTGATAAATACTGAACAAATTATTAAATCATGTGTAAGACGCTGTGACCTGAACCAATTGAAAAACACTGATTTAGCATGAAATGCATCATGGGTAGTGATTACCTTTTTTAGATGTCTTTATTTATTGCTACATTTTGAATTACAAGTATCAAGCTTATACCATCCATAACTTTGACCCTATCCATTCCGGATAAATACAGCAATGATTATCACTAATCATTGATTTAACTAGAGATTATCTCTAGAGAAGATATAAACTTTAAACCCCACTTAAAGTTTAATATATTTTTTTTAATTTAAACACACACACATGGAGTGATTCACATTTCTCAATCCCATGTGTAATGTCTTTATAAATGTCTTTAACAACATCCACCCTACCACACATTCTTTTCAAATCATATGAATAAATAAATATACAATAAAAGACAAATGACTCCAAGTTGCATTTCATGCTGAATCAGCACTCATCAGTTGGCCTAGATTATCTCATATATATCTTTATTATATGTACACTATTTATTAATATTAAATTGTTACATTTTAAATTACAAATGTCAAACTTACTCCTCCCACAACATTAACACCATCCACTCTGGATAACTATAATAATGATTATCACTAATCATTTACTCAACTAGAGATTATCTCTAGCACATATATAAACTTTAAACTTCAATTAAAAATTAATGTATCTGATTTTTTAAAAATCTAAACACACACATTTCTCTGTCCCATGTATAATATATTTACAAATATATTAAACAACTTCTACACCACCATTCATTCTTTCAAATCATATGAATAAATATACAATAAAAGACAAATGCCCCTAAGATGTATTTCATGCAGAACTAACACTCGACAGTTGACCCGGATCACCATTTCTCATATATAACTGTATTATATGTACAGTATTTATCAGTAATAAATTGTTGCATTTTGAATTACAAATATTAAGTCACAACTTTGATACCATCCACTCTGGATAAATACGGTAAGAATTATTACTAATCATTTATTCAACTAGAGATTGTCTCTAGCCCAGATATAAATTTTAAAACCACAGTTAAAGATTAATATATCTAATTCTTTGACAACACTTGTAATTCAAAATGTAACAATTTACTATTGATAAATACTGTACGTATAATAAAGATATATATATGAGAGATGATGACCTGGGCCAACCGATGAGTGCTGGTTCAGCACAAATTGCATCTTGGGGGTCATTTGTCTTTTATTGTGTACCTTATTCATGTGATTTGAAAAAAAAATTGTTGTGGTGTGGAGATTGTTTAATATATTTTTATATGTTTCAGAAATGTAATATGAATGGAAATTTTAAGTATATTTAATAAATATATTACATATAGAAGAAGAGAGATGACATTAAGATATTTTATGTGTTTATACATAGTAAAAAATAGATATATTAATCTTTAATTGAAGTTTAAAATTTATATCTGAGTTAAAGATAATTTTTAACTTAATAAATAATTAATAATAATTATTAACATATTTATCTATGAATACATAAAACTTGACGCTTGTAAATTAAAGTATAATAAGTAGTTATTAATACAGTAGAGACTTGTGTAAAAAAGTGTGATATGGATCAACCAATGAGCTGATTTAGTATGAAATGCATCATGAGTATTATTTGTGCTTCTCAGATACTTTATATTTCAAAAATATGATATCTATGTAGAATGGAAATTTTAAGTATATTTAAGAAATTTTATATATGGTAAGAGTATATTTAATAGGTGTTACACATGGTAAAAGAGAGATAAAGTTGAGTTATTCTTAGTGATTATTATAATTAAAAACATAAATCAAAAGTGATATTTTTAAATTTATTTAATTTCTAAAATATCTATGAATGAGATCAAATTTATTATATTCTGATAAATAATAGTGGTTTATAAAAAAAATGAAAGTTGAAAGTTTAAATCTAGTGAGAACAAAGAAAGCTGTCAGGTTATTAGTGCAATACGAGAGGGTTAATCTTTAACTGAGATTTAAAACATATATCTGGGCTAGAGATAATCTTTAGTTTAATAAATAATTAATAATAATTATTAATACATTTGTCTGAAATGAATGACGGCAATGTTGTAAGTGCTGAAACTTTGACACTTGTAAATTAAAGTGTAAAAAATTATTTTTGTAGGTAAGAATCTTAAATAGCCTAATAGTTAAAATATTCGTGTTTTATGCATGACCTGCTAAATCTGAATGAAACTTGGATTTTTTTTTTTTTTAATTCCAACAAACTTTTTTTTTTTAGTTAGTTAGTTAGTCCATCGCTAATCTTACTAAACATATAATTATTGCTTGAAAAATAAGTAATTGATTAGTTAGGAGATAAAGATCCTCTTTTAATCAGGATTGATCAAATTAATGCTTATTTACTTATTGCATTCGAATATACATTTGCAGTATGGTTAATCCTTACTACAGACGGTAGATGCGTGTGTGTGTCATAATCCTCTGAACAATGGGCCTATGATTTATATCTCATAAATGCAATATATAATTGTTATCTTTTGAATGCTTCTATATACGTATAAAAAAATTGATAAAAGCAGTTTTAAAAGCTACTCTCAATTTTTGCCTAGTAATAAAATATGCATTTGAGAGAGGGAGGGGATGATCACATGAACGTTATTACCAATAAAGGTCAGAAGTTAAATTCAATTCTTTTAATCTTGAATATTTCTTCCTCTGCTGCATTTATTATTAGACAAGTTTTTAAAGTTTGTAAAAATCTTCTGAATGAGTTAATAAAAAAAAAATTTCATCTTCGATATTTTTCTGGAGGGTGCGGAACTTTCTTATAAATATACATTTTTTAAAAGCACAACTTTTAAGAAATCTTTTTTCAAAAAAAGAAATCCAGAGATTTTAGTTTTTTCTTCCATCCTGAACATCTTTTTCTGAATGCCCTTGGCTGTTTACTCGATGGTAAGCATGGCGGATTCGATATCAGGATGATTTCTAGCTGAAAATAAGCTCCCACAAATATTAGTTTTTGTTAACTGAATAGAACTGTTGTGTTTAATATATCACTTTGTTGCTTAAACATCATATGTTATATAAAACAAATTACTTAAATAAATAAATATTCCTCTATTTTAAAATCGAAGATCTTAAATGTATAATAAAAGTGGTGGTATTTGAGCCACATTTACATTATATTGTACTTATGTGTGTTTATACACACACTTTTGCACCTAATTATGTTATTGGTACCTTTTTGTTGCTATAAATATAATATTATGTTAAAGTTTTCCCCCCTTTGCAGTAGGTTAGGATATCTATGCAACCATTAGACTACTATGACATTATTGAAAGTAGTTTACCATTGCTATCTTTACTATTAATATAATTATATATAACTAATTATTTATTTATCTAGCACTATGTTTTAGTTGGAATAATCATAAGGGAATCACCCTGACATGTGCATTGTATGAATTTATAAAGTTGAGGAATACTCTCACTTTCTAAACACAAGATAAATTATTTGAAAAGATAAGAACGAATCTAATTTTTACCTCAATTTATATATATACGACAATCTTAAGCTTTTAGAAATCAGAGCAGGTCTTAATCAATCACTTTTAATTCCATTCATTATATATTATCAGCATGGGATTTGGGAATTCTATCATCAGATTTTCAATGGTATGGATCGCTTAAGAGTTGGAGGTTGGAGTGGGTTGATGCCTGTCCATTAAAGTGTAAGAATTTGCTATCTTAATATAAAAAACTGAGCAGTGATTATATATATATATGTATAGAAAATGGTAGTCTGGACCAACTGACGAGTGTTGGTTTAGCATAAAATATGTATATTGGTGATTATTTATCTTTTCTGCATGTGCGTGGTCATGTGTATCAGTAGTATGAAATAGTGTAAATAGTGAAGGGCTTGAAAGTCTGAGTTCAAATCTCTTATATTTCAATATATATTAATAATGATATTTGTGAAATGTTTACAATTTACTGCACATCAATATTAAATGTATATAACTAATTATTTATTTATCTAGTATTGTTTTATTTGTAATATCATAAGAGAATCATTCTGATGCATGTGCTGCATAAAGTTATATAGCTGTGAAATACTCTCACTCTAAACACAAGGTAGAGTCTTTTCAGCCTCACTCAAACACAAGATAGAGACTTTGAAAGAATGAATTCACCTTATCCTTTTTATGTAAATTTATATATATATATATATATATATATATATATATATATAAGCCAATCTTAAGCATTTAGAAATGAGAGTGTGAAGATCTTTATTGCTCACTTTTAATTCTATTCACTATATATTATAAATGACATTTACAAAATTTTTACAATTTATTGCATATCAGTATTAGATGTAATATTATATATATATATATAACATTATTCATTTATCTAGTGCCATGTTTTGTTTGTAATTGTCATAATGGAATCACCCCAACACATGCACTGTATAAATTTATAAAGCTGAGGAATATTCTCACTTCAAAAACAAGATAGAGTCTTTTCACTCTCACTCTAAACACTAGATAGAGTATTTGAAAAGATAAGAATGAATTTATATTTTTTTATCTAAATTTATATATATATATATAGACTAAACTTAAACATTTAGAAATAAGGATGTGAAGACCTTAGTCACTTTTAATTCCATTCACTATATATTAATAAATGACATTTGCAAAATGTTTACAATTTATTTCACATCAGTATTTGATGTAATATAAACGCTTAAGATTGGCCCATATATATAAATTTAAGTAAAAAAGGTAAGTTGAATTCATTCTTATTTTTTCAAAGATTCTATCTTGTGTTTAGAATGAGAGTATTTCTAAGCTTTATAAATTTATACAGTACATGAGTCAGAGTGATTCTCTTGTGATTATTAATATAATTATGATAATCTATATCACTATTGATTATAGGATCTGCAGAAGTGTGCTTTATGTATTATATTGGACAGAAGAAGAATAGAAGATTTGTTTTTCAAATAAGTAATTTTTTCAACAAATCAATTTTATCTATGTTGGATAATATTAGAAGCATACATTAATTATATTACAACATATTACATTTGTTATCCCTAATATAATCAGATGTGTCTCTCACTATCCACAACTGAATGAACAAAATTTGCATAAATCTAATAACAGAAGACATAATATTTCTTACAATTATTTATTCAATGTAATTACTTGTTTGGAATTGATAACATCAGTTGTAAATTTTCATGTAACTTTTAATTAAAAATGTTTCTGTATTATTTCTAAATAAATAAATAATACCAATTTGTTTTTATATTTGCACATATATAACATGTACTTGTATTATATACACAAAGATCAACATTTGATGTATTGTAGAATGATAATCACTTAAATGTCATCTGATTACCATTTCTTATGGTTACACAAGCTGTTAAAACAATAACAACTTTCTCCATACAGCAGCACCACCCTGTGCAAGCCATATTAATCAATAATTTCTAGAACATTTGTGCATCAACATCATTATCTAGTCATTCATCCAATATGCCTAGGCTAATTTGTGGCCTATAGTCTTCATCAGTGATGAGCCTCGGATCTAAGAGCACTGTACCTACATCTCTAGATCTAATGCAACCCACCAGCAGCCACCTTTTACCTTTTAATTAATTATAAAGTTATGAGTCCAAGATGAAAACACAACTATGTCTTCAATGCAAATTCATTCACTTATATAGTCATGCAGTTACGAATCTAGTTCAGTAGTTACATAATTTGGTATCTTTTGATTTTAATGATCATATTCACCATCATCTTCTACCTAAGATTGTGTTTTAGTGGTTTAATATCTTTTAATTATTACAAAGCTATGAGTCCAAAAGGAAAACACAATAATGTCTTCAATCCAAGCTCATTTGCTTGTATAATCTTACAAATCCATCTTCCTTTGACCACGAATGGTCATAACAGTTGACATGTGCTAAGACTAATTTGACTGTGAAAAAAAATTGTAATCCAGTCCCTCCCCCCCCCCCCAAAAAAAAAACTGAATGGTTACAATTTGATGTATTAGTGCTCAAAAAGTGCTTGTTAATATGAGTAAATCATATAATAAGTAAACTGTGCTGCCACTTTTTGGTAAAAGTAATGCATTTAAAGCAAGAGGGTATACAAATGGTTATATATAAATTGTAAATAGTTATTATAATTAGGTCAACAATGTGATTAGCAATTGTAAACTATAATAGTACTTGGCTGCTAGAATGAAAGTATCATTCTAACAATAGCAACTCCCTCGATATAGTAGACCACCTGATGCAATTCTTAGTATATAAAGAACGTTTGTGCATTAAAATCCCTATATATCCCTGAACTAGTTTCTTGTAGCCTTCATCACAAAGGATACTTGGATCTGAGAACACTGCATTTAGATCTTTGGATATAATTCAATCCTCCAGCAGCGAATTTTTACCTCAAATTAATAGTAGTATTTATTATCATAATGCCTATTTTTTTCAAATAAAACTTTTTATTTTTCTAATTTTTTAATTGAACCTATAAGCTCTCACAATTTTATCATCTCCATTCTTAAGATTATATTTTGGTTTCCAAATTATGAACACACAACTATTTTTTTATATTCCTTTTCTTTTTTTTCTGAATACTTGTTTTTTATCTCATTTTCAAAATTTTGGTTACTAGTCTAGAACCTATTAATTCTCTCCAATCTATACTTTATAGCAGAAACATTTATAGAAGTATTTATCTTTTGAGATGTGGATATGTTTTATTATTCAATTTATAATATTATAATTGAAACATTTTCATCATTTACTCCATTATCAGATTTTCAATGAAAGTGAAGGTTGAAAAGTTGTGAGTTGGAATAGTTTGAAGCCTGTCCATTAAAGTATAAAGATTGGCTATCTTAACATAAAGCTGAGCAATGATTATATATATGTGTGTGAGGATAGTAATCTAGACCAACTGATGACTGCTGGTTTAGCATGAAATACCTATATTGGTGATTATTTATCTTTTCAACATGTATGCGATCAGGTGGGTCAGCAATATGAGATGGCATTGAGAGTAGTGGGTCATTGAAAGTCTGAGTTTGAATCCTGCATATATTATGTATATAAATGCAAGTTTAAGCCTGTACAATGTATTAATTTATATCATAAAATATGTAATTTTATGATAAGTTGCTCATTAAACATAATTTTTTTCCATGTCACATTTCTCAGCTCAGAACTAATTCAGAAACCCTTAACTTCTAGATCTATCCCTTTTATGTTTGCACTAGACAAAGCATTGTGATTCTTAAAATTTCTTATTTTTTTAAATAGATTCATGGTGTAGTGATTAATACATTCATTTAATACATTTACAACCCGGTAGTCAAATCAAAATTAAAGTTGAAAATAAATTTCATATGATATTTTTCAAATTTCTGGGCCATACGTAACTTAACTAGCCATCAATCATCAATTGGCGATGTTTCAAATATTTTTTTAATTTATCATCTTTAAATTGAGGGATTTGCCCCTGTCCCTCCCCAAAAGATGCCTTGATTCCATGCATTTAAAAATTTGCTAGCTCCCATTCCCATTCTCTACATTTTAGCTAACCTTATAATGAAGAGAGAAACGTTATCACTCTTAATGGCAAAGTTACACCAAGATTCAAACCCCATTCTTCAGGGTTCACCTTTGAGTGCTTTGATTTTTATTATTTACATAAATCTACTGCTTCTTGAAATAGAGGGGAAACTGTCTGAATCTATATTCTGCTGATTGATAAAGCAATCCAGCATATATCATTCATGTATGATCTTATCATTTTTCTCTCCTCTAAGAAGTACCTTTACTTATATGTATTTTGAAAAATTTTATGTCACCCTATAAACTTCAATTCATCCTTTAAAAGTCATCAACATGGATGATACTCTCTAGAAATAGTATTTCTTCTCTCTTCACTGCTCCCCTCATAACTTTCTTGGATTTACCATTTGTAAGTCTAAGAGTGCTTTGAGATTATCTATTCAAAACTCTAGCCTCATCTGCTGAAAATATAACTAAATCATTGTCGAAAATATACCTTTTCTTTCATGAAAAAATCTGTTATCAACATCCTGGTCTTTCCAAAAATGATTTACTATATACCCATTACTAATGCTTTCAAGAAAAAGATTAATTTGCTTTGCTCCAAACTGATTTGGAATAAAAGAGTTGTTGCAATCAGTACTATAATTTTACAGAAACATGCCAAAGTCAAGGTTCTTTCCCTTCATTCAATCCCTATCTTTTATTTTTAACATCATCTCTGATTACTCTAATGCTGTGAAATTTGTTTTAGTCACCTCTACTGATAAGCCTCCACCCTGTAAAGTTTTTTTTTTTTTTAATTCTTAATCAAATCCATTACTGTTTATATTGATTGTAATAATCATACATTCTCTGGTTGGGAGGCTTGCAACATGTTCCATAGTACTAGTCAACTTCAACCATCACCATCTCTTCTTACTATCATCAATAAACAGATAATAAAAAAAACTTCAAATTCTGGTATCTAGAACTAAAATTTGTCGATTTCCTTATGAAAATCAATTTAGATGTTCTCCCTATTAGTCATTTCTTATCACAGAGAATGGCGCATGCTAATATTGATCGCCTTTGTTTTCTTTGTCATAAGTTTGAAAAAACAATACATCATTTTTTTTTCCAATGCCCTACTCTTTTTATCTATAGAAACATTATTGCATTGGTGGTCGAGAGGTCAGCGCGACTGCCTTGCAGTTGCCCGGGTTGCGGGTTCGCGTCCCGGCCGATGCTATGACACTTAAAAAAAAAAAAAAACATTATTGAATCAATTACGAAATCGCATACTTCTTTTTCTGCTTTCATTGATAGTATGAATCGAGACCTTTTCTTTTCAATTAAGATTACTATTTTCCATGTTACCTTTTGGTTCCTAAGATGTCATTTTTGCTTCAACTCTATATCTGAGAAATTACAATCACTCTTTTACAATAAAATTTTAAAAATTAGTTGCCCGGGTTGCGGGTTCGCGTCCCGGCCGATGCTATGACACTTTAAAAAAAAAAAAAAAAACATTATTGAATCAATTACGAAATCGCATACTTCTTCTTTTTCTGCTTTCATTGATAGCATGAATCGAGACCTTTTCCTTTCAATTACCATGTTACCTTTGGTTCCTGAGATGTCATTTTTGCTTCAACTCTATATCTGAGAAATTAAAATCACTCTTTTACAATAAAATTTTAAAAATTAGAAACAGACAGGGCGCTTGCCCCTCTCGTCTTCCAGACATTGTTAATGATATATGGAGCCTGGACTCACTTCCGACCCTATTATAAATAAAATTAAAAAAATTCCTTTTATTTTATATCTTTGTTATATATTTACAAAATGTGTTTGTTGTAATTTATGCACCATTTAATTTTGTCTGTTTGTGAAGATAAACTACAAAATATCCAATTGAATTTCAAATAATCTTCTTCAGTTGGTAAGAAAAAATTTTTGCCTAATAAAATTATTAAAAATAAATAAATTGCTACCTTTCATAATAAAAGATTGTGTTAATGCTTTACAATTAAGATAAACAAAATTAGATACTTAACACATACGTGTAGCGTCTAGTTCTTTTTATAACATAATGTTAATCCATTTAACTCGCATGCATTTTTAAATACCTTCAAACTTAGGTTTTTATTTAATTTGTGCTGACTGTACTTAACTTATACTTAAAAGAAAAATTATAAAACGATTGCATAATTCTTTTTTATTTTAAAAAATTACTTTTTTGATTAAGTAATAAACGTCCTATGCTTCTCATCTTTCATCTAATTTTATGAATGGAATGAACTATGTACGCTAATATTTGAAAAAGAAAACTGTTAAATTTTAATTTAAACCCACGTTAATGAAAAATTCAGTTCACGATTTCATTGCGAAGAAAATGTTTTTTTCTTAGAACAAATGAGTCATATAGAAAGGCGTCAAGCTAGCGATTAGTTTGACAGTGGCTTGATAGAAACGTACCTTTTACCCTGCGGCTTTTTGATTTAAAAAGAAAAAAGTTGATTAGAACATTGTATGTTTAACTTAGGTTGGTTTCTACATTTAGAGCTGTATTTCTATTAATAAATTATTTAGTTCCAATAACTTGGCATCTCTTTGTTTAATTTGTTGAGCGTAAATCTAATTAAAGCAGGTTATTGACATTTTCCGTAAATCTTAGCATTGTCCTAATTGGACGCGTCTTAAGTTTATTATTACCAATAACCGGATTTGTCTGTTTACATTAAAAAGTCGGTATATCTTTAAACCACTTTTAGAATTTGAATTACTCATTGTTTGAACCACATAAATAAATGTTTTGCATTTACATTTGAAGTAAACAACACGTAATAATAACTTTATCATTCAAATGTAAAAGTGCTTCCGTTATTTTTTTTTTCATTTTTGTACTTATAAATTATGCTCTCTGCCTTAAGGAAAATGAAATATTTATGATAAAGAGTATTACGACCAAGTGATATCGTTGGTTCTTGAATTTTATTCTAGACTTTACGTTAAAGCTTATCTTAATGTTTTTAAATAGAATAAAAATCGTTTTTTTTTTGTAACATTCTGATCAGAATTTTGGGGAATAAATTTTGCATATTCCATTTAATATTTTTATTATGCATATATTAGAAAAAAGTGTTTATTTTATTTTTTGAACAATATTAATAAATTTATAAGGCCATAAGAAGTGTTGAAAAAGTGTGTAAATTTTGAAATTCTATAAACTAGGTAATTATAAAAATAGTGTTATACAAGTAATAAATTTTATAGAAAGCTTTGCAGTGTATTCGAACTTGGAATTGTTCAAATTATAAAAAAAGAAAAAAAAAACACTTTATTCCTTATTAGATATGCAATGCTGTAACAGTAAAACAATTGTTTTTGTGAACTTTTATAAATATTTTGATAAATATTGCAATGAAGTATTTCTATGTAGACATGCACTTTGAATATGTCTACATAAAAATTAACTTGTTTTTTTTTTTTAAAAATCTTTTTTAAAAATTAATTGAAAATATACTTATTAAGGAGTTGAATGGTTGATAGAAAAAAAAGTGTGGTCGTGTAGAGGTTGCTTTATATATTTATAGATATTATGCATGAGACAGAAAAATATAAGTAACTCCATGTGTGTGAGAACTTAATTCAAAAAAGAAAGCAATATTAATCTTTAATTATGGTTTAAAGTTTATATCTGGACTAGAGATAATCTCTACTTTAGTAAATGATTAGTGAGAATCATTACTGTGTTTCTCTGGTGTGCTTAGTGTCAAAGTTGTTTTTTACTTGTAAATCAGGATGTGACAAGTAATATCATTTATTGAAGAAATTGCAAATTATTACATTTCAAATAATAAATATTATAAAATTGAATATAGTATATAAGGGATTCGCACTCAGACTTTCACACAACCCTCAACTCTCCAAGCCATCTCATATTGCTAACCCACCTGATCACACACATGTCGAAAAGATAAATAATCACCAATATAAGTATTTTGTGCTAAACCAGCACTCGTCAGTTGGTCCAGATTACCATCTCCACACATATATACAATCAATGCTCATCTTTATATTAAGATAGCCAATCACATGAGGGATGAGAATGACTGTCAACATGGATAGAATGACAACCTTGGCACTAATGAGGGCTTTGAACATTCCATCATCAGATTTTCAATAAAATGAAAGGCTGAAGAGTTGTGAGTTGGAGTAGTTTGAAGCCTGTCCATTAAAATATAAAGATTGGCTATCTTAATATAAAGCTGAGTACTGATTGTATATATGTGTAAAGATGGTAATCTGGACCAACTGATAAGTGCTAGTTTAGCACAAAATACATATATTGGTGATTATTTATCTTTTCAACATGTGTGTGATCAGGTGGGTCAGCAATATAAGATGGCTTGGAGAGTTGAGGGTTGTGTGAAAGTCTGAGTTCGAATCCCTTACATATATATCTGTATGTGCAGGTGTAAGCCTATACAGGATATTAATTTAAATTTGAATATACTATTTACTGGTTGACATGAATAAAATGAATGACAGGATGATTTCTTATTTCCAAAACATTTTACAGCAGTTTATGACAAATAAATTTGGGGGTTAAAATGGGAAGCTAATAGAATAAAAATATGGAGGTTGTTTAAAAGTTATCTACATTTTTTTTCAGATAATGTTGTTTTTTTGAAAATTATGTGTCACAGTTTCAGGAAATGTTGCAAGAGTTCTCAGAAGAAAACAAGAAAGTAGAAGTAATCTGTTAAGCGTTGATGGATCAGTGATTAGCACAGCTGCCTTACAAGCAGTTGTCCCGGGTTCGCTTCCCGGCTGATGCTTTGACATATGGAAAAAGAAAGTAGAAGTAAAAATAAATGCTGAAAAGATTAAAGTGATGTTCAATGGTTTTTCAGAGAAGAATAAAATAAAGATGCATATTCTTGAAGTAAACAAAAAAAAACCACAAATACTTTAGCCAATTTACTTGTAGTAGATAAAATTAATCATAGATCTAAACCTAAATGTAGTATTTTAGATGGAAACAATTTAATATTAAAATAAAATATATCTATGTATGTGAAAAAAATAGGTGTTTAATAAAGATTGTTTGCCAATTTTTACACATATAATAATCTGTTATTTGAATGCTTAACAGAAGAACAATGCAGAGACTTCAGACAATGTAATGACATATAATGGCATGCTTGTCTAGTAATAAGGAAAAATAGATATTAAATTATGTGAATGAGGAAACAGATATCATCAAAACAATTATGAGTTTGAAATGGAACTGAACTGAATATATTTATTAGAAGAAGAAAAAAGGCATATGGTTCTATTGCTTGAGAATTCATAAAAAGTTTGGGTGCCAGACCTGTGAGCTCCAGGATCAATCCTGGGACTTCCATATCCCAAATTGGATGCTTTACCAACTGTGCAGTGCAGGACATACTAGAAGAGACAATAGTATATGAATAGTTGAAGTCCTGAAGCGGATTTCAAAAGTTTATAAAAGACCTAAAAGAAACAAAATATGAAGTGGGTGGATTGTATAAGAAAGTTTAATGTAATGTTGTGAAAGAGAAAAGTTATGGATTAAACTCAGAGAAACCTTCATTCTACAATGAATCAATAATATATGAAAATGATAATGAGATTCAAATGAATGAAATTAAACTTTCAAGAATGAAAAGTAATTTTAAATAATATATATACTAAATATTTATAATGAATACTTTTATATATTGCAGACTAGGAAGGTTTTTAATAAATGTGTTTTACCAGTTCTTACTTATGGATCTGAGACTTGGACATTTAATAGAAAAAATAATACAGATACTTCAGACTACTCAAAGAAATATGGAGAGATGCATGTTAGGAGTAACAAGAAGAGATCGAAAATGCAAATATATGGGTAAGAGAACAAACAGGTGTTACTGACCTCATTGAAAAAATTAAAAGACTTAAGGGTTGGGCATATTGCTAGAAGAGAAGACAATTGAAATCTTAAACTGGATTCCAAGAGATTGTAAAAGACCCAAAAAGAGACCACATGCGAGATGGATGGATGAAATAAGAAAGTGTGCAGGGGTGATGTGGAGAAGAGAAGCTAAAGATCGGAGATGGATTGAATTTGGAGAGACCTTCATCCTGCCGTGGATTGATAATTATTGGTGATGATGATGAATTGTTTATTCAACCCAGACTTGAAGATTTTTTTTATTTAATTTGAAATAAATGTGGATTATTTCATTTTTTACTTTGTATAACAAAAGATTAAATTAATTGATATCAGGACCTCTCCCACACACACACACGCATTTTTATTTCAAGTTAAATATAAGAACCACAATAGTAGATTGAAGAAACAATTCTTTTCAGACTTTTTAGTTTGCAGTAAATAAAAGCATTTATTATAAATGTTTTGGATGTTTTTATATATATTATTTAAAACTGCAGGTTACTGAAATGAGACTGCTAATGTATTGACTTGCATAAAATCTAAGTAATAGTTTATTATAATTTTTGTATATTTATTTAAAAATCATAAAAATATGTGTGAAATAAGCACAATTTTAACATTTCACCTAAAATTAATAAAAATGTTATAAATTTTTTAAAAAATTAAGTTAATGTTTTTATTTTCTTTTTGCAGTTAATTTAAAAAGAAAAATAATTAAAATTTCTCTTGATCTTTTCCCGTAATTTTTTATCAGGAACTTTATTTTCAAATTTAAAAGTATAGAAAGGTTCAAATATAATAATTTCCAATCTTCTATATATGTTTCATTATGTAAACCAAAGATTGCCAGTTTATTGCACATGCATCAAATTTGGTGCATTGTGGGATTAATTTTTGCACATTGAATTCCTAATTAATATCTAACATACAGGCTATATATATACCTGCACAAACAATGTAATATATAGGGTATTTTGAGCTCAGACTTTCACGCGATCCTCAACTCTCCACACTTCTTATACCACTGATACACTTGACCACGTATATGTCTAAAAGATATATGTGGTCAAGTGCATCAGTGGTATGAGATAGTGTGGAGAGTTGAGGGTCATGTGAAAGTCTGAATTCCTAATTATAAAAATAAAAAGAATAGATTTTATAAAAATAAAAAAATACTGTGATCAAAAATTAAGTTTTATTAATCCTCAGAATTTTTTTTTCTTCAATTCAGTTAAGTAGTCATTTCACATTTATCTCATTTTGAGGATTAATTCAAAGTAAATCCATAATTGTTTTTAACCATAATTTATAATTGACTGTTTTTTTTTTTTGTAAATCTTGCAATATTTGTTCTTTACAAAAATTATTTATATCAACAAATTTGAAAAATGTTCTGCTTATTTCTTAATATCAAAAGTTTGCTGAAAGAAAAAAAAATCAGAAGTTTTATCATTAAGGTAAACATTGCTCAAATTTCATTTTTTTCTATAATACACTAATGTATGAAACTAGTTGTTAACATTTTAATAGCTTGTGCAAGGATAAGAAATGGTTAGGTGTTGTTGTAATGGTTTGATACTAATCCTAGCCAAATGATGTAGGCGACTATAGTTATTTAAAAACCAAGATCACCAAAATATGTAAATACTGAACTGGGTTCAGATCACTAGGTTAGGTGTTGTTGTAATGGTTTGATACTAATCCTAGCCAAATGATGTAGGCGACTATAGTTATTTAAAAACCAAGATCACCAAAATATGTAAATACTGAACTGGGTTCAGATCACTAGGTCGTGTATTGTTGTAATGGTTTGATACTAATCCTAGCCAAATGATGTAGGCGACTATAGTTATTTAAAAACCAAGATCACCAAAATATGTAAATACTGAACTGGGTTCAGATCACTAGGTCGTGTGTTGTTGTAATGGTTTGATACTAATCCTAGCCAAATGATGTAGGCGACTATAGTTATTTAAAAACCAATGTCACCAAAATATGTAGATACTGAACTGGGTTCAGATCACTAGTCATGTGTTGTTGCAATGATTTGATATTAATCCTATCCAAATGATGTGACTATAGTTATTTAAAAACCAACGCCATCAAAATATGTAAATACTGAACTGGATTCAGATCACTAGGTCATGTGTTGTTGTAATGGTTTGATACTAATCCTAGCCAAATGATGTAGGCGACTATAGTTATTTAAAAACCAATGTCATCAAAATGTGTAGATACTAAACTGGATTCAGATCACTAGGTCATGTGTTGTTGTAATGGTTTGATATTAATCCTATCCAAATGATGTAGGTGACTATAGTTATTTAAAAACCAATATTATCAAAATATGTAGATACTGAACTGGGTTCAGATCACAAGAAAATTGGCTCGGGTTGAATAATTAGCTTGCTTTCAGTTTGAACTCATTGCTTTATAATTGATTAAATAGGTAAAAGGTAGTTTCTGGAGAGATGCATTAGATCCAAATGTCTAGATGCATCACTTTCATACTCAAAATTCCTCAGTGATGGCACCTATAAGCTAGAAATTGCTCTAGGGATATTGGATAAGTAGGTACTAGATAGGAACTTAAATGTACAAATCTTTTTGCATATATTGATTACTATAATTTGCACTAGATGACACTGTTGTAGGGAAAGGGTTGCTACTACTTAATGCATTATATTATAAAAAATATTATATACTATTTATTTATTGCAAATTATATTTTACACACAAATTGAATAGTAGTGCAAAAGTTGTGTGGTTCATGCAAATTTGTAGGTAAAAACAGTGGCATATAGACTGTAAAATATTGGCATTCCAGTTCCACTATTGTTTTAAAATACAACTTTTTTTTGTCTCATTGTTGATAATAAAAATTTGTTTTAGAATATAATTTCTCTCTCCAGTTATCAGTTAATTTCATCTGGATAAATTTTTGTTAATTTTTTTGTCATATTATTATTTATTTATTTTTTTACATTGACTTTTTTTTTTCAAAATTCAATAGCAATCCACATACTTATTCTATATTTTTAAATCAAAACATATACTCTTATATAAAAGTATAATGTAATGCATACAGTAATATTTTATGTTTTATTTATGTTTAACAAACTATATAATGTAAAATGTTTTAATGAAGAGGAAGTTACATAGAACAAGACCAGAATTAATTGTATTCCAAAGTTTTAAAATTGTAATTAGTGAGTAATTAAATAAATAGGAATTGAACTTAAATTGGATGAAATAACAAAAATAGATACTAATAAAAAATAGCTAACATAATCAGCTGAACTGTAGAAACAACTTGTCAATGAAAAACTAAAGACATCCTAATATAACCCAGAATAAAATTTATGATGAATTCTACACACTGGTTTAAATAAATTAGTTTCTTACCAGAATAATAATGCTGAATGTCATTGCTAAAATTTATACCATTTGTCCTCACCTAGTTTACAATTTACATAATTGACAACATATTGAAACACCTTTCAATGCATTTTTACAAAATTGACAAGCTTTATCTTAGTAGCACCTTTTCTGAGAAAGCACCCAATGCTTACCATTAGATAACTAATGTCCATTTCAATTCCCATCTGTTAATAAAGTTCATTAAATCCCATATCAAAATTCAACTTATTTTTCTTTCTAATATTATTTTCCCATTCCATTTAACAAAGAAAGAGCTTCCTGGACTGTTATCTTCAAAATTGTGATTTAGCTAGGCATTAGTAACTTCTGTCTCAATTTCTGTCTTTAAACTACTATACTTCTCCAAAAGTACATTATGCCTATTTCATTAATTCTTTCTAGCTCATTCATTTATCAATATATCAGTACACATTACTTTAAACTGTACAATGTCATTCAGTTTTCATCTCTATAATTCAATTCCTTCTTCAATAAATTTAAATGGAATTTCCAAGTACCTTTTTCTCTGAAATTAATCAAAAAGTCAGTTATCTTTTTAATAACTTTTCTTTCATCAAATAACTACCTATCACAATGTATACTGTTCTTAATAATTACAAATGACAATAGTCCCCTAATAATTATTTAGGATAAATCATATACTTATTGGCAATTTAATATCCTCTAAATTTACTGCATCCCAATAAATTCTTTCAATCCAAATTTTTCTCTTTTAATTATTATCATAGTATTATATAAATTTACTAATAATTCCTATTGAATACCTTTCTGGCATACCTGTCTATTTACATCAAAGTTTCTGTTATTAAAATCCATATCTCCAAAATTCATCATTTTTTTAGTAAAAATATTAAATTCCTGTGTAAAGCAGGTTTGTCTGGAATAAAAAATTAGTGTCCATAAGTGTTAAAAAGATACAAGGATATTTAAAATTTAATAGAATGTTCTTGCCTTCCATATCTTTTTTCATCTACAAAAGACAATCAATGAGATAATATCTCATATCCATTGTCATTTCCACTGATACTCTACTAATAATAGAGATTTTAAAAAAATTATATTAAATGCTTGTATTTGCCATAAACTAAAAGAAAATTAATAATTCTTTCTACAACCACAATTGGAGTGTCTAGATTTTAACTTGAAATAAAGGCATGGGGGAGGGTCCAGAAATTAGTTAAGTCCGTTTGTTAAACAATAAGATTGACATAATTAATTTTTGGACACCCCCCCTCATGCTTTTATGTCAAGTTAAATCTAAAAATTGTGGTTGAAGAAACATGTGCATAGTAAATAAAAGCAATTAATATATCGGAAGTCCTCTAGTTACAAACACTTCGCTAATTCGACTTTAGATTTTCATCTATGCACATAATAAAAAAACTATTTACATACATTCATAATTGATTTTTTTTTTTAAAAAGATAAACTTTGGAATTTAGAAAATAATTAAAAGTATATTTTAGACAACAATAAAAACCTATATACAATACAGTAAATCTTCCCATTTCTCTGACATTGATTACTTTTGTTTTTAGCATCGTTGCAGACTGTCGTGATTAGTGCTTATTTTTAAAAGCAGTTGGTGCGTGTTTACATTACATATACATTGTATATATTTCTGTTTTGGTGAATTTTTTTCATTCTTATTAATTAAAAACATGAGCGAGAAATGAAAAAATATCAATGTTGATACAACTAAAAAGAAATCAAGGTCTCATAAACCCCAAATGATTGAGACAAAAATGGATATAATTAGCCATTCTGAACATGGTGAATCTTTTGCTTCAATTGCATGTTCAGGTAATTTAAACTGATCAACAATATATACAATTGTGAAAAACAAAAATAAAGTTAAGGAATATATTAAAAATTGCGGAAATATTTCTTCAAAGATTGTTTCAAAAAGACATGGCAGAGTAATGGATGAAATGGAGAAATCTTTAACTTTGTGGATTAAAGATCAACATCAAAAAGGCATCCCAGTGAGTTTATCAATTTTTCAAGCTAAGACTCTCAGTTTGCATGAAGATTGGAAGAAAGAATTAAAAAAACTCTGCTGTTGAATTTGTAGTAAGTCATGGCTGGTTTCACAAATTTAAAGTGGATATTCTTTACATAATATTAAATGTACTGAAGAAGATGCCAGTGCAGATAAGAAAGCTGCCAACGAATTTATTTCCACTTTCTCTAATATCATTAAAGATGGAGCTTATTTTTCATGCTTAGTCTTCAATGTAGATGAGATAGGATTATTTTGGAGAAATGTGCCTGCACGTACATATTTAGAAAAAGAAGAATCAGTTGCACCTGGCATAAACCTTTTAAAAATAGATTAATATTGCTTCTTGGAAGTAATTTAGCTGGTGATTTTAAATTTTAGACAATGCTAATTTATCAGACAAAAAATCCTAGAGCATTGAAAGGAAAAGATAAAAGAATGATTCCAGTCAATTGGAAATCAAATCCTAAAGCCTGGGCTACTGCACAGCTTTTTCAAGATTGGTTCTCACATCATTTGATGCCTTCTGTTAGGCAATATTGTAGTGAGAATAATTTACCATTTAAAACACTTGCTCTTAGAAAATTCTCCTGGTCATCCTTAATTTCTGAAAAATTTATATCCAGAAGTTAATGTTGTGTTTATCCCTCCCAATACTACAAGTGAAATACAACCTATGGACCAAACTGTGATAGCTACTTTTAAGCAGTATTATATGAGAAGATTTTTGGAAAAGTTATAATATATGGAATGCAATAAATATTAATGGGGAATGTGGGTTTAAATAAGAGTCAACAATGAAAGGTTGTTGGAAAAATATATATATCTACAAATGATGAATGATTCTATGGACATTGAAGAAACTCCTGAAGATATCACAACTGAAATAGTCAATATAATGAATGAATTAAATTTAGATGTCACTGACAAATATATGAGTTAATGCAAATCTCTGTCAAATGAAGACTTGATTAAATTACAAGAGATCAATGAAATACAAAATGAAGAAGAACCATAAAAAACAAAACTCCAGATAATAATCAATAAAAAATAAATACTGTATTTTGAAGCCCCTTTTTGATGTTTTTTTTACAGACCTCTACTTACAAACAATTTCAACTTCCAAACACAGAAGAGGAACCAATTAAGTTTGTAACTAAAGGACTGCCTGTATATATATATATATATATAATATATATATATATATATATATATATATATATAATATATTATATATATATATATATATATATATATATAAATAATTCTATTATTTTTAAGTTTTTAGTATTGGCACAGTAAATAAAAATGTAAAACTATACTGCACTTTAAATTGACTTGACATTTATAGTTGATGTATATATCACTAGATATTTCTGCTGCAAATTAAAATTTGTACCATATATATATATATATATATATATATATATATATATATATATATATATCATGTTTAGTATATGTACATAATAATATGTGTTTATAAATGAACAAAAATATGAAATATTTTTTTAAATGAAAAGTGTTTGACATTTTTGCTTTTGATTGGAAGTTTTTATTTAAAAAAAAAGCTTACCAAAACTATAACGTAAATCAACTTTATTTAATACGTATAATTTGAATTTCAATCAATTTTTGACATATAGTGTGTTTGTATATAACTCGATATTTCTGCAGTAAGTTAATGTGTATACTCTTTATGTATATATCATATTTAATATGTACACATAATTATATATGTATAAGAAATTAGTAAATAACTTTTCTGTTTAAAATTGTTGATTTTATTTTATTCAAAAAAAGCTTAAAAATATTATAAACAAACTTTTTTAGTGTTTAAAAAAGTCTCTATACCAACCTCTTCAAGTTTTACTTAAAATAAATGAAAGCTTTAAGAAGAATTTTAAATTTTAAGTATTATAATATTCAACACTTTTCCACCTTCTGTTCCATATCTAAGTAACTAGGTAACCTATCAAAGAGATTAGTATCCCAGATGGATTAGCCTGGTATTAATTAGTTATAAACCAAATTCGTATATATTTTGCGCATTTTATAAATATATACATATTTATGAAGACATTCATATTCTCTTTTCATTGAACATTGGCCTAGTAAAAGGTTATAAAGAAAAAATTTATAGTCACTTATAGACCTGAAAAAAGAATATGAGTATATATATAAATAATGTATAAAAATATTAATAACTGAAATAAAGGTTTATTATATACATGTATCAGTATATGTAATATATAGGGTATACAAGCACAGACTTTCACATGACCCACCACTCTCCACTCTATCTCATAACACTGATACACTTGAACACATATATGTTGAAAAGATAAATAATCACCAATATACATATTTCATGCTAAACCAGCAATCATCAGTTGGTCCAGATTATCATTTCTACACATATATGCAATAAGCGCTCAGGTATATATTAAGATAGCCAATCTTCATACTTTAATGGATAGACTTCAATCCACTCCACACTTCAACTTTTCAACATGATTATTTATCTTTAATATATGTGTTCAAGTGTATCAGTGTTATGAGATAGAGTGGAGAGTGGTGGGTCTAAATAATTTAGACATTATCTGAAATTAATTTTCTTGCATATAAATATTATTACTTTGTTTAATAATTGAAATAAAATTAAATATTCTAGCAAAAACAAAAACTAATTAGAGATAATAAATAATGTAAAGTTTAATTAAAGTAATTACAAGATAAAGAAGTAAAAACAACTATTAGTAGTAAATCACTAGAAAAATAAAAAAAACAGCAAACTAAGCATTATAGGAAGGATTGTCCTTCAGGTAAAGGCTATATAGAAAGACAAAAATGTCCGTGAAGAGTTAAAATGCTTTACGAAAATTTCAGTTTTAGTTTTGGAATTATACACCATCTAAAATCAGTGCTATCATAGTATTTTTCAATATCTAAGTTAAACACAGCTAGATTGGTGAAATTCAATATAGTAAAAATAATGACAAAAAATATTTGTGACTACCCAACATGTGCCAGCCAAAATCTGAATAATGTTACTTGACCAACTTTTTAAAAATGTCTAAAAGAAGTTCAGAGATGAAGAAGATACGAAATGTAATTTGTTTCTTCATGGGAAAGCTGTTTTTCATCATCTGAACTTTTTGAGCCAGCATATTTAAACAGTAGATTACTGAAGCCAAGAAGAATCCAGCCTGAATCAACTAAAAGAGGATGATTTAACATTCTATGAGATTTCAGAAACTAAATTATCAATCTGTCTAAGAACTTTACTGAACTATCCAAAGAAACTGTCATAAGACTATTTAAGTCTGTATGAATATAGATAAAAAACCTTTATAATTTATAAATTTCTTACATATATTTTATTACATAAGTAGACAAATTACTTACAAGATCAAAACATTTCAAAAGTACTTCCTGTAATAAACAAACTTGAAATTAATAACATAGTTTGTTTCTTGGAGAAAGTGTTGCTGGATTGTTTTAATATTGTAGGTGATTTGTGTATTTATATTTGGATTTCAGGTAGTGTTAACAAGTGTTTTTATTTATTTTATTACACGTATTTTTGGGATATAAATATTGTTTGAATTTTTTATTGATGAATATTCTCAGTGTATGTATGTTTAATTTTGACTTTTGTATTTAATTTTTAATAATTTTTTATTATGTTTATTAGTTTGTTGTTTTATTTATAAGTAAATAAACATCACATGACCACCACTTCTTATGCTTGCTTATAACTGTTTGAAAACAGGCAAAACTCACTATACGTATTGCCACACAAAGCAAGCTAGAGTTATCAATGGATGCCAGAAGGCTTGTGCATAAAATCCCCATCTAGTGCCAACTCATCCAATATCCCTAGACTAGTTTCTGGCTTGTGGCCTTTGTCAGTGAGGAGCCTTGGATCTGAGAGCACTGTACCTAGATCTTAGAATCTATGGTTATTAAAAAACCAAAGACACCAAAATGTATGGGTACTGATCTGAGTTCAGATGCATATGACTACATAAGCTGGTGGGCTTGGATTGAAAACATTAAGGTGTTTTCAGTTTAAGACTCATAGTTTTGTAGCTAAGTAGAGATAAAAGGTGTTTGCTGGAGAGTTGCATTAGATCCTAAGATATAGGTGCAGTGCTCTCAGATCCAAGGCTCCTCACTGATGAAGTCCACAAGCCAGAAACTAGTCTGGGGATATTGGATGAGTAGGCACTAGATGGGGATTTTATGCACAAGCCTTCTGGCATCCATTGATTACTCTAGCTTGCTATGTGTGTCAATACGTATAGTGAGTTTTGCCTGTTCTATTTATAAGTAATAATATCTACAGGTAATTTTTATACATTAATCATGTTAACTTAAAATAAATAATGTTTTTTTTTTAATTATTTGGTTGTCTCATTCTTGTCTCAACTGTCTCATGACCAATGTGTACATAGCAATCCACGACCAATCCTGAGCATTTATGCTCTGATCTAAGTAAAGTGGGGTTATTATTGAGAAAACTGCCATGGTTATCCATAAGCGTTATATAAGGGGTATAATCAAGTTTTATCATCATCATCAATATTCATTCTATTTAAATTTAGTTAAGTCCAAATTTCAATTAATATTTGTTAAAGTGATGATTTTAAAACAATTTGATTTGGATGCCAGAAGTATATAACTGATTATTAAGGTATATGCATATATACGTCATTAATAAAGCCACTGCTATATCATTAGTTGATTAATTTGTTGCACAGTATACATGTATATGTTAAAAGTTTATATTGTATATAATTTATTTATTATAAATTTCATGCCTTTGGTAAAACTTGGAATTAAATGGCATGGAACAATGAACAGAAGTGCACTGGCAAAATATTCAATGGGTTCAGTCGTCAAAGGCACCAGAATAGTAAATGCATCATAGATTCCAGGTGAGTAATTATATATATATATATATATATATATATATATATATATATATATATATATATATATATATATATATATATATATATATATTGTTTATTAATTATATCAAAATAAATTTCATTATTATTTAAATGTCATTTATATTTTATAGGTTTATCTTAAAGAAATTATTTATAATCACTTATTTATTATAATTCCTTAAGACCTTATTTTATTCTAATCTTAGTACATGTTTGAATCTTGTTCAATCGCATTTGCTCTAAAGATTTATAACTGAAATACACAGGCTTATTATATATCTGTGTCTATATATGTAATATATAGGGTATATGAGCAAAGACTTTCACACAACCCACCATTCTCCACACACTCTCTTAACACTGATACACTTGAACACATATATGTTGAAAAGATAAATAATCACCAATATATGTATTTCATTCTAAACCAGCAATCATCAGTTGGTCCAGATTACCATCTCTGCACATATATGCTATAAGTGCTCAGATATATATTAAGATAGCCAATCCTCATACTTTAATGGAGCGGCTTCAATCTACTCCACACTTTAATTCTTCTTCAACCGTCCATCCAATTGAAAATCTGATGATAGAATGCTCAAAATCAGCTTTAGTTTTTAACTTTATTCTGCATTCTGCTATTACAGTGTATCACTAATCAAAATGATATCAGTTGTAAGTTTTTGTAATTAGATATAGAATAGTATAAAGTGCAGTGCATTATTTAATAACATAATAACAAGACAAATAAGCACATTTGAATTTGAACTAAGAACTAAAGTAAGTTAATCATTCTTTTTCCGTACATTTGAGTAATATATATATATATATTTTAACTTTGTTAAACTGTCATGTGAAAAATTTTTTAAGCTTTTAGATATTTTGCTAAAAAAAATATTTTTTTTAATAATTTAACATTTTTTTAAATATTTTTATTTTTTAAGTTAATAAATTTATGGAATATTAGATTAATTTTATACCAAAAAATATTTACTAGTTTTATGTTGTAAAAGTGTTTGTTTATCTGTTAATTTACTTAAAACTATATAATTAATAATATGCTGCTACATTGCAGGGAAACTTTTATATAATAATTTGTAGGCTTTTTTTATATTGTAATTTCTACAGACTAAGTGCTTTCAGAGCCCTTGCTGCTCCATAATCAAAGTCTCTATATAAAATCCAATTCACAAATGAGTGTCTTGCCAAATAACGTAAATTACATTATTTTTTCTTAAATTATTTTTGTTGTTCTTTTTTTCATATTCTTCTTGCATGTTTCTTGTTTTTAATTCCTTTTTTTTTTTGTAATTTATGCTTGTTGTTTAATAAACTGATAATTAATATATTTTGTGTTTCATTTTTACTCACTGATATTTGATGAGATAAATTTCTATTAGAAGAGGAGGTATAGAGGTGCCAACATAAGTTTTGCACATAGGCAGTGGACACTATTGTTTTGTCCTGGCTACAGTGGTTCTACTTGGATTCATTCATTTTAATAAGTGTATATTCTCTATTGCTAAAAAAATAATTTCATAAAAAACAACTCTTTTATATGAATAGCAAATAAAAAATATATTAATTATTTACAAATATTCATTTAGAATTGTACAAAGATTTTCAGTTTTATGAAATTAAGAGTTACGCCACTTGATCTTAATTAAGCTTCTATTATTTTAATTTCAAAATTAAAGAAGGTCGAGTGTTAAAGAAGGTAGACAGATTGCAATAATTATTGTGGAATATAATTATTATTCACTACAGCTAAAACACATTCAGTAAAAAAATTCTAATAGCTTTACTGCTTCGGAATTCATAAGAATTTTGAGCACTAGAACTGTGAGCATCTGAATCGATCCTATGAACTTCCAATCCCAAGTCTACCAACTGCCCCAAAACACACAGTTGTTGAATGTGTTACTTCCAATTATAAATGAATTATTAGCAGAGAATCATTATAGTTTTTGAAAATCAAGAAGGACTGTAGACATAGTTTTTGTTGCCAAATAACTGCAAAAAAAGTATAATAACAAAAAAATTAATATATATTATTTTTATTGATTTATTCGCAATAAGTCTGGCAGAACTGTTTCTGTTCATTATTTATTAGTGCAGTTTTTGTACAATGGAATAAAATTAAGTTATTATTATAGTTGAAAATCTGAGGAATTCATAATAAAAACTGTCATTAAACAAGGATATCTTCAACCTTGTTTTTAATTTTTTACAACAATGATATTCGGAATTGACCATATGTGGTTTCAAGAATCAGGGGAAAATATGCAATACATGTTTGATAGAATAATTTTTAATTTGATTTGATTAAAGGGGAAATAAAAATTTATTGGTTCCAGGATTTATAGTAAGAAGGTGATTGCATTATCCTTGCCAATTCAAAAGATAATCTAGAGCATATTCTTAAGATATAATGATAATTTTAGATGATAAGATACAACATAGATTTCTGATGCTACTTTCAATCAGATAAAACCTCTATAGAGTTTTTCATCTCACTAATACAATGGCAATTAAATTAGATGCAAATAGAGTTATTTGACTTAATTTATTTTATAAAAGTGAGACTTGCATCTTCTGTTAACATAACATGAAGATATTTTAAAAAATCATTTAAAGATCCTCAATAGAATTCTAAAAATATAAAGACAAAATCATAAGACCTTGGAATATGGAATTCAATTTTTTTGGATGAGATCCTATGGAGTCTGCTATTTAAAATCACAAATTTATTTGATTAAGCATGTGAAATAATAATGTAAGACTTTGTCAAAAACAAAACAAAAATTATAGTGAATCTGAGCAAAGTTTTTAAAAGAGAGACAAGCCCCATTTACTTAAAAAGTGCAATATAGATTATTTTTATTGGGAAGTTTAGCTAAAAATAGAATACAATGAAGAACTACAATTACACATAATGTGAAAATCTTTCAAATAGATGAAAAAAAAAAAGTCTCCTTGCAGCATTTAAAGAGCAACAACTATCACAAAATATCAAAGAACCATGACACAAATCAGCATTATCTATATGTGAATGTATTTGTGGCACACGCATTACAATGTATAATCATCACAAAACTCATCTTGTTTTTCTTTGTAATTGAAATAGCTATATTTGTTTGTGGATGGTTTCTGTTATTACTATAATATTTATTAGATTATCAATCTAAATAAGATTGAAGTAAACAACTAATAATAATTATATTTTAATATTTATCTAACCAGTTCTCATCTTCATTGAGACCTTCTCAAGACATTTAATTATACAAAACACATGACCAACCAATTATATACACTTCATCTACTGGACATTATTTACATTAAATTGTACTTTAAATCTTATATTCATACATTATAATCAAATAAATAAATTTAACAAATTTTAACATCTTACATATAATTTACAATATATAATCAATATGAATAAAAAAATATAAACAATGTATTGAGTACACTAAACTTTATTAGTGCAGACAATTATAAAATGCCAATAAACAACACATGATCACCATTTCCTGTGTTTATAAAATGCTGAGCATGCTTTTGATTCGACTCAGACATGACAATGGATGTAACAGATGTGGGAGGGTATATTAAGTAGTATGAGAACAAGTGAAATAATTTGCATATTGTTTGCATTGTAAATTAAATGGTTAGAGTGAACCATTTCTTAGAGATGGGAATGGAGGATTCTTTTTGAGTGGTGTCATGTTTATTCCCAGAGATGTGTCAAGCTGTCTTGACTTATGCTTGGCATCACTGCACTCGGTGCAAACCGCTAAATAATATAGGCTCAAAACTATGACTGAATTTAGAGAAGTGGTCAAAAAAGATGGACTTTATGAAGTATGAGTTTTGGCTCAGTTGTAAAGGTAATAACTTTAAAAACTTAAAAAATATAAAACAAATATTTTATCTTTATAAATACTATTTACATATTTACATTAATTTCCTATATCTTCCAATTATTTAATAAAGCCCACTTTCCTCTTAATTTTGCTGGACCTTTAATCATATTTACACATTTATCCAAATTTTACTAAATATATAACATTTCATAATATATTCTTTTATGATAATCTTTTACATACAGTATAGCCTTTGTATTTTCTTCACATTTCATTTTATACCCTGTATCTAAATAATAAAAATATGGTCCTGATCTCATATCTTTTCTATTAATGGCTCTATCATGTTCCTTACCTCTCTCAATTGCTGTTCATCTCATCTATCCTATATATATATATATCTTATTGCATTTTTCAATTTTATAAACCAGACTCACCTTATTATTAATATCTTTTTTTTGCATCACATGGCCACTTAGCCAAAGACATCAATTATTCAAGCTATTATTACATTATTTGGTAATCTTTCATCTATTAATCTTTTATATACTTTTTCTGAATATGGACTAAGACATCCATTTACTAATTTTATACTTATTTCTACAGCTATCATTTTTCTTATCTATCTTATTATCAAAAATCCTCCTAATTGCTTTTTTTTATAACCTATTTCTACATAATCATTTTCCAACTCTAATTTCTGTGCATATGCCTCTTTTTTATCTAATGTTATCCTATCATTCTTTAATTTAAATCCCTTTAAAACTATAATTTTTTGGCCCATGGCTGATATGACTTTGGATCAATCAATCCTCTAATCTTTTTAACCTTAATATAATGTTCAACAATTATTCCATTCTTCATTCCTCTTCCTAAAAAAATATCTAAATATTTTATCCTATTTTTCTCTCTCTCCATTGTAAACCTAATACCATATTTTGTCTCATTTAATTCATTAAAGGCCTTATTAATACTTCTGCTATTTCTTACAATGATGCTATCAATGTATCTATAATATTCTATAATCTCATTATTATATAACTCTATCACTTATACTCTCCTCAATATGACTTATTATTACTGATAATAAAATTCCACCAATTGAGCATCCCATAATCCATCCATTGTTTACACTCCAAAATTCTTTTTTATATTTAAAATACAATATCTCCTCTATTATTATAATTATTACTGTTATTATTAATTAGTTAGTAAGTTATGATATTTGTATATCACAAAATGAATCTCCAAAATATTTTACAGCAGTTTTACAAAAATATTTTGTGGATTAAAATGAAAAGCTAAGAGAGTAACAGCAAGTGGAGATTATTTAAGTCATCTAGATTTTAGAGATGTGATTGTTTCACAAATACTATTTCAGAGTTTCAAAATTGCAAGAATTATTAAATGAAAGTAAGAAAATAGGATTAAAGATAAATACTAATAAGACTAAAGTAATGTTCAATGAATTGTTTTGAAAAAAGAAAATAAGATTGATAATCATGGATTAGAAAAAATTTAACAACTCTAAATACCTTATCAAATTTTTAACACAGATGGTAACATAATGGATGAATTTAATCATATAATTAAACTTGGATGAAGTGCTTTTGGTAATATTAAAAGAAAATATGCTTCTGTGTTTGAAAAGGAAATTTTTTAATAGATGTGTTTTACTAGTTCTTATGCATCTGAGACCTGGAAACTTAACAGAAGAGCAAAATGTTTGTTAAGAATAACAGAGCAGATCAAAAAATTAAATGGATGGATGAGAGAACAAACAAGTATCACTAATACCATTTTACTGAAATACAAGTATAATCTATATACTTAACCTAGATGTAATTAAAGAAGATTTGAGCCCAAACATTTAAGCTCCCTTCAACTATCCACTCTATCTCATGCAACTGATACATATGCGGGGTCAGATTGACTTAAGGGCAACATGAGTGTGACTATAATGTTGGCATCATCAGGAGCTTTGAGCATTCCATCATCAGATTTGCAGTGATATGGATGGCTGAAGAGTTGGAGAGTGGAAAGGATTAAAGTCTGTTTGTTAAAGTATGTAGATTTGCTAACTTAATATAAACTGAACACTGATTATATATGTGTGTGTGGCAGATGATGATCCAGACCAACTGATGAGTACTGGTTCTGCATGAAATACGAATATTGGAGATCATTTATGTTTTCCACAAATTTGTAGTCTTGTGCATCGGTTGTATGAGATAGAATACATAGTTGAAGAGAGCTTGAAAGTCTGGGTTCAAATCCCCTTTAATAATGTTTTAATAATTACAAGCCATGAAATAGCTGGGCTGGACATATAACTCAAAGAGATAATAATAGATGGATGGACAGATGAGATTTTTAGATCGTGACAAAAAATTATAAACAATATAGAAAGAGATTAAGATAAAAATAAGAAAGTTTACTTGATTTATTCTATGGTAAAGAGAAGCTAGAGATCGGAATTAAACTTATGGAAAATTTCATGATGTAGTGGATCAGTAATGATTGAAATAATAATGATGATGATGATTATAATTCATACATATATAAGATAGCCATTACTTATATATGATTACTTTTAACAAAAATTCTTAATTTCATTCGCAAATTAAATTTTATCGATTAGTTTTTTTAAAAAGAATTTTTCTTATCTGTTTTTTTTTTTTATCATCATAAAATAGTCCATCAGTTAAATTGTTTTAACGAAAAGAGATTGAAATTTTCCATTTCTTTGACCCTGTGTTCCAAAAGTAAAGAGAGAAGTAAGAAGGGGGGGGGGTGAAGAGACAATATTAAATTGTAAATTTTCATTTTCTTTGAAAAATGTTTTCATATCGTTTGACCACAGTGCTGTTTGTTGGGAGACTCTTTGGCATCAACAAACTTGCTTTATATAACATTTATAGAAAACATGCGATAATATTTTTTTTTCTCATGTATCATAGCATCAGCCGGAAAGGGAACCCCCTAACCCGGGACAACTGCTTGTAAAGTAGCTGTCGCTGACCTCTCGACCACCAATGCTTGACTATGCGCTAATATTTTTAAAGAAAATAAATGATTAATTAAAAATAATATGTATAAAAAAATATTACAACATTTGAACGTGTTCATTTATCTAGTAGTTGTCTAGATACTGCTTGTAATTTGGATTTTGTATCTAGATGGAGATGATGGATAAATATAAGAATTTAGTGGCAAAGATTGGGATAGAATAATAGATGCATTAATAAAAAAATAGGAAGTTGGAGAGATGGAAGACTAGTATGAAGCATAAAAAGAGATTAAATATATATATAGAAGTAAGCAGAATATTGGATGTGAGATAATTTAGTATGATAGCAAGGAAGGTAGTTTACTGTTTAAGGCTCGAACAGGATCATTAGAAACAAAAGAATATATGCATAAATGGAGAAATGTGGGGGATTTAGTCTGTAAGTTATTTAAAGAAGGAATAGAAAATATTAGACATCTGCTAATTGAATGTAAATGTTTACAAGCAGAAAGGGTACAAATAATGATGTTGTGGGAGAATAAATATAAACAAAGTGTATACAGAAAGTGGGTTTTTGATTTTTATGCTGGGTTTGGGAAAATATAAGAGGGGTTTAGATATAAAGGCCATATAGTTAAAAAAGATAATGTTGTGGAAATGGAATGTATATACAGAAAGTGGGTTCTTGGTTTTCATGCTGGGTTTGGAAAAATATAAGGGGGATTTAAATATAAAAACTATAGAGTTGACAAAGATAATGTTGTGGAAATGGGATATTTTCTCTATCCTTCTCCATCTAATTTCCACAATGAGTGGGAAATGGAAAGGTAAGGTAAGGTGGCTAACAGTTTTCTCTGGGCATAGTGGCTGGGAGATTTCTAACTTCAATAAAGGCGAAACCATAGCGCATCACATCAGATCATATCGAAAGGTTGTAATAGTTATCATATGATTTCAGTATAGTGTTGTACCTATTTGAATTTATATATATCTCAGATTTTTAATATAAAAATCATAATCTATATATTGTGATAGGCTAAGAAATTGGCCCTATCTAGCAAATAAGACAAAACTCAGCTTTCAAACAGCAATTTCTTTCCAAAGCAATATATTAATTAATTAAACACCCTAGAGAACCTAGTAATCAATATCTTATGTGTCAGTCATAATATGCAATGGAGTCAGACAAGTTATCAGCATAGAATATTTATAGAAAATTACAAATTTATTCAATGTGTATATGTATACACATACCTCAACAGTTGATTAATCCTCTCACCATGCAACTTAAATAATAAAATATTTTTAAAAATCTTCTCATTATCACATTAATAGCTTACTTCTTCACTTCAAACCAATGGTTAAAGTTATTGGAGGATTTTTGTCAGCTTTCACTGCTGTGTGTCTAATAAATTAAATTACTATTGACTCTCTAAAGTTCATGAAGATTATATTCTATTTTAGCAAATGGAACTAATTTAACAATATAATGATAAATACTTAGGTCTCATCAGTATTTTTTTAATTCAGAGCTATCCAAGCATAGCTCATGAGCCACATGCACCCCATGATTGTGGTTTGTGCAGCTTACTTAGAGATTTTAATTTTTTCAAGTAAAAAAATAAAATAACAATTTGAATCAAGCGCTTATTAGATATTTTTGATGTCTGATATACTTATCTGGTGTTTTTATATCACTGTGTACCCAAGCATTTTTCCAATATAAGATATGTCACAGAAGCAGTCCTGCTCTCTTTAGATGCAACACATATGCTCCAAGTATTTACAGTGAATATACACACAACTACTGTGAAATTAAACCTGCATGTATTATTTTGGATGTAGCCCTCGGATAAATATTTTGCTTTTTTTAATGGAGACCTTGAATTACTTAAAGTTAAATAGTCTTAATCTAATTTTTAAATTAGAATTTATCCATATATATCAATGGCATGTATTTATTTATAATTCATGGTTGACTCATACAAGCAAGCATACAGACATTGAGAAAAAAATTGAATGACTCCTAAGACTGATTTCTACCAATAAAGTCTTTTCAATTCGGTAGCAAGCACCATAGCTTTTTAACTGCCTGTTTCATTATTTTTTATTTTTTGATTCACATTACATTAATTTTTTATGCATACTTTTTCTTAGCATGGGTTTATAAATATTTATTAATCATTTTAGTGAGATATAAATTATTACAATATATTTCATCTTAGACATATTGTATACATGTATGTTAAATTCCCTACCAGAAGGAAGATAAGAAAAACTAAGCACCTCCTGGGGACAGATAGAGCAACTAGGCAACACAGTATTATGACCAAGTAATAAAATTATTGATCATTCTCAGTGCAAATATTGTCATTACTAAAGTTTAAATACATCTATACTACTCCTTATACAAGTATATATTAACATTTTCTCTTTATACTCTTGAGCTTTGGTCTTTTTTTTTTTTTTTCAGTTTCTGCAACCATTTGTTGGAATTTTAAGAGTGGCCATTAATTATAAATAAAACCATGGGGCATGAGTAAAAAGGGAGTAAAATGACAAGATAAAGACTATAATGCATATATCAAAGTGTACTTTGGATATACTTGAACTTTATTTAATGGCTTCTTAGGAGGTATGATCAAGCAGTCTCTGAGCAGCTTGTAAAGTTCATATCACCACAGTTATTGCCCAGGGATTAATATTTGGATTCCATGATTGGTGCAATGCAGATTACTGTAGAGATCATTTAATAGATGTTATATATAGCACCAGTAAATAAAGTGTTTCATTAATGTTCTCATCCATATTCCCAGATTAATGTTCTGTCAGTGAAAAGATCAAAACTTAGATATAGTACACCTACATTTTTTGGATCTAACTATGACTAAAATTAAATGAAGTTTAATAACTAATAATTACATATGTGCTTATTGAAAATGTTTTTTTTACCAGTCTTGACATCAGATAAATGATTGAGGGATAAACAATTTTTCATCTCCATTTTATTTTTTAGTTGAAATTATTAGGATATTTATTTATAAACAAAGCAAAACTTTCCATACAGTATTGCCACCCTGTGCCAACCAGAGTAATCAATGAATGCCAGAAGGCTTTTGCATAAAATCCCTATTTAATGCCTACTCATCCAATATCCCCAGACTAGTTTCTGGCTTGTGGCCATCGTCAGTGAGGAGCTTTGGATCTGAGAGCACTGCACCTAGATCTTAGGATCTAATGCCACAAGCCAGAAACTAGTCTGGGGATATTGGATGAGTAGGAATTAGATAGGGATTTTATGCACAAGCCTTCTGGCATTCATTGATTACTCTGGTTGGCACATGGTGGCAAAACTGTATGGAGAGTTTTGCTTTGTTTATAAACAAATATGTGCTAGTATAAGAGATAGTGATCATGTGATGCTTAAAGGATATTTATTTATTGATCAATATTGAATTGTTATGTGGATTAGCTGGGCTCTGACTACCTGAAAAAAAATTATATACCTGACTAAAGTCTGAAGAATTTTACTCACTCTGCATTTAAATTCAAATTCAAGTATACACAGTGTATCCCAGTAAAAAGGTGATTAGAGATGAAAAATTGCTTAAACTTCCTAATACTTATCAGATATCAAGCCTGTTAATAAATAACTTCCATACCGAACTATCATGTAGAAAAGAGATCTATATCTTGTAGTGGTTATTTAAAGACTGTTTTGCTTTTTACTTTAGATTTAATTAAACTATTAAATTTACACGTCATATATATATATATAATAAATGATTAATAACATGTATAAATAAATACATATTTCTTTAAAAGTGTGTGCAATTTTATACTTCTGTTTGTATAAACTTGTTCACACAACCATTAAGTTTAAAACAAATACTATTATAATTCACAAGTCAAATTACTAAAAAATAATTTAAATAATCTTGTAAATAATGCCCAATTTCTTGTATCAATATCAATCTATTCAGCACTCATTTTTTATCTGTCCAGTAGATTGGCACTGTCACAAAAAATTGAATATTATTTGCAAGTTTAAATAATTCTTTAGAAATCTGACTTGTGAATTATGAATTATATTTTCAGACTGAGTTGTTCCATGAATAGATTTTTATTATCAGCATTATGTGTTTGATACGTTGTAATTTATTTATGACCTTTTTAGAATTATGTTTGTATGTACATATGTATTAGTTTCTTTTTCTCTGTAGATTTATCTGTGTGTATGTGTTATGGAATTATATAAAAAAGCTATAATCAAATAATGATTATATAATACAATTTTATACTAATGGCAAAAATATTAAAATAAATTCAGAATTTATTGGGTGTATCATTCAAAAAAATATTATTTTCTCTGTTTTAAAATTATTACTGTTAAAATTTAAAAAAAAATGGATATTTTTACCTTGATAACTTCTCTGATATACCATTCAAGTTTATATTCCATTTGTAATACTATTTCTGAAGAATTATTTTTTGTATTTATTTGTGTGTGTGCACATATATAAATATAACGTTTTTTCTAAATCAAGCCATCTTTAATATTGTAACGCAAACATGAGATATGTGTTATAAAATTACATATAGCTCACATTACATATTTTTTATTTAAAATAAATGATTAAGTTTTTAATAAAAACAAAAGTAGAAAAATATAATAGTATGTTTTTGAAATAAATTTTAAAATGCAAACTTGTAAAAATAAAAGTATTGCATTATATAATTTTTTCTGATTAAAACTGTTCTTAACAAGAGGGTTGGGAAAAATTTAAAAACTCTTTTTTTAAAAAAACTATCTTTGTTTGCTAAAACAAAAATAAATTAGGGGAATAAAATGTGTAAAATAAATCTTAGGTAAAATCTAAAATAGAAAGGTTTAAAATTCATTCTCTCTATTTTAAAATTTAAATAAAATAACTAAAAATAAACAAATGCAAAATAAAATTTGTTTTAAAAGAAAAATATCATAAAAATATCTCATTGGCTTTGGAATGCATTTAAGTTTGCAAGATTCCTCGATGATAAGATATTTGATTAATCTAAGCAAAAGATTAGATTAATGTGAAATGTAAAATTAATTAATTAAGGAAATGTAAAAATTAATTAAAAATATAGATATAAATTATGATTGATTAAAAATCATAAAAAAGAACAAAGGAGAGAGGGATATAAAAGTTGCATCTTGACTATTGTTCTTTAGGCTGGTCTGCATTTTGTGATCAAGTTATTCTAGTCATCAATTTGTTATTTGTTGGGTTCATGTTATTGCTATACAGTGAATTGCTATCAGTACAGACAGAATTCAAAATGCAGTCAGAGTTTGGGGAACTATAAGTGCAGAAGCAGACCAGTTATTACTATTTCAGACTATTTTTTGCAGATACCACTGAAATAGTAACATGCACTGCTAAAATTTCAGCCATCTGAGCTCTTCTGAATCAAAAGCCCTCAATAACAAAAAGTCAACTGAAAACTGACCTACCCAGAACAATGCCTGATTGTAAATGGATGTGGCTTCAAATTCTCTCTCTCTCTCTCATTATCAACACAAAGAATGGAAACAAGCCCTGGAATCATTGATGGACACCAAAAAACCAACCTATTGGAAACTGACAATCATGGAAACCTAGATAAAGATTCTTTTAAATATATTCTGATCACAGTCTAGACTCATTATTTTAAAGGAACTTTAATTAATGGACTATTATAACTATAGCTTAAAATCATTTATTTTTTTCTTATGTCAAATTTATTATTGACATAGTGTGTTAAATATATGTGTGCATAAATAAATATTAATGTTTGCTTTAATTATTATTTTGTCTATTTTATCTTTCTCTTTTGTCACTGCATCACCAGTAAATTAGTGTAGAGTTATTTTTATGTATTAAATAAATGGGTTGGACCCTGAGACAGAATATAAGCTAGTCATGGAAAATGTCAAGTGCTGGATTGTGTGCCTGTTGCTCAAAGCATGCTGACTACAACCTATGATTGGCTGGTGCCTGAGGTTGATTCTCAAAATAAATAAAATGCTTTGGATGGTAGGAGTTTAAATCCAGCAGTCAAGATGGGCTATGGTCTGGAAATGTGATTATGTTATGCTTTGTATAGCTCAATCTAATAATAGGTTTCATTGATGGTTTATGCTATCAATGGTGTTCTCCCCTCTGCTCCCTTCTGCTTGAAGAGCCAGTCTGTTGCCATAATGAAAAGTGCAGCATGAGTTAAAATTGAAAATTAAAGTAAATAATCAAAGTGACTTTCTCCGACCTGATTTAATATATATATATATATTATCAGGATTAATATTCCAGCATTGATTTATTAAATAAATAAAATACTCTCAATCCAAAACCCAATAAAAAACTTTTTAAGAGAAATGATTGGTCAACTTTACTCTCTTATCTCAATTCCTTTATAGAGGCCAATCTAAAACCCTTTAGAAAGAGATTATGAAAATCTTAAATCAAGCACATTACTTTTTTGAAGCTATATTACAAATCACTTTATATTATTTTAAATGATATTTGCAAAATGTTCTATTTACAGCTTCTCAATACCGAATCAAATAATAAAATCTCTAAATATAAACTTTCCCAGTGGTAAAGACAAGATAAAAAAATTTTGAAAAAAAAGATTGGCTACCTCTACTTTATTACTTCAAAGTGCTTTAGATTGGTCTCCATAAGGGAATTGAGATAAGAGAGTAAATACAAATAATCTTTTCTTTCAAAAAGTTTTATATTGTGCAAATTGTAAAACTATAAAGAAAATATCCATATATTTGTCTAGATAAATTTCAGTCATAATGTAACAAAACAAACAACCAATTAAAATTGGTTTATCTGTATTAAAATTTAAATAAAAATTGTTCAAAATCAAAGTAGATATATATTTTTGTTATACATTCTTAATAACTACTCTTATAGAGGGAGAGGGAAAGAAAAGACAGTTTGCACCAGGCTTGTCTACTGCCAGATGATGGGACATTAATTATTTTCTATCCTTGTTTATCCACTATTTAAAAATATAGATATCCATTTACTGACTAATATTGGATGTTTATCTGAGTTCATTTTGGAATGGTTACCTGGAAAAAAAATTCTAAACCTGTTGAAAAAAATTCAAGATGTGAAGCTAGGTCTCCATCAGGACAGACTGATGGAATACATGGCGCTTTGTTATTCATGTAATGTCTATATTAAACAACATGTTGATTTGCCTAAAAACTTGGCTTCAAACTTGAAAATGCTCAATTGAGTATAAAGAAGACACTGGGCAATAGACATACACACACACTATCAATGAAAAAAATGTTTTCTGCACTAATGTTTATAAAAATGTAAGTTGAACATTTTTCTTAACAAATTTATGATTTTAAATCTTTAATTAAATGCACATCATATTGACCATTAATTGTCATTTTTCAATCAATAATCTAAATTAACAAGTTATAACATCTTTTTCTATAATATTTTCTTTATTTTATATTTCTTAATTCTAATATCACATACTTTGCATTATTTCTTAAGCTGGCCCAAATTACTAAAACTGCTTACAGTGATAATTACTGAAGAACAATATCACATGGTCTGTACTATGAAATGCTAGAGACTAACTTTTCTTTTAATTATTTTAATATTAATCATGAAGTACTGCATGATGGTGCTTCTTGCACTCCATGTAAAAAGAAGGTATTTCATGTTATTCAACATGTAATGGTCTACACATATGCATAAATATTTTCAGTTCATGTTTTAAATTTAATTATATTTTTACTTAATAAATAGAGACCTATATTTTTTGGAAAGTCTCTTTCTATGCAGATGAAACGAATGTTATGCAAAAGATAAAAAGGCTCCAAGAAAAAAATGATTATTGATCATTGGCAATAAAATATAGTAAATCTATGAATATTCTTGTTTTTTTTATTAAAATGATATAGATAAAATATTTATTAAAATACTAGCTTTAGATTTAAATTTAAATTGTTTTTATGTATAAATTGAGATTGTGTGCCAGTAATAAATAGAATTTTTTTATATTCTTTTTTTTTTTTTGCTAAACATTGAAATTTATATTCTATTGATAAAAGACTAAGAATAGAATGGACCCAATCTATTCTTTAAGCTTTTGATGATTATAAACTTATCTTTGCCAACACTGTTAGAAATACAGCGTGAATTCAATATTAGCCAGATGAAAACATGGATTAATAATTATGAATCTAGTATGAATTACACAGGAATAAGATTGAATATCATTTTAAATAAATTTACTTTAATAATCAAACAGAAATTAATAATTGTAAATAGTAACTTGGCTGGTTGTAGTCATAAGCGCTTGAGAGATTTGCACTCTCTCAATTATTTCAATATCGACTGCACTTTATAAAAATAATATTATTTACATAACTCAATGTATATGCAATTTCAAAAATAAACCATTCTCACATCAGGCTATGGATAAATAATTATTGGTCAACAATTTTTAATAATCCTGAGAGAAGAGTATTTTCATTATTAATAACATATACCTTGAGATATGCCAAGTAACTTCTGTTTAAAACAAGACTAATAAAATTGAGATCAAGTCTCCATCCATGTATAATTGGTTATTAGTTGAATTATTACTGATACCATATTATCATCTGACTGGTATATTAAATTCAGTCTGATTTCCCTCATGGGGTGAGATTATAAAGCTTAAAGAACAGATGGATTTTTTCTAATCTTGATTCTTTTTCCACATAGTATTATTTATTCATAGCCTATGGAAAGAATAGTTTACTCCATTAATTCTTTAACATTTTTAATAATTTGCTTTTTTAAAATTTGTATTCTAAGTGTATATATATATATTATTTGTAATACTATATTTATTAACAAATTGCTATAAAATATTCATACTTTCTCACAAATACCTACTTTATAATAACACCATACATGTTGCACAATCATTTTGGTCCATTTTTTGATGGAATTGAAAAAAACATATACCTAAGCGGTTTAAGATCAAATGTTTGATTGTAATATATTAATTTTTATCTAGATACTTTAATTTTCCTATCTAGCACAGTCTGCTTGCTTTAGTCTAAGAGAATCTTACATTTTAATAACTTATTTCTAGATCATATACACAATGTATTCCAATGAAAATTGAGTGATTTTCCTTCCTAGATGTAATCTATAAATCATTATATTTTATGTAGGAACATAACTGAACTATAATTTTCCACAAACTCTTTAAGGTTGTAGTATTTCTGGATCATGCATTATGACATGAAATGAGGCTTTTGGAGCTTTGAAGATTATCTTTAATGCCTTCTTCTCTATCACAAAATTAAACCACTTGAAAATGTTTTTGTGACTCATGGTCTCACTTTCTTACACAGAATAATTCTGACTGTTTCAATAGCAGTTTCAAAATTTAATGTTAACAAGTTGTTCCATCATGGATTAAAGATACTGTCATATCTGATCCTATTCCTTGCTTGATTGGCTAGCAGCCAGTTGCTATCCAAAGGGATTAAAACCTTCACTGCAGTTCACGCACTGAATCTGCATGTTTCCAGTAAGGTAGGGGATCTGCCTTTAAATAGTCAGCCTGTTGGAGGCAAGGCAGAGAGCAATTACTTCTGTTAACCTGAATAACAGAACGTGCTCTCCATTAAACCTTCTACCATCAGCAAAGTTATTTATCTAGTCATTATTGAGACATCCATGCAGTGAGGCAAGTCTGTCTATGGACTGGAAACTGCTATGTCTGAACTAGAGCTGACTCGAGGCAAGCTAACTACATAGCTGGAAGAGTCTTACCAGAACTCACAATGCAGGCTAATCATTAGCTGGAAGCAAGTTCCATACTCCACATGACTATCTCAGCAGTGAAGTCTATCAACTGTATTTGTACATTTGTTTAACTAACGTGAATATATATTTTGTACTAATAAATTGTACATATTAATCACTGAATAGTTGTTCTTTTTGTATCTGTTGGTTTGGAAATGAACCTGCAAGCCTAACCAAGCACAACAGATACTAAACACAGTATCATGTTTTCTGCTTCATAATTTGTAATCTGAGCATGCTAGTATCATAAAAGCTTTGTGGTATATGTCTAACTTATGTTGTGATGTAAGACATAAGTTGAATAGGAGATGGAACTGCAAAAATACTGGAGAGAAAACCAATTATAATCATTTTTCTACTAGAACACATTACATATGGAAAATATAATCTGTACTATAAAGCTATCATATTAATCATTATATTACCTGAGCTGATGTCTTCCTAAGTAATATCATAATCTTTTATTATTACCACATTATACTATCCAGTGTACATTTTAGTAATCAATAGAAGCCAAATCATAGTTCTTAAAAAATTCTTATACAGTATTGTCAGTGATGCTATCCCAAATTTCCAAGAACCGGTTCTCTAAAGATAGGTTGCATTTAAGAACATATTCTGTTTGGCGACTTCTCAGAAATTTTACATGACCCCCCCCCATACACAAAAAAGTGCAGCAGTGCACATGCACATTATAATGTACTTTGCAATCTCACTCATGGGATCAAAAAGAATTAAACCATTTTTATAATTGGAAAAAAAATTATTTATTTGGCAAGATATTTTCATATTGATATTCTATTTGCATCATGTCTCTTCAGATTGATGATGCTTTTTTACTCTATCATCATCAGCTGTGTTGGGATTTCTTAGCCATACTTGAAAGACCTATCAAATTTATTACTAGAAGATTTGCCCCATTTTTCACTTTGAGGCGATTTATTTTATCTGAATAAATTGTGTTCATCACAGAAAACCCTCATTCAGCCTCTGCGGAACTCACAGCATTGGTATTAATTATATTTTTAGCTCTTTGAATAGTTTCAGGTACAACATGTTTCTGGTGATTTCTTGTAACACTTTCAACATAATCATGAAAATCATTAACTGAAATCTCATGATGAAATACTTTGTAAAAATCTGGTAATTTCTTTTCAAATTCTTTCCAGGGAACTACAGCTTCTTCCAGATTCCAAGCATCTGGGTTCACAATTTTAACTAATTGATGAATTTTATGATTTCTATATTAATACATTAAATATCAGCCTACTTATGCTATCACAATCCATTAATCTTAATGTCATATTTGTTGTCACTGCATTCAGTAATTTTTCATGGGGAAGACTCACATATTTGTTGTCTTCAACAAAATTAATATGCTGAAATTCCTTAGAAGAGATAGTTTCATTTATTATTTTTTTTGTAAGTACCACTCTTTTCTTTGAGATATTCAAATGCTTTAATTGTTCTCTTAATCAATTGTTCAACACACAATATGTTTACACATCTTCCTTGAAGAGCATCTGACAATAAAGAAATTTCTTCTAGTATATCAATTATTAAAGCCAGATCTCTCATAAAATATGTTGGCGAGACATTTAGCCATTCCAGAAAATTTCTTATTAATAGAAAAAGAAATCATACGGTGCTGGATAGGCTCGCCATATTGCAATTGCTGTTCTATGACTGAATGCTGCCCATCTTGGGCCAAAAACTCTACCAATTTTTAAAATTTCAATTCCGAAATTGTTTGAAATTTTATTCAGTGCCATTTGGCTTTTATTAGATTGATGAAAGATTTTGTATATTTCATCAATAAATGCTTTAAAGTGATTCACTTGCTTTATGTCCTTGATAGAATCATCCAACACAAGCTGAAGGCAATGACTCAAACAATGCCAAATAATAATCTCAGGATAATGGGTTTTTATTTTAACATTCACTCCTGACCACCTCCCCAGCACCACCCTTGCTCCATCTGAACAAAATCCAATCAAATTATTTTTCAAATATGGATGATAAAATCCTACTGAATGCAGACTTTGTAGTAGTGCAGGGTAAATGGTTTCAACATCTTGGTTTTGTAATTCCACTAAATCTACAAAAATTGTTGGTGAAAAATTGTATGTTCAACCTTAATAAAAATGATAAGGACTGGTTTACATGATATTGTTGAAGCCTCATCAATTATAACACATATCTTTAAATTCTGATCTATTATTTTTCTAAACACTTCTTTTTTAATGTATTTTGAAATGTGTTCAAGTCCCACTTCATATCTAACCCATTCTTTTGTTGTAATTCTATCAAATGTTCAATATCAGAAAACGGTCGGTTTAGTTTTGCTAAAGTGTAAACAGTATTGAAAATTTTACAAGTGGAGCTCATAAACTTTTCATGAGCTTTGTATATGGATTTGGAAATTGCATTTTTTGCAATTTCTTTCAATTGCATCACATATATCTGATGTGCTTTTGATGAAAAATGTTCCTTTATTTTTTTTCAAAGAGAGGTTTGTTGAACCATTTTATTTTTTCCACTTGGAACAATATTACATCTTCTCCATTCTTTTGACACATGAGCTGCCTTCACTTTTATTGACTCAATTTTGGTACAGATATCACACCCAAGCTTTTTTCCAATAATAAGTAAACTGCAATATTTTTCTTTGAATTCATTGGCTTGTTTCATATTCCAGCAGTCAGGAAGGTTACTATCTACATTTATTTTATATGTATCTTTTATACTTTTGGAACTGGACAGCTTATTTGTGTCATCAACTTTATTTTCTGTTGTATCAGAAAAAACAGAAAACAAAACTTGATTCGAAATATCCTTTACTATTGTATTCGATTCTGTATCAGTTTTTGGGTCTTTTATGAGGAAATCCAATATTGTTTGGCATTTTTGTTTCATTTCATGTGAAGGATTTATTTTTATTATATTCTCCTGTTAAATTTTCCCTAGAAAAAATTCATCTAATTAATTCATTTTTAATACAAATGAGCGGTAACAAATCATAAAATTGAAATAAAATAGTAAAATTAAAAAAATAATAAGAAAAAAATAATTTGTAAACAAGTCATGCCACTTTATGAGCTAAAGTTATTATTATATTTATCATTTTGCCCAGTTATTCTAGAAAAAATATGTTGAACTCATTGGAAAAAATGACATACTGCTGCATTACATATAGCAAACTAAATGAAAATAATGTACTATAAACTTACTACAGCTGGTAATCCATTAAACTTACTAATCAAATAAAAACAAATTTTGCATGATAAATATGTAAGTGAAGAAATAAAATATTTAAATAAAAAATAAAAGTTAAATAAATATTTAAAACAACATCAGAGTAACAAAATCATTGATAACAATGGTTTTTATGTTACTGTTTATTTTCGCAATGATAGGTCCTTTTGAATGAAGTTATTTTATCTCTAAAGTAAAATAATTTCAGCAAGAGTAAATTTCATTAAAAAAATTATGGTAATACATAAGTACATTTGTGTTGAATTTATTTCTAATTTTAATAATGCCTCTCTTAGATTTAAGTAAACTAATAGTTAATTAATTTCTTACTTAGCTTGTGTGAAAATTAAATATGGATTCCTTTATAACTAATAAAGTAACAATTTTTATTTGTATACTTTTAAATAAACTAATTTTAAATGCGATAAATAATGGATTTAATTACTTAAAACAAAACTGTTATGAATTACTTCGTGCAGAATAATTATTAACCATTTCATCGCGCATGTCACACATTCCAAGCCAATATGCAAATAATCAAATAGTATGTTTTCTATCGTATTGTCGAATTATTCTGGGAAAAGCATTTTGAACCCAATCTGTTTAAAAAGAATCATTGTTACATTAGATATAACAAAAAAAAATACAAATAATATTCAAGATTATTGTTAGAAACAATTAAGTAATTTGTTAATTCAACTTTTTTTTAGGGGAATAGTAAATAAAATTTATTTTCGAATAATTTAACTACCAGTCTATTTTTTTTTAATTTTAAGAACCGGTTCACGCGAACCAGTGCGAACCAGTTGGATATCATCACTGAGTATTGTCCAAATATTCTCAGATCAGTTTCTAGCTTATGGCTTTCATCAATGAGATGATCTTTTCAGACTTTTAAACAATATACTTGGACTTTTGGATCTAATGTACCTTTTCTCTTGTAGCTCTTTTTTAGCCTTTTGTTATATTATCAAGATATCAGCTCAAGCAAACAGCTTATTCATCTGAACCTATTTGTTTGCATAGTTGTATAGATTTAAAACCATTTCACTTTCTATATATGTCATTAGTTTTTTTTTTATAATCTTAAATATTTTTATTTTTTAAATGGTGATAATCATATTACCTTGATTGTATCTATTCATTAGCATAATTTTCAATTTCACTTCTTTTATGCTATTTAATATACATCTTAGTAATTAATAAATTTCAGATGTTAATGCTTTATAAATTCCTATTCAGTGTTGCTCAATTCAAATATTCTCAAACCAATTTTTATTTTATGGCTTTTAGCAATGAGGAGCTTTTTAGAATTTTTTGATTAGTGCATCTGGTCCTTTGACTCTAATGTGTTTTTTTTTAGCTGCCATTTTCTTACTCTTTTGTGGTATAGTTTTTAATTTAGACTGATAACTTGATAGTATAATAAAAATGTAAAGCTATATGCTAGAAACTGATCTGAGGATATTTGGATAGAAAAGCGTTAAATGAAGCTTTATTAAGCACTAGCATCTAGGATTTATTAATTTCTAAAGCTTATAATAGATGGCATAAAAGTTCAGAGGTTATGCAGAAGAGTATAATCTGCTACATTCTCAAAACTCAACTATTTTTAACTCTTTTTAATTTATATATAGATGGTGCAGCTTGTATTCGTATTTTAAAAATGTATCTTATTTTCTCTATAATCTATCCTGTGAATCTGATTTTGATCTTCTCTTAATAAAACCTGTTTTAAGTATAGTTTCCCAATGTTCTTATTCCAAAGGCTATTGTTATAAACATGTTTTTAACATTTACAGTGACATACTTATAGATTGAGAGATGTAACCTCTAATCATAGTGCATGCTACATTCATTATTATACATACTAAACTGCCAAATTGGTTTACAATATACATACATTCTATGCCTCTCTCACTAGCTTTCTAGAGCATGACAATTGTCTATGGAAATACAACAACTATTCTTATTAATATGTTCATCAGCCAGCTTAAACCATAAAGCAGGAATAATCGATCCTATGATTTACTATATTACAATAAGATGAATGGCAGCTATATTTGCATGGGCAATTGGTGTTATTCTTGATAGCTAATAAGTGAGAGGTTTTTTTGAAATGTATACATACTGCAGAGTGACTTATCAGCTTTTACAGAATATGGTAACCATATAACAAAGGTATCATGCCCTTTGATTAGAGTTAAAGCTCTTTGTGGTTTAATGTAATTAGTAGAATATCAGCCTCTGGGGGGTGAAACCCTTGGATTGATTCTTGTTCTAAAATTTCCAGTACTCTAAGTCCCAAAAAATAAAGTAATTTGATTATTTTTATTTAATAGATCTGTTATTTCTCCAAGATTGATACATGCACAGTGTGCAATGAAATGACAATTGTTTTTCTTTTGATATTTGCACTGTTATTTCTAGATCAAGCATATGTAAAGTTTAGCTATTCACAAAACTTTTAAAACACTATCATGACAGGATTACAAGTTACAATATGAAAAATGATAGGGTGTGTGTATATTTTTGGATAAATCAGTCTTTTGACTTTTATAAAGTCAAAATATAAAATGGTAACAGTTATATAGTTATTTCAACACTTATAAAGTTATGATATCTATTACCCTAGTAATTTAACTCACTTTGTCTTTTTTATTTATACAATGACTGTATTAACACTAATCTGATTAGCACAGATTAAAATTGCCATCTTTATATCATATCTAAATAATCATACAATGGCTTTCTGAATTGACTATAGCCTACCTACCTTTAAAATACACGTAAGTGTCACCTAGACTGCATTTGAATTTCAGTTCACGGTCATGATAATGTGAAGTGCTAATCATAATGTTATGACATTATTGCATATAAACATTATATATGAGTATATTTTCTATTCTCTTAGTAATTATAGATTTATTAATTTCATATTTTTTTTCTAATAATTATAATCCCAATAAATTCAAAACTTATACCTTTCTGTCTAATTGGTTATAATCAGAATCAATTTTACAATTCTATTTAACTACACTTACCATGAATGTAAAAATATCAATATTTACTTACAAACTCCACTCTTTGATAAAAACTTTTTAAATCAAAAAGAAATTGAATATGATTATTATTGTTTTTGCTTAAATTAATAATTAAAATATATATAAAATTAATTTATAATAAAAAAATTATCAAATATTTTAAACTAGAATAGAAAAAAATACAAGCATTCTCATAAGATTGATCTTTATACAAAGATTTATTATAACAGTTATTAAGTAATATTTACTAAGGCAATAAACCTAAAGCATGTGTGGTTGAAAATACGAAGGTAGGGACCTCTGCAGGTCTTAATCACAAGCTTACGCATTGGAAGAAAAGAGGAGAACTCTTCTTTACTTCAACCTACTTTCTATTATCAATTTATAACCATTATCTCAGTTATAATTAATTATTTTCTGTAATGATTGTTAAAAAAATCATTTTTTAAATAGTAGTCATAGAGTAAGACTAGTGACATCATACAATAATGACTTTGTGAACACATTATTGTTATATTATAGAATAAAACTTTCAAACTAAAATAAAGTATAGTAAAGTACAGAGTTTATTTATTATATATAATAATTATATTCTTATTATATAGTATGGTATATTGTGCAATAAGAAAATGATGAAATATGTAGTTACTCAATTTTCATCCAATAATGATGCTAAGTAGTTTTTACTGCAATTTGTAACATACAATGAAAGTAAGATTTTTTCTTATTAAGGGCAAAAATTACAAGTTTCATTCAATCAAAAACAAAATTTTATCATATACTAACAAAGTGCATTAGTAATAAATTTTAAAATATGAATATTAACTCAAAAATAATTAACTAATTTCTAATTCATAATTGTATGCTTTTAGAAATTTTAATTTGGCCCAGGCAAATACCTGTCATTCCAAATACAAACAATATTAGCAAAAAAATTGAATCAATTTTGCATTATTAAAACTACAGCAATAAGCTATATATTATATTTCTTAATCTAATTTTTATTTAATTAAAACTGCATTTACATACAATAAATAAGTAAATAAATGACATATCGATGAATTAAATATATATATATTTAATTCATATATATATATATATCAGTCAAAAGCAAAAACATTGAGGATAGAACATCAAATGTCTCAAAAACAAATTTAAAAAATTATATTATTTTTATTTCTACATGCTTCATTTTAACTTTTCATATTATTATTACATTGTGATTCCATTATTCTTCATTGCCCACAACTTGGAAGAGACTTTAAATGTTGCTTCCTGAGGCCATCTTTAACATTATAACATTCATTTTGGACTCATTCTAATGGAAAAGTTAAAAATTAATATAATATTAAAATTTAATTGTTAAAATTGTCTAAAAATGGCATGGTTTTTAATTTTAGCAACATCAAACATGCCCAAAAACTTCTCCTTATCAGCATTTGGTAGCTTTTCATTGAGGATGCTTTTAGTTTATTTCTTTTATTGTTTTGATTTTAATAATAAAAACATATACTTCCTTTCATTTTTTTTCTTATTATGGATTCCTTGTATAAAATATTGCTATAGTATTTATTATTTTAGAAAAATAATCTAATTAGGCTTAGGTTTTAATTACTTTTAGAAGAAGCTTTTCCTAGACAAAAGAATCATATTATGGCATTAATTTATAATTGGCTGAAGAAATTTTTTTGTTTTGATTTCAATAATAAAAAGGTAATTTCCTGTAATTGTTTTGCTTATTGATTTCTTGCACAAAATATTGTCATTTTAGAAGAAAAATGTAATTGAGTACAGATTTTTTTTTTACTTTTAGAAAAAGATACTTTGTGACAAATAAATTATTTTCCAATCATAATTTGTGATTGGCTGAAATAAAATGATGTGTCGAAACTCTTACAAAATTATTTTTGTCATTTTATAAAAACTATAAATAATATTTTACATTTTAAATAGAATTTTGTTAGTCTTGAGTTGTCTGAGTAAAAATTCACTACAATTTAAAAAGTAATTTAGAATAATACTCTTTTATATTTCAAATATTTATCAGAATTATGGATGTATGATCAATAACAATAAACGACACTTCTTAGTAATCTGATTGGTATCACAATTTACTAACTTTTCTATATTTGCAGAACTGAAAAAAAATTTGTAAAAAAATAATTTTTGTTTTCCCAACATATATATATATAACAAATAATTAAAAAAAAATGAAGGTATATTTGATAAATAAAAATTTGAAGTGTAGCAAGATTACCTCTAAGGAAAAAGAGTGAATAAAAGAAATCCATTAAAGAGTTAATTTAAAAAATAGTCAATCTTATCCAACATAAATTCAAAATGGTGACTGTAAATTATAAAATTTAATTTTAAAAAAATTACAGCTATTGAAATGCATTTAAACTTATGCATAAATTCTTTTTTTTTTAAAAAAAAAAATGTGCTTAGTAAACCATTTATTGATTAATTATCATTCTCTTTATTTTTACATTTAAATTTTTTTAATTAGATTTTTAACATTTATTATATATTTTGAATCTACAACAATGAATTATTAAGGAAAATTTTGCAAATGCTTGTTTCTTCTATTAAATTTTTAATTTATAAATTATTTGAAGAACCATGTGAGCTCACTATCTGAGATAAAACTATTTATCTTTTTTTTTTAATTTATTGTGAATATTTCTCCTATGGTTAATGAAGTTGCTTATAGTTTTTTTTTCTTTAATATTTAATAAGGTACAATTAAAAGGAGCTTTTTAAACATAATATCACTTGATTTTTTTTCCAGGTTACTTTAATATAAACAAAAGCAGTCTTTCTTTTTTAACTGCTATAAATCCCTCTGTAGTACTTGAGTAATCAACGAATAATGGATGGCAATGTAATTTAGACCAGTCTGACAATAAGTTGCATTACTACTTAGCAACCACATAAAACTCAAACTTACATTTAATTATAGTGTAAATAAATATAAAAAAAAGGAAAATTAATTTCCATTTCAATGTAACCTTATTAATAAAGCTCTTTTATTAACATTCCATTCTAGAATTTTATTGGATGTATGAACATTATTTAATATACATGTATATGTCTCATCTTTCTAACCATTTTAAAAGCAAATAACTTAGATGGTGTACAGTTATATTTTTTGATATACTATTTTATCCATACACTATTATTTTATGGCTGCAAGCAATGGTAAAATTTACCATCAATTTATTGATGAAGTATTATTGATTGGGTACAAGTCTCTATTACCTAGTTATTTTATTTGACTTCAGAAAGAGAACATAAAATACATACTTATTTTATGACTAAAAAATGCAAGCTCAATTGGACATTTCCTGCACTCTATATATTTTTAAAAAGGATCCACTTTAATTAACTTCTTTATCCTTAGAACTGTTAGTTATTGTATATAAAATAAACAACTTACATCATCTTGTTTTTCAGTTTATTTAAAATATATATATATATCAACGTTAACAAATAAATCTTTAAAAAAAATCACTAAAACTTTTGATTTTTTGTTGAAAACAAATATATTTTATGGTCATATCTTTTCATGCATGTAAATTTAGAAACTCAAAAAATCTTTAAAAAAAATAAATCACATCTGTGTGAACGTAAATACAACAACACAAAATATATAATAATATTGCGTATGTTTACATATCAGTAGTTAAAAATAATTTTGATCTGCTTTTTAAGTAAACTTTAATAAATGAAATGAAATTGATAATTATAGCTATATTTGCTTTTGACCATTTTTTAAACAAAATTGGAAGATTTCCGTAAACTCGCGTCATGGAGTTTCAATCTGATAACAGTTTAATTGTAAAAATTTAATTTTAATTCTCCGCTTACGTTTTTTTAATCGTAATATTTGACTACAAGTATAATATATACATATTGAACTTTAGATATAATTAGAGGGGACTCGAGTACAGAATTTCACGCTTCTTTCAGTTGTCCGCTCCATGTTATATAACAGATAAAAATGTTTGAGCATTTGCTATCTTAATATAAAATGAGCATTGATTATACATATGTGCGGGAAATGGTGATCTGATCCTACTGATGAGTGCTGGTTCAGCATACAGTAAATATATTGGAGATCATTGACATTTTTTACATATATGTGGTCATGTGTATCGGTTATATAAGATGGAGTGGATATTTGAAGGAAGCTTGAAAGTTTTTTAAATCGATTAAAAAAAGGGTAGTGTAAATTGTTCAGAAAGTCACGCGATAATTAACATCCTAGCCAATTGAGCACTTAACAATTTCATTTCATTAATATAACACACATGATTCGAACGATATTGGTTCCTAGAACTTTCAGCTCTGCTATAAACCAATATTTAAATCAAGTGTATTTTAAATCTTTAAACTTTTCAATTCATAACTATTAAAAAGTTTGTTTTTATTAAAATGATTTACGTCACAGGAAGTAGTGTAAGCAAGAAAAAATACATTATTAAAATTAAAAATTTATTTAAAAAGGAAAAACAATAAAATGTTAATTAACTCAGTTTGTTAAGTGTTTTCTGTTATTTTAGAAGTGATATTTGTTTTTCAAAATTAATTAATAGTTGTGAGCGTTATACGAATATATAAAATTAAATTTTAAAACTATTTTATTACTAGCTAATATTGGAGAAAATGGTTTTGCGGAAACTTTAAATATTATTTTTTCTTAAAAAAATTAAAGAAGAATATCTTAATAAAGAATGTTGCATCTAAGCAATAAACATATCATCATCATCAATGATAATCTGTCATTATTTGTCAAAAATTAGCAAACATCTTTGCATTTAATGCTAAAATTATGGGGTAACGCAATGAATTCAATATGTTCACAACTTTTAATTATCTGCTAAAAATTTGTATCTTGCAAATCAACCCGAACTAGATTGAAAATCGACTGATTGTATTTCCATATCTTTTAAATTAAGCCACTCAAAATTTTCTAACTTGTGACTATCCCTTGACATTATTTATGTTTGGGTATAAAATAAATTTTTGATATTTCTGAAAATTGTCTAAACTGTGTAAATCTTAAAGAAAATTCATCAATTATTTATTGAATAACAGCACAAAAATCTTGCATCAGTTTTATTTGATCTGGTTTCTCATGAGATTCTAAATCAGTCAAGAACTTTTTTAGATTTGGAAAATATTTAAAAGTATAAGAAATAATACCACCATAGAAAATTTGTAATTTAACTGCAAATGCTTTGATCAAATCAAACATGGCAACAATTGTCTTATTATAATCTTGCAGTTTCACATTTAATTCATTTATATGTGCACACATATTTTGAAAGTCAATCAACATCTGCTAATTCATTATATTTTTCAAATGATTTTCTCATTAAGTAAAAACAATATAATTTCTTTTAAACACTCAATGAATATTTGAAGAACTTTTTCTCAACTTAATCATTGGATATTGTCGTATATAAGTAAACCATAGTATACTGAGTTTATTTCACTCAATGGGTAGATATAAAATTAATTAACTTAGTCATAACATTCATATCATCATTTAGTGGCTTAAAGTTGTCCTTATGCATACAACCTATTGATGCATAATGCAATGAAAACCCAAAATTGAATGTCCAATTCAGTTGGTAAATAAAGGGAGAAAACTATTTTCTTTTCCAGTCATAAGCACCATCTGTAGTTACTGATATAATTTTGGCAACATCTATGTTGCAAATATCTATTCCTTTTGTTGCTGTTACTAATGAGGTTAAACTGATCAATTCTTCTTTGATATTATTCCCACCACTATAGCGAATAAAAATAGACAAATGAGATGATCCATTTATGTCTGTACTTTCATCAAGGCAGAGTGAAATTAAACTAGAAAATTTTATAACTCTTTATTGTTGGTAAGTTATGTTGTTAACCATTTGCAGGATTTTTTTCTTTAACTGTATTTTTAGCCAATGATAAATCTTTTATGCTCTGAATAATTTCTGTTTTGTTTTCCAAGCTTCTTTCATATATTCTCCATCATTAAAAGGTTTCCCATGTTTGACAATTGCATTTGAAATAAAAAAAAAAACTACCAGCAGCTATATTTGAATGATTTTCAATAAATTTCATTATAGATGTTGATTAAATATTTGTATTTTTTAATGCTTGGGCAAACTTTTTTTACAGAGCGATTTATGATTGGTCTCATAATGCTGTTCTCAATACAACTGCTACAGAATATAAAACATATATTACCCTGGAGTTTTTGTTAATCATTCCATACTCATCAGTCCACCAATTTTGAAATTCTCTACTGCTTGATAATTTTTGTTTTTTTTATTTTCACTAATTGTAACTAATGTATTTAAAAGTAAATTTAAATGAGCTTTAATAATTTTATAAATAAAAGATTTATCATTTCACTTTTATAGCAAAACTTCTAGCAAAAAAAAAAAAAAAAAAAAAAACGTCATTTGATGCGTTGATTACGCATTTTGTTCCTTTGTTCGCGATTTTGATTACATTAAAAAAATGAATGGTGTCAACATGTTTAGGTAAAAAAAGATTAGGACAGAAAACCATTTGATTACTTGTACATTAGATTTAAAAAAAACTTACTTCAAAGAGTTATAAAATATTTTACTGAGTTTACTTTCTAGTTTTATTGGAATTATTTGACAGGTTTATAGAATATGATACCACAGCATACCGGTACCACTCTATTTAAAAATATCATAATTTATTGTTTCTAATCAGAGTTCAATTGTAAAGTGAATTGTAATATGTTTATTTATTTTACCAGTAAATTTTTATTAATACAGTTTTTAGCAACAAAAGAAATATTGAAGAAAATTATGATATATAAATAGTTCGCGTGCCAGTAAAAAATTGGAACCCTGTTATCTCAGACACTGTGCCATAGGTTCGCCATCACTGTTCTAAGTGATAAGAGATTTTGGGAGTTTTCATTTCTTTATTTTATATCTAAATAATCGCCGTTTATTTACTAAAATTAGATTACTATTTAAAGTGGATATGGGTCATTTATTTACTCAGAAAAAAAAAATATTGCATGGACAACATCAACTACTCTCAAAAGTTGTACATTTCTATATGTTTTCCCAAATTCTGATCACTGACATAAATAGAATAAACAAACATTCTGAAGTCTTTTATTCAGACTTTATATATAAATTTATTCATGTGTTTAATCTTCTAAAATAAAAATTGCTCCTCCAAGGAAAACACAGCATCGATTTCAAATGACCATATTAAAAAAAAAAATAGCAGTTTAGGAATTGTTTATTTATATTATTTTGTTCTTTTCCTTTTGGAATCACAAGTATTGGGGAAAATCGAATAACTACTTACCTGAATAATAAATTACTTCACCAATATTTATTAGTTAAAACTTCTTCATATTCTTCTTCACCCTCCTACTATATTTAGCAATTTAGTTAGAATCTTATTAATTTTTACAACTGTTCCACGTTTCATCCCATTTGTACTTTAATAATCTCTCATTACTGACTAACCCATTTCAGCATTCTCTTATTTCTCTTTCAATTAATATTAACAAATATCGTTTATTTTTACTTGGATATTTTTCTCATGTTTAATTTGTAAAATAGATTGGTTTATTTACAGAAAGGAAAATATAATTACAACTGAAACAGACATTTGGTGATATTAATGATTTTTCAGACTTTAATTCAACAAATATGTAAATCCCTTTTATAAATTAAAAGATAGCATGTAAACAGAAAAATTAATCTGCATGTTCTATATATAGACATATTTATACTTCACGGACTTAGCCATAGTGCAAATTCATTCTAAAGCAATCTTATTTTTCTTTTTTACTTTTTTGGGCTTGGAATAGCCATACACATTTGTGAGTGGCTGTTTATGTATTAAAATAAGCTAATTTACAACAAAATATTTTAAATATGATAATATCTAGGACTATAAATATTAATATGTGAAACAAATCCTTAAAATGAATTATATTTTATTCTTATTAACTTTTTTTCCTTTATAAAACTCTTTTAATGGGGTATACATTAAATTATACAAATACACCTGGGTCTCATTTTATGCAGTAGATAGGTTCCTCAGAAAATGTGTACAAAAGAAATTGCACAAAAATAGACTTAACTTACCTTGAAAAATGGGGGATATGTTCCAGTAATTTTCAGAAATTGCATAAAAGCAAAGCAACAAGGAAAAATTACTTTAAAATTCGCATTAAAAAAAACAAGAAAATAAAGTATGTCTAATAAAAAATTTCAAATATTTGAAAAAAATTAATACAAGGCAAAGTTTTTTTACTTTTTTTATTAACTACAATATTTAATTTTACATTTTTTATACATATTTTGATCATTACCACTATTTGAGAATATGCATTCATTTTTGAATCAAATCGTGACTGATGTACAACTAGTGCCACTTTCAGTCTTGTGCTGTGTTAATGGTTTTCTGTTTTTATATTAAAAAAATAAGATTGCAATCAAAACAAAAAGATTATACATTATCATTAGAAAGATTATTTTCAGTTTAAAAAATCAATAAAATCTTCATTATTTATTTTAACAATTTAAAAATTTTTTTATTTCTGTTACATCTAACAAAATACATTTTAAAAGTTTAAAATTTTGAATATTTATTGTGATATTTTTATACATAAATATAAATCTATTATTATTATTTACTCATTAGTATAAGTAGGTTATTTACATAGAAGCTAAGATTTTAAATACAGATTCAGGCCATGTTAGCTGCTAATATAATGTTATATTTTTGGGGAAAAAAGTATTTAAAGTCAAAATAAGTTATTAATAATTTAAATTTCTTGATATCTAATAAATATAGTGAAATATGAAAGATATTAAAAAGAAATATGAATCACATAACTTCAAAATCGCATTAAAATAATTCGCATAAAACAAGATCCAGGTGTATTTTGCTTTATTTGCTGTAATTCTTATTCTAGCCAATGCTTTTTAATCATTACCAATTTCTTTTCTCAATTCCTTATTAAACTTTTTGTGTTTTCTTATTTTATTCATCTTTTTTCACGTTGATTTTTTTTCTCAGCATTTGATTATTTTTGGGTGTATTTTTATTCCAGTCAAACTGTTTTATATTTTTTATATGTCAAAGCATTGACTGGGAAGCAAACCCAACCAGCTGCTTGGAAGGCAGCTATTCTAACTGCTAGACCACCAATGCTTGTCTTCTCTTTTCTCACATTTTTACTAATTTCTCTGAATAAGTCTCTGTTGTTGTTTTTTAAATTATTATTAATTATCTCACAATAGAATAAAAACTTTTCATTTTTTTCTTTCAAATTCATCTCTTTAAAATAAATATAAGTTTGATATTCTATTTTCTATCTATTTAATTCATTCAGTAAATAGTAAAAGATTTATTATTATCTTTAAATCTTTCTTCTTAGTATCTCATTCTTATTTATTTTAATTCCTTTTTTTTTTCAATTATTTTACAACATAACTAAATTATAATTAGAATCTATACTAATCCCAGAATATATATTTTTGATATTATAAAGCTTAATACTAGCTGAAAATTAAATAACAAATATTCAAATCACTCTTTCAAATATTAAAATATTTCAGCAGCGCCCTCTGTGAATAAATATAATATTTGGAATTTAGCATTGCTGAAATATCTTAATGTTTGGAAGTGTGATTTGAATATTTTATATTATTGATAATATTATATTTTAAAGCGTAATTTATATGAATAAATAATAAAAATGAAGTTGTTGTTTTTTTTTCATTGAAGCTTTGTTTAAATGAGTTTAAATTTGACCCTGATTTAGATTATTTGTCAGAAAGATCATTTTTTAAAGGTCTAAGATCCCCAAAATAAATTATCATTTTTTTCTTACAGGCAATCTAACAAAGAGGGAACATTATAATGATATTGAAATCACATGGGGAATCAATCATTCTGTTGTTCATATTTGATTTGCATATTTTTATAATGTATTGTTTAACCACCAGTTTATCCAAATGAAGTCGGTTTTCTGTGTGGGGACATCAATTTCACATATGAATGCATGTTACTTGCCAAATGGGCAGTGAGTAATCTGGCATAAAAATGTAATCAGTGAAATTGGATGTTTCTCATATGTAAGTACAAAAAGAATTGCTGAAGATCATGATGATGTAACTGCAATAGCAAGATATTGCCTTTAGAAGCTAATGATGATGAGCATATATTAGTAAGAATATATATCTTAAATATATGAGTCCATGGCTGCAATTTTTCACTGTGACTTTTATATATTTATATTTCTTTGTTTAATAATGCCTAGAATATAAATAAAAAATTATGTGATTTGATTATGTAAATAAAATAAATGCAAATTTGCAGTGTTCTTAAATTTGCTTTCACATTTTAGCATACACTGGTAATGAATGTATCTTTTAGATACATGGAATCTCTATTGCAATTTTTTATACCGCAATCTTCAGTGTTAGAAAATACCATATGTCAATTCTCCATGCTGAGAAATAATTATGACCAGTAATAAAAGAATCTAAATTTAAAGTATCCAATAGAATCCTGTTGTTTAAAATTTTTAAAAAGGTTCTGATCCAGAGATGTAGAGAATTTTTCTACAAAAATGAGTGGCCTATAATCAATTATGTTTTGTTTATAAATTTTAATGCTTTGGTCTTCTGAAGTACAGTCATGTCTCAAGTAATAGCATGAGAGTTTATAAATAAACTTTTTTAATTGATTATTTTATTTTCCCCAAAAATTTTAAATAAGATTGTGTAATTGTGATTGGTCAATTTATAAAAATGTAACAAATTATTACAATTACTTGAAATGCAATATTTCTTTCAGAATGAAGACTTCAATATTGGTTACCTACTTTTGTAGAAAAAAAAATTGTGTTTGTGGGTTAGATCCTTTAAATTTTAAACACATTAAATAACAGGATTCTTTTGGAGCTTTTAAACAGGATTTCTTTATTAGTCTTCACAGAAATTTCTTAGTGTGAGGAATTTTTCAAAAATGTATAGATATAAAAAAAAATTGCCTTGGCAACAGTTTGAGATTGTTATCTATATTGGGATTGTTTAAGTGTTGACTGGTTTCTAATGATGTATATTCTGAATGCTCAACTATTTCATGCTCAATCTCCTTACTATTTGAGATGTAATTATTTTTTTTTGAAAAGTTAACATTGACAATGGTGTATGCTGTTTCATCAAAACATTGAAAAGTAATCAAAATAACACATGGTTTAACCCTAAAACTACTTTATGTAACTCAAAACTACTTTATTTACATCATATAATTGTAAAAATAATAAATATAATATATATGTGTTGATTGATTTTAATTATATATATATCACCATCCCAGGCTATAGATTAAAAGCACCCTAAATGAACAAAGGATCAAGAATAGAATGAATCAGCTAGTGTTTAGAAGCATACTTTTTTTTCTCATGTGTCATAGCATCAGCTGGGAAGCAAACCTGATAACCCGGGACAACTGCTTGTAAAGCAGCTGTCATTGACCTCTCAACCACCAATGCTTGACATATTTTGTAAACATTGTTGGTAATTCAAAGTAAATTAATTTATCAACTAGATGGAATATGACACTTAAGTGTTTATAAAATCCATAATCAATTATACAAAGCTGAGACCTTGTATCTTTTTTTTAACATTTTGATTGCACTCTTAAAATGTTTTCATATGTAAACTTTAAAGTTCATTTAGTGCAATCAAGATATTAAAAGAGAGATGATCTCTTCAGACTTGATTAATTGATTATGGGTTTAATAACTTTTAAGCATCATATTTCATCTGGTTGATAAATTGTTTTCATAATGAATTACAAACATTATTGACAAAGACATGCTTCTAAATATCAGAACTCCCAGGAAAAGGGAGATCATTCTATATCTTAATACTTTGTTTAACATTTAGAGTGTTTTTAATTCATAGCATATAATGACAAACCATAAGTCAAATTCAGAGTTATTTTAAACAATTTGAAATAATGTCCACTTTGAACATATCAATACTAATTTATTAGTTAAACAAAAGATACATATACTTTTATCTAACTATAACATTCTTATATATGATGACTAAATCAATTATCTATACATGAAAAGATGAAACTTTAAATTGGGCATTGGAACTTATTAATCAAGTCAACTTAGTTTCAAATACTAATCAAGATGCACATTATAAGGTAGTAAATAAAATATACTTCACAAATATATAGCACTGATAAAATATAATATTATTCATTAAGCAATTAAATGCAAATTCATTATCACAACACACACGCATACATGTAGCAATTAAATGCAAATACATTGTCACAACACACATATATATTTAACAATTAAAAGATGTTTACCAGCTTTAAAATGTAAACATTAATAATTGTAACAACAATTTTCAATATTTTGTATATATTTCAGTTGTGATATAATCAGGCAAAGTAATGGTATTCTCAACTGAAATCATATCATCTAGAAAATATTGTCCAATCCACTTTTAAGTAAATAATTTTGGTAGTTGTAACTTATGCCACATGTGGCCAGTACCATCAACAACTGGTAAAAAGCCTGCAAGTGATCTAAAAAATACACAAAGCATTTCCATTAAAAATTACTAATATTTATAATTAAAGAGTTTACTGTTAACTGAAAGGAGATCTTTTAATTCTTCTTGTAGGTCTTAAAGGTGCTGACCAGATCAAATTTCTAATGCCCACTTCATATTTTCTTGTCATTACTACTGCTATTGCTATGTGATTATTTATATAACATGAATGGATTGCTTCCCAACATGCATTATCCAGCAGGGTGAGTTTATTGACTTTTCATCTCGGACTTTAAAATCAAGAAACACCGTGGTTTTTCTTCTCAGTTGCTTGACAGCTCTTAACTAAAATACCAGTTGAGTTTTCTTGAAGGCGGAATGAATGTGTGTGTAAATATAAAAAAATTAATATATATTTACAATCAAGTCAGACAAAAATAAATCATGATCCTTATTCCCAGAAGGCTGTAAAGTTACCAGCCAGGGTAGCAGTTGGTGGCCAAAAGCAGAGAATGCTAAGAATCCCCTGATTGTGGACATAACTTTCAAGTGAAGAAAGATTTCAAGAATTGTAAGAAGAACTGTCTCGTATTAAATGGGATATTATTGGACATTGTGAAGTTAGAAGAAAATATGAAGAGACAATTGATTTAAAAAGTAAACATGTAATGTACTACTACAAAGGCACAGATATTGGAAGTACTTTATTATAAATAAAAAGTGGAAGAACAACATTGTGGATATTGATGGTGTATCGGACTGAGTAGAAAAATTAGTTATTCAACTTAATAGCAAATACCAAATGCAGATAATTCAGGTTTATGCCCTAACAAGTTTTTATAGTAAAGAAGTAGTAGAAGATTTTTTATATGGATGTACAAAAAGCTTTTGATCAGAGTAAACAACATTTTAAAATTGTTATGAGAGACTTTAATGCTGGAACTGATAAACAATTGAAAGATAAAAGTCCTGTAAGTAAATTTTCTTATGGTAATAGACAAGAGCAAGATCATAAACTTATGGAGTTTTCAGAAAAAAAAACTTTATATTATAAATTATTTGTTAAAAATAAATATTAAACAAAAATGGGCATGAAAGCATCCAAATGAATGTATAGAAGAACTGGATTATATTTTGACTAAAAGAAAAGATTGTAATATTCTTAATAAATTCAACACAGGAAGTGATCATCGATTAGTGAGATGTAAAAAATATGTTAATGCAAAACTAGAGAGACAAAAATTATAGAAAAACAATATTCAAAGTTGATATTCCTAATCTTCAGAAACATTTTAATGAATTTAAATTACAACTTGCAAATCGTTGGTAAATATTAACAGATTTGGAGCAGGATCAAGATTTGAATGAAATTAATAGAAAAATAACTGATACACTTTTAAAAACTACAGCAAAGATAGCTGATAAAAAATATCAGCAATTGACCAATAAAATTTCAAATGAGACCAGAGAATTTATGAAGAAATGAAAGAATATGAAAATATATAAAAATGATGCATTAAGAAGAATTAAATTTCTCGAATTTTGTAAAATGGTGCAAAAAAGAGTTGATAATGATATAAGAAAATATAATTGTGAACTACCAAGGAAATCTGTAGAAGAGAATAAAAGTCTCAAGAGTATAAAACAACATTTTGGTATTGTTAGGAAACTTATATCTACAATAAGAAAAAAAAAATAGAATTGTTTGTAAAAAGAGAGATGACATCATGAAATGTGTACAAAAGTTCTACCAAGAATTATATAATAATAAAGAACAACTGTCTCTTACAACTATTATATATTCTAAATTGCTGAGGATTTTAAATAAAAAAGTGGATAATGAAATTAAATTTATGAAGAAGGGAAAATTTCTAGGTAATGATGAAATTTATAGTCGATATCTTAAAAGATGCAAGCAAATAAATAGAATTTTTTTTAGCAAAGTTATATATCAAATGTCTAAATGATAAACATGTATTAGATGATTGGAAGAATGCAGTATCAATATTAATATATAAAAAAGGTGTATATTAGAAATTACAGACCTATCACCTTTTTATTAGTTTTATACAAAAATTTTACCAAGATAATTACAACTTGTTTACAGGGAACTTTGGATTTCAACCAACCAAAAGAACAAGCTGGATTTAAGAATGGTTTTAGTACAGTGGATTATATCCAAATATTATAAAAAAAACAAACAATGAATATGATTTGCCATTATGCTTTTGATTTGTACATTATGAAAAGGCATTTGATTCTATAAGCCTTTCTTCGGTTATTAAAGCATTGGATCATCAAGATATAAATCTAGGATATGGAATATTTATAAAAATGCAACAGCAACAATTCAATTACATAATAATACTCAGAAAATTAACATTGAGAAGGATATACAACAGAGTGACTCCATATCTCCATAACTTTTTGCAGCAGTACTGCAATAAGTATTTTGTAGATTAAAATGTGAAGCTAAAGGAATAAAAGTAAATGGAGACTATTTAAATCATCTATATTTTGCAGGTAACACAGTTATTTTTGCAAATAATGCTTCAGATCTTCAGGAAATGTTGCAAGAGTTATCAGATGAAAACAGGACTAAAGGCTAATACTAAAAAGACTAAAGTATTATTCAATGGATTTTATCAAAAGAAGAAAATAAAAATTGATAATGATGAGTTAGAAAAAATTAACAACTACAAATATCTTGGTTAGACTATTATTACAGATGTAAACATAATGGATGAAATTAATCATAGAATTAAACTTGGGTAGGATGCTTTTGGTAGAAATAACAATATTAAAAGGAAATATGCCTATGTGTTTGAAAAGGAAGGTTTTAATAAATGTGTTTTACCAGTTCTAACTTACAGATCTGAGAATTGAATACTTAACAGAAGAGCAATGCAGAGATTTCAGTGTGGAGAGATGTATTTTGTGAGTAACAAGAAGAAATCAAAAATGAAATACATGGGTAAGAGTTTAAACAGGTGATACTGATATCATTGAAAGAATTAACAGACTGAATTGGATTTAAACTGGACATATTGCTAGACAAGATGATAATGAATGAACATTTGAAATCTTAAACTAGATTCCAAAAGATTGTAAAAGACTTAAACAAAGAGCACATGTGAGATGAATAGATGAAATAAGAAAGTGTGCTGTGATGATGTGGAGAAGAGGATAGAGAACAGAGAAAATGAATTGAACTTGGAAAGACATTCATTCTGCTGTGGATTGATAATCTTTGAAAATGATGATGATGATAATGTTACATGTAATAATTCATCCTTACATTTCAAACATTACAGTTGCAAACATTTGGGGGGGGGGGGATTATGCCAGTGGCTTTTAAGGTACATTTTGGTCAATCATAACACCTTCATCTAGGAAAAGCTGACTGTCTTTAACACATGTTTGATATGCATACATGATTGTTGGTTTAAATAAAATAACAGCGTATAAGAAAAATGGATGAAAAGATTAAAAAATGGAGATTATGTCACTGTACCAAAAATATTATTTATATATTTCAACTTTACTAAAATGAAATTCTATATCTAAATATTTTTTAAATGTATAGCTACAATTTCTTATTAGAGGGTCACTCATAGCTGATTATAAAAATAAATAATACAACTGCAATCTGATGCAACCATCATGTAGTGTATGTGGTTTCTGTCTTGTTTTTTTTTAATCAATGAACTGATGGTTATGTTTAACATATATTTAAAGTTAAATGAAATGTAATAATTTCTAATCTAATAGTTTTCTAAATTTCATAAGGTTTAGCATAGTAATAGAGTAGCAGATTGTGGAAGATGTGGTCCTATGATTATTTTTCCTGCTGGTATTTGAACTTCTTATGAATTCTCAAACAATAAAGCCATTTAAATATTGCTCCATATTGTTCAGTGCAAGGGTACAGCATCAGATTCAAGAGTAAACAGACCTTGGTTCAATTCTAATACTGACAATTCTGCTGATTGAACTTATTATGAATGCCTGTGTATTAAATGGATTATGTGCTGTACATAAGGGGTCAGATTGACCTTAGGTCAACATGGATGTGACAAGAATCTCAGCTTCAGGGTGGCCTTTGAGCATTCCATCATCAGATTTTCAATTGGGTGGACAGTTGAAGAGTTGGAGTTTGGAGTGGATTGAAGCCTGTCCATTAAAGTATGAGATTTGGCTATCTTAATATATATCTGAGCACTTATAGCATATATATGTGGAGATGGTCATCTGGACCAAGTGATGATTGCTGGTTTAGCATGAAATACGTATATTGATGATTATTTATCTTTTCAACATATGTGTGATCAAGTGTATCAGTGTTATGAGATAGTGTCATGTGAAAGTCTGTGCTCATATACCCTATATATTATAATCAAGAATTGCAGACTGTTATTGTCAATAGGAGATTGCCTTGACAACAGTTTGAGATTGTTAATTGTTAACTATATTGGGATTGTCTAAGTGTTTTTATATATATATATGTGTGTGTGTGTAATGATGTGAAAGGAAATCAACCTTCCTTTAAACATGCACTAATAAGTTAATATATATATAATGTTAAAACAATCTGTTTAATTAATAGACGACTGCAAGGCGAAGACCTTTTTAACAGTTCCTCATAGACTAACTGTGAAAATAAGAAAATTCTCATCAGTCTTGCCAATGGCCACGTGTAAGAGTTTGAGGGGTTTTGCCTTCCTTGTTTTATCTCCAGCTAAGAATAAATAAGTACCCATTTACTAACCAGTAATAAATGATTTTATTGGGGACATCTACCTGAGGGAAAAATTCTAAGCCTTTTGGAAAGAATTTCACTTGGCCTGGTTCCAAACACAGGGTAACAGATACGCCAGGTGGATGCATTTAGTTCATAATATATATATATTGTTTTTGTTAACATTTAAAAAGTAATAATTAAATGTTGTGCGTAAGACTGAGAAAAAAGTTTTCAGACATTTACTACACATATTGATTATTGAAGAAACTTATTGGATTTTAAAGTTTTCTTGTTTTTAAGTTAGATATAAAGCTTTGTTCTAGAAAAAATTATATATATGCAATCGTTTTAAAAATAGTATCAGTATGTATAAATGGAATTGCAAATCTCTTACGTTGTGACGATGATTGCTTTATACAAAAATCATTATTACGCAGAAATTTAATGAAAAATAAACAAATCATAAAAACAGTTATTTCAGGTTATTCTCCTTTTTCTTATTCTGTTTGTAATTATTTTTGCTTAAAGATTTCAGCATTAGCTAAATAAAGGTTTATTCCATGTGTTAATTTTATTGACTGTAGCTGAGTGGTATGAATCTGGCTAAGCTATTTTTAACAAAATTAACATACATAATAAACCTTTACTTAGCTAATGTTCGAAGCATTTAAGCAATATTTATACATATAATATATCCAAATGATATTGGAAAATAGAAATAAAGGCGTAGTTTGGAGAAAATGGGACTTTTGCACACCAAACTTATTCCATGTTCTCTTTTCTGTATATATAGATAAGAAATATTGGGGGAAAAAATAAATAAATAATCGAGTTTACAAAAAAAATTTAAAAAACCAGAAATCATAAATATGGGTGTGAACCATGAACTTTAAAGGTTGAAGACTGGTACTCTAACACTAATATCAATCGTGCTGGGCAAAATAGTTGAATGGATTGCGAGTTCATAAGAAATTTCAGCCACGAAGATCATAAACTGGCCACAATGCATGGACTTTAAGCTCCAGAGTCTGACATTTTATCATTGCAACAAACCATGCTTGGGGGTTGAGTGAAATAAAAATACTACAATCAAATTTTATTGTGTTTAAATAAAATATATTGGATAAAAAATCTTATATCAAGGAGCTCGCATATCTGTTAGCCATGCTCATGGTCTAGAGATCAAATTCAGGGCTGGGAAAATTTGTAATATTTTTCAGATTTTAATCATGTTTAGTATTTTTTTTTCAGGAAGCCATTTCATAATTGGCTCAAGTAACTTTCTATTATTGATCAGAAAACAGATCTAGTTTGGTAAATACATTTGCAGCTATTCTTAAAACGAGAGTAAAACAACAATAGAAAACAACTCCATCCCCCACTATCAGATTATGACAAGATTAATGAGTAATATCTTTTTTCCCCTTCATAGTGCTTCTGCGATGGAAAGGAAGTATCTTTTGCTTTATAAATAATTATTTTTCAAATATCAAGGAAATCCAGTTAAAAATTTGGTTAATGAAAAAAGTCGGTGTCTGTCCTCCACAGATTTTTTTTCTTGCTCTCAGCTGCATACTGTTTGGTTAATTGTCTTTGTACTTTCAATTTTGATGATATTAATTTTATGCTAAGAATATTTGGTATTTATATAATAAATGGAGCGAAAAAACTAATCAAAAAAAAAGATTTTCAAACGCTGTTAATCAGAAACCAAAGAATGTAAAAAAAGTAAAGAGATATTTTTTTAAAATAATACATTGTTACATTTGTTTATTTACCATTGTCAAACTCACTCCACTCACAACTTTGACATCATCCACCTCAGATAAATACAATCATGATTATTACTAATCATTTTCTAAACTAGACATAGTCTATAGCACAGATATAAAATATAAATCTCAGTTAAAGATTAAAATATCTGATTTTTTAATTTTAAACATACACACACATGGAGTTATTCACCTTTCTCTTTGCCATGTGTAATATCTTTATAGATATATTAAACAACCTCCACACTTCACCATTCTGTTTAAATTCATATAAATAAAGATACAATAAAAGTCAAATGCATCTTGGGGGTCATTTGTCTTTTATTGTATCTTTATTTATATGAATATAAAAAGAATAGGGAAGTATGGAAGTTGTTTAATATAATTTAAATAATACTTATACATTTTTACGTTTTTTGTTTTTTTTAGATTTTATTAATATATCCCTTAGCTCAACTCCACGGTATTACAACCAGTCACCATCACAGAAACTCAAACCACCCTCTCTCACTAGGTATGCATTTGATAAACAACTACTTTAAGTAAAGCAGAAGCATCAAAACCTTGAATCTTTCTGCCCACCCTGGTATCTCAATATTTTACCTCATGCAAGACAGACCCTAGTTTCTATCGCTTTTAACACCTTACGAAAGGCTGAATAATTACACTGAAGAGATAGTTTCTAATGTTTTTGTTGTTATCAATATATCACTCATCTCACTTCATATGTGTGTGCATATATAGAAAAAGCAAAGACTAATAAATAATAAGCCATATTGCATCAAATGAGTTTTTTCATATCATTGGATCTTTTATATTTGAAAATTTCTAAGCTAGAAAAAAACAATTACCTGTGAGCCTTCACTGAAAAAATATTGGTACATAAGTATTTTGCTGCTAAATGACACATGTATCTGTGAATGAAAGTCATATATCAGAAACTGTGTTATCAAAGATAGTAAATATTCCTAATGTCTGTAATATTTTTATATTATTCTAAACCTAGCATTACCTTAATTAATTTATGATTATCAAATTATTTTGTCAGCAATAAGTTATCTTTACTTCTAATGTACTTTTTTATTAGTTTTAATATTCTTTTATTAAATTGCTCCTTTTTATCATAAAGGTTTAAACAAAAACATCTCTACATATTTCATTTCTCTAATCTATTATACTACAGAATTTCAAACAAGGGAAAGCTTTCAGAAACTTTAAATGTTAAACATCAAGAGAATCATTTTATACATTATGCTATGTAAGATAAGACTTTCTTAATTCTATTTGTTTAATTTATTTATACATATTAATTCATCTTTTTAATAGTAAGTCATCATCATCATTATCAACCATTATCAATCCATTGTAGGATAAAGGTCTCTCCAAGTTCAATCCATTTTCTCTGATCTTTAGCCTCTCTTCTCCACATTATCCCTGCACACTTTTTTATTTTAGCTATCCATATTACATGTGGTCTCTTTCTGAGTCTTTTACAATCTCTTGGAATCTAGTTTAAGATTTCAATTGTCTATCTATTATCATCCTTTCTAGCAATATGTCTATCCCAACTCCACTTCAGTCTTTTAATTCTTTCAACAATGTCAGCAACATCTGTTTGTTCTCTTACTCATATCTTGTGTTTTTGATCTCTTCTTGATACTACTAACATGCATATCTCCATACTTCTTTGAGTTGTCTGAAGTCTCTGTATTACTCTTCTATTAAGTGTCCAATTCTCAGATCGATAAATAAGAATTGGTAAAACACATTTATTAAAAACCTTCCATTAGCATATTTGCTTTTAGTTTAAGTTATTTGTACCAAAAGCATTTCAACCGAGTTTAATTTTGTGATTAATTTCATCCATTATGTTTCCATCTGTAATAATAATCTGACCAAGATATCTGTAGTTGGTAACTTCTTCTAACTCATCATAATACTATATATTGTAAATTATATGTATCATATTTAACACTTGTGATATGATAATTGTATTTTAACCATCTTGCACTTTTTTAATACTGACAGTTTTCTCTGTCTGTAAGCTTTTTACATTATTTTACTACTAAACTGTTATTATTTAGCAAAATATAATAAATTTGACTTCATTTGATAAAATATTTTTGTTTAGAAATTAAGTAAATGGTAAAAAAGTAGTATTTGACTTGCATATATTAAAATTATATCATAATCAAAACAATCATTTTTGCCATTCACTAATGGAAGAGCATTTCATTTCAGAAAATGAACAAAATCTTTATTATTTGACATTCGTATTGAAAATATAAACAAATAAATAGCAATATCAGAAAAAATTATCAAATTATACTTTAAAAAAATTTTAAAAGTAAATTTTATAATATTGCAATATATTCTAATAGATGGTCAGCGATAGCATTTAGCAAATAGCTTGTAACTGTCATCTGTGAAATTTACATTGTTGGCAGTAAACAGAAAAATATAACATTTTATTTTGAAAAATAAAACATTTACATCACAAAATAAATATGAAATAATATATATTCTTAATTTTTAAAATTATTATACAATTATTGTGCAAAAATAACCATAAATCTTAATTAAATTCACAAAAAAATTTAATGTTTGGGCATTCAAAATATTTTCTTCAGTAATTATGCAAATATGAAGACTGTCAATGATGATAGATCATCAAGGCAGAGCTTAAAGGCCTTCTAATCCTAACATCTATAGAAATTTTTTGGAATTAAAATATTAAATATAAATATACATGATTTCAACAGTAATTAAAATGTTACTCATTTCTCTCACTAGATGGTGAATTGACTTTCATATCAAAAGGGCCATTAAAAAAATTAAACAAGTTAATAATATGTATTAAATCAGGACATATTTTATATTGCAAATTGAAGTAAAATTTATTTAATAATTTAGATATAAAATAAAGTTAATGTAGAAATTTTAATAATGAAGAAGTTATTTGGACCAAATATTTGAAATAGTGTACACTTGCAAATATATCTAATTAAACACATTTAAATTTTTGCCCAGTATATGACAGGTTACTCATAGTTCATCCAGCTACAATGACTGATATTAATGGCTAAAATCCATTTCCAATTTTGGACAGTAGAAATTTTTATTAAGAAAATAATTTTTTGTGATTTATTAGTACTAACTATAATATCTCTCTGGCATGAGCTATTGAGTCATCATCATCATCATCATCAACCATTATCAATCCACTGCAGGATGAAGGTCTCTCCAAGTTTAATCCATCTTCTTCGATCTTTAGCTTCTCTTCTCCACAACACTCCTGCACATTTTCTTATTTCATCCATCCATCTCACATGTGGTCTCTTTCTGGATCTTTTACAATCTCTTGGAATCCAGTTTAAAATTTCAATTGTCCATCTATTATCATCTCTTCTAGAAATATGTCCAGCCCAACTCCATTTCAATCTTTTAATTTTTTCAATAAGGTCACTAACACCTGTTTGTTGTCTTACCCATACATTGCATTTTCGATCTCTTCTTGTTACTCCCAACATACATCTCTCCATACTCCTTTGGGTGGTCTGAAGTCTCTGTATTGCTCTTCTATTAAGTGTCCAAGTCTCAGATCCATAAGTAAGAACTGGTAAAACACATTTGTTAAAAACGATCCTTTTCAAACACATAGGCATATTTCCTTTTAGTATCAAGTTATTTCTACCAAAAGCACTCCAACCAAGTTAAATTCTATGATTAATTTCCTCCGTTATGTTTCCATCTGTATTAATAATCTGACCAAGGTATTTGTAACTGTTAACTTCTTCTAATTCTTCATAATCAATCTTTATTTTCATATTTTGAGCAAATCGATTAAACATTACTTTAGTCTTTTTAACATTTATCTTTAGTCCTACTTTTCTACTTTCATCTGCTAACTCCTGCAACATTTCCTGCAGCTCTGAAGCATTATTTGAAAAAACAACTACATCATCTGTGAAATCTAAATGACTTAAAAACTCTCCATTTACTTTCACTCCTTTAGTTTCCCATTTTAATCCACAAAATACTTCTTGCAGCACTGCTGTAAAAAGTTTTGGAGATATTGAGTCACCTTGCCTTACACCTTTCTCAATGTTGATTTTTCCAGTATCATTATGTAATCTAATTGTTGCTGTTGCATTTTTATAAATATTCTTTAAAATATGACATATCCTGGATCTATACCTTGATGATCCAATGCTTTAATCACTGAATAAATGTGTATAGAATTGAATGCTTTTTCATAATCTACAAATCCAAAACATAATAACAACTCATATTCATTTGTCCTTTCTATGACTTCCCTCAATACCTGGATATGATCTATTGTACTAAAACCACTTTTAAATCCAGCTTGTTCTTTTGGTTGGTGGCAATCCAAAGTTCTCTGTAGATGAGTTGGAATTATCTTGGTAAAAATTTTATATAAAACTGATAAAAGGCTGATAGGTCTGTAATTTCTAATATCTTCTTTATCACCTTTTTTAAATATTAATATTATTACTGCATTCTTCCAATCTTCCAGTACATCTTTATCATTTAGACATTTGGTATATAACTTTGCTAAAATTGTTTCTATTTCTTCACCTGCTTCTTTTAATATATCAATTATAATTCCATCATTTCCTGGAGCCTTTCCTTTCTTCATACATTTAATTGCATGTCTCACTTCTTCATTTAAAATTCTGGGCAATTCGGAAGATGTAATAGATATAGGAGGTACTTGTTCTTTATTACTATATAATTCTTGATAAAAATCTTCTACCAATTTCATGATGTCATCTCTCTTTTTAGTAATAATTCCATATTTTTTTCTTATTGCAGATAGAAATTTCCTACCAATACCAAAATGTTGTTTAACATTCTTGAGACTTTTATTTTCTTCTACAGCTTTCCTTGCTATTTCACAGTTATACTTTCTTATATCATTTTCAACTCTTTTCCATACCATTTTACAAAATTCGAGATATTCAATTCTTTTTAATACATCATTTTTGTATATCTTCATATTTCTTCTTTTCTTCATAAATTCTCTAGTCTCAGTAGAAATTTTATTAGTCAATTGCTGCTTTTTTCTACCAGCTATCTTTGTTGCAGTTTTTAAAAGTGTATCAGTTATTTTCATATTAATTTCATTCAAATCTGAATCATGTTCAAAATCTACTAACACTTGAAACCTATTTGTAGGTTCTAATTTAAATTCATTAGAATGTTTCTGAAGATTAGGAATATCAACTGTAAATATTGTTTTTCTTAATAATTTTTGTCTCTCTAGATTTACATTAACACGTAATTTACACCTTACTAATCGATGATCACTTCCTGTGTTAAATTTATTAAGAACATTACAATCTTGAAATATGTATTTCCTCTTAGTCAAAATATAATCCAATTCTGCTGTACCTTCATTTGGATGCTTCCATGTCCATTTCCTTTTAACATTTTTCTCAAAAAATGAATTCATAATATAAAGTTTTTCTTTTTCTGCAAACTCCACAAGTCTATGTCCTCTCTCATTTCTATTACCATAACCAAAATTACCTACAGCAATTTCATCTTTCAGTTGTCTACCAATTCTAGCATTAAAGTCTCCCATAACAATTTTAAAATGTTGTTTACTCTGATCAAAAGCCTTTTGTACATCCATATAAAAATCTTCTACTACTTCATCACTATGAGAACTTGTTGGGGCATAAACCTGAATTATCTGCATTTGGTATCTGCTATTAAGTTGTATAACTAATCTTGCAACTCTGTCCGATACACCATCAATCTCCATAATATTGTTCTTCCACTTTTTATTTATAATGAATCCTACTCCACTTGTATTTCCAATATGTGTGCCTTTATAATAGAGTATATGTCCACTTTTTAAATCAATTGTTTCTTTACCTTTTCTTCTAACTTCACAAAGTCCAACAATGTCCCATTTAATATAAGACAGTTCTTCTTCTAATTCTTGCAATCTTCCTTCACTTGAAAGTGATCTGCAGTTGTAAGTACCTAAATAAAAAGTCATCATCAAATGGCAGCCTGGGTCCGCAATCAGGGGATTTTTAGCACCCTCTGCCTTCAGCCACCAACCGCTGCCTTGGTTGGTGACTTTACAGCCTCCTGGGAATAAGGGCCATGCTTTATTTTTGTCTGTCATAATTGTATATATGTATGGGAAAAATATTTATCATTTACACAAACATTCATTCTGCCTTATCAGGCACTGAGAAGAAAGACCATGGTGTTTCTTGATCTTAAACTCAGAGGTAAAAAGCCAATAAACTCACCACGCTGGCTAATGCATGTTGGTGAGCTGCCCATCCATGTTCATATGCTATATGAATAATCACATAGTAATAACAGCTGCAACGACAAGAACGTATGGAGTGGACATTAGGAATTTGCCCTGCTCGGTTCCTTTAAGGCCTCCAAGAGGAATCAAAGGGTCTCCTTTCAGTTAATAGCAAACTCCTTTCTGCACCTGCTATTGAGTATAATGAAATATTAAAAAAAAAACTGTTTTTAATGCTAAAGATTAGAAAGACGGAGCCTAGTCATATTGTGTAGAATTGAACAAATACTAGTATGTTTACATTGCTCTGTCTTTTGCTTATAATGTGAAAATGAAATAATAAATTTGCATTAAATTTTTTGTGACTTTACAATTTATCTTTTATATTGTTAAATTTTTATATTGAAATATGAAAGAATCATTTACATTTTGCTTGAACTGAATTTTTGCAATTTTTACAGCAGATTTGTCAGGTAAAATTTTATTGATGTCAGGAGCAAAGAAGTTAAACACAACTTCTGTCAATTTCAAACCATTGTTCTTATATTTACTATTTTTTTTATGTTCAATTTTAATTTCTAAAGAGAATTTCTGTTATTTGAAGTTATACTTTAAAATGATACAAATGAAAAATATTACATTTATCAATTATTATTTATTTATTCCTAACCATTTTATAGCCTACAGTCTTCTTTTATATATACATAATGATATTATAATTAAATAATATGTTGACCTTGTATTTTCATAAGCCAAGAAGGCTGTTTCTCTTGTTTAAGTTCTATAACTGTTTTATAATGAGTAAATGATTAGCTGCAATATCTAAAGATTAGAAAAGACTCTAATATAAATATTGTTTCTTTTTAGGATTTGTATATATAATTAGGACTAGTATTTTAACTACTGCTAGGATGCATGCACATACATAAAACTCTCTTACTTTCTGTATTTGTTTTATACAAATGAGTGCTTATCATACATGATCACCATTAACAGAATTACTCATCGCTTCTTTAACTTTTTGAATATTGAAATATATCAGGCAGCTGAATGTGACATTGTGTTATGTTTACATAATTGATAACCTAAATTCTAATATAAGATTGTATATGAAAATATTTGCAATAAAGTGTTCAAGATAAGGTGTATAGATTATATTATAAGAAATATGGGAAAATAAAGGAAATAATATGATTTAAAGATATTTGTGTTTAGCGAGTTTATTGTTTTGAAGTCTTTTATTTAGTTAGGCTGGAGGTGAACTCTATTATTATTTTTAATCATTATTTATTACCAGTAGGATAACGATTTAATCCAGTTTTATTACTCTCTTTTCAACATCTTTTCAATAAAACTTCCATACTAATAACCTGTAGAGACTATCATTAAATATGACCAATCAAGGCAACTTTCATAAAGACATATATAAAGTAGATAATAATGGAGATGATTGAACCTTAAACAGGTTATATTTCCCAATCAACTCCTCAAAATCAATATTAGGTATATGAAATAGTTTTACTAGTCAGAAATAATTTAATTTAAATGTGGAAGGTATGCATTTTCAGCCTCTACTAGGGGGCCATGCTAAATAAGCAATTTTAAATACAAGAACCTTTCAACTGATGGTAACATTTGGCATTTGCTCAGTCGTTAAACATTCACTCTATTATTTTTTTTTTACTTTTGATAAACATGGAACTTATAAGTGCTACTGGGAACATTTGAAATGCAGCGCTAATATGAACATTTGAAATGCAAACTGATAGATAAAATGATACTGACAACTTGAATTTTGAAAATGAATAACAATTTATTTAACATTCACAATTAACTAACTCATATATACAGACACATGTAGCTTTTTTAAATTTTTTACAATCTTTTGGGATTTGATTTAGATTTTAATTGTCCATATTTTTTTTATTATTATTTGATTTTGTTATTGCCCAGTATATGCAGAAGAACTTTTATACAGTGGTAAAAAGTATTTTTTAACTTAATTTTTATATTACACAGAGCACTTTCTCCTACTAAGTTGTTTAATTAGTTAGTCTAATTGTAATAATATAATACAGATGGTTCTCTACTTTCCTACAATTCGCTATTTTGTACATACTTTCGATTTTTATTAATATATATGACAAAATGCATGTACTTTTATGTAATGATTCTCTCTTTCTCATGAACTATTAGTCACTAGTCCATCCTCATCTCTCTGATATTAATCATGTCCATTTTTAGCACCACAGGTTTAGTCTTGAACAGAGACATTTTGAGTTAATGTGTGTATTGATAAATTGTGTCTTGTCAGTTTACGTTAGAATGTGTGGCATCATTTTATATACATTTCTGTTTGAAAAAAATTGCCCTTATTAATTCATAAACATGAGTGAAAAACAAAAAACCAGCACTGTTGATACAGAAAAAAAGAAATCAAGGTCTCAAAATTTCCATACAATCAAGACGAAGATGACGAATCTTTTGCTTCAATCATCGTTCATATAATTTAAGCCGATTAACAATATGTTCAACTATGAAAAACAATAACAAAATTAAGAAATATTTCCAAATGTATACAATCTTCATTATGCTTTTAAACTTTTTTTAATATTTTTGTCTAGATCTTATATTGTGACAGTCAGATGATGTATGTTGGTTTAACCCAGTTTGAATACTAGGCAAAAGTATCTCGAGGCCATCCATATGCAAGATATTAAATCAAGAATACTATGACCTCTGCCCTATTTGCCTATTCTCAAAGCTAATTACGAACAAACAACATTATCTGAGACATGCATAAATTATTTTCTCACGACCCAAAGCTTAGCATCAGTGGAGAGAAACATGGACTGGAACACCTAAGGAGCTAAATAGTTAAATGTGCAAAAGTACTAAGAAATATGTGTTTTGCTTGCCTGGATCATTGAAAAGTAAAATAAAGCATTTAAAACAAAATTAGCTAACTCAAGCTTGTTAGTTAAATAAGATATTTAATTAATGACTTTAAGATATTTATAATGGTTTAATGGCCTCCGCTATTCCCCTAAATTAATAAAAACTAATTAGACAATGAAAACAGATTAAACGATATAATATTTTTGCGGTCTAAGTCTTTTCTTCCCAATTTTAATAAAATTGTCAACTCGAATCTCCTCGATAAAAAAATCTTTCACAAAGCATTTTCTAATTGCTTTGCACTAAAAACAGACAGTTTAAAAATTATTTAAAACATATATAGCTAAATCTGATATACGTAATAATCTAGTGGTGGACAAAAGAGGCGTTATCGAGGAGATCAAGTTGGCAAACAAAGGAAACTTACTCGTATGGAATTTAGAAACATAAATAAAATTGGAAAGAGATTTTAAATGAAAAAAAAAATAACTTTTAAACTTAACCACAATGGAATAGAAAATATTTATACATGTTAGTAATGAAGAATAGCAAAGGAAAAAAGGTTAAATATAGATAGATGATCACACACATATATATTTAAGATTAGTCTAATAAAATGGTTACATTGCAAATATCATTAAATAAAATAATTCATAATATAATTTAATTAAGAAAAGTATGAACAAAAGAGTAGAAAGTAAATAGTTCAATGGAGGAGAGATATGATTACTGTCCTGGTTCCTTGCTCCTGTTCGGCGGTGGCGTGGCTTGATCCAACTGTCGATAGGTATTTGTCTGGACAATGAAAATGGAAATATGTAGCATGGTTTCACGAAAAGTCCTACAGACACAGCACAGAGTTCAGATCACTATTAGGTGGATACTACGGCATTTGGCAAAGCTATTTATTTGCCTAGCCAAGCATAGTAGAATTCATCAAATTCATATGACTTTTAGCTTGAGCATGTTCAAACTTCTCCATGATTTTTGAAGATGACAGTTGTATAACTTTTTTGGAATAAAATCTCAACAAGCAAAAGCAAAATCTGCAAGAGTTCTCCCAAGAGAAATCTGAATGAAATTTCCAAAAGGGAAATCTGAATACCAGCAAGAAAACTCTGAATGCCAGCAAGAAAAAACTGAATACCAGCAAGAAAACTCTGAATAATCAAGTCTTTTGTTCTCACTTTTATTTATACCCTCTTTGTCAGCTACCTTCTATTGTTTGTATGATCTTAGATCTTGATAAGCCCCACCACACGCCTTTGTTTCAAGGTAACATTTTCTAAAAATAACTTTTACTTTTTTACTCTAAATTTCTTTCTTTAAACTTTGAATTTTATTAATTAAAAAAGAAAGAGAAGGCCATCTTTAATTTGCCTTGAATGGGCTAATTAATTAAAAATATACATTCTTTTAGAAAATGTTGGCGGGCTTATCTCAAAATCAAATCATACTAAATATTTTAACAAGATTTAAAAAGAAAAATACATTCTTATTTCTTTTAATAAAATAAGCATTTTATTTCAGCAGAATTTTGCATTAACTCATATATATACGCTTGACGTATATGTATGTTTGACTAATAGGTTTTACAAGTAATTTTTATTAACAAAAATTTAATCTTTGAATGGAATTTATTTAAAATGAAATAGTTAAATGCAAATACAAATTATATAAATGTAATTAATTTTAGCTTCAATGCAAAACCCTGCTGATATTGGACTATAAACTTAATTCAGGTCTATAATACTAACTAAGTTTATAGGAAGCTGTGAAGCATGGATCGTACTTCAGATCCATTGCTTCAATATGTATATAATTGTGTCACATGTTTATATTGTATTTTGTCTCATCTTTTTTTTCATTAAATTAAAAAAATTTTAGATAAAAAATATTTTCAAAGTATAAAAAATTATTATATATTAAGAAATCTTTAAACTTTTTTTAAATATAGAAACATAATATTTAACAGAAATATATTTATAAAAACCCTTTTTGGTGTTTTTTTTTTACATAACTCTACTTTTAAATTCTAGACAATTTCACTGACGTCATTCATTCAGACATCGTAAATAGTAATTTAAAGTGAGTGGCTATCCTCACACTTTCCTTGCCAGTACTTCAGATTTGCTCATATATAAGCATTTGAGTTGTAGAAATAAGTGGATTCATTTTATTCCTGCATAAATACTATATCTTGTATTGGAAGGGAAAGTATTCATTTATTATTAACACTCGCAAAAAGCGCATGCACAATTAGCTTGAAAGGCTGATATTTGAATGTAATAGCTCTACTTTTGTAAATTTCAACTTTCATACACATTTCAAAAACCAATTACATACAAAACTAGAGAACTGCTTGTAATTTTATTTATATTTAAATACAAATGTATTGTCTATACTGAATTTAATATAATTAGAAAGGATTTGAACTCAGAGTTTCATATGATTTCAGTTCCATGGTTGTGATGCATTATGGTGTAAAATAACTTCTCATTTCAAAATCATCTTTACTTCAGCAAATATAATCAGGACTGTTATTCATAGTAATACTTTTGTTATAGCATTTGCTATCCTGCCCATTTTTCAAACATAATATTGCAATTTCTAACACCATATGTTTTATCTGGATGATTTACCATTGTCATATTCAGTGTGTATGTCTGAAAATTTCATCACTATTAATATGTCCACATATTTTATTATTTGCAGTGCTAAAGATTTTTAGGATGATGATTTTTAAAGTTAAAAAATGTTTCATACAAATTACTTTAGATATATTTGGAAAATATTCTAACAAATCTCTCCATCACTAGGTGGCTCTGCACACGCTAGGTGTCTCTTTACAGGGATTTTGCACTTTAATTATCTTGTTACCTGTTTAAATATTTGTGAACTTTATTTAATATAAACTATCATATTCCTGTGGGAAGTAACAAAATATTTTTTAATGAAAGGTGGGTTTAAAAAAAAAATTTAATACGCCTTACATTTGTCCAAGTGTAACAATTAATAAAGGTGACTAAGGCACATTATTTAGAATTCTTGCTTATTTAATTTTAACTTACTTCTTTTCAAAATTAAATGACAGTTAGCCTTCAGGTGATATCATTTTTTTTATGGGAGGGGTGTTTAATTTGATTATTGTATTTCATTTAATTTTAACAATCTAATTAATCAATGTCAATAATAATAATAGCTAGATTTTTAAGTTAACTCTTATTTATTTAATAGTTTGAGTTGGTATTTATTTCATTTTAATGCGAGTCAGTCTTAAAATTGCAATGGGAGTTAGTTTAATATTATAATGACAGAGTGTAGATTGAATTGTTTTACTCCCATCGCAGCAGAACTTTTTAAGATATTAGTTTCAGAATGCCAATAAGAAACAAAAAATGGTGCCTCAGAAAAAATATTCCATCAAAAAAAAAAAATCAAAATTCTGAGCAGATTTTTGTTTTAAGCAGTAAAAAGCTTTTAAAAGATTTTTTTTTAAATATTTTTTACTTTCATTTTACATTGTATATTGGATATCAGTAATATAAGTCATATATAAATAATACTTAGTTCTCAAAAATATCTATGAGCTATAACAAATTTTTATTTAATATATTAGTTTTTTAAAAAAAGCTAATAAATATATTTGTTCAAAGTCTACTTAACTAAGAAGTAGATTTTTGCATATATATATATAGTTATGTGTTAGATTATTTTCATCATTTAGTTAAGATTTTAAAAAACTTCAAACTTTACTTATACTTTTCCAACACATTGAACTGTTAATAGAATAGCACAGAACTTCATACAGAATTTACACATATTTTAATTTCTTAATCCTGAGCTATTATTTATTAATATACATCGATATTGCTTATAAATAAATATTTTAAAGTAGAGATAACATTTTGTGATTACATTAAGAGATTTATTAACTATTTATTACTAGTTAAGCTAAGGTAGTGCCCGGACTACCACATGCAGTTAGTTGGACAGATTGTGCAGGGACAAAGAGAGTTCACTGAGATACGAAGATAATTAATAAAATTTATATGTAAATAAAATCGTTTACATTTTCAAATTATTTTTCATTGTTAGCAATATGTTCTCAGTGAAAATATTTTTATTTAAATATGACAGTTATCTGGCTTAGAATTTCTAGGTCCAAGCTCGAAATATACTACATATATACTCTTTATCATTACGACAAACCAAACAGACCGATGCCATTTTGTCATGATAATTAATATTGTGAATATTTATTATTTAAACATAAGAGAAATATTTATTTACTTAAACTTGTTATGGCAGTTGCTCTGACATCGAAATATATTTCATATGTAGAATATCATTGCACAAAAGTGAACAGGCCAATGCCTTTTTGTCACCCTAATTAATAAAATTTATATGTAAATAAAAATGTCTAGATTTCCCAATTATTTTTATTTAAATATCCGAATTTATTTAAAAAGTAACATTATTATTAATAATTTATATACAGATATTGCCTAATAATTATAAATTTATTATGAATACGTAAGTAATATTTACTGAGGCTGTAACCTCGAGCATATGCGTGTAAAATGCGATAGTAGGCTTAAGCTTGTGGTTAAACACCTGTAGAGGTCCCTAATATCGCATTTCACACGCATATGCTCGAGGTTACAGCCTCAGTAAATATTACTTAATATTTATAGTAATTGTGCATATAATGAAATTATCATCTATCAATAATGTTTTACAAGTTCTAATTGTTCATTTGGGAATATTGGCAGGGTATTCTATCTAGAAGTGGGGTCTGGATTTGATTCTGTGTTATATCAATATTATTTTTATTACTGTTATCTTTCTCTTTTTATTATTATTGTCTCATATTATCTTTTTACACATTTTACTAAATAACTTTTACTATTTTTGATAACAATATTATCTTTTTTTTAATGCAATATTACTTGTTCTTTAGCTAAAAACTCATAATTGATCCATAATTCACAATTCGATGCAAATGACACATGAGAAATAAAAAATTATTGAATAAACAATTTAAGTATATATATATTTTTAAATCCTGTCTTAAGTCGTTAATTGTCAAACTATATACTAAAGCATAATATATATAATAGATCTAATTATTAATAAGCATTAAAAAATTAAATACGGTAATAAAGTAGTTAATTTATTATTAAATGAAAACAAGAAAGGCTTTTTTTGTTAAAAGAAAACATAAACAAGTTATTTGTGAGAGGTTAGATTTTTAAAAATGAATTTTTATCAAGTTGTCGCTAATGGAATTAGTTAAAAACAATTTTTTAAACAGATATTATCCTTATTACCATTCTATTGGGAAAATATTTATACAATTATTTCTATGCTAGTGAAAGAATCCAATTGTATGATTTTTTTTCCTTCTTATAATTTATCATTAAACAAAAGAAACTGTAAGGCACGGTATAAAGGCATCTAAAAATGTATAGAATAAGCAATATAACTGTGAAAACTTCTTTCCTTGTGTAAATGTAAGATAAATCCTTGAAATCCCTAGATACCTGACTACATCATCTGATTAAGTTTTTAAACTAAAATAACAAGTATACAAAAAAAAAAATTCTATTACTGAGATTTCAAATGACACAAAGTAAAAAACAAGATAATTAGAGTTGATCTAATTAAAAGTAATTGGTGTTTAGCACTTTGGCCACCTAAGTCTGAAGAGTTAATATGTAAATAAAAAGGTAAAAGTCTAAATAATTATAATTTTTTAATATTCTAATGTGTCTTTGATTAAACAAAAGTATATAGAATTCATTGTTTTAATTTACCAACTTTATTTCATGAGGGGGGGGAGGGTTTATCACCCTAATATTATTATTATTTTTTGTGTATTCTGATTCGAAATATAAAAATGCTAACAAAGAGCACATCTTATTAGTATATAATATAGTAATTTATAAAAAAAAAAAACATGACCAGAACATTTAGGTAAACAACGTAACTGAAAAATCTGCATTACCGCATATTAGTACATCTACAATTGTATTATTTATGATATTCACTGTAGGACTTAAAGGAAATGTAATTTCATTGAGCATATGATTAATGTTTTAATTTTCGCAAAAGACATTGATTGAGAAGATCCGGGGCCTTGATAAATGTGAGGTTCTGTGTCAATGCAATGCACTCAGGCAGGTTCTGTTCATAAGACTAGGGGCACAGAAATTCATCTTGCACAAAAGCGTCTCACATTCACACAGTGGCCTAGCTGTGCCAATCATCTTTTTGGAGAAGATTTTGACAGCTACAATATATATATTCTTATATTGTGTTTATATATAAATAACTTTATTGAAAAACTATATGTAATAATGATCCAATTGTAAATCAAAAATAATAGTTATCCATGTTGCTCAGGCAACCAGATGGTCTGATGTCGTCACTGGTGTTGTTTAATCCAGCTTAATCAGGCTCCACATGTTGTCAAATAAAAATCTGGATGAGATGATTCTGTCCTTATGGCAAAATTCCTTCAGCTTGGAAATGAATGTGTCTCCAGGCTTGGGATGAGGAATGGTAAACTTGTTGCGACATCTGGCCATCCAGGTGGCATAAGTGATAAAGGTCGAGAGTCTTGTGGTGACATAATCCCTGGACAGGAAGCAGCTCTTGATATTTAAAATTTTGTTCAGGAAAATGTGGCAGTTGTGAGTAATGAATGCCCCGATTTTGTCATATGCTGGGCAATCATTTATAATGTGATCAAAGGTTTCAGAGGTTCTGTGACAGTTGTGACATGTAGGATCTATGTTCTTGAGAAATCTCCTGTAGTGCAGGAACCAGTTCATCTGGAGTGAATTCAGGTTGATTTTCACTAGAAAGTCCAGGTACCTTGACTCCAGCTTGAGATGTCATTATAAAAGTTTCATGTGTTTTTTTTTCATATATCATAGCATAGTTTAAAATATATTTGATTTCTTTTTTTTTTTTTTTTGCTTCACATAGTTTACATATTTAATATGCCAAGGAGAGTAAGTGTATATTAATACAAATTTCATTGGCTGAGTTATAGAAAAATAAGTAAAGGATATATATATATATATATGAGTATTAACATATATACAAGTGAACATAAGATTTTACACGATATATGAAACATAGCTTATAAAAATATAATCATTATGACTGAAGTTTGAGGGCAGATGAAAATGATTCAGTTTTGTATAGATGAATGTATAATTTTATCATTCTCAAATAATGTACAATTAAGAAAAATATTATTATGCTAAATTTTGCTCATAGTACTAGTAGGTAAATATTTTAGAGCATATTTCCCCCTCTCATCTTCAAATATTTCTATCCTAAGCAGTAAAAGTGTAAGGTAAAGTGACTTAGATTCATGAATAATGAATTTTAAGATGATGCTCTAGCAATGTAGCCTATTCTCTATTCACGACTCCAAATCCAAAGGCCACCAATTTAATTTGAATGTTAGACACTCACTCGTCAAGCAAGCAACTCTAAAGAAGGGAGAGGTAAAATACCATCAATATATTGTGTTCAGTACTAACTTATGCATTATTATTAATAGTTAAATGTATTCAGAAGACTATAAAGTTTGATGTTCTTTTAAAAAAAATTATAATTTGACTTGATAATAACTACTCTTTCTTATTGCATTGACAAATGTATACCATATAATACTAAATTGTCCAAGCACTTTACTACTGTTACACAATGCTTTATTTACCATCCTTTTTTACATTTTACAGTTTCATGTATATTTATATTCATGCATTTGTATTATGTTGTAGTTTTGAAGAAGATTGCTGGTGCAATCGAAACTGGAAACTGTAAAAAAGGTTGGTAAATAAAGCATTGTGTAACAATAGTAAAGTGCTTGGCTGGATTTGAAGACATGTAGATGTCTGAAATTTTCACATTTTCTACTTATAGTTAGCTATTAGATAAATGCTTGGCTTAAGCTGGTACTTTTAGATCTAATGTCTGAATATCCTAGCACTTTACTGATAAAAGCCAACAGCTAAAAACTGGTGTAGGAATAGGGATATTCCAAAAAGCTTGCTCATTATATATATATATTACTGGATATTCCAAAAAGCTTGCTCATTATATATATATATTACTGGTAAATGGGTTTGAATCAGGAACCAAAGATATATGATATTTAACAATGATATATTAAATATGTATCACAAATCCTGATTCAAATAAATATTTATATTAGATGAAAGTTGAATGATTAATCAATTTTTTTTAACAAAATGATTCAATATAAAAATACTAACCAAATAATAGTGATGATGATTTATAACATAAGTACAAGTCCATCCAAAAGTATTTTATTTATTTTTCAGTAAAATAAAAAATGAAACTTTCAGGCATCAAACCATCTAACTAGAAAGTTTACTTGGAAAACTTATTAACATTTGATCATTATTATTTACAAATTATTACTGCCAACTAGGCATATACACTAGTGGATTGGATGTTAACAGCCTAATATTTGGATTGAGTTAGATAAGCAAACACAAACTAAATGGTTTTAAAAAAGGAACTTAACAATTTATTGGCAATGGATATGTATAAAACTGTTGCATATATATTCACAACTATTAATACATATATAAAATATTCAATATAATAATAGATATTTTTAATGTAAGTTGAACTAAATTTAAGGCCTTATAATATCTATAATGATAAGATCTTACCAGATTAAATAATTAAACAGCTCCAAACCATAGTTTTCTGCAGATATTCTTTTAACAGATTTTCAGATTTCTTCATTAATTCCTCCAAAGATGGTAGTTCTTTTCATTGAGTACTAGGCTGGGAATGTTAGAGAGGAAAGACAGTATTGATGATATTACATAGGGCATAGTATTAGTAGGTTTAGGGTAGTTCTTATGGAACTGTTCATTTCTTCATTCTTGACATTATTAAGACAGACACTGACTAGTTTTGACAAACTTCAGCTTAATATTCTGGGTGTATTAGTCAGTGTGGTTTTTGGTTATCTAGCCATACATGATAGATAGTTTTCTCTATATAAATTCATCATACTTACTATTATAATTGGAGTATTAAAAAATACTGTAAAATAGACAGAAAGATACAGCTATTCAAGTTCCAGTGAAAAACAGTTTTAACCATTGGTTTTTCTCCCCAGCTTTGAATCACTGCAACATTGCTTCTTATGATGAGTCTTCAAATAATTAAAATACTCTGGACTGCCTGAACTAAACTGGAACTGGAGTATTTGTACCCTATTTGATGTTATTCAACAACAAGTTTTTCAAACAATGGATTCATCACCATTGATTATTAAGATTTTGACTTCTTTTTCTTAACCACAGCATACTTTTGATCTCTTTCTTGACAATATGTTTTTTTTTTTTTAAAAAAAAAAAAAACATTTTCTTTATTCCTTTCACATGTTATGAAAACAAATTTACATAAATTATATCATGATTTGGTTCATAAATAAATGCAAAACAGATCGTCTTTTTATTTACATTAATTAGCCAATAGAAGGAAAGAAAAAAATTGTCACCGACATTTACATTTTAAATATCTTTTAAAATATTATTAACTCCAAAATTTTAGTATTTTTAGTTTTGCCATCAAATTTACTAAAGAAATGTGTGAGATTTTATTTATAACTTCATTTAACAAAAACAAACTAAAAAATATTCAAAATGCTTCAGATTAGTATAAACTATACAATTCAAATTCTTTTGGGTATTGAGACTTCTTTTTTCTTTTACAGTGCAATTTATCAGGTTTCTCACACATCACAAAGTGAATTTATAAAATATTTACTAATATGACTAAATACAGAAACTAACTTTTCTTTTAATTTTTAAGCAGTTTACTCAAGTGACATGTATATACATGCACATACACACATGGCAGTTTACACATTTTTTTCATGCAGCTTTGTCATATAACTAATACGAGCTGCTATTGAATTTGTTAAATACAATATATATATAGTAACAATATGTAGAAATTAGGGTAGAACCTGGGGTGATGGAAAATCATCACCATCCCCGCATGTAATAATCAAATGGAATACACATGAAAGGAATGACTATAATGATTTAATGATTTGTAATGATGCACCATGTTGGGGCTAAATTATGAAGAGATCGGAAACCATCATCATACCCCAATAATAAAATATAAAACTAAATACAAAAGAAATGATAATGAATATAATTATAAGTTTACCAACATAACAGAGAAGAAGAAGAAAAATCAACAGTCAACCTTGTGAATGGATTTGAAAATGGTCAACTATAGTGGGGCAGATTATATAAACAATAATTTGGATGCACAACCTTAAGTGCTAATCCATAAGAATATAACAATTTAAAAATAATGTTTGGATACAAAAACATGCTGATCATCATTAATGCCTCTGGCCACTTTGCACCATTAATATACTGGATAAATATAAACTTAATTTCTAATGATAAAAACTAAATGAAATGTAGTGCATAAGCTTTAAAATATATTTCTTTGTGTCAACCAAGATCATCATCATCTGAATGTCAGTAATGCTTAAACATAAACCCCAAGCCATTTAACTGACTTTTATGCATGAATACAGCTCAGGGAGCAAGAACTCTACAACTGTTACTATGAGCAAGATGTAATGACACCACATAATATTTTAAACCTTTATGATTAAATCAATTTACTGAAATAATGAAATATGCTTTATTAATTAGAAACAAAATGAAATGAAAGATCTGTATACTATACTATAACTATAAATACATTCTACTTTTGATTAAAATAATACAAAAAATATGGTATTACATTGTAATTTACATACATCTCAATGGGTTTACATAAAACACATCTATATATAAGAACTCAGATGTGCTGTATAATAATTCAACACTACCATCTTTGAATTGTCATAAACCTATAATAAAAATGTATTTTTATAATACATAATAACTAATTTTAATATATGTGTGTTTGATGACTGGTTTTAATATATATGGATCTACCTGACCTGCTTTCAAATGTGTGTGCACATTTATATTTCATTAATTAAAAAATAAACTTATTAAACCATATTATATATTCACAAGATATAATTCAATGTTGAAAAATATACATAAAATTCACACATATGTGCATATTATTATTTCCTACACATCAAAGTTATTAATTTATTATTTCTAATAATAAGTAAAAGTTCTTTTTTTACAAAAAAAAAAAAAATTACTTCTTTGACAGTCCTTCATAAAAGTTTTTTTTTTTCAGATTACTAGTAATTGTAACCATCTTTAAAAATATGCTAGCATGTTCGATTGTTCTCCAAAGATTTTTGGAGTTTTCTTTTTTTAATAAAATAAAACTGGAAACATATCTTAGTTTTAAACCACTAAACATCACATGATCACTATCTCATACTAGCACAATAATTGTTATTAAACAATTCAAAACAAAACAACACTCTCCATATAGTAGTGCCATCTTGTGCTAACAAGAGCAATCAATGGATGCCAGAAGGCTTGTGCATAAAATCCCTATCTAGTGCCTACTCATCCAATATCCCCAGACTAGTTTCTGGCTTGTGGCCTTCATCAGTGAGGAGCCTTGGATCTGAGAGCACTGCACCTAGATCTTAGGATCTAATGCAACCCTCCAGCACCCACCTTTTAATTCGATTTTACTACAAAACTATGAGAATGAAATTGAAAACACTATTAATATTTTCAATCCAAGCTCAATAGCTTATATAGTCATATGGGTCTGAACTCAATTCAGTTCCCATACATTTTGGTGTCTTTGGCTCTTCAACAACCATAGCCACCACTATCCTATTAGGCAGGATTGGTATTAAACCACTAAACATCACATGATCACTATCTCATACTAGCACAATAATTGTTATTAAACAATTCAAAACAAAACAACACTCTCCATATAGTAGTGCCATCTTGTGCTAACAAGAGCAATCAATGGATGCCAGAAGGCTTGTGCATAAAATCCCTATCTAGTGCCTACTCATCCAATATCCCCAGACTAGTTTCTGGCTTGTGGCCTTCATCAGTGAGGAGCCTTGGATCTGAGAGCACTGCACCTAGATCTTAGGATCTAATGCAACCCTCCAGCACCCACCTTTTAACTCGATTTTACTACAAAACTATGAGAATGAAATTGAAAACACTATTAATATTTTCAATCCAAGCTCAATAGCTTATATAGTCATATGGGTCTGAACTCAATTCAGTTCCCATACATTTTGGTGTCTTTGGCTCTTCAACAACCATAGCCACCACTATCCTATTAGGCAGGATTGGTATTAAACCACTAAACATCACATGATCACTATCTCATACTAGCACAATAATTGTTATTAAACAATTCAAAACAAAACAACACTCTCCATATAGTAGTGCCATCTTGTGCTAACAAGAGCAATCAATGGATGCCAGAAGGCTTGTGCATAAAATCCCTATCTAGTGCCTACTCATCCAATATCCCCAGACTAGTTTCTGGCTTGTGGCCTTCATCAGTGAGGAGCCTTGGATCTGAGAGCACTGCACCTAGATCTTAGGATCTAATGCAACCCTCCAGCACCCACCTTTTAACTCGATTTTACTACAAAACTATGAGAATGAAATTGAAAACACTATTAATATTTTCAATCCAAGCTCAATAGCTTATATAGTCATATGGGTCTGAACTCAATTCAGTTCCCATACATTTTGGTGTCTTTGGCTCTTCAACAACCATAGCCACCACTATCCTATTAGGCAGGATTGGTATTAAACCACTAAACATCACATGATCACTATCTCATACTAGCACAATAATTGTTATTAAACAATTCAAAACAAAACAACACTCTCCATATAGTAGTGCCATCTTGTGCTAACAAGAGCAATCAATGGATGCCAGAAGGCTTGTGCATAAAATCCCTATCTAGTGCCTACTCATCCAATATCCCCAGACTAGTTTCTGGCTTGTGGCCTTCATCAGTGAGGAGCCTTGGATCTGAGAGCACTGCACCTAGATCTTAGGATCTAATGCAACCCTCCAGCACCCACCTTTTAACTCGATTTTACTACAAAACTATGAGAATGAAATTGAAAACACTATTAATATTTTCAATCCAAGCTCAATAGCTTATATAGTCATATGGGTCTGAACTCAATTCAGTTCCCATACATTTTGGTGTCTTTGGCTCTTCAACAACCATAGCCACCACTATCCTATTAGGCAGGATTGGTATTAAACCACTAAACATCACATGATCACTATCTCATACTAGCACAATAATTGTTATTAAACAATTCAAAACAAAATTACACTCTCCATATAGTAGTGCCATCTTGTGCTAACAAGAGCAATCAATGGATGCCAGAAGGCTTGTGCATAAAATCCCTATCTAGTGCCTACTCATCCAATATCCCCAGACTAGTTTCTGGCTTGTGGCCTTCATCAGTGAGGAGCCTTGGATCTGAGAGCACTGCACCTAGATCTTAGGATCTAATGCAACCCTCCAGCACCCACCTTTTAACTCGATTTTACTACAAAACTATGAGAATGAAATTGAAAACACTATTAATATTTTCAATCCAAGCTCAATAGCTTATATAGTCATATGGGTCTGAACTCAATTCAGTTCCCATACATTTTGGTGTCTTTGGCTCTTTAACAACCATAGCCACCACTATCCTATTAGGCAGGATTGGTATTAAACCACTAAACATCACATGATCACTATCTCATACTAGCACAATAATTGTTATTAAACAATTCAAAACAAAACAACACTCTCCATATAGTAGTGCCATCTTGTGCTAACAAGAGCAATCAATGGATGCCAGAAGGCTTGTGCATAAAATCCCTATCTAGTGCCTACTCATCCAATATCCCCAGACTAGTTTCTGACTTGTGGCCTTCATCAGTGAGGAGCCTTGGATCTGAGAGCACTGCACCTAGATCTTAGGATCTAATGCAACCCTCCAGTAAATAGAGCAGTTAGGAAATAGTACATAATTGGTAAATCAACATTTTTGCTATTGAAAATATTTGTAAATGAAGAGATTAATAACAGTATAGAAAAAATAAGAGTAGAAAAGAGAACAAGCGAATTTGTTTTCTGGTAAGAATTGTTGAACTTCAGAAAGGGTAATTTCCAAAGTTGGTGGAGGTGTGCTACATATTGGTATTGTGTTATAAAAACATCAGCAAGTAATAGAGATTTCGAATTACGTTATAAAAATATCAGCAAGTAATAGAAAGCTTGTATTGCATTGTAATAATATCACCTAGTAATATAAAGTTAAATACTTTAAAGGTACATATCTAAAGATAAGAAAAGAGATAAACATTTCACTTTATTCCTCCTCCTCTGTGCAGGAAACTCATGACCCTCAGAGTGAATACCAGTTTTGGAACACAGACCCAAGGCAAGGCTATCTCAGACTCCTGTGCATGGATGAGAAGAGTGGTATTTAAGGCCCAGTCAGAACAAGAAAATCATCAAGAGATAGCAGTGCAACCAGAAGACAACATGCCGGCTGAAAACAGAACTCATGATCCAGTGAACTCCACCACTGAAGGTGCCAAAGTGGACCTAGGGACTAATAGAGGCCATCGTACCTTATTATTATTTATTGTAAGCCACAAGGCCAGATTATGTAAGCATATTATTAATATATTAAACTTGTTGTAATTGTAAGGCCAGTACTGTAATTCATATATTAAATTATTAGTAAGAGTATATATGTAACCTAAATACATTAATGTTGACTTGTTGTAAATATGTTAATGTTGGTTTGTTTAAATAAACATTTGTTATTGTTAATTATTGGTAGTTGAAATTATTTAGTTCATATGCTTATTAGTAATGGGCGGAGGACAATGCAGTAATGCTTGAGACTAAATGGATTTATAAGTAATTATTAAAAACTAGTCAACACTTAGACAATCCCAATATCAATAACAATCATCAATCTCAAACTGTTGTCATGGCAATCTGTTTTTAACAATAAAGGTGGAATCCCACTTTTATTTATGGTCTAATGTATTTATATAGACACTAAAGATTGCAATTTGACCATAGAGATTGAAATTATTGATATAAAGAAGTTTAAATAAACCTCCTTAAACAGGGAAATATAAACCATTCTGAATGCAGACTAATAAATAGTCAATTATAACATTATAAACCGTAGTTATCATTTTCAAATGAACTTAAAAGTATTACTTAAATAATAAGTGTAATAATGTTCAAGATTAAATTAGTTTATAAGTAATCATTAAAAACTAGTAAACACTTAGACAATCCCAATATCAATAACAATTAACAATCTCAAATTGTTGTCATGGCAACCTTCTTTTAACAATAAAGGCAGAATCCCACTTTTATTTATTATCAAATATATTTATCTATGCATATATTATATAGGAACATAGTTTAGCCTTTCACTATAAAAATTTTAAGATGCTGGTATATCTATATCACAAGTAACAACATGAAATGTGTAGTGCGTTTTGTACTTAAATGCATGATGGAATAATGCACTAATTATAAATTTTGTTTAAATTAGGTAAAACTGCTACTGAAACATTTGAAATGATTCAAACTGTATATGACAGAAAAGCTATGAGTCGCAGGAATGTCATTAAGTGATTTTCAAGATTTCATGACAGCAGTAAAATGAAGACAATTTATGTAGTTATGAAACACAGTCACGTTTCATATCATAACTCATGATCCAGACATTGATTAAAATATAGCACTGGATGCAGATTGGAAGGGAGAACGAATCAGCTTTTCACTGGGATGCCTTGCATATAGTAAGTATGCTTATGCATGGAGGCTTACATAAAACAACACATATATATTATACGAATATGTTGGCATTCACGAATCCTTTTACTATGCCTATAAATGTAAGTCCAATCACAAACAATTCTTTATATATGAATTTTATTAAATACACAATTTAGATTTTTTTTTAAAAATAAGATGTTGAGCTGAAAATTAATGAAATGTTAAATGCTATTCATATTTAAAATTCAATAATTATTATTTAAAAAAGGAGTTGCGAAACTAAATTATTTGAAACGAATATTTCTAAAACTACAATATTGTTGTATCTAAAATATTATTTATAGAAACGATTATTCCATTAAATAAATTGATATTTTTTTTAAATCTTTTAATTTAATTATCACTCTTATGTGAAAAAAAATATCAATAATACTTCCCCCTCTGTTTTTCCCCTTCCTCAAAAAGCATTATTAACTGACATATTATTATTATAGTTAGCAGAGACTAATAAACGGTCTTACCAAATAAATAAAAAAAAGAAACAAAAATAACCAAAAAAATAAAAATGAGACTTGATATAACTATAGACTTCATAAACTACAAATACTTCCATATGTATCATTTATTTATTATGTCTGATTCTGTTTACTTGATATCCTATGATTCTATCTTTTATTAAAGCAATACTTTATCTAATTAGAAACGGAAATAGTTGTCTACTGTGGCGCCATCTTTTGAAAATTTGAGTAATCAATGGTAATCAAATGTTTTTGTGCAATCTGATCTCACTTCCAGAGTGATTTCTGTCTTTATCCTTTATCAACTGAGAACATGAGATTCAGAGCATGTTTTTTTAAAATTCAAAACTATTTCTTAATCTAATAGTAAAAAAAATGATTGACAATTGCATTGGTTTCAGGTTTAAATCATGAGTCTTTAGAAACAAAGAGAAATGTAAAAAACTGATCTGTTGATGGGAATTGCTACCATTTTGTAATCTCAGATTATTCTTTACACTAGAGGAAAGGAGAAATGCTCTGGAGAGAAGAAATGCATTTGTTTATTATTCTATATTTTAATTTTTACTGTAAACACCCCTTTTTTCCTGAAAGACTCCAAATTCTATTGTAATTCTGTGTATCCTCTTAGTAAATTCAAAATTATTAATATTGTCCAACAGAATTTTAAAAACTTTAAAAACTCACTTCTGTGTGCTTTGAAAACAGTATATTTTATATCTCTTATTCAATTTTATTAATAGTTTTGACTAATCTATAACCTTCTTCAGAGCTTCTCAAAATTTGTTTGAACAAAGAAACTTAATTTTTTTTCTAAGTTTTTAAAATAATGATCAAGCAATGCAAAAAAAGGATTAAAAGATTTTAATAATTAGAGTATCATTGAAAAATTTTTTTTCATTATGTCTGATTCATTACAAATTGTGGTGGACTCATAAATCATATATATTTACATTCGAGTATTTTGCTGAAAAAAATAAAATCTATGTAAATAAAAATAATACTTCATTATTATCAGGAACAGTTTATCATTTACCATTATTATAACTTACTTTATTCTAACTTTCCAATTTTAGGATTATATCATAAAATTTCAATTAAACTTCATTTTCAACTCTTATTAATAAATTCCAACATGGTCTCTCCAATTTTAATGCAGTTCTTTCCAATCCATAGCTTTTTGTCTCAGTATCACTCCAACAAACTTTCTTATTTTAGCTATTCATTTTACACAAGATTTCTTTTTTTGTCTTTTGCAATATTTTGAAAATCAGTTCAAGTCTTCAACTGTTCTATTATAATAAACATTACATATTTTTCAAATTATATAAGTATATTTTAAGTAAAGGGATTTTCTGTCTATATTCATCCTTCACTCCATCTCAAACAACCAATACATAAAGCCACATTTACGTAAAAAAGAGAGATGATACCCAGTATATGTATTTCATGCAGAGCCAGCACTCATCAGTAGGCCCAGATTATAATCTCCCATATATATATGCAATTGGTGCTCAGCTTATATTAAGATAGCAATTCCTTAAACTTTAATGGACAGACTTCAATCTTCTCATCCTTCCAACTATTTAACCATCCATATATATATTTTAAAAATAAATTAATAATAGCATGCTTTGGTGAGCTTCTATTTTGATCTATCACATCCAGTTACCAATAAGTTATTCTGATTTGTTTAATGCTTTCATAATCACTATTTTTTCAAAGATGTCTTTTTAGCTTAGAAGTTAGTGCATACATCCTAGGATATACATTCTTAAGAATCGCTGATTTTTCCAAATTTCTCAAGTAAATGAGTAATATCTGCATTTTTCCAGCCAAAATTCAAACCATATTTCATCTACTTTCACTATTACTAAATAAGCTTAATTCTGTCTTCATTTAGAATCTATGGCCTTTTGAGATTTAGTGCAGTGGGATGAACATGAAAGTTTTCTTGATTGGAGCTTGTGTATCACACCCCAATATTCAAATGCATATGCCCACTTGAGAAACTGACCTACAGTTATTTGTACATATTTTTATAGATAATAATGAAAAACTTAAAAGTTATTTTTAATTCAGGTACAAGTATACAGTTATTTTATTAATACACTTCTTAATTCCAATTTAAGACATTCCAAAGATTTATCTTACAATTTTTATAGATTTATCAAATTTGGAACTTACATGTAGAAAAAAGTCAATATTATTGAATGGGAGATGAATGGAAATTATTTTAAACTTGATTTACTACTAATTATTATTAATTTCTAAAACTAATTTCATCATAATTATAGCTCTATTCCAGAGAATGAGACAGATTGATCCTCCAAAGACCAGCATTGTAGACAAGAACAGTTACACCTCTTCTATTCTAGTGCTATGTATTCTCTTTAAACATGAATAATCAGAGATTATCAGATAGTAGTGTTTTTTGCCTAAAAATGTTAATATTAACACAACATTTATCTAACTTTTTGTTCCTGGATCAAACATTAATACTAACACACATCACTTATTTTTCAGCTTATTATAATATTGTAAAGAAATTTTCTTCTCTACTTACTGTATCATATATTGTAAACTTTAGTAATCATTGGTTAGCAAATGATAATGCACGTTAATCAAAATCAATGTAGAAATGAACATGAAATTACACTTTCATTTGTAGCCTTTAATTATTTAAGCTTACTATAGTTGGCATCAGATTAAAGAAAGCAGGTACTTTGGTTTGTAGCTATGTAGTATTCTGAAGAATGAAGTAATGTTGCTATTCATTTTTATATAATGCTTTTAACTCCTATTTACATACATATATATTTGATTATCGCCATTTTACTGTGTATTTTTTTCTTTCTGATGAAAACCAGTCCTCTGGTTGAAATATTATATTATTTATTGGATTTATAAGCCTTTTTTTTGTTTATTTATATATATATATAATGAGTGTGCTAATAGCTCTAAACAAGCTTTTCTGATAAGTGAGTTATTAAAATGCTCATTATATTGCTTTTGTAGTATAAGCTTAATAAGTTAAATCACATGATATATGACTTGATTTTTTTACTATATATATATATATATATATAACCAATAGAAACCAGTCAACACTTAGACAATCCCAATATAGATAACAATCAACAATCTCAAACTGTTGTCAAGGCAAACTCCTTTTAATAATAAAAGTGGAATCCACCTTTATTTATAGTCCCATATATTTCTATAGACATTAAAGATTGCAACTTGACCACAGAGATTGAAATTATTGATACAAAGAAGTTTAAATAAACCTTAAAATATAACCCATTCTGAATGCCGACTAATAAATAGTCAATTATAACATTACAAATTGCAATTATAATTTTCAAATTGCACACAAAGTATTACTTAAATAATAACTGTAATAGTGCTCAAGGCTAAATGGGTTTATAAGGAACCAATAGAAACCAGTCAACAATTAGACAATTTCATTATGTATAACAATTAACAATCTCAAGATGTTGTCAAGGCAACCATCTTTTAACAATATACATAAAATCCACCTTTATTTATGGCCCAATATATTTATATAGGCATGAAAGATTGCAACTTGACCACAGAGATTGAAATCACCTCCTTAAATAAGTATATCTTATTCATTTCATTATCAATATGTTATTACATATGACAATAAGCTAGTTTTCAGTGTTGTTGTAAGGATGCTAAAAAATATAGCATCAAAAAGTTTTTTAAAAAATTATATAAAATAGAATAAATAGCTTAAAATAAAGTATCAAACACAATAATAATAGGTAATATTCAAATATTAGAATAAATTATTAAAAGTTATATTTTAAAATAATTATAAATAATAATAGGTTTTATTATAAAAGATATTTACATTTAAGAAAAACAAATAATTATGTAAACTATGTTAAAACTTTACTTTATCAAAGATTAAAAGAATGTGTTGAAAAACAATCCAGTTAAAGTATACCAATGTTAAAAGAAATAGATTTTAAATAATTAAATTAAAAATAAGTTAATAAAAAGATTAGGCTGTTTTGAGATATGAGGTTTGAAAACAAAGGAAAATTTAAGCAATTTAATAAATATAGTGTTTTAAAAATTAAATTAATTGGCCTACAAATAAATTTTAACAAATTTTCCATCTGGAAGATAATGTCTGGACAGCAAATTAACTCTCCCTTTTCTACAAAACCCCAAAGATACCTAGGTTTCCCAAACTACAAAACTCCAACTGCAATGTCAAGAGAGATTCAAGATGCAATCCTCCATTCAACTGAAGCCATCACCACTTCACTCTCTAGAGTATACCTTTCATTATATGGAAAGGTTGGCCTCCTCAACATGATCATAATGCCAAAAATCTCATATTATCTTCCATTCGTTAAAATGTCTAAACAGTTTCAAAATAAAATTAACCGATTATGCACCAAACTTCTCTGGAGAGGAAGGACAGTTGCTATTAGCTTGCGAGGTATCCAATGACCACGCAGGTTCAATGGACTGTCATTCCACTCAATACAAGCAATCATTTTACAGAAAACCCACAACACTCTACATAATCTGATCCTCTCCTGTGGATACTCTAACATTATTAAAAAAATTACACTGACAGATTGTCCTCCACCCTCTTCCAGTTCATGGATAGCATCCCTAATACAACACCTACAATTTATAACCCGATAATACCCTTTAACCTTAACCAAAAAATCACCTTATGGGAAGCATACAATATAATCAACTATAATCAACAACCCATTAAAACCAGCCTAAAAGTAACCAACCAAAGACTCATTACACACTTCAAAAGATGGAGTCTAGAACCCAAATTCCTTGACTTCATCATTAAAATAAATCTTAATGCGCTACCCATGAATTGGTTTCTTTATCACCGAAGAGGTTTTACCAGCATTGACCCTATATGTGGTCTGTGTGCTCGTGAAGATGAAACCATAGACCATATTATACACCGGTGCCCAAGACTTAAAACTCTGAAAGATATAATTATAATCAATTCCAACATAAGACCTGATATGATTTTCTCACTTGAAAATGCCATTCATAATGGATTTTTTTCAATAATAAGGCTTTTTACCTTTGTCCTTTATTCCATATGGATAGTGAGATGCAAAAGTCTCATGGAATTACCCCCGCCACAAATCATACCATTGTTTTATCAAACACTCAAAAAAATCAAGAAACATGACCAACTCCTTGATGTGATGTGATGTGATGTGATGTATTTGGCTTCTCCTTAAACAAAGTCAAGAATATCTCAGCAATTATGCCCAGATAAACCTGTTAGCCACTTTATTTTCCATTCCCCACTCTTAACTCTTCCCATATTCTGCCCCATCCCATTTCCACAACATAATCTTTGTCAACTCTATAGCCTTTATATCTAAATCCCCATTATCTCTTCGCAAACCCAACATAAAAACTAATAACTCACTTTCTGTATAGTCACTTTGTTCATGTCTATTCTCCCATAACTTCATTATCTGTACCTAATTATCCTTGCCTCCAGTAAAGTCTTTGCTGACACCTGGTCTTTAACTACTCTGTCCTTTTCCTGATTATCAATTCCCACCTACCCAGCATTATAGAATAGTCAATTATAAAAGAAAATATTCATGTTTATATTAAAAATGCTAATACCATTAAACAAGTTCTTAGAATCTCTTCACTATACCTAACCACATAAGAGTATAACAATTGTGCTCTCATAACATAATCTAGCCAGATGACAAATAGAACATTATATAATCATATTATTGTACAATTTATTCATCTATTTATCCTTTATTAGTATGTAATCACTATTTATTGTTAATAAAATTTTTATTGAAATGAAAAATTAAATTAATTAAATAATGATAGTGTTTTGAAAATTGAAGTCATAAAAATGAAAAATGAGAGATTATCAAACATGTTAAAAACAACATCAAAGCTATTAAAATAAGAGGTTTAAACCTATATATGATCAATTTATTTAAAAATTAATTAGTCTAGATTCTTGCTTTATTCAAGCTGTATTGAACCATTATTAGAGGGGCCAAGTAAAAAAGAGGAAAACCCACCAACTGCATGAAATCTAATCTGGATTCCTTGTGAATCTGACCAAGCTATTTAATAGAAATCTCCATTTAAAATTAATGAAATATTCTTAACCCTTGAAATTCAAAAACAGAAGATTGATAAAGTGCATTATAGCTACTTGTAAGGAAAAAAACATAGAATCAATTATTGCATGTCATCATGGAAGAAATATTATGCTGCAAACAAACAAAATCCTCAAAATGAATTGTAGAGAATTCTGGCTTTAAAACTTTGCGGCATAAGTTCAACAAAATTGTTATTATATTGCATTAACCATTTCAAGTTTAATTTTATGACATTTTGGTGTATATTTATTTTTACCAAACTATATTTTGTTATGTGTAGAATGTTTGTATGTTATTTAACTGATTGATTAAAAGAGGAAGCAAATGGTTTTAAAAAAAGGTTAGTATTTGCTGGTAAACATCTATAAATGCCCGAGCTGTATTTTAAAGAAGTTGAAATAAAAAAATAAATTTGGAAAATAATTCACTTCATCTTGCCTTTATTATATCTATATATGTTTTTTAAAAACTTTATCTTTTTTTTTTTTTTTTTTTTTAAAAGTTTTCTTTAATGTGAAATTGTTATCAAATATGTAAAATGATATAGAATCATGAAATAATATTCACTTTAAACACACAAAATATCCCATATTTATAAAATATGTAAAGTGACATGTCCAAGTGTTAAATAATGGGAATTATAAATTAAAGTTTTATTTTGAAATTTGGTTAAGTTCATTTTAAACTTCATTTTGATTACTATGAGTTAGATTTTGTGTTATGTAGAACATATAATGTAATTGCAGTTATTCGATCACTATTAAGTGGTTAAAATATACTATATCTATATGGTGCACATATTTACAATTTTGTTTAGGAAATTTGGGATCAGATCCTAAATAGAATTATTAATAATTAAGTCAGGGATTTGATTCAAATTAACCATCTCCATCATTAAGTTGAGTTCTTGTTAAATTGTAATTTGAACCTAAAATGGTCACCCCCTAGAATTATCATTGTAAAAAGTGGAGGGGGGGTGGGGGCTATGCTATGAAGCTAATGATATAAATAAATTTATTGTGTGAGGGTCAGTCTTAGGATTATATCCAGAGTTTATTGAAGGCCAGGGATTTACTCTAAGACATGTGGGCTCGATTATATAACCATGTTAGTATTATAAGTGTAATTGAAAGATTAATGTTTTAATATTAATCAAAATAAACCTTAGATACCATATAAATAACTAGTATTGTTTTCCTCCAATGCATGTAAACTAAAAGTTTAAAGATGGGGGTTAAATGGCTTATTAAAGCAATAATAAATTATATTTAAAAAATTGGCATAAATTCTTATGATATAGTCTGTAATGTAAGCATATTTAGGAAAAAGAATATTATATCTTGTCTGTCATTATAATACTTTGTAAATAAACTACTGTTTTTTTTATTTGTTTAAATAATGTGTTAACTTCTTTATATGTAATATTTGTCTAGTCTGTATATTTAATCCATGTCCATTTCATTGAGAATAGTTTATGCTCTTTGTGATCTAGCCTAGTATTGCAAATAGGAGTAGTGTAATGGTCATCATCAGAACATATTAAAAAAAATATTTTAAAATTTTATTTAAATATATAAATAAAGAATATGTGCTCATATATTTTTTTGATGCTTGATGTTAGGTAGTGCTGATCCGTTAAATAAAATTAAAATTAATTTAAATATATGTAAGCTAACCACCATTACATTATATATATATATAATGTTTGACCATAATCAATCCATAGCAGGAAGTCTTTTCAAGTTCAATCAAGATTCTCTGATCCCTAGTCTGTCTTCCTCACATCACACCAGCAAATTTTATTTTATTCATTTGTTTCACATAATATTTCTTTCTAGGTTTTCTACAGTCTCTTGGGAGCCTATTTAAAACTTTAAATATTCATCTATTATTATATCTTTTGGAAATATATCTAATCCATATCTATTTAAGTTTCATAATTATTTTAATAGTGTCAGTGACATTATTTCACCCATGTGTTTCATTTGTAATCTCTTCTTTTACTTCTAAAAATACATCTCTTTATAATTTATTGAGTGATCTGAAATCTTCATCTTACTCTTCTGTTAAATGTTCATTATTCACATCCATAAGTAAGAACTGGGAAATCACATATAGCAAAAGAAAAAACCTTTTTTTTTTAACACATAAACATATTTTCTTTTAATACTAAGTTATTTCTACTAAAAACACTTTTTACAAGTTTAATTCTATGGTTAATTTCATTAATTATATTTTCATTTGTGCTAATAATTTTATCAAGATATTTGTAATTGTTAACTTATTTTAAATCATCATTATCAATCTTTATTTTCTTCTATTGAGAAAATCCATTGAACGTTATTTTAGATTTTTAGAATTTATCTTTAGTTCTATTTTCTTACTTTCATTCAATAATTCTTGCAACATTTCTTGAATACAGGAGTTTCATTAAAAAAATATTTATCTAATGATCATATCTAAAATGGTAAGTAGAGTACATACATTCAATTATTAGATAATCCTACTATCAGTTAGGTTTATCAGGAATTTCATAAATATCATTAAAAAAAGTTATGACGTTTATAAAGGTTTTTATTTAAACAGCAAATGAGATACAATAATTGTTTATAATAATTCATTTTAGCAAAAGCTTTGTGATAGTTTGGTTTCATTTATTAAACTATTTATGTCAATTTTGATGTTCATAAGCATCAATTTCTGCATCAAAACCTCTAGGCAGATTTCACAGACCTTTACTGTAAGCCATGTTTGGATATTTCTGTGTTAAAACATCATTTAGAAAAATAACCACATCACCTACAAAATATCACATGATCACCATCTGGTTGGCACAGGGTGGCACTACTGTATGGAAAGTTTTGCCTTGTTGCACCTACAAAATGTAGCTGACTTATATAATCTAAATATTATATTAAATTATAAGTTCCAAGCTCTATATTATCATATGTAAATCACTTCACGTAGTCCTCATCTTTAAATAAAGCAATAGAATATCAGCAATCTATTATCAAGGCAATAAACACTACAGTTACGTTGCCTTGACAATAGTTTGTTGATATTCTATTGGCTTATTTAAACATGGGGGTTGTGTGTGTGATTTGTATATATATATTATGTTTTTGTTTTTGCATATGTATATAAGATTTTTTTTTATTTATTTATCGTAGAAAAATATATATATAAGATTTTTTTTTAAATTTTATTTGCTTCTAAATGATTTAGGATATTTCATTCCATTTTATAATAAAATAAATAAACTCCATATTTTTTGCTTTTTCTAGTAATTCATAAAATAACGTCTAATTAAAAACTTTAAAACGTTTCAATTTCCAGTCAGAACAAAACGAAATAAAGTTAAAGAGAAAACAAGTAAACAAGTTGTAATAGGATTTCTATTTCTTTTAATTTTACATTAGCTACATGGCTGATTTAGAAAATAGACAAACGAAATGAAGTTCAATACTGAAAATAAAAATAAAAACATTTCCATTGAATATTTCTAATAAATTACACATTAAATAAATTTTTTAATTTCGTATGGCAATTTAATTTCCAGAAGCCAAATTTTTATTTTTAAAATTGCAAAAAACACCTTCATACTTTTCATAAAAATCATATTGCATTTATTAATATTTATTACGAGTTGTACATTGATTTCTAACGATCATATGAACTGCATATTTTCAGCTCAATATAGGAGTAGTTTAGTACGGTTTTCTCCCAGCATACTTTGTAATAATATTTTTACTACTGAAGCAACTATAATCAATTATTGCTAATATTAACCTATGTTGATTATGGTAATATAATAAATATAAATAAAATGGTATTTAAAAAAATAAGCATAACAAATACAAAGAAATATTTTAAACGGAAAAAAAAAATATGGAAAAAGCACACAGATCTTCATTAGGAAGAAGAGTGAAACTCAGTACATTTGTAATATAAAGTAAGAGATAATGCAAATAAAAAATCACTTTTTTATTGCCCTACATGGTTTGATGTGACGTAATGCGATGTACTGTAGCTTCTTCTTAACCGAAGTCAAGAATCTCTCAGTACAGTAGTATGATGGCAGACTCTGGACTTCAAGATTTTTGGATCATAGCCAGGTTCTGTATTTCTAGCATTGAATATCTTATGAACCCGTAAGTCTTAAATCATTTTCCATGCATAGCTTAGTACAGTGATAGAGTAGGGGGCTCTGGATCTCAAGATCCATGGATCAACACTTTGATTTGTCACTTCTGATGATCCAATTTGTTATAACTCCCAAACAACTATTCGAACTGTGATTATTTTACTGACCAAATTTGTTCTGAACTCCCAAGCTATTAACTGCTCAATTATTTATTTTTATTTTGCTTTTATAATTTTGTTCAGTGATAAATGTTAATTAGTCAAGCGTTGTTAGCCGAGAGGTCATCGCAGCCTCCTTGCAAGCAAGTAGTTGGTTGCAGACAGTTGTGGATTCACCTCCCAATTGATGCTATGACATAGGAAAAAAAATGTTGCTTAATTATTGAAAACCACAGATATAGTATTCCAATCATATTTTCAAATCTTCATTTACATACAACTAAAGCACACCAGGTTTTCTAAATTGTACTCATTAGATTGGAGCCCATGAAAGCCTATTAATACAAATTTAATTTTTAAAATAAATGAATCATTAATTACCCATAAAGACATTTTCATATAATCCTTAGTGTATTACTAGTTCAAATCTGATTTGATCTTCAAAATGTCTTTAGTCAACTGAGAATTTTGCAAGAATATTCAGAATTTTTTACAATAGGAAACCTAGTTAGCCATATAATTTTGTTTTAAAAATAAGAAGAAAGTCATTCATAGTCTGTCAGTAAAGAAAGGCAAAGGCAACTTGAATTAGTCAGCTATATATTCTGTCTGAAAACTAAAATATTACACTATAATATGCTTTAAATTTTATCACTCAAGAGATACCTTCTAATCATGATTTAGCTTCAGGCCTATTTTATTTTAGTCATAGTATGTGAAGTTATGATTTATTGAAAGAGTATATTGTGTTTGGAACTGGTGATGATAAAGCTAACAAACTTGTCTGACAATGAATTTGTTGGATCTCATTATCATAATCAAGACTGTGATAATTGAGGACTCTGAAAAACTATCAGATGGAAGATGATTGTGATATATTCCTGGTTTATGATTATCTGGAATTGAATCACCACCAATTATCATAAATATGCTTTTCAGATAATTCTGAGTGATAGATACTCTTTTGATAACTAATGAGTATTAATCTTTTTGTTCATTTATAGATAGTAATGGTATTATTAATTTAATTAGTGGATATGTGTGAGGAAAAGAATAAGCTGGTTGTGTCTTATAGTATATAATTTTATTTTTCAACATATAAAACACATATATATTGCAAGAATTTTTTTTCTTTTTTCACTTAAAGATTGATTGCATGATTAAGTTTTAATGATTATCATAGGCTGGTTCTTAATCATCTGCCTGCTATTTTTGTTCTCTTTTTTATTTCAATATTTCTTAGTTTTTATCTTTTGGTTTCAGTATTTACTTGAAAAAAAAATAATTATTCATTTATATCTTAAAATATATTCAAATGATTTTAAGTACTTTTTGAAAAATCAAGTTATACCCTTGTAACTTTTTATACTATAGACATGAAGATCTTTGATCAGAAATCATTATTTCTCATCCTTCTTTAAATTGGACATGCTAAACATCTATTGAGATGTTTTGATTTTTTAAAAAAAAAAAGCAAAATCACCTATAAAATATTGATTTTTTTTTTAAATTTTTAAAAAAATTAACAAGGCTAGTATAATTGAAAAGCAGCAATATCAATTTAAAAATAGCCCTTACAATGCTTGATGACTTTTGTTCTTTATTATTTGAGCACAAAAGCATTTGAAAAATTATTTTGAGAATATTTTTTAATAGAAAAAAAATAAATATTTTGATTATTTTTATACAATAAGTTGCACAATAATTGTATAATAAATGTTAAAAAATAAAATTGTACATAATTCCAATTTTATTTTATACATATATGTTTTATTTTTAAAAATGGAAGTTTAATAAATTTTAGCACCATGAAAACAAACAAAAGTATGGCCATTCTGATCCCCAATGCTTTGTGAAACTGATTGCTAAATATCATTAGCAGTAATCAAAACAGGAAAAACACTATACATATTGCTACTCACTGCAAGCTAGAGTAATCAATGGATGCCAGAAGGCTAGTGCATAAAATCCCCATCTAGTGCCTACTCATCCAATACCCCCAAACTAGTTTCTGGCTTGTGACCTTCATCAATGAGGAGCCTTGGATCTGAGAGCACTGCACCTAGCCTACTCATCCAATAGGTACAGTGCTCTCATATCGAAGGCTCCCTCACTGATGAATGCCACAAGCCAGAAACTAGTCTGGGGGTATTGGACGAGTAGACATTAGATGGGGAATTTATCCACAAGCCTTCTGGCATCCATTGATTACTTTAGTTTGCAGTGAGTCACAATATGTATAGTGAGTTTTGTCTGTTTTAATAACAGTTATTAGCAAGTATAGGAAATGGTGATCGTGTGATGTTTATCATTAGCAGTACTGTACTTGGATTTTTTGAGATTCTTAGATAACATTTTGTTTTCTTTGTTCACATTACAAACTCATTTTTTAAATATATATGATGTTCAAATATGGTATTTTAGAATGTTTTTATTTGCAAATGCATATTTCTACCAAATGAAGTCCAATGTTTTGAATTCCAATATAAAATAATGGTTGAAAGATCACAAAATGTGAAAACTGAAAGAATAGTAATAGATCTGTTACATTACAGGAGTGTTAAAATACATTTCATTATATTTAAAGGAAATAAGGGAGGTAGAAGGCTTTCTTATGAATAGATATAAAATTTGGAGCCAAGTGATCTAAAATGGATGCTACTTGCAGGAATATACAAGCTATTGGTATATCCACTAATGATCTATTAAAATAAATGAGAATAAGCTAAATGATAATTTTAATATTTTAACAAAAAATTAAAAACAAAAAAATTAAATAGTCCAATATGTTTGAAAATATAAAGATAATATTATTTATTTAGAAAACAACCCTGAAAACAAAATATTTCCTGAAGAAACAACAACTGAAAAACAAATATTCTTAGTAAGTGTCAGCAATGTGAACATACCGGAAGAATTTAAATTACCATTTACCACTAATTTAATTTCTTATATAATGTTTGCATTCATTAAAAATGTTTCTCAGACATTTGCTAAATATATTATTTTCAGGTTATTTTCTAAATAAACATGTATTACTTTCATTTCTTCAATCATTACATTATTTTCATGTTACTTTGCTTTAACTTTATTTAAGCCATTTGCTATCATTACCAATAAAATGTCTCAGTAAATATTTGTTTGCTTCTAAAAATAATCAGTTAGCTTATTCTTCACTACTTTGGTATCTGGACTTAGGCTCTATCATTGATTAATACATATATCCAACTAGTACTCAAAAATACATAGAACATATACACTAGAGAAGTATTTATTTTTATGCAATGTAATATGAAATAGATTCAATATTATCCAAAATCAGCTCCAAAATAGTGTTAGATACAAACTATTATTTATATGTGTGGCATATATATGTGCACACACATGCACATATAATTTTTACTTTCATTTTTATCTCATTTCTCCATAAAGCATTATTTGCTGTTTCACTATTTTAGTTCTATTTTAAGGAATGTCCTCCAAATCTTTTTTATAGTAATTGTTCTCTCATTATATACATGCTACAAGATCATTGTTTATTCATTATCATTTCCAAAATTTCCATGTGCAGTCAAGTATAGTAGCAATGGAACAAGCATGAAAGCTAAAGATGCCTAGATTAAAGCCCAATCTCTCATTCTAGTGCTTGAATTTTACATAAACTTTCTGACTGACTATTTGATGATTGTTGTTGTTGTTGTTGTTATTGTTGTTGTTGTTGTTATTATTATTATTATTATTATTATTATTATTATTATTATTATTATTATTATTATTATTATTATTATTATTATTATTATTATTCAACAACAGCCAATCACAAACAAATATTGCAACTCAAAAAAAAATAATAAAAAGACAAAACAAAAAATAATATAACTACTACAGTGCATATGAGTTTGCAATAATTAAACACACAGTTGTTGAACCACAAATATGTTTAGATAAAGATGGCATGTGTTTATATATTATTCTTTTGCAATCCTGTCTTTTAATTTCTTCTACAGAAATTTTTTCTTCTGAAATACTTCAACATCATGTCTAATTATAATTCCTCAATGTATTAACAAGGAAATTAGAATTATTTTCTGATAGTAAAATACCTAATTCTTATTTTCACATGGTTGAAACTGTATCTTGGATATTATCTCTTTTTGTTAGCAATTTGCATTTATTCTCTTGTGTTTTATGTGAAACTATTACCAACTTTATCTGAGTTCTAGGTGTTAATAAGGGGCTCATCTGACTTTGTTGTCTATGCTCATTCCATCCATGAGTTTCCAAATGCCTTTCAACCATCTCTAATCTGCTTCATCAGATTTGCCCTCTGCCAGCCACGAAAGGCTTACCATCTCTAAAGCTATGCTGAAGCTGCCATTTCTTTAGGGATGTGGCCATGCTTTATTAGTGATTCACAGGCCAAGAAGGTGAAAGTCATAGCCATCTAACTTTATTACAACTGCAACTCTTTGGGGACCCAAGCATACATACTGTCATTTCAATGTCCCCAATGGCAATAATCAAGCTGTTACTGATGAAGCTGATGTGGGGCATTCAGCCAATCTTCAGTGAACAAGACTGGTCATAAAGTATATCCAGTAGAAAAGCACAAGAAATAAAGAGGCACTCAAAGCTGAGCAGACAGCAAGTGATAAAGTTAAACATTAAGCATCACATGATCACCATCTCTTATAATAGCACATAATTATATATAAACAAGGCAAAACTCTCCATACAGTACTGCCACCCTGTGCCAACCAGAGTAATCACTGGATGCCAGAAGGCTTGTGCATAAAATTCCTATCTAATGCCTACTCATCCAATATTCCTAGACTAGTTTCTGGCTTCTATTAATTATTCTGGTTGGCACAGGGTGGCACTACTGTATGGAGAGTTTTGCCTTGTTTATAAAGTGATAAAATTATAAATGAATATTAAAAGTTGGTATCAAATAGTGATAAACAACATCTGGAGCATATTAAGAGTGTTTTTGAAAAGAAAAACTAAGCATTCATTCAATCAATAGCACAGTTACAAAATAAATTACATAACAGTTTGATTGTTTTAAATTTTGCCATTCTTCACGACTATTCAAATGTACTATATGTTTTATATATCTATGGCAAGCTAAATTAAAGTAGAACAATCTTTTTTAGATGTTGATAAGCAATTGTAAATAAGTTGCATTATAGTTGAAGTGTATTGTTTAATTGATGTTTCTCCAGTTAGCATTTTGCATTGAATATTTTTTATATGGTGAATTATTGCATAAATGTTATTTGAAACATATTACACGGAATAATTGTTTAATTTGTTTTTATAGCTTAAATTTAAACAGTTGGTGTTATTTGAATAGAGTCAAAAGAAGTAATTATTTGTTTTCATAATTTAAATTTAGATCATTTAATTTTGAATTTTAATATTTTCTCAGTTAATTTAAATTTTGAATTTATTTGTAATTATTTAAATATATGTTCTTTATTTGCCAACGACAAGCTAGTTTAAGGTAAAACTATCCCTTTCCAGTCAATGATAAGCAAGTATAAATAAGTGGTGAAGTAGTTGAACTGCATTATTTAATCGGCATGGAGGTGGGTATCAAATTATGTAACATTAATAGTCTGTAATGGATTGAAATGATGAACTTCCTATAAAATACTAGTTATATCAAATTAGTTACACAGTCTCATTTGAATCCAATTGTAATTTACATTTATACGACCAGAATTATTTTCCATTTGTTTTAATAATCTTGTAAAACAATAAACAAACAATAAATATGTTTAAATATCAAATGATATATCACTAATAATAAGCAATAACTTACAGCTGGTACATTAAGTGCATATTTATGATATAATTTATTATATTATTTGATATTTAGTTATTTGATTATAGGGTTATTAAATTGAGCAGAAATTAAGTTTGTCTTATGAATTTATAAAAAGTAATATATATGAATGAATTTAAATTACTAGCCAATTCAAATGAAGTTACATAGACATACATATTGACTGTTTCAACCCAATCAATATTATTACCCAATTTACTATTTATATAAGATCTTTAACCGCAAGTAAAGGTATATTCATTTATCTTTTTCTTTATTCTTTCTTTCTTTCTTGTCTTCAAGCTGGATTACTTTAATATTAGATGTTGCCTCAATATATGTACACATATAAGAGGCTTATGGTTTAATGGCTAGGATATTTACTCAGCATACTAATGAACTTGAATTTAAATTTAGATATTTAAAAAAAAAAAACACTTTTTTTTTTCAATAAAAGAATTTACAACTAACCATAACAGCTAAATATTTATTGATGGGCAAATGGGTAACTAGGGTTTTTTTAAGTAAATAAAATAAAATAAACCTTTTTAAATATTTACTTAGACGTTATTTTGTCCAGGGAGTAATGCTTTCTTTGCTGTTAGTTTTTGAATGTAATGGTAATCGCAGTATCTAGAGCTCAAGGTCCATCAGTATCTTTTCAATTCTACTGTAATAACCATTTAATGTTTGAAAAATTGTCAAAGAAGACCTTGACCTGCAATGGAGCGCTTAAATGTGTTTACCTTTTACTATGCACACACACGTGTAATTTTTTTATATCAGCACCCTTTAAAACAATTTTATTTTAAAAAGAAAACTTTTATAGTTTCAAGAATAAAATTCATATCAAAAACAGTTGTAAAACACGAAAACTGCTTCAGAGTTCCGAATCAATGAAATCATAAAATTTTCACTAGCTCTAAGGAGAATGATCAATTAATAACCGAGATCATTATCACCTGAACCAACACAGCCTCCTCGGAGACAGATTGAGAAACCGGATAGAATATAAAGCTGTAAAAAAGATTGAGAGACTGATGGTTTTAACAAAAAAAAAAATAATTCAAAGGTTAAACTCCTAAAGAATAATAAAGTAGTTGATTTGATTTGTAATACTTTGACTTTTATTAGTTTCAAATATTGTTTTTAAAATGACGGTCCCATTCTCTCCTTTTTTTCTATCGAAATGGAAAAACTGAGGCTTATGCAAATAAATATAAAAATCCATTCTTTATATCACAATATTTAAATATCCATAATTATTTGTATGATTCCGGACATAATATATATATATATATCGTCAGTTAAAAATACAATAAAGCAATTCCTGAGTTTTTGAATTTATATTATCTCTTGGGGGATCCGAACTCAGACTTTCACACGACCCACAACTTTCGAATCTCGCATATATTACTTATATAAATGCAGTTGTAATCCTGCACAATGTATTAATTATATCTTGGGATAAACGCAAATTAAAATCCAAAGTCAATGTAATATGTTGCGATAAATCAAAAGCGCCCATTTCAGGAATTAGTGAGATGCCTAGCCTACAAGTCTGACATGTCTTAAAGAACTAAAAAAAAGTAGTCTATGATGATTATAGTTTGTATTCAAATCATTATCGATCCGTTGTAGAATAATAAAAAAATTCCAAATTTAATTCTATTTTCTCCGATCGCCTCACTTCTCCATAAATCACACTAGCAAACTTCCTTATTTCATCCTTTTATCTAACATGCGGTCGCTTTCTATTACTTTTACAAAATCTTGAATTCCAGTTTAGGTCTTCGAATCTTTATCTATTATCATCATATCCATTAAGTATTAATAATAGAAATTAGATATAAGTTACAATTACGTTAATTTAAAAAAAATAAGATATATATGCATACAAAAAAATTAAAAGACGAAAAAAAAATTCATTTGAGATAAATAGATAGATGAAATAGTTAGTAAAGATAAGAAGAACTTGCATAGAGATGAAAAGATTTTATGATTGAGAAAGATGATGTTTTTTTTTCAGCACTGTAATTAATGCAAATAATAGTCAAATATTACCTCTTGATTATAATAATCTAATGATTTAAATCTATCTTCATGTAAAGAATTTAGCACACATCCGCGCACGCACACACACACAAGTTTAAATGAAGGTGCTTAATTTCTTATGGCAAAAATGACATACTAGATCAAAATTTTATTTCTAAATAAAAAATCATCAATGGTCAGATAATCTATTAGTAAAATTCAAGAATTTATATGCTTAGTTGCTTGGGTGGTCATGTACAATTAAGCACTAGAAAGGATAAACTGAGCTTTGCTTTGAAAACTTTTAATTCTTGAATCCATTTTTTCTCTACTGCATTTCATTTAGTACTTAGGCAAAATTATTGAAGGATTATTTACTCAGGAAATAGGTGATGTTTTGGTATCAATAGTGGTATGTTGCGTTTCAATTTAGAAATTTTTAGCACTACTTTACCTATGCATCAAACAGCATAAGATTTAAACAATAAATAATATTTATTTTCAGAGCATCAATCGATTCAATTGACTTAAACTAAATCAAAATTTTATCAGCATTGGGAAATTATCTAAACTGCTGGTATCCATCATCACTATCATTTTGATACCTTTTGACATTGCCATGAATATTTCAGTGATGTTGATAAAGGTTGCCGTTACATTTTATATAATATTTTATAAAGTAATATTAATAAGATTTAAATATTATACACATTGTAGCATTAAAAATCAAGTCTTGTAATGAAAATAATCAATACGATTGTGCCAAAAATATAAAGTTTGGAATTTTACTGTTAGGGTGCATTTGACTGATAATCATTGATATTTTTCTGTGTAGAAATGGAATCTGCATCCAGTAGAGTATCATTTAAATTGTTGTTGACAATAAACAATCCTCTGCTTCCATTTTAAATCCAGATATTGTGGCCATCTCTTCGTTCATACATTAAAGACAATTAATGTTAATTTGATTTGTGTGAGAGTGATGTAATGAAATACTGAACTGTCATTATGGGTTTGGAAATTCAAGTTTTTTATATCTCTAGTCCATCTGAAAGTTAAAGGTTGTGTGTGAAATGCATGGTACATATTTCTATGTTGTTGACTGGTTGCAATGTAATAGTGTTATAATATGATTAAGGCACTGATAAAAGTCAAAAAATATATTTGTTATAGCTCAACTCACCTTCAACTAATGGTTTTGTTCAGATTCCATATTATCCTGATTGAATTGGACATTCATCACTACAGGTCAACTTGGGATTGGAAGATCCCAGAATTGATTCTGGTACTTGCAATTAGCATTATTTAATGGATATATGAATATGTGATATATCCATCAGCAGACTGTAAATGGCAGTTTATTGAAAGATAAAGTTAAATACCAATTAATTGTCGGATCTGAATAGCAGTACACATGTCCACTATATGCTTAAGCAGTGAGCCAGGTTTGTGCTAGAACTGGAAGCTGCAAGATTATAAACCAGAAACATGAAGCAACCATAGAACTGCTAGGAGCATTACTGTACCTACACCTTCGGCTGGAAGTGTTAGATAAATTTAGAAAGGCATCTGAAATCTCTTCTTTCAATAGTTGTGTGGCACCCAAATACTATACTGAGGACAACATATCAGGCATATGGTATAACAAACATTATTGAATATGTTGATAAATATATCATATATCAAATGAATATAAAATTTAAGTGTATTTATATGAGTCTGTGTCTTTATATTCATATATAAACACAACAGTATCAAACCAGAAATGCCATAAATGAAACTAGCTTTTATATATAATTACAGCATATTTACACAAACCACATTACTGTTTCCAATCTTATTTCATCCAGCCTTGTCAATGCAATTATTGTAATCAAATAATAAATGAAACTTCACTTTTTATTCTCAGCTTAATTTTTATTTAGTCTTCTATGAATATAATGACAAATAATAAGGTGAAATCGTAAATCCAAAGGTCTTCTATAAAATTTCACTATATTTTCAAATTTATAATTGTGATCTGCTACTCACCATTGTTCAGTCTATATGTACAAATGTATGAACATGTAAATCAATATGGAGAGATGTCAGCTCCGATCACTATGTGTGAAAAGTCTGTCATTCAGTATCAATTATATACAGAAAAATAACACTACATTATATAACAGTGTACCTAGTGAAAAAAAATTTCTCTCCAGGATACCCATAGAATTATCTCTGAATGAATGCATGCATTATGTAGTGATATAGTTTAGCAATTCATAACAAATTTTAAAGGGGTTCTGTTATCATGACTTATGACATGAAATGTGATAGCATATTTTATATATTGTCTTATATTGCTCTTCCTATCATCACAAAACTTTGCAAACTGTTTGAAAACTATTTTTATGACTCAATCATTTTAAATATTTTAGTCACAGTTTTGGCCATTTTAAATAAAGCTTAACATTAAAACATGTTTTCACTATGGCTTGTGGTTTGAGATACACCATCACATTTTTGTCATGACTTATGATTTAGATATACTAATAATTTAAAAGTTCTATAATTATATTGCCAGATAACACATACATTGATTCAACAATAGTTAAGTAAGTATCTTGGAAAAAGAATCAGTAACACCGGGATATATTCACATTTCATAAACAACTTTATACACATTTCATAAACAATTCTCTTAAACTGCCTTGAAGTAATACCAATCATCCATGCAAATATAATAACTGCTAATCTTATGTTATTACAAGTAAAGTAAATTAAATGTTTTTAAAAGTATAAATATTCAATGTTAAGATCTTTTCTATAAGTCAGCTTATTCTAGTCAGATCTTTCAGATTTGTTAAGCATCCCTACAAAATTTCTTACAAATCTTTAACTACCACTCAGCTTAATGTTTCCCAAAATAATCTTCCTTATGCCCATATTTCATAGTAAACTATGTTCATCAGGTGAGCTAAAGACTTGGAACACCTGAACAACTACATAGAAATAACAGAATTTTCTATTTAATTTTAACAATTTTTAAAAACATGGTATTCAATGCACAGCTCTCCAATACTCATAGTTTATCCCAGTGAAAAAATGGCTGATGACTTGTACATCAAGATGCATGAAATGCTACTTCTGAATCAATACATGCAATATTCTTAATCAATATATGTATTATGTATCAACAAAGTTCAGCTATTCTTCATAAAAAATTTTAACTACTAATATACTGTATTTAGATCTCAAGTTACAACAGAAAATGTAACAGTATGTTTATACCTTAATCTTCACTGAAACAATGAGCTTACATTAAAAATTGGGCACAACTGCTACTGAAATGTTTGAAATAAATTAAGCACTGTAAACTTCCAACAAGCACTGACTACCATTTACTCTAGTCAAGCTCTGCTACCTGGCTGAAAGCATAAGTAAGCAAATATATGCTAAATATAATGTCTATTAACTCCCTTTCCAGTGCTGACCTATCTATATCCTTATCCTCAGACTAGTTTTCTGGCTTATAGTCTGAATTTTGAGCCTGATTCTAAAAAATTCAGGTGCAAAATTCAGAAACTGATGAATATTTTAAGCTAGATACTAGATTGGGATATGGATTTAATGAGTTTTATATCCAGAACTCATTGATTTCTTAAATTTATAATAGATAGAAGTGCTGGAATGAAATAAATATTTACCTTTTGAAAATCATTGGGTAGTCTGGTTTGTGTGAGGGACTTTTTTGGTTTTAAACTTGCCAAACATTAATGTTATGACTATCCTAAAAAAAAAAATTAAGGCTGTTAAATACCTAATATAAATATGTGTGTATTAAGTTTTCTACTCAATAGCTAATCCACTGTAATGACACTTTTTTTGCTACCTCTCATTCTTGTAAGATAATCTGTGCTTTAGTTTACAACTACTTTATAAAGTAAAAAACTTTTATTTCATTGAGATACTATGTGATTTTTTGTGGTCATATATAAATATATCATAGTATTCAATACACCCTTTCTATTAAGTTCACAACATGAGCCTCATATTGAAGAAACTTTGAAAATTCTTTAAGTTAGCTGAGAACATCCATACAAGTTAAGTATTTTCTCCAGGTACCATGCCAATCTAATCATTAAATGGATACTATCTACCACATGATCAGCCTTGTGAGTTTACTCTTATGTGAAGGAATCTAATCCAAGAGAAGATTTTTGCCTTGCAATCAGACAAATGGAAGTTGTATTTTCTGTATGTAGAACCTAAGTTTGGAATCTTTAAATCAACATCTTAAATAAAAGAGATATGTGGTGCATGAGCATGTATGAATTTCTGCATTGCCAATTGAAAATAGAATGTTTATAGGTATTCAGTTCTCTGTGAGAAGAGAGACTAAGACCCTGATTGTGATTTTAAAAAATCAGCAACATTTGGGTTATCATCACTGGTGCAATGGTAGTATCAGATTCTGGAGTATAAAGTCTTCGAATTGATTCCAATTCTGCCACTTCCGGCGTTCTAACTTATAAACTTCCGAGAAATAAAACCATTTAATTCTTTACTTATTTACTGAATAGTTTATAACTTCACATCATCTAAAGCAACTCAGTTTTAGAGTTACATCATTAAAATTCTTGCAAGTTTATACTTATATATGTGTAAGTAAAAAGTCACTTAGTAAGTATAATAAAGATTTATGAATAACTAAATAAATTATTAATACATTGTAATCACGTGATTGATTTTGTTGCAATATTCTTTTCTTTTAATTAAATATGAATAAATGATAATTATAGAGGATTTGAACTCAGACTTTCTAGTTCCCTTCTGCCATCCACTCCATCTTATATAACCGATACACATGACCACATCTATGTGAAAATACTTGTATTTGAATAAGTGTTAAATAAACGTCATTTCATCCTCCTGTCCAAATGTCTAGGTAATTATTCTATTATCTCTTTTAAAGGTGGTAATCCTTAAATTTGCAGTTGATTGCCTTTTGCTTTTTGGAGACAATAGAAAAGTGATAAAGAGTTAGGAACCGCCCTTTTGCCATTCCCCATTTTAATGTTTAGTTTACAGTTGATTGATACCTTCGCCATTGTTTATTATTACTAGTTCTATAATTACTATACTTTTAGTAGCTTTAAAAAGTTTGAAAGGTCATCCGCGAATAAAAAGAAGAAAGAAAGCACATAATGAGACCCTTAGAACAAACATATTTTTCATTTAAAGATTCGAAATTACTGAAGAAACGAAATTATTTTGTTATTTAAGAAGAAACCTAAAATCAAACTTTTAATCATTTAACAGCAAGTTTTTAAATATAGATAATATTATATGATTTACACATTATCTTTCTTTCTACTTTTATAAACATTTTGAATATTACTATAGATCGAACATATTTATTAATAAATATGAATACGTACTACATTTTGTTAAAATTTAAAAAAATTTTTTTTTCAGGTATTATAATAGCATATCTGTCTATCATAGCTAATACTTGAGATTCGAACCCAGTCGGGTAAATCTTGAATATTTTTCAAAAGACAAACAGAATTTGGATGTTTTTTTTCTAACAGCCGGCCGCTAACCAACCTAGTTAGATAATTATTCAAATGAGGTTTATCAGACGAATGAATGATTGATGATTGAATTGTAAAAATGAAAAGTATTGCAATTTGCTGGAGCTTCTCCGTTAATGGATGAGATTTTATATTTTTACCAGTATTAAGCTTATGATTATTTTACAAATTATTTTCAAATAATATGCATAAACTTTAAGGGCTAATTGAAATCATACCAACAAATTTAAAAATAACTTTTAAAACAGCTGTTAAAAAATCACATCATCTGTTGCTGTTATTAAATATAGTACATATATATATAGTTGTTGTTGTTTTTACATTAAATCTGAAATTCAGCTGAAGTCCGAGTTAGAGGCTATTGCATAACAAACACAATAACAAGTCAGATTAAATATTGTTAAATCGTTATATATTCTGTATACAAATTAGTTATTAATATTACATTAAATGCTCATAAACATTAGTGATTTCTTTATTTACATACAAAACAGATTAAACAATTTTCCAAAAAAAAAAAGTCAAGTGTGGACTACCTATGCTAATTCATTAAAAGTAAAAAGTCTTAGTTAGAGATTTTTGTTCATTCTTTAAAGGCTACTGCTATCTACAATATATGCGATAAAGTGGCATTCTAGTTCAAGACATACTATATTATTAGGTGAACCTGAATGATAGATTAACTTGGTTGTAAATATCGCCATGTCAATAGATAGTTTACTTTTGATAGAATAATCATTCTCTGCATTGATTAAATGGTTAGTACACTGAATTCACATTCAAAAAATTGATCAGAGGTGTTTCTAATTTGTTGATGTTAAAGGACAAGTTTCTTACCTAGAAAAATATGTGTGTGAGCAGTCCAGTATATTGATGAAAGATAAATAATTAGGAAATATCCATGTTATTAGCAGGTGTTTGGCTAAGAAACTGAACAGAATGAATTATGTAATAAAATGTTAGGAATAAAAATATATATTGTCCATTGTTACTGCTTTCCCATTCACTTCTTAATTTGCATTGATTTAACAATTTTCTTTATTGGTGGTATTGTCAAAAAAAAAAAGTCATTTAACCATGTAATGTTTGTCAGTAAAAGATTACAACAAAAACAAACAAGGCCAAAAAAAAAACCTTGTGAATGTCTGATAGAAAATACTTATGTGAAAATCCCTAACCTTCCATTAGTATAAGTTAATCTAACAATAAGTTATCTTCTTTATCATTATTTCATTTCCAAAATTAAAGGAAATATTTTTTTATTATATTGCAGTACAATTTCTCACATGCTATGTTCTAAACATATTTCAGCCTTATTTTGGCAAATTGACTTCTTTTATGTAAATCTAAGCATGACTACAAAATTGGGCCTGAATTCAAAAATCTCAAAAAAGTATCTTTATTTTAAAATATACCGTTACCCTAATTAAGGGTGGATCTTCATGTCAGGATTTACCACAGCATTTATCATCAATTTACATTGACTATTTTGATTTACAACTTACAAGCTTAAGAGATAGGGTCATGTGATCTATGAATTGATCTATGACTCTTATTTTGACTATTTATTCATTACATTAATCTTTAAAAAAAAATGGAAAACTTTTTTTAAAGATTTTTTTTTTCCAAAATGGAGGCCATTTTGTAAAATTGATCGCATCATCGAATAGTGACTTCATTCATTATACAGCAGTGTTATGTTTTGACTATAGAATTAAAAATATGATTGATATATTTATTTGATTTTAATCCAATGTCCTTATTAGACAATCAGTGCTCTCATTTATGATGTATCCAAGTTTTAAAAGATTTTCATCATTAAGGACTATAAAAAAAAATAAAAAATCCATTCATTCAATTAATAAATAACCAAAAACATATCTTAATTATGTACAACAGCAAACCTGCATTAATAGTAAATTTTAAAATATATACATAAGTAAAATATATTCCCATAATCTATATTATGAATTAAAATTCGCATGAATGATATTTGGCTTACATCAAAAAATGCATTAATCTTAATTGTAAATTACAATCATTATAATTGAAAATTATTTTGAGGGAGGAAGAACCCTGCATAGCTTGGCTCAGTTGGAGTATCTGACTTTGGATAGAGAGGTAACAGGGTCGATTCTGGTACTTACAGTTCTGGCACTCAAACTTCTTATAAACTCCCGAGCAAATTAGCATTTTATCCTGTACAGTTGGTCACAATTAGTAGAGTGTCCAATTTGGGATTGGGAGGTCTCATGATCATTTCTGCTGCTTGAACTTCTTATAAATAAGCAATAAAACCATATGCCTTTTTTGTCTTGCATGGTATGGTGCAGTTGGTAGAGGTCCAACTTGGGATTGGGAGATCCCAGGATCAATTCTGGTATTCAAACTTCTTATGAACTCCTGAGCAATAAAATCATATGTTGCCACTTTCTAGATTTTTTTACGATTTTTTTGAAATCCAGTTTAAATTATTAATTGGTCATCTACTTCCCGATCTTTTACCAACATATCCATATTAATTCCATGTTATTTTGTGATATGGTTGTTCACACAATAAATGAATACAAATCAGTTATCCACCAAAATATTCAATTTAAATCATTAATTGGTCATCTACTTCATGATCTTCTAATAACATGTTTATATCAATTCCATGTCATTTTCTAAATTTTTTCAATGATATGATCACATAATAAATGAATACGAATCAGTTACTCATTAAAATATGCATCAGACATCATAGTGAGTTACTGAATTGAAATCTTAGAAAACATTAATCATTCTTTATGAATGCATTAATCATTCTTTATGAATGAGCAATGTATTTTAACTGAAAAGTCAATTGGGCTTCTTAATTGCATCTAAATCAGAATATAAGGCATGAAGCTAATTATATATTGTTATTAAAATCGAAGCCCTTTCTCCTTCCCTGAAATATAATGGAAAAAATAGATTTGAGTGAAATAATTTATTTATTTTTCTAAACTGATGACATTGTGAAAGTCACAATATTTGAAGTAGACACATTACAGTTTATTTATAAATTTAGAATTTGGAAATAAGCATAGAATTCTCCCTCAAAACCTATGCCATAAATAAATTCACAAGATTCAATTGAAGTTTCTAGCACTAAAAAGATATTTTATAGATTACAAGATAAGAGTCATTTTTAGAAGCTAATAATTTTACCAGAATTTCTCTACAAATAAACATGTATCATGTAAAAAAGCCAATAAACATCACATGACCACCACCTCTTATGCTTGTGTATAACTGTTGTTAAAACAGGCAAAACTCACTATACGTATTGCCACACACAGCAAGCTAGAGTAATCAATGGATGCCAGAAGGCTTGTGCATAAAATCCCCATCTAGTGCCTACTCATCCAATATCCCCAGACTAGTTTCTGGTTTGTGGCTTTCATCAGTGAGGAGCCTTGAATCTGAGAGCACTGCATCTAGATCTTAGGATCTAATGCAACCCTCCAGCAACCACCTTTTATCTCCATTTAATTCACTGACAAAGGCCACAAGCCAGAAACTAGTCTGGGGATATTGGATGAGTAGGCACTAGATGGGGATTTTATGCACAAGCCTTCTGGCATCCATTGATTACTCTAGCTTGCTGTGTGTGGCAATACATATAGTGAGTTTTGCCTGTTTTATGTATCATGTAATTGGTATTATAAAATTTCATGAGTATTTTGCAATAATAAATGTCACTCAAGTTTGCATTCCAAAATAAATATTGATTATTATTTACTCAGTCTATGATTTTAGAAGCATAACTATTAACTAAATAATATAAAGGAACCTGTAGAAATTTCAATCAGAAGATGTATTTATTAGTGGCTTTATTAAGTTTTTCAATTGTCATTGTAGACATACATTTATGAGTCATCATCCATGTCATTTATGGTTTGTATGTAACTACACATATTTAGGTAAGTGGTTATTAAATTGCATTTGTGAAAAATATGAGCTAAACACAATTGTTATGGATTGTCCTGAATCTGTCGATGAGATTTTTATTGTGTTTAGGAAAATTAAATCCTGCTGGCTTCACTGATATATTTGGAAAAAAAAAATTGTTTGGACCCTCATAAGAAGTCCATTTTTATACCATAATTTTTTGTTTGTAGATTTTTGGTTGAACTTTGATATATGGTGAAATTAAATCTGAGCAACTGAAAAAGCTGGCCTACTTAACGGATGCTTATACAAAGACAATTTCTTTCTGCTACCTCATTATGAATTATAAGAGCTCATTAAAATTAATGATAGAACTCTAAATATGAGATATCATAATAAACTGCATTAAACAATTGCAAAATATCATTGACCATCTTACTCTTTGGTCATAATACTTAGTTGCATAATTAGCTTGCTTTTATGCAGAGATCATAAAGGATGCAATATAATCAGAATAAATCATTATTACATAAACAATACTTCAGATTAATAATTATCTTAATGCATTAACATGTTGATATTTCCATATTGTTAGCCCTGTTGCCAGTTTTATCAATGTTCAACCTTCAACTTTAGTTGAAAATCTTTATTCTATATTAAAAATTCCAATAAATTGGGCTTAATTTCTTAGAAATTTAAGTTTACAAATGAAAAAAATTCTAAAAATTGTATTGAACTTTAAAAATATTGAAAAATGAGTTTGTAATGAGATCAAGGGTTAACAAAAAAAAACCCAGAAATTCCAGAAAATCGATGAAATCTTCTTTGATTGAAATTTATTTTAAAAATATATTAAAATTACTTTACAATTTTTAGAGCATCTCAAAATATCCTATTATAGTATTGATAATGACAAGTAATTTTGGTACCTGATAAGTTTCACAAGGTTTGGACATCTTAATGACCGTAATTTTCTTTGTTAACGTTACAATTGAATTTATTCACTTCTATTTTTAAAAATAAAATGTATACAAATAAAATATACATTTATTCTTTTGATTTTAAATAATTAGTATACAATTATTGTGTAAAGAATCAAAAAAAAAAAAAAAACCCACACAAAATTCATATTTTTTGTTATTCCAAAAGTTTTCTTGAAGTTATCTCACAAATGCTATGGAAATCAGATTATAAAGAATAAAAATCACCAAAGAGTGGACATGAAATTTTGATCTTTATCAAACTGCCTGGAAAAACTGAAACCAAAATATATAGATACTGAACTGAGTTCAGATCTATATAACTATATATGCAAATGAGCTTGGGATGAAAACATTATTGTGTTTTTATCTTGAGCTCCTTGATTTAGAGTTAACTAAATAGTTAAAAGGAGATTGCTGAAGGGTTGCATTAGATTCTAAGATATAGATATAGTGCTCTCAAATCCAAGTCTCCTCACTGATGAAATCCATAATCTAGAAACTAGTCTGAGGATATTGGATGAGTAAGAAATAGATATGAATTTTATGCATAAATCTTCTTGCATTCTTTGATTAATAAGGCTTGCACTTAGTGGCACTACTGTCTATGGAGAGTTTGCTATCACTGTTAAATCGATATTTATTAGTTTAAAGATGTACCATTTTAAAAAAATTATGGAAATATCACTACAAATATTCATAGAAGAACAATCTAAAGTGACTGAACTACCATGCCATTCTGAAATAAACATCCATATTAACTATTGGATTTCACACAAACCAAATTAATATTTAATCAAAGCTTATTCATAAATTTTACTTTTTTTCATTTGTTTTTATATTTCTTGGCAACTTATTTCCTTTTTTGCATTACATCAATTAAACAAAAATTGAATATAATATTTACTAATAACCCAACATCAGTGACTTATGTTAACATTACCTTGCAAATATCCAACAGGATAATTGTTCACTTAAGTAAGACTTTAATCGTATTAAACATTTTTATTTAACTTAAAAATTCTGCATAGCTAAAATCTTGTAACTGATTTTTAGCATATTTTTATTGAATAAACTTTTTTTAAATTTTGTAAATATGTTAGATATTGATGACAATGTAAAAGGATAATGTGATCTTTTAAGATTTTACATTAGTTTGTCCAATCTGTTGGTAGACTGAATTTCAGTAAGTTTTCAGTTTATGGATAGTAGATAGATGGTGGCACATCTTTTAAAAATATGCTTTCATTAAATATCTTTATTTAAATTTTCCAATAGCACACAGGTCAGAATATGCACAACATTACTTTAAAATTCAATATTCAAGAATGTAAAGGTCCAGGTTTGATTCCCAGGCTAGTACTGTCATTGGTCAGGCCAGCAATACTTGAAAAAGAGAGGAGACTAATACATCTTGGAACATTGTGCATATATTAATCTGCATGCTATTACTAACAGTTGAATGTAATTGGAAAATTTAAATAAAGTTAAATATTTCTAAAGACATTCAAAACATAATGTTAGATGATGGAAATATTCCAATATATAAAAACAATTAAAATACCATCATCCACAAACCTTTAGGAAAATGTTTTCATTAAATTTCATGACTAATTTACTAAAAAACATTTACAGTTAATTAAAATAGAAATAAAAAAATGAAAGATGAATGACTCAGTTAGTTAGAGCATTACCTTAAAATTCAATAATCAAGAATCTAAGAACCCAGGTTCGAATCCCATGCTAGTACTGTCACTGGTCAGGCCAGCAACACCTAAAGAAGAGGGGAGAAAAATACCTCTTGAAACGTTGTGCATATACTAACCTGTTTGCTGTGATATTACTAACAGTTGTTTGCTGTGATATTACTAACAGTTGAATGCATTTGGAATATTTAAATAAAATTAAACTTTTCTAAAGACATTCAACACACACATTAGATGATGGAAATAGTCCAATGTACAAATACAGCTAGAACACTATCATCACAAACCTTCAGAAAAACATGAAATCTTACTTTTTTCTTATTGATTAATTAAAACTTGCTTTCTAAAAAGTAATGGAAATACGGTAGCATTGTTTTGATTGTCAGTTTCTAAATTAAGAAAAAATATCTATTGCTAAATATCTGAATACTAAAAAATAAAAAGTGATATAATATTTTGCAAGGACGATTTTATTTAATTTGATGACTAATGTTGTAAAAACAAATATATATATAATTTTTAGTTGTTATATAAAATTTGTGATAAAAGCTTAATTAATTCCCTCACTATTTTTAAAATTAGAGATTGAGTTTAATTAATTTGTGGATGTTTGATACTTTTATTTGAAATTACACGTAACAACCCCAGAAAAAATTTTTTTAGTGCATTATTGAATGATTTGAATAAAAATCATTTTTTACAAAATATTTATATAGATATACATTATTGTTGGTTAACAAGATTTAGTCTGCTAATGTTGATGTTACAACACATATACATTGAAATTACTCTATCTTAATGTCTTATAATATCTTAGCACTACATAGATATTAGAATCTTAGAGTCTTACTTTTATAAAAGCACTTCCTGTAGTAATAGAAAACCTCTGAGAATATTAAGAAAATCTAAGAGTCATAACCACTTTTTAAGCTTCATTCTTCATCAGCAAGGCTGAACTTATTAAACACTGACCCCAATCATAAGCTGTGAACTATATATATATACACAAAGCCGGGTTATTTATTTTTAAATGTAAAAATTTATTCATACACCTTTATTGAAATCTATCATTTTCTTTAGCAGCTATTTGTAATTAGATATGGCTATGCTAAATTCAAGCAGAAAAAAAAAGAGATAAAAAGCTTTGACTATAGAATTAAAGATGAAATTTTATGAATATTATCTAAATCCAGAAGATGTTAAGAGAATATGAACTAGAGGCATACACAAGCATAAGAGATGGCAGTCATGTGATGTTTATAGGCATGGAATACAGATACAAAATGTGTAAATGAATTTGTCTATTGCTCAGAAGTTTATAAGAAGTTTGAGCACCAGAAGCAATGGAACAGAGATACAATACATGGCCCTTGAACTCTTAGTTTGCATTCTATCACTACCCTAACCCATGCAAAGCATAGATCCCGAATCAAAAACAGTGAAATAACCCTAGTTTGGTTATTCTAGAGTCATCTATATAAAACCCTGATCAATTAATGGACACCAGATAATGTAGTGCTATAAAATTTTCATCTCCAGATTATCCAACTTTTGTTTTTTGTCTCAATCAGAAAAAACTAGGATTCAAAGTTGGATCCAATGATCTTATATATCTAACAGCCACTTTTTACTTCTTTAATATTATTCAATCTAAACCGAGGCTAACTTACTTGCATATCTTATATAAATCTGACAACAGGTAAATTTCTATATACAAGTATACTAGTCCATTTGCATGTGTAGTGCAATTGATGCTGTAAATTGTTAAGAAATAAATAAACAAGCTTAGCGCTTTCGGAGGATCCAGCCTTCATAATCATAGCTTGACTGCTAATGAGGTTAATGATATGCAAATTTGTGTTCATTATGCTAGACATTCCATTTCCTTGATAAAGCATAGCATGTGTCCTCCTTCCTACTCATGATGTCTTTGTCTCTGAAGATGAAGAAGGCTTTCTTAACTTTTCTTTTGAGATCGTGCCTCTCTCTGCATATGATTGTGGGGTTGTCTGGTACACCCTCATGCTGACTTGTTTTTTGGTAGTGAATAAAAATCGAATAAATGTAAGGTTAATTGAGAGCTCTGTTATATGAGTATCTGTGCTGTGCCAACCAAGTAGATAAGTATATTTGAGATTTCTATTAAAATATTAAATTGAGAGAGTGCAAACTTCTCAAGCGCTTTTGACTATTAGTAACCTATCATATCTTAAGCACTGGGACAGAGAATTTAATAAGAAAAGAGTGGTTCCCACTCTCCTCTTTACTTGTCTTTCTATATATCCAAGCCAGTCCAAAGTACTTATATCTGAGACTCTTTTCTTGTTAAATTCCCTGTCCCAGTGCTTAAGATCTGATTGGTTACTAATAGTCACAAGCGCTTGAGAAGTTTGCACTCTCTCAATTTAATTTTCAATACCGTCTGCGCTTTATAAAAATATTATTTACTAAAAGAATAATAATTTCAGCTTAGAATCTAGTCTTTATTGATAAAGACAAAAGCCAGACAGTCTAAATATTGGAATTTATGGCACTTTACCTTATAGAGCCTACTGATTACTCAGTCTTATAGTAGCTAGCTTCACAATAAAATGAAAATAACTCCTTTTGAAAGCATATGGATAAGCATATAAAATGTTATATGATAGTGTTATTACTGAGTTTGATTATTACTTTCACAATATTAACATTGAGTGTCATTAACTCAATTGTATATCCTAATTATTATACAAACAAGCAACTTAGCATAGTAGTAGAACAATAGCACGAGAGCTAAAGATCCTTTCGAGTGAAACTTAAATCTGCTCCTTTCGATTCCCAAATATTATATAACCTCATGAGCAGTTAACCATTTAATTATTTTTGTCATATAAATAAAAAAAAATTACAATTACGTATTTATTTTTTTAGAATATTCTATCACACATCTTTTATCTCCTTTCTCTACGAGTATCATTCACATTTATGAGATGAGTGGATTATATCATAAAATGACCAAAGTAAGACAATTTCAACCTAGTCATTATTTGTGCTTCAAGAGATCATATATTCACTTGAAACTTTACAATATAATAATTGAAATTTCAAAATATTATTTTTTTTATATATGTCAAAGCATTGACCGGGAAGTGAACCCGGGCCAGCTGCTTGGAAGGCAGCTATGCTAACCGCTCGGCTACCAACACTAGACATAAAATATTATTTTAAATTGTTTCTTTAACATTACAATATTTTAATTTTTCAATTGCTTTTTCTTAAATGATTTATTGCGTGCGTGTTTAGTAATGGTAAAAAGTTCCATGTCTATTGAAACAATTCTTCAACTGAAAAACAATAAACTTATTCGTATTTCATTGTAAGAAAAACAACAAATAATATTCATTGATTTTTTTTAAAAAAAAACTTCAATAGTTTAACAGAAAAAACAAAGAGTTTAAGCTAAAAAAAAAAAAACGCTTAAAAAATAAAAACAGAAAATTCAATATGAAAAAAAAAAGATGATTGTTTTTAAAGGTTACTAGAGAAATTGAATATTGGTAATTGAAGTACCTATACTTTTCAATTTTTTTTTCTATGTTTAGTATATTCTTTTTTTATTTTACTTCCACTTATTATTCCTATGTTTTTCATGCATTGAATACTAGTTGCTCAAAGAATTGTAAGATAGTTTTGAAATAAGACACTATGATCATTAGGGGGTCGGGAGGGGTTTCTTAATTCAATTTTTTAAATATCTTATAGTTAAAATTATATCATTACTTGATAAATAATGAAGTTTCTTACATTAGTAAGATACAGGCAAGCATATTTCTGTAACTTTCTAGTATTACTTCATTTAATTTCTGAATGTACTAACTATAAATTTTTTGTTTTATTTTTTATTTTACTTTTATTAAAATCTATTATTCTTATTAAGAAATCATCATCAGTAATAATGATACACCAAAAATGTGCTTTGAGATAACTGTATAAACTGATTATATTTCCACATACAGATCATGCTGGTTCTTTTTTCTATTTATTTGACATTTTTTGCAAAAAACTTCTCTTCTTGAAATACTTGAACTATATATAATTGAAATTCTTCAATATATTGTTGTCTGCCATATCACCCATTGAAAACAACGGACATTGTCATTTTTAGAATATCTTTGAGATTATCTTTATAATATAAATGGGATGTACATTTACCAGGAAAGCCATTCTCAAGTCCATCATGAAAAACTTTTTTAAAAAAATTGTTTTGCCTGAAAAGCCTATCAGAGATGTAATTTTGCAATAGTGGAGTTTATTCACACCTTGATACACCTATGAAGTTGAATAACATCTTGATCGTTTTTGTGATCTTGCCATGGTGTTATTAAATTTTTATGGAGTATCCTTAAATGAAACTGGTATGTCAATAGGATGTCCAAATCTTAATTCCAATTATTTATATAAAAATGAGTTCATTTTAAAAGGAACTTATGATTCACCCTAAAGTACTTATTTTAGCAATCATTTGAAAACAACAATTCAAAATTCATTAGTTTCAAATAAAAGATGAAATATTTATATGAAACATATAATACATTATTAGAGTCAACTGAGAAGATCCTTGTTTATGGACAAAATACTGTATGATGGTGAAATGTGTGTAAGTTTTTTTAAATGTATTATATAGATCAGGGGTGTTCAACAAGTCGACTGTGATCCACCGGTCGATCGCAAAGCCAATTTTGGTCGATCGCGAGGCCATTCTGGCAAGAGCTGTCAGGTAATGAGTGAAACAAATTAAGTCAAGATTTTCAAGTTTTTTTGTTTTTGTTCTAAATTTTTTTTCAATTCTAAGTAGATGAAGTCCACTAAGTCATATCATTACTGAAAATAATATTTTTAATCTTGACTTAAATGTAGCTAACTTGAATTAATAAATATTGTTAATAATTAATTATTTATGTTGCTTTAATCCCCCCTGACATGATGAATAATTGTTATTTTTTTACTAGGTAGATATATAAAAATAGTATGTATTTTATACCTCCCTCCACTTAGACTATGCCTATGACAACAAGCGCAACACATTTTTAAAATAAAAAGTAGATCTTATGAACACAAAAGTTGGCCACCCCTGATATAGATGATTCTCTATTTATTTATCTACATGCTTATATGTGGTTTGATGAATGAATTTTGTTTAAATACTTACAATAGTAAAAGATTGCCATATAGTCCTTAATCTTTTAAATAAAAAATTGAAAAATAGAATTTTTTTATTTTTTAATAAAAAAAAAAGCATTAAACTAATAATAATAACAACAATAACAACAGTAATGATGATGATGATAATAATAATAATGACGATGATGATAATAATAATAACAACAATAACAACAGTATGATGATGATGATGATGATGATGATGATGATAATAATAATAATAATAATAATAATAATAATAATAATAATAATAATAATAATAATAATAATAATAATAATAATAATAATACAAGAATTTGCAGCTACACACAAACTCAGGGTCAATCTAAATAAGACTGCAGTTTGGTCGTTTTATAATGCAAAGCAGTACACAGGCATATATGGGGGAAAGTCATCTGCATTCTTGGGATTTCCCTTTTATATGAGTGCAAGTGCCATGAGGGTCAAGATTCAAAACAAACTCAAAGAAGAAACAGAGTGAATTACTACTTCACTCTCAAAGGCATATCTTTCAATATACTCCAAAATCCAGCTATTTAACCAGCTAGCCATAACAAAAATCACCTATTACTCACCCATTATCACCTTTTCTAAAGGTTTTATAAACAAAATCTTTTCTCTATGTAATAAGCTCTTGTGGCAGAGGAAGACTGTGTCAATATCTGCAAAACAACTTACCAGACCACCCATTCACAATGGACTAGGACTTCATAGTATTTATATTTTCCATCTACAGAAGGCCACAAACCTAATATCATCCACAGTCAAACACTTTCCAATGCTTGAATGCCTATTTCAAATAACACCAACAGATAGACCACCCCCTGCCTATGACCAACTATTATCGATGATCAATTATATAAAAACCACATCTCCACAGATATCTCTTCAGACAATATACAAGCATTCATACTGGCAAATTTATTCATTAATCCATCCAAATCCAAGCCATGACACCATTCTGACAATGCTGAAAATCAACAATCTACAATTACTCCATAAGTTTAAAAAATGGTCCCTGGAGCCAAAGTATTTTGATTTTTTGCTGAGACTAAACCTACATGTACTGCCCACGACATATTTTCAAAGATATCGTAGACTATACACTAACATTGATCCTTTTTGTCCCCTGTGTCACAGGGCTGAAGAAACACAGGAACATCTATTCTATCTTTGTCCGACACTAGACAGAATTTGCTTTATTATGATAAGAGCAGATAGACAATCTAACACAACCCTTCAAACAATCTTTAATTTATATTGCAAAGGCTCTATTCCATCAGTCTGTGCTGCCACTTTTGTGCTTTATGCATACTGGTGCAGTAGATGCACATTCACTTTAGGTAACAACACAAGGCAACATCCATCAACTTTCAATATCAAACTGGCAAAACTACGAGCCAGAGACAATAAAATTGCACATCCAGACATCTATGCAGCAACCTGCTCACTGATAACACAACAATCAAACCTCTAAGATGGCTGCCAATAACCAACAATCGATGCCATCAAACAATATTTTTTAAAGAAAAAAGATGTGGCATGTATCTATAAATAAAAATACAGAGAATGTCTTTGATTGCATACTATTAATATAGAGGACAGTAACAACAAAATCAGAACTCAAACACTGGAAAGCAAATTAAACCCAGCACTGCAATACACACATAAGTTGAAGTTTGCAAATTGAACAATGATAACCCATTACAGCAAGCAGTGCTCACAAATGTAACATATACATATGTATTTGCACCCCCTTAACAATGTTTAAATGTCTTTCCATCCTAATTTAATTTTTTTTGTTCATCACAGATACAAACTTAAACTTGGTTTACTCATTAGCAATGTAAATATATGTATATGAAGTGTCTTATAGCAAATGTAACTCTATGGCCATCAATAAAGTTCTTTTCTTTGAATAATAATAATAGTAATAATAATAATAATAATAATAATAATAATAATAATAATAATAATAATAATAATAATAATAATAATAATAATAATAATAATAATAATAATAATAATAATAATAATAATAATAATAATAATAATAATAATAATAATAATAATAATAATAATAATAATAATAATAATAATAATAATAATAATAATAATAATAATAATAATAATAATAATAATAATAATAATAATAATAATAATAATAATAATAATAATAATAATAATAATAATAATAATAATAATAATAATAATAATAATAATAATAATAATAATAATAATAATAATAATAATAATAATAATAATAATAATAATAATAATAATAATAATAATAATAATAATAATAATAATAATAATAATAATAATAATAATACATCTACGTAGAAGAATTCTTGATATGTTCTAGAAAAAAAACTAACTATATTTAACCAAACTACTGCAAATATCTAGTATATTGGTGTTGTATATATATAAAATTTCTGTTTATAATAATAATTTAAATATTAATATAGCAGCAGTCTCAGTTTAATAGCTTAAAAGGAGAGTAACTTCTACTCTCTGTATAAAGTAATATGTCAGGTCCAAGTGATAATGTAACTTATCAGTCTGATCTAACTTATGCTAAAGCTGTTAAATCAACGATCTCTTCACTACCAAATTAAGCTGGAAGTAGAAATGAAAAGGATGAAATTATTACAAATAAAAGTAAAAAAATGACTAATGCTGGCAGATTTCATGAATCTACAATCGGCAATATAATTAATATTGATCTTTTAACACAAATGTCTGCACCAGTGGACAGTGATAACAATGATCTATTTACATGGACCACTGAAAGCCTCAATTATACAATAGAACAATTTAATAACACTATTCCAAGATTTCTCTTATGATTCTTTTAAACATTTATTTTCAGACAAATCAATTATAGTCATGGTTACTGATATTTATTGCTCATTATACCACTTTCCAAAGGAATTAGTTACAATATGTGGGATTCTGTTTACTGGATCACTGAGCATCCAAACTCCAGATACATTGCTCTTCAATTTCATAATGAAGAACAAAAGGATAGATTCAAAAGAACAGTTAAAACTCTCAGTAAATACGTGTTCATTGATGTAAATCTATATCACATAAACTATATTACTGGAGTTTTAAAAAATATACATTTAAAACTATAATATTAACAATTTCCAGAGATTAATTCAGCCCTTTGGAATTGTAATTGGATTTCAGCCTATATATCTAAAGGATATGCCAGTACCAATTTATAGCAATAGTTTTTAGTTTAAAGTCAAGCTTCACAAAGAAATTGATCTAATAACATACACACAAATATCAGACCAGGAGGATATACTGCTGTTAATAATTCAGGGGTTGAGACCACAATGTTTTCATTGCAAGCAGAGAGGCCTTATTGTGAATTCTTGCCTGAGTCTCATATGTTCATAGTGTGGCTTGATATAACTGCTGTTAATAATTCAGGGGTTGAGATCACAATGTTTTCATTGCAAGCAGAGAGGGCTTATTGTGAATTCTTGCCTGAGTCTCATATGTTCATAGTGTGGCTTGATATAACTGCTGTTAATAATTCAGGGGTTGAGATCACAATGTTTTCATTGCAAGCAGAGAGGGCATTTGTGAATTCTTGCCAGAGTCTCATATGTTCATAGGGTGGCTTGATGACAACTACTTCTTGTCAATGCTCTAAAACAAAAACAAATGTGCATGACATAAAAAATGTAGGCACTACATCCAGTGTTGGTAATAATTTAAAACAAAATAAACTTGATGCACTCTAATAAAAATAACTCACAACATAACTTAGCAAATATAGATACCAATATACCACCAATTAATCAAACATTAACAGACTCTATAAGCCTCTCCACCCCTCACAATATTCCAATTAATAAAACAGCTACAGACATTCTGGTCACATTAATCATGCTAGAATCACAGATGTCGGGTTTCCCTAGCAATGACATTACCTTCAAAAGAAAGCCAGGCCATCCACCAAGTCAAAGGTGAGGGCAGAAAAAGCCAAACAATATAATAACAAGTGAAGATTAAGATTTTCCACCTGTTGATCTTTATAAAAAAATTAAAACTATGACCAATAATACACAGGAACCTGATTATGATCTCACATCTGAAAATGAAAAAGTTGTTAATGTAGATATGATCACATCTAGCTTAAACTCTGATCATGAAGTAGTAAATAGCTGGAGATCATTAGCTCATGACTCTTTGGCTATAATGATACAAAGTCAAATCTACATACAAAACTAAATTATTTGTCTTATATATATGACAGTCTTTGTATTATTCTTTACAATATTTTAAGTTTGGAGTATTTAATGTTAGGGGTCTCTTCTTTCAGCTATCAAAAATGGATTGATATACTTCAGCCACATCTACTCAGACTTACAGAAACAAAAATATACAATGTGTCACAGATAGACACATCCAATTATCTTCATAATAGAGGTTTCTCCATCTTTTTCAGATTATCCATCTCTTCATCTGCCAGCACAATTTTGTTTTTTACTTGGATTCTAATATTTTAATTATCACAATACAACACCCATCTATAATACTCAAGATAGCCATTGTCTACACATCACCTAGTCCACATGTAATTAATAAATTAATTCTAACTATAAACGTTTTTTCCTTCCTCATTGCATTCATGTATAATATTGGAAGTCTTCAATATGAATTATGACACATTTGTATCAAAATGGATTTACAGACTTCCCTTCCCTCTAATGAGTGGAGAACACTACCTTCTTAAGAACTCAGTATGTTTAATAATGGTCAACAGAAATCATTACTAGATCTATGCTTCTACACACCAATACTACATCACATGATTCATTTACCTTTTAATAACATCCTTTTCTGATCATTTAGAATTGATGGTCTCACTTCAATGTGAACTCTCTCAAAAAATTAATTTTTAAGACTGACAAAAACATTTGTTTACTACTGCCTAACCATATGTCTGAATTTCTTTTTTTCACAATTTATATTGAACTCTTCAAAATTAATAAAATGAGACTAGACCCAATACAGACCTGGATTGCTTATCATTCACAATTAACCATATCACAAGAGCTTCTCCATCTCCAACCAGACTTCTCAATCTAGCAGATGAGATTCACAAAAAGATTATACAATGTATTTCCATTACTGAACAGATCACAGGAATACCTTCACTAAAGATCCTATATAAATTCACATGTGAAACCCTCAGACAATTTTGGAAGTCAAAAAAGGGGACATATATTAGCAAACCACATACATGGTCCAGAAACTACATTCACTGGGCACTTGGTCAGGCCCTATAGTGAGAGTACCAACAGCACTTGAAATTAATGATAACATCCTAGGACCTTTACACAGCCACTATCAAAGGTTGCTTCAAAGCAAACAAATGTTTAATCCATCACCAAACTTTCTTGGTACCTCAACAGATTCAGACATCATTACAATAGATGAACTCAAACCAAAAATAACTCAAACCAAAAATAACTTTTTCCAGATTCATGTCATCCAGGCTTGCATGGGATCCCTCTCTTTGTATATTCCCATCTAATTTATTTTACAGCAAAATTCTTGGCTGATATGGCCAATTGCCTATCAAAGTGTATATATAAAATGCAAGGTATATATCCAATATCTCTTATAGATTTCCTCATAAAACATGAAAATATTTCTACCATTCATAATCTTAGACCCATTTCAATGGCACCACTAGGAATAACACTACCCTTATTATGTAAGACTCAATTTGCAAAGAGGGTTCAGCTACAAACCAGGCTGCATTCTTGTTTAAAACCATTAAAGACTTAGATAGGGAGAGTAAGAAATATAGTCCACTGGTAGTCCAGCTAAATATTAAATATACTTTTGACATTGTACCTATAGATCATCTTATTAACATAGATAGATACAGAGATACCTACTTCAATCCTTTACATAATAACAAACCTTTTGCTAAACTGTGAAATACATATAATGTTAAATGGAATATTCACTCCAAATTTCACTCCTTACTGCTCAATACTACAAAGCTCTTCTCTCAGTGCTCTGCTATTTGTTATTTATATTAATCTGCTTCTCAAAGAGATTGAAAATCAAATATCTGGTATCTTTGTACAGTCACTCAACACTAACATTTCAATCATTGCATGTATGGATGGAATATGTGTGTTTCTATCTTCTTCTAAACAAATCCCCAACTCTCATTGGAATTCTTTCAAAATTTACTCAGGGTTATAAGCTCGAATTTAACATTGATAAATCATGTGCTTGGTTTATATATACTGGAAAAATTCAAAAGCAGTTCTTCAGAGGGCACCCAAGCTCCTTCCTTGGTTATCCCTTTCATTTAAGCTACACATCCATGAGAAGCCAAATACTGAAAGTACTTATTCACAAAACTGAGAGGCTGATTAAATCACTCTCTAAATCCTACCTTTATCTTTATTCTAAAACATCACTTTTTCATCTACTGATCATGATCAGAATCACATACTTCTCTCCCATTATTATTTTTTCTATAAAATTTAATTGTGCCATCTACTCTCTACTTAGAAATCTTCTTTGGATCAAATGTGTTGATGGCATTTCACTTACTTCAAAAACCCCTATTTTAAATGGATTAGGTCTTCATTGTACAAAATCTTTAGGATTCAAAAGACTATCAACCTTATTATATCTTAATAACATTTACCTTCAGTTAGAGATACAGCAGAAAATTACCCCTAAGATAGACCCCCACCTGTTGATAGTTTTTGAAAAAAACTCATTCTTCCCCTTCAGGTTATCCCTAAACATGAATTCAAGTCTACATCTAAAAAATTTCAAATATTGGAAAGTCTATAAATGGTTTCATGATGATCATTATGACTCCATTAATAGTCAATTTTAGGCCTAAATAACAAACAACTCATTAATAAATTTAGACATTGGTCTCTTGAACCTAAATATTTTGATTTCCTTGTTAAAATTAACCTCTACAGATATAAAAGAAATTGTAAGGGTGTGGATAAACACTGCAATCTTTGCCATAGAGACACTGAAAACCAGTATCGCATTTTCTTTGAATGCACCTGATTTGATAATATTCACAGAGCAATTCCTCTGTTATTAAAAAATTCAAAAAATCAAAATTATCACACTTTTGGCTAAGTTTCAAACAAGGTATACCAGCACTTTTTTTCTTTTTGCATTATGGTATACTAGATGCACCTTTTTATACAATAACAACCCAAGAAGGAATCCAAATACCTTTTGGAATAAACTTGAAAGCATTAAAGAAAGAGACAAAAAACTTGTCTCTGACTCTATATATAATACAACATGGAACCTATTAAATCTTCAATGAACAACATATAGACCATGATCAAATCTCAATGGAATTTTTAAACCCTGTTTTCTCCCATTATTACCACATGAACATTGATTAAGGTCTTATTGCTTTCAGACTTGATGATTATCATGAACTCCAATATGTAGATCTGTAACCTAAATGTTTGTAATGCATGGGATTTATTTACATAAATTATACTTCCTTTATAATGTAAATATGAAACTATGTATGCCCAATATAAAAGTGTAAACAGATGTAATTTTTCCTTCAGTTAATAAATCCTTTTGAAAATAATAATAACAACAACAATAACAATAATAACAACAAAAACAATACTAATAATACTAATAATAATAACAATAACAACAATAACAATAATAATAACAACAATAATAAAAATAACCATAACAACAATAACAATAATAATAACAACAACAACAACTATAATAATAACAATAACAATAATAATAACAATAATAAAAATTATGATGATGATTATGATAATAATAATAATAACTGAAGCCATTATATTCTACTTCAAAAAATCTCTCTTTGGATTTTTGATTTCATATAAAAATTATTAAAACTAAAATCAGTAAAAAAAATCAATTATAATATTTGTTTGTACAGTTTTTACTTAACTTCTAGATAATTGCCACCAAAAGTAGAATAACATTTTCTACTTTATCATATGCTCTCTTGGAATGTCATGTGATTTCAAATAATAGATTATGTAAGACAACTATTTCTTTGAGTTATAGTTATTTACTTATGTAATTTACATAAGATGTCCAAAAAATAGATGTGAAGAAATACATTTGAGTCCTTAAATCTAATTATCATCCATGTTTGCTGAATCCTTTTTTGATACCTATAGGCTATGCAACATGGAAAATGAAAAGAAACTTATCTTGGAATTCGTAGCTATAAGAAATTTTTTTTGTTTGTTGATTATATTCACTACATTTGGTTTTATAATTATCTTCCATCAAAATTTAAAGTAAATTTTGTGTGCTTCTGAACTTTGTCTGAATACTATACACTTATTAATTCTAGTAAATCAAAAGTTAATATATGATCAGACTAAAATAATTATATTAATCATCATATGGAAAATAGATTTTAAATACTTGAAGATAACAGATCTCTTTTAAGGTTTAACTGGCTATTGGATGTTGAATGAATATTTTCTTCATAGAGGTCAATTTTTGCTAATCAAAACAAAAACTGTCATCTTTGAAGAAAGAGATTACCTTTGAAACAACTTTGTATGTGCTGATTTACTTCACCTGTATAAATTCTTTCTCTACTTATTAATCTCTTCTTCTATCTAACATTGTCTTCATAAATAACAACCAAATAAGTATATTGGTTCAGGATTCATTTGGAACTGTGAGTGTTAGATGTTTGTCCTAAAATACATTCCAAAATAAGAAGAAACAAAACACCCCATCTATATTTAAATGCATTTTTTGTTGCCATGATTATTTAAGGTTTTCTAACTTTTTAAATTAATAGTTAACAATTTAAGATATTAATAGCATAAATTCTTCTTTGATGCTCTGACAAGTGATAAAAATGAGTGCATGTGTGTGGATGAGTTCTGTGTAAAATTTCATCATATCATAGATGCATGGAGGATAAAATTTTATTAATACATATGTATGATAAATTATAGATTATTAAAGTTTGTTAATATTAATATTTTATTAATATTCATCATCTAATTGGTGTCTGCTATTTGATAACAATATTAACAAGTAGTTGTTGTGGTTAAACTATTCACACTTTTTGAGATAAAAGTACTAACTTTAGATGTCTGGCTGCTTAATATTCAACATCATATTTATTACTTTATCAAGAGGATAAACATCTGCAAGCATATAAATTTACAGCAGGGAAGACTAATGTATACAAAAGTATATTAAATGAGGGATGATAACTTTTTTTGTGACACTAGAATTTGACTCTGCTCCTAAGTATATTTGAAATGTTTAACCTATCTGCATGAGCTTTATTAATATATCAATTGATATTCACTTGTTATTGAATGTGAAGGTAACTTAAATAGATGTCTTTAACTAATTCTTATATATGACTCTGAGACATAAACATTTAATAGAAGGCAATGCAAAGACTTGCAACTACACAATTTGGTGTGAAAAATGAAATTGGAAATTACAAGGAGAAATCAAAATAAGTGACATGAATGAAAGAAGAAGTAACTGAAAAAATTCATGACTGTACATAAATATGAAAAGATGACAATAGATAGACTAAGAAATCTGAAATATTTTAAACGTCTAAAACGGAACTACGGGTGAGATGGTGAGATAATGAAGATTTTTGAAATGATGTAGAAAAAGTTATGCATCAAATGAATAATGTAGAAAGATCTTCCTCTTGAAGTGGATTGGTAATAGTTAAAAATGACGACATTAAAATGAAGATTTTTACATATGAAGAGTTAAATTCTTTATTTAGATTCATTCATATATATATATATATAGTTCCTTGATATTAATATCAACATTATTTCAATATGACAGAGGTCATTCGCGCAAATGTTGCGTAGATGCTGCGTGATTTGTGATTAATACATGCGATCTTACTGAAACATTAATACAATGTTTATAACAACTAATAACTATCTACTTACAATAAATTGGTCTCTATAAAAAAAAACTGAGGTAACAGAGTAAAGACAGACCGATCTTTTATTTCAAAAAGTTTTATCTTGTTCTTTGAATTGAGAACATTTCATTTACTTAATAAAATAGTGTTGGAACATTAATCTTGATTATATATATATAAGAATTGATTGAAGTTACTGTTGAAAGTTATAATATCTTTTGTTTTTGTTTAAAAAATTTATATATATATTTTTTCAAGTTTTCAGATATGTGCAAGCGTTTTTTGTTTCCCGCTTGAGATTCTAATAGAATTTGAATTGGCTTTTTTTGTGTAAAATGTATTTTATCCAATTTTTTGTAGAACGTTTTAATTTTATTTTTAAAATTGTTTTAGCAAATAGTTTTTTTTTTTTTAAAGAAAGGAAAAAAGAATATATTTAAATTCTCTATTTTTTTGTTTATTATAAGTCTGGATTTCACATGAATGGTTACTTTCTATATAAATTGTTGTAAAGCAGATGAAATCTAAAAAAAAAATATCATTGTTTTGGATATATAATAAAAATATATTTTATATGTGTAGTGTTTCAAATAAGCATTATTCTTTGACTATGATACTTTGTTAAATAAATGGTTAGCAATCACTCTTTATAATATTAAAAATTATGATTTAATCTTAGATACTAACTTTATTTATTTATTTTTTATTAAAAATCAATTATATTTTTTAATTTTAAGCTTGCGTTTTTTATACACAATTAATGAAGCTGTACTTAACAATTGTTAAGCTAAGCGCTTTCAGGAAATCTGTTCCCATATTCATAGCTCTCTCCACCAATAGTTAGTGAATTTCACAGTAATGTATGCAAATTTATTCAAAGACATTTAAATGGCCCACTTTTTAGAAATAGTAAAGCAGGCAAGGCATTTCTTCTGTTGATCACTTTGAGATCATCTGCGTAAGAAACAAACCTCCCCTTAGTAAATATCACAGTAATGTATGCAAATTTATTCAAAGACATTTAAATTTTCCACTTTTTAGAGATAGTAAAGCAGGCGCGGCATCTCTTCTGTTGATCGCTTTGGGATCATCTGCGAAGAAACAAACCTCCCCTTGACTTTGCCTTTCACGTCATTGAGCTCTGTGCACATTATCTTGGCTAAAGCCGGGTGGAAAGTGTTACCAGCGACCTTTATATATGCACACAATCGTTTTTTTTTTTAACATTCAACTTTTTTTTACTCTTGCATGGAATCTTATAGATATATTTCTTAAAAACTTTCTTCTAACACTCTTATGCTTTAAACAGAAGAATCCTATATAAATTGATTTTAATATACTCAAAATATTAATAATTTTTATTAGTCGTTCATTAAACTAGAGATTATCTATTTAATGAATAATATTTCTGTAGTGTAATTTTCAGTACATCATTCATTAAGTGGATAATCTCTAGTCTAATGAGTGACTAATAAAAATTATTAATATACTTCCATCAAAGGGTTTGTGCCAACGTTGTAAAGTTGTAAGAGTTTGACACTTAACAATTAAACTGTAGTAATTGGCTATTTATAAATATTGAACAATAATAAAAATATTTGTAAGAGATTGTGATCTGCACCAACTGATGAATGCTCAGCACAAAATGTGCATCTTGTGGATTATACAACTTTTTCACGTCTTTGGTCATATGGTTATGATTTATACCCCTACACATGGTGTTAAAATCGAATAGAAACTGGTCCCTACCTTGCATGAAAGTGAGGTAGTGAAAACTATACTACAGAAATATTATACACGTGTATGTATATATATAGTGTGTGTGAACATATGTATAAAATTATGTTTGAATAGGCTAACGTTACCCTCTTCAAAAAGAATGAAAACAATAATCCAAGAATATTTTTGATAAAACACTCTGAAACTATTATTAAAAAACGTTTTGTGATATTAAAGGCAATTCGAATATTGATTTAAAATTATAGAAAGTTATTATAAGTGTATGTTGTTTTGAACTGTTTTAATTCCTGAAAAGTCTAACTTGGCAGAAAACTATTGATAGCAAAGTTTTGATTTACTGTTGATTAGAATGTTTGTTAATTTTGAATAGAAGTAATTTGGTTTATTATATTTACTAGTCTAGTTTAACCTTTGGTATTTGATATATATGAAGTGTTTTTAAATAAGTGGAAATATTTATGTACAGACAAGTTAAAATCAGATATTAATAGACTGTTTTCTAGACAATAAACATCACATGACCACCTCTTCTTATGCTTGTGTATAACTGTTGTTAAAACAGGAAAAAACTCATTATATATATATAATACTACACACAGCAAGCTAGAGTAATCAATGGATGCCAGAAGGCTTGTGCATAAAATCTCCATCTAGTGCCTACTCATCCAATATCCTCAGACTAGTTTCTGGCTTATGGCTTTCATCAGTGAGCTTCTGCATTCATTGATTACTCTAGCTTGCTGTGTGTGGCAATATATATAGTGGGTTTTTGCCTGTTTTAACTGTTTTCTAGACTGTATATGTTTACTGCAGCATTTTTATCTCTATATAATATATTCACCACTGATATGTCCACATAATGCAGCAAGTCCACGATAGGACTAGAAGCTGCTACAATTATGGCAGACTTGAGACAAGCTGTCTAGTACATCCAGAAGAGTCATTTAACAAATTTGAGGCAAACTTTCCACTACAGCCAGAAGAATTAAGACTAGAACTTATGAGACAAGCTAATATATACAGCTGGAAATGAGTCTAGTCATTCAACATGACCAACTCATTATTGACTAAGTTATACATCATATTGTATTTATTGATTGTATAATATGTATGTATATTTTTTCTAATAAATTATACATATTAAATTGTGACTGTTCATATTTTTTTGATATTACTGTTGGTTTGAGTCTGAACCCTGCAATTCAAGCAAACGCGACAAATTTGGCACAGTTTGGCAACAGTATAGAGTAAGCATGGAAGTGTGCATTTAAAGACATTCATCGTATTAAAACATTCTGCCTGAATAAAAATTAGATTCGGCAGTTTGGAAAAAATACGTGAGTACAAAGCAAATAGATTCATCGTATTTACAAATCAGTGATAAAATATATCATATAGATTTCCCCCAAGTATATAACAGAGTCAGCAGAGACAAAAAAAATATTTTTCCCCATTGACTGGAAAAATAGTATAAAATAAGCCAGTTCCAACAGAATTAGCTGAAAAAAATAAAGAAAATATGCAAGTGTTGCTAAAGACATTCACTGTAACGTAAATACGATGATTATTAAATTCACTTAAATCTTTTCGAATGAAAAAAATGACCACAAAAGTATAGGGGTATCAATTAAAAGCTTTATCCTACCATTAAAGCTTTACTTGCAATGAAGTGACAGAAACTTGCCTTAGTGAATTGTTAGTTTTGTCGCTATCCATTTTTTTTAGACAGATACAAACCGTAGTTGTCAAAATTTTAAATTGTGAGTCTGAACTCACAAAAATAAAAATCAGTAGTTTGTTTCTTTTATGATAAAAAATGGCTAATTTTATTGGCTTCATGGAAGCTTTTGATCTGGCCCATTCTGAGGGTTGGCCAAGTTATAAAGAGCGATTAATATTTTATCTACAAGATAATAAGATCAAGAAGACTGAGGTAAAACTAGCCACAGTAATGGCAATAATCGGACCTCAGACTTGCAATATCCTGAGAATGCAATTTACATCAGAAAAGCTGTCTGATCTAGATTTTGACAAAACATTAATAATGCTCACAGATTATTTTCCTCCAAAACCTTTGACAATAATGCAGAGATATTATTTCAATCTCAGCATTCAAAAGCAGAGGGAGGAGCTAGAGAGTTTGAAATGCAAATCTGGATATTGGCATTAAAGTGCAAATTCAAAGATTTCCTGAATGAAGTGCTTCACGATCATTTTATTTGCAGCATAAACGATCACAACTTAAGATTCAAACTACTAATGACTCCAGAATTAGATTTTGAAACAGCTGTGGCCCAAGCAGTTCTAGAAGAATCCATAGCTAATCAGAAAAACCCATTAAAAATTACTAAATATGATGTGCAAAAAATTGAGCACTACACTGGGTCGGTCAGATACTGAGTCAGCTCCAATAATTCAGCATCAAATAGTCTAATGCATTGATATAGATGTGATGAACAAATGCACCCACATTCAGAATACCTGCACCACTACACAACATGTACATTTTGCAAGCGAGTTGGACATATTAAGGTTGAATGTCTGAAATTATAAAGACAGACAGTCAATATGAGAAATGGAAAAACCCATTCCAAAAAACAGCAAAGGCAACTATAAGAAAAATAAACAAGTTGCCTCTATAAACATATTAGACAATCAGTCTGGATTTATACATAATATTATAATTAATGATATGCCAGTTACAATGGAACTTGACATAGAGTCTGCAATATATATTGCTTCAAAAAAGACCTGGGCGATGATTAATAAGAATAATGAATATAAGCTGCATCCTAGCAGCAATTCAATCTCAGACTATCAGGGCAATAAAATAAAACTTAGTCAAATAACAGTTAAAATTACAATGCCTAACAAGATTATACACCTACCACTAGTGGTGGCATTAGGTAATCATAGTAATTTATTAAGCCATGACTAGTTATTTCATTTAGGCTTTGTAGTAACATGCCAGCAAAGAACAAAACAGCTCACTGGCCTAAAGCTAACCTGTCAGATCTGAAACCTGATTCAAACTGTGGTAAAAAGGGAAAAGACGATATAAAAATATGAGTAGGCAATCAGATGTGATTCAGAATGTACTATGTATCCACAAAATTGATACAAGCAATTGTTACACAACTGAAAGGACTCTACTCTGTAGTAGTTTAAACAGCAGATGGTAATCAATATCCTCACCACCTAACCCAAGTGAGACTGAACCACACAGAAACAAGCAAGTACATCAAATAAAAATAAGGAACACCAAATTGAAGACAGCAGCAAGCAACCAGGGATAAGTCCATCAAACAATAACGATGAACAAGACAAGAACAGCAACAAACCCTGGGAAACCAACAAAAACAACATGTCATCCAGATCATCATGATGACTACATTCTACAGGGCTAAATTTAGCCAGGGGGAGAGATGTCATATCTGACCTTGCCTTTAGAAGTGGACTAGTCCAAATTCCTTCCTTATCTGATCAGATTGGGCATGTATTGCTGTTAACCAATGCATAAACATCGCCAAATGGTAAAACATAAATATGGCCAATGTGTAAACATGTGTATAAAATTTGCCCATTGATTAGGTTCTCTGAATCTGATTGCTGCCAGTAAAGTAGAGAATTTGGCAATAAATAGTCAATCTTTTTGGAGACAAGAGAGAGAATGTCTGTCTAACTTAAATGGTAGTATCTAACCTAAATGATAGTATGGACTCTTAAGAGAGAGAATGTTTGTCTATCTGAATGACTGAATGTGCTCTCCATTGAAACCATTTCCAATAGCGAATATGTTTTTACTATATTCACTACCGATATGTCTCTGCATATGTTTTTACTATATTCACTACCGATATGTCTCTGCAGTGAGGCAAGTCCATGATAAGATCAGAAGCTGCTATGACTATAGCAGAATTGAGACAAGCTGTCTAGTACAGCCAGAAGAGTTAAGACTAGAACTGATGAGGCAAGCTAATATACACAGCTGGAAGTGAGTCCAGTCATTCCATAATACCAGCTCATTATTGACTAAGTTATATATCAAACTATATTTATTGGTTGTATAATATGTATGTATATTTGTTCTAATAAATTATACATATTAAATTGTGTGTTCATATTTTTTTGATATTACTGTAAAGCAGAAGCAGTAAATAGCTTACAGTAGTTATAAGATGTACAGCAAAAAATAAATCTAAAAGAGATCTTTTTTTTTGACATAATAACCACTGGCAATGATACTATTATTCCCTAAATTTATTTGACCTTTGAAATCAAAAGTCGTTTGGCCATGTCTCAGTAACTTCTACCCATCTTTTTCAAACTCTTCAAAAGGTTTCATGAAGGCTTTATAAAATAAACTTTTCTAACTACAAAAAATGAAATATGTTTTTCATGAATATTTTTTGGAGAAAATCTTTATGCCCACAGAAATATATAATATCATCCAACTTTTACTAGTATTGTCAATATTTTTATCTACTAAAAGCAACACTGAACATGTACCTCCATTGCAAGTGGGATTGTCCTGCCACCTATTGATACACAATCAAAAATCTGTTATTCTATTACAACTTTTCTACTTTCATTTGTAATTTTTATTGACTTCATAGTTATTATTAAACTGTCTTGAATTTTGATACTTTATTAGGACTTTATATTTACGTATAGAAGAGGAAATGCGTCAACAATTATATATTAATTAAAGATCTGCACTACGATTGTAAACGTAATTTTATATAATACAATCGATTATTGACTTTATTTTTTAAAACAAGGATTGAAAGGTAATAATAATAATAAAAAAAATAATTTAATTGTTACTATTTTTTCTTTTCTGAGCCAATGTAATAATATCTGGTAAAATGAAAATACATACAGAAAAGCTACTTTTTTAAAAAAAAAAAAGTATTAATAATTCTTTTGAGTTTTTGCAATAATTTAAAGAGTAATAAAAAATAAAATTTAAAAATAATATATCTTTACAAAGGTATATTATTTTTAGAAATAGTTTTTTATGCTAAAAAAATTAACGTCACATAAATAAATCTATTTAAGTTTATAGATAACTTATTCTTTTATATGTGTATGTGTTTAAAAAATGTTGCTTATTTAGAATCTCCAAATGGTATATGTGACTTTAATATTAATGTCGAGAATAAAGCTTATCTTAATTAAAAAGGAAATACGAAGTTCTCTTTAATCAAAGTTTTTATAAATTGAATGCGTTTCTTTTTTTTTCCCATAGTCTTCAAAATAAATTTACTTTTCGTATTTCAATGGATAGATAACAAGAGTTTAAATAACAAATGCTGAAATATAAATAGTAATAGATTCCGATACTGTATTTACATTTAAAAGATGTAATTAATATTCTCAACATGTAAAAAAAATAGAACTTTGAAAAAAAAAAGTAATTTATTGTATTATCCGAAAAAAGTTTTATAATCAAAACATTATTTGCAATTTAGTTTTTCACAAGCAAAAATCTTACTTTAATCAGATATCAGTATTGAAAATTAAAATAGTAATAATCCTGTGATCAGTTAGTTACTGGGAGTGGGGAGGTCATAAAATATTCCATGGAAACAAATAGCAGGCTGAATACAGTAATTTCATTTAATCAAACAATTTTTTTTTAATGCCTGCAAATTAATCCAAGACTTTTAGCTCTTAAGTTTCCACTCCCTCAAACATATTCATGGCAATTGATAGTACTGAGATCGAAGATTTTAGACAATCCTAGATAAAAACTTGGATGGAAAATAATTATGTTATTATAAAATTAATTTAAAACATTGTGTTAACAATAGTAATAGTATTCTGTTAGAATTGATAATGCAGATACAATCACCTAAAAGAATAAGAAGCACAGAAAATGTGTTATTTTATATATCTCTCCACCCACCTACTCATTAATCTGTCTGTCTACCTACCTACCTATCTATCTACCTACCTACCTACCTATCTGTCTATCTATCTGTCTATCTATCTATCTGTCTGTCCGTCCATCCATCCATCCATCCATCTATCTATCTATCTATCTATCTATCTATCTATCTATCTATCTATCTATCTATCTATCTATCTATCTATCTATCTATTTAATTACAAATTTATCCATATAGTCATTTATCTATATTAATCCATCCATTTATAGTTCTATCAATTCACTTAGTTATTTATTTACATATCTAACTATCTATTTAATTATCTACCTATGCACCTATTTACAACTAAAAAAGATCTTTGGAAATAAAATAAAATTACCTTTTATTTATACTAATATAAAATAAACACTTCCTGAGATTTGTGAACAAGTTACTCTTATATCTTAATTAAACATACTCTCTAGGAACAAAAATATAAACTAAATTATTATTATAAGATGTGATATGTTGGACTATTTCCATCATTTATGAGTGAATGTTGAATGTATAGAAAATTTTAAACTATATTTAAACTTTCCAAATATAAACAACTTGTTAGTAATAACACACAAATAGACAATACAGGTTAGTAATTACACAAACGTTTCGAGTAGTATTACTCTCCACTCTTCTGTTGCTGGCCTATATGCACAGAGACAATATTTACTTAGAAGTTGAACTCACACCTTTAGATTCTTGAATACCGAATTTAAGGCAAATGCTCTACCAACTAAGCTATTCTGTCAAAGGCAGAATAGCTCAGTTGGTAGAGCATTTGCCTTAAATTCAATATTCAAAAATCTAAAGATGCAAGGTCAAGATAGAATAGCTCAGTTGGTAGAGCATTTGCCTTAAATTCGATATTCAAGAATCTAAAGGTGCAAGTTCAACTTCTAAGCAAATATTGTCACTGTGCATATAGGTCAGAAAGACCTGAAGAAGAGTGGAGAATAATACTACTTGAAACATTGTGTAATTACTAACCTGTATCGTCTATTTATGTGTTATTACTAACAAGTTGTTTGTATTTGGAAAGTTTAAATAAAGTTTAAAATTTTCTATACATTCAACATTACTCATAAATGATGGAAATAGTTCAACATATCACATCTTATAATATACCATCATTACAAACCTTCAGACAAATACTAAATTATTTTTAAATTGTAACTGTTCTGCAATAATACTGTGGATGGACTTTAGAAGTGCCAGCACAATGCTGCTACATGTTATTATGGAACAACACAATTCTGAAGTTGCAGCGCCTGCTGGAATTTACCACAAAAGAGTTAAATATATAAAAATTTCAAAGCAAGCCTAGAATTAAAGTTCCAACTTATTTTGGGTAGGTTGGATGAATATTTTTGTGTTGATCATGATATAAAAATTTTAATTGTAATATAGTGAAGAAGATATATTCTTAAAAATTCTAAACTTTTTAAACTGATCAATTTTTTAACAAAATACATTACTGTATTTAATATAGGCGGAATTCAAACTCAGACTTTCACATGACTGACTACTCTCATTGCCATCTCATATTACTGACCCACCTAATCACACATATGTTGAAAACATAAATAATCACCAATATACGTATTTCATGCTAAACCAGCAATCATCAGTTGGTCTAGATTACTATCCTCACATATATATATAATCAGTTCTCAGCTTTATATTAAGATAGCCAATCTTCATACTTTAATGGACAGGCTTCAAACTATTTTAACTCATAATTCTTCAGCCTTCCATTTCATTGAAAATCTGAAGATGGAACATTCAAAGCCCTTATTAGTGCCAAGGTTGTAGGGTCAGAATGACTAATATGTCAACATGGGTAGGATGACAACCTTGGCACTAATAAGGGCTTTGAATGTTCCATCTTCAGATTTTCAATGAAATGGAAGGCTGAAGAGTTGTGAGTTAAAATAGTTTGAAGCCTGTCCATTAAAGTATGAAGATTGGCTATCATAATATAAAGCTGAGAACTGATTATATATATGTGTGAGGATAGTAATCTAGACCAACTGAGGATTGCTAGTTTAGCATGAAATACGTATAATTGGTGATTATTTATCTTTTCAACATGTGTGTGATCAGATGGGTCAGCAATATGAGATGGCAATGAGAGTAGTGGGTCATGTGAAAGTCTGAGTTTGAATCCCGCCTATATTACATATATAAATGCAGGTTTAAACTTGTACATTGTATTAATTACTGTATTTAATTAATTCTTAACACATATTTAGTTGCTTAAGAGATTAAAAGATATTTGTGTATTTATATTACAGAGTTACAAATATATACATTTCAGATTAAACTTTCTAGGAATGTGAACATGTAGGATTAAAAGAAGAAATTTTACATGTGCTAGAGTGTCTGATAAATGTAACACCATGCTGTAACAACAGTCTTTTATAAACTGAGGATAAATTTAACATTTTTTATAGTATGATATATTAATACATATCCTGAATACCATGGATCATTAGATATTATTTTATCTTGAACACTGCCTGACTTCTCTCTAGCAAGTAATGGACAACATATATTACTAATAGAGTAATACCAGACTGATAATTATTTTTCTGAACATAACACAGTAATCCTTTGCATATACTCTTCTCTTTCAAATATACCTCAATTTTACATCTAGCTTTCTATCTTATTCTGAACTATCACATTTACTGACCAAATTATATGACTGGTCTGTCTGTGCCTTTGGCTACTTCTTTATGTTATTTTTTATTTATTGATCAGTTGTAAGGTATTCTGCACCAGATCTAGTGGAGACAAGTCCTTTATTGAGATAAATTTTAAACGGAGGAAGTGTTCAATATTGTCACTATACATTCATTATTCAGTTATTTATTAAAATGTTTCTCTTGCAAAAGCTACCTTCTATCACCTCCAATAAAAATATTATATAAATGAAGTTTTTTCATACCTATGCTCCAATATGTAATATATAGGGGTTTGAACTCAGACTTTCACACGACCCTCAACTATCCACGCTATCTTATACTGCTGACACACTTGATCACACATAGTATAAAATAGCGTTGATAGTTGAGGGTCGTGTGAAAGTCTAAGTTCAAATCCCTATATATTATATAAATGAAGAAAAATTTCCCATTTATTGGCTCTGGATTAAACGAAAACTTTTATCTTGAGTTTCTATTATTGTTATTAGATTTTTTCAAAACAAAGGGTTTTAAAAATACATTACTTTCTTATACAAAAAAATTTAATTAAAAGTAATTACGTAAAACTTTCCTAACTTATTATCAATAATTAAATAAAATTTAATTAGAGAAATATTACAAGTTCTGGAAATATTTTTCTTTTGAAGTTGCATAAATGTAGTTATCGGCTAACTAGAAAATAAATTTCGTTACGCGCAATTTCCTATACAATAATAATGAATAAAGATCGAACTATGATTTGTTTTGTATTAAGTTATAATAACAACAACAAGTTTTCACTTGTCTTTTTAAATGTATATAAAGGGAGGCAAAAAGACAAATGCTTAAAGCGCCGATTGACTAATTAGGGTGAAGAGTACTGTACTATAGCATTATATTGATTCGAATTTATTTCCAACATTTTAAATCTGAAATTTATTTTATCAGTTGGGTATGCAGCATTCATTGGGAACAAATCAGTGTCTATCAATCTGGTGAAGAGACGTGGTACTAAATGTTTAACTAGTCAAACACCAAAAACTTACTATAACACTGTGCGTGAATCTAAATATAATTGAAAAATCTAGTATATATATATAGAAAGAGGTTTTTGGTATCAGGGTTCATTTGCATATCGAGTATATACTTAAAAATCAAATTTAAATGAAACTTATAATTTGGAAGGGGGGAGGAGGTAATTAACAATTTCTAAGCAAAATTAGAATTTTTCTTTTAAATGATAGCTAGTCCCAGCTACAAACTAATGAGTGTTTAGCAATGTTATTATTGGTTAGAGGATAATATTAAGTCAAGAAAAATCACAAAAATGTAATACATTTCAAGCTATTAACAAGTATGTATTTTTTTTAATAGCGCTTCCTCTTTCAGATTTAATGAAAGCCTCTTTTATATATATTTAAATTAGGGCTCACTAATACTAACTAGCTCTTTAAGCAGTGTTACCTGACTCATTTCAAAGCTTAAATTAAATAGCTCTGGAAAAGTCAACCCCTTTCCCACCACCATTAAACAGGCAGAGTTTCAAAACTAAGTAAGCATATTTCTCAACTGTACACTACTTTTGATCTTAGCAGAGGAGAAAATAACATTAGGTGACTTCATATTTTCTATATTCCATGCAATGACTTCATTTTCTAATATTGTTAATTTTGGGAGTTTTCAATTGTGCAACTGGATTGGAAGAGCAGAAACTGTTGATTAGAAAAGAGAAAACAGATATATGTCGTGTTTGATTGGGGAAAAATATGATTGGGGAAAAATACAAAAATATTGGCTAGAGAATAAAAGATATAGACAAGAACATTCAAAGAAACTGCTCACCTAATAATAATAAATAACTCTGTAAATCAATCTAGAGTGATCATATATATTGTCTTGAAGCCAATAATTAATCTTTTTTTTAAAGGATAAAATGGAGAAATCAGAACCCTAATAAATGTAGGAAATTTCTATTGATTCTTACCTTTGGCAGAAAAGCTCAGATTGTTGGAGCATTATTATAAAATTCAATATTCAAGAATTAAAAAGTCCAGTATTAATAATAAATTTTATTAGACATTCATTAGACTAGAGAGTTACCCAATAATGAATAATATTTGTGTAGTATAATTTTCACTACATCACTCTCACACAAAGTAGGAACAGGTTTCTGTTCACTTTAAACAGTTTGCGGAGAAATGTAATTATAAACATATGGCCAGATCAACTGGCGGATGCTGTTTTAATGTGAAATGTGTATCTAGGAAATCATAGATCTTTTTCATGTCTTTGGTCATATGTTTATGATTACATCCATCTGCAAAGTATTAAAAGCAGATAGAAAATAGTTTCTATCTTGCATAAAAGTGGTATATTGAAAATTATATTTGTGTAGTATAATTTTCACTACATCACTCTCACACAAAGTAGGAACAGGTTTCTGTTCACTTTAAACAGTTTGTGGAGAAATGTAATTATAAACATATGGCCAGATCAACTGATGAATGCTGTTTTAATGTGAAACGTGTATCTAAGAAATCATAGATCTTTTTCATGTCTTTGGTCACATGTTTATGATTACATCCATCTGCAAAGCATTAAAAGCAGATAGAAAATAGTTTCTATCTTGCATGAGAGTGGTATATTGAAAAGTATACTATTGAAATATTATTCATTATCTAAAAATTCAGGTTTGTTTCCCTGATAATACTGTTAGTGGTTGAAGTTCAAAGAATAATACTACGTAAAACCTTAATGTATATACTAACTAACTTGTGTGCTATTTCTAATAGTTGAATATTATTTTTAAAGACTCAATATTTAATGATAGATAATTAAAAATATTCCAACATGTAAGTACATTTATAAAACCAAATTTATTATGGTATTAATGCTACTATCTTTTCTACATATATACACACATTATTTATAATGTATATTGTACCAACTTTATTTATTCCAAAAATTAAAAGTAATAAGAATGAAATTCAAATTGACACCATGATGTAAACAAAGCCTTTTTAAATACAACTAATAAATGAGACTTAAGATAGAGTTCCTTTCTATTCATTTTAATACAGAAGTAAATAACAATTAAGTCAAATATTAATTCTAATAAATGCAATTTTATTATTATTTGTTGAAATATCCATCTCTATATGTTTTCAGATTGCAAGTATAAATGATTATTTGACACTTTCTGGCTTTCTAACAAATAAGGTTGATACAATGTGTTGGCAGTGCTTGGAGAAAATAGCCATTTCTGCTTCTTATGGATTTATGTATAAGAATTAAATATTTCCATGGATTAATATTATAAAAAGAATAGAAATGAGGGAATAATATCCATGTAAATAGAGATAACCTTTAATTTTTAAGGTTACCAAGAAATTGTCAATTACTACTAATTGGCAATCCCTGAGACTAAACCAGTTTTCGGATTTACCTATAATAGCTATTTTTTAGTTTTTGGTGGAAATAAAAGGGGTCCACATATGGAATGCTTATTGTACTAATACTAAATAAAATTTGATTGTTTTAAATGTAAACAGCATGCTAGATGTTTCCTGAAAGGTTTGTGATAAAAGTGTTCTAGTTGTATTTTATGTTGGATTATTTCCATCATCTCATATGTATATTAAATGTCTTTCACATGCTAGTACTGTCATTGGTCAGGCTAGCAACACCTGAAGAAGAGGGGAGAATAATATCTCTCCAAATGTTGTGCATATACTAACCTGTTTGATGTGCTATTATTAACAGTTGAATGTATTTGGAATATTTAAATAAAGTTACATTTTTCTAAAAACATTCAATACACTTATTAGAAGACGGAAATAGCCCAATATAAAAATACAGCTTGCTCAATGATATCATAAATTTTAATAAATTTTCATTATTTAATTAATATAACAATAATAATATTAATAATAATATAATGGTAATACGAGCTTTATTTCAAATACAATGCAACAAAATAAATATATGCAAAAAATGTATGAAACAAAGAAGCATGGCACATCTCTAAAGACAAATATACCATTAATAAGAGGAAATCCTGCATTTCTCTTTCCAAAAAATGGCCTACTTATCCATAATAATGCAACATGTAAATTAAATGTAAATTATCATGACAATATATATGAACTTAAGAGCATGCTATAACTCTAAACAAGCTTTTTTATATTTTTTAGATTATGATAAATGCTACTACAAGAGAAGGCATTCAAATCATCTTTATCTTAGATTGTCCCCATCCCCAGACCAGTTTTGACCTATGGGTCTCTTCAGTGAGGAGTTGGGACACTAGATTTAAAAAACCAACTCAAGCTAAGCATTTATCTAAAAGGTATTTCTCAAGAAGAAGATTTAAACCTTTAGACATCTGCATGTCTTTAAAGTCAGCTCTCCAACTGAAAAAATGATATGGGCCTGAACTTAATTCAGATACTCCATATATTAATAGGCTTAGCCATTTAATTTAGCTAAAGCCCCACCAGCAAAATAATAATAGTAATAATAAAAAGTTAGATGTCACATGACATATATATATAGTTTCCATTTACCAATATGTAAACTTAAGAGCATGCTATAACTCTAATCAAGCTTTTTTTTTATTATGATAAATGCTACTACAAGAGAAGGCATTCGAATCATCTTTATCTTAGATTGTCCCCATCCCCAGACCAGTTTCGACCTATGTGTCTCTTCAGTGAGGAGGAGTTGGGACACTAGATTCAAAAAAACCAACTCAAGCTAAGCATTTATCTAAAAGGTATTTCTCAAGAAGAAGATCTAAACCTTTAGACATCTGCATGTCTTTAAAGTCAGCTCTCCAACTGAAAAAATTATATGGGCCTGAACTTAATTCAGATACTCCATATATTAATAGGCTTAGCCATTTAATTTAGTCTCTTGTAGTAGCATTTATCATAATAAAAAAAAGCTTGTTTAGAGTTATAGCATGCTCTTAAGTTTACATATTGGTAAATGCAAGCTATATATATATAAGTCATGTGACATCTGACTTTTTATTATTACTATTTTGCTGTTGGGGCTTTCGCTAAATTAAATGGCTAAACCTATTAATATATGGAGTATCTGAATTAAGTTCAGGCCCATATCATTTTTTCAGTTGGAGAGCTGACTTTAAAGACATGCAGATGTCTAAAGGTTTAGATCTTCTTTCTTGAGAAATACCTTTTAGATAAATGCTTAGCTTGAGTTGGTTTTTTGAATCTAGTGTCCCAACTCCTCACTGAAGAGACTCATAGGTTGAAACTGGACTGGGGATGGGGACAATCTAAGATAAAGATGATTTGAATGCCTTCTCTTGTAGTAGCATTTATCATAATAATAATAAAAAAGCTTGTTTAGAGTTATAGCATGCTCTTAAGTTTACATATTGGTAAATGCAAGCTATATGTAAGTCATGTGACATCTGACTTTTTATTATTACTATTATTATTTTGCTGTTGGGGCTTTGGCTAAATTAAATGGCTAAGCCTATTAATATATGTAGTATCTGAATTAAGTTCAGGCCCATATAATTTTTTCAGTTGGAGAGCGGACTTTAAAGACATGCAGATAACTAAAGGTTTAGATCTTCTTCTTGAGAAATACCTTTTAGATAAATGCTTAGCTTGAGTTGGTTTTTTGAATCTAGTGTCCCAACTCCTCACTGAAGAGACCCATAGGTCAAAACCAGTCTGGGGATGGGGACAATCTAAGATAAAGATGATTTGAATGCCTTCTCTTGTAGTAGCATTTATAATAATAAAAATAATAAAAAAACTTGTTTAGAGTTATAGCATGCTCTTAAGTTTACATATTGGTAAATGCAAGCTATATATAAGTCATGTGACATCTGACTTTTTATTATTACTATTATTATTTTATAAACAAGACATTTATTTTTTATATAGCGCGATGTTTTTATAATCTATAATATCAATAAGCTAATACACATGCGCTTTGCAGATGTCACTATATAAATGAATACTCCCACTTTTTCAAACCCAAGATAAAGTCCTTAAGAAAATATAGAATGAATCCACCTACATTTTTGACCCAACCATATATGTATGGGCCAATCTGAAGTGTTTGAAATGAAGAGTGTGAAGTTATTAATTGATCACTTTAAATTACTTTTTTACTACATAAATGAATGACGTCAATGAAATTTCTAGAATTTACGATACGTCATTCTTATAATTAAACATATGTAAACAAGACATTTATTTTTATATAGCGTGATGTTTTTATAATCTAAATTTAATTGGCGTCATTCATTTACATAGTAAAAAAATAATTTAAAGTGATCAATTAAAAACTTCACGCTCTTCATTTCAAACCCTTCAGATTTGCCCATACATATACGGTTGGGTCAAGAATATAGGTGGATTCATTCTATATTTTCTTAAAGACTATCTTGGGTTTGAAAAAGTGGGCATATTCATTTATATAGTGACATCTGCAAAGCACATGTGTATTAGCTTATTGATATTATTATTATTTTGCTGTTGGGGCTTTGGCTAAATTAAATGGCTAGTTCAGGCCCATATAATTTTTTCAGCTGGAGAGCTGACTTTAAAGACATGCAGATGTCTAAAGGTTTAGATCTTCTTCTTGAGAAATACCTTTTAGATAAATGCTTAGCTTGAGTTGGTTTTTTTGAATCTAGTGTCCTCACTGAAGAGACCCATAGGTCGAAACCGGCCTGGGGATGGGGACAATCTAAGATAAAGATGATTTGAATGCCTTCTCTTGTAGTAGCATTTATTATAATAAAAAAAAGCTGGTTTAGAATTATAGCATGCTCTTAAGTTTATATATTGGTAAATGCAAGCTATATATAAGTCATGCGACATCTGACTTTTTATTATTACTATATATATATCCTCCCCTTACCACTACAACCACTGCTACATCTAAGACTGACACCAGTCAAAAACTAGGTAAGCACATTAAGTTAAACTATTCATTAATGCTTTGTTCCATACATTTTTTGTGTATATTTTTTTTGTTAAATAATAATAATCAAATTGTTTAATGACAAGTGATATTTGAAACCAGTAGTGAGACATATGTCTTGAATCCAGAATCTTTAGCTCTTAAGTCAATTATTCTACCACTATTGTATATCACATAGGCAAATAATTGAACAGTCATGTATTGTTTAAACATCAGAATGGACATGTTGAGATTCAATCCAGAGACTTCAACTCGCAAATCCATTCTTCTACCACTGTGTTAAATCACTCAGAGCATTGATATAACAAATTTATTGGTGAAAAAGATGAAAAACAACTGGAATATCTTCATCAAGATTAGCTGATGTAAACATCATTAGAATTTTGTTTTGTTTCCTCTCTCAACAATCTCTGCAAAAAACTCAAATTCATATTTATTGTATTATGAAATTACGCTAATATACTAGTTACTGCGATTCAAAATGTATATTGGTTCATCCAAATATGTTCCTGCTGGAAGTTAACATTTTGGATGCATAAGTGAGATTACTGTATGAGATACCATATATATATATAAATTGGCAAAAAATAATTTTAGAAAAATTAATCAGCTAATGTGGATCTAATTGTTTATAATGAAATCCATCGTATGCCTCGATTGTTTCATTAACATGGCTCTATGCATTTATAATTATCAAATTAAATCTTTTAATAATCAATAACTACCCATGCATTATTTATGTCCTTTTTTTATTATTAAACACAATTACATTTAGATCATTAACAATCATTTTTAATATACGATGGTGGCATTTTCCTAAGGATGTGAACGAATTATTTGTTCTGTGAGAAGTTGAATTCAATGGCTGTTTTAATTATCCATTCAGCTATCGATTTAGTAATAAAAATAATTTGCATTTGAAGCAAATCTTTCGATCTTTGTATTTCTCTCTTTTCCTCATCTATATACATTATGCATGTGTGTTTAATTAAATGATTATCTAGAAAGCAAATTGCTTGACTCCAAAAAGTCTCCTGGCAGTAGTCAATATCGCACACTATGTCTCCATTAATACTAGTTTGATATTGGTTTTCAACTAACTTTTAATTAAAAACTAATACAGAATAAATTATGCAAAATTAATTATACATTATTGATATTGATATTAAAAACGGCATTCATACATATACGTGTGTGTGTGTGTAACATCTCATGTTGCAGTCTTATATATGCAAGTATACACACTCAAGCACAAAAGTTCATAATAAACAATTGGCATAACTGTCACTGCTTCAGCTTTCATCTGAACAAACTAGATGCCTGAGGTCTTCCTTCTACAACTAATATTATCTGGATAAATATTTTGTGACAAAGATAGAATAGCTAACAAAAATGTCTATCAGTTATCTACCCCGAAACAAAAAATCAATCCTACATATGACCTGGAACAATTTTCCACTTTTGATGAACCACAGATCATGCATATGATAGGCAGATACACTAATCATTGCATCTAGATGTCTTTCCAAGCAGGATTTTATTTTTTATAAATATACACATACAAATGAATGGATATTTTTAAAGATATACTTAACATTTCCAATCAGCCACAAATTCTTGGAACATATGAATAAAAACATCTGAAAGGAACAAATGACTCCAATATGCATATTTTGTATTGAACTGGCATTCATCAGTTGGCTCAGATGACAAGCTCTTACATAAGATTAAATATATAAAAATGGAAAAAAATTAAAGCTTTAATTTTAACAAATATGTGATTGATATATTACTACAACTATCTTTAAGCAGACATTTTGTTAAACAAAATTAGATTGGTTACAAAAATTGAAGTCTTTTGAGAGAAACAAAATTTTCATCCAGGTTTATCTAGTTGAAAAATTTTTGTGTCCTATATATAAAATATTAGAAATATTATTATTTGGGAAGAGAATAGAGTAGAGTTGTATTTTTATATTGGACTATTTCCATCATCTAATATGAGTATTGAATGTCTCTAGAAAAATTTACCTCTTGAAACATTGTGAATATACTAACCTGTTTGATATGTTATTACTAACAGCTGAATGTATTTGAAATATTCAAATAAAGTTAAATTTTTTAAAAAACATTCAATACTCATATTAGATGATGGAAATAGTTCAATATAAAAATACAACTAAAACACCATCATCACAAACCATCAGGAAAACCCAAATAGAGTAGATGTATACATTAGTAATATTATTGGCATCAAAACCTGTATTCCTATATGCTAATGATATACCATCAATAGTTGTAAAACAAAATTTTTAAAACTACATTCAAACCCCCTCTCCCACCCCCTTTCAAAAAAAAATTGGCATTTTTATAATATGTGGTGGTGAACAGGAGGACTTGAAAATGGTCATCATTTTTGCTGTTAATGATCCATCAAAATGTCATATATAATTTTTTTTAGGACTTAGATACCAAACATCTGGATAGCTCTTCCTATTAGTTGTTTTCTATCCAGATAATGACCCAATGCAAATTTAAATGTTGTTTGCTTTTCTTGTAGATATGAAGAAAATCAACAGAATATTTTCTGTTTAATTATCCTCCTTACAAAGTTATCTATTCTCTAACCAAATCTTCAAATCCTTTTCTCTACAACATTTCTAAACAGCATTCATAAAGATCTTTTTCCTTATAGAAGAACTACCACTTTTGCAATCTTTACCTTCTGAATTTCAAAAGATATCCCAGTTATCTTCAATCTGACATTGAAGAAATCAATTATTCAGTAAAATCAAAAATCAAAAACACATGCATACCTTGAAGATGTCTATGTAGATGCTTGGTGTTTGTTATGTTTCTCATTGCTACTATATTGTTTATGATTAAATCTTTGTATTTTTATATGACAAATATTGTTCACTAGGCATTGCTATAATAGCAAACACATAAATTTTATTTAAGTTTTTGTGCCATCTTAAATTACATATTTAATAATATGCAGTTTAAAAATTATATGATCAGAATTACATTAACTTTTAAATATTAATTTAACTTATATTCTGATAAAACAGTAAACCCTATTTTAAAACTAAAGGGATTAATAAGATTAAGTCTAGATATAAGCCTTTGTTGCAAGATGAAAGCAATTAGAAACTAAACATGACAGTCTAATACCTATATTAAAAATTGTTGGTGCACTTGAGAAATAATATGTAATTTTATACAGTGTATAATCACCCAACATTGATCAGTAAATGGGTAATCCAATTATTTTTAACTTGATGTTAAAACACAGATGAAAAACTTCTCAAAATCTTCACCATCTAAAATTTGACAAACGGGAGTACTACCCTTCTTCATTTTTATTTATAAAGGACTGATATAGAAGTATTTGTCTTGAAGTAGACTATTTATTTTTAAAACCTGATTTATGTTGACCTTTCAGCCCAAAGCAAATTTGGTTACAAATGCAGGAGACTACAACCAGGTAACAACAATTGATTGTCAGTAGTAATTTCCCATTGCTTATCACCCAAAAAGCTGTTAAAGTAATGTATGGAATAATAAAAGAATTTTTAAAACTAATTCAACCAGTTATATTTTTAAAATTTGAAAAAAGTAACTTTTAAAAAAAAAAAAAAAATTATTTACGTTTTTTATATTGCAAAACGTGATTTCTATTTTATGATAAATATATGTTTATGTATATTAATGAGCTTTTAATAATCTTTAAAAGCAAAAATAAATTAATTTAAAATGAAATAAATTTTAGTAGAATCTATATTGCATGTTAATAAACAATAATAAACAATACGTATCAAAAAATATTCTATTTAAACTGCTGTTATTTTAAAAAATGTTGAAGCCAACTGTTGAATGCTTATATATAATCAAATTATATCTACTGAAAATTATCAATACTAGCCAAAAGTAAGTCAAAATTCACAAACAGTTGTTTTATTGTCAAGGTATATTTCTCAAATGTAAACTAGCATAAAAAACTAAATGTGATTTCTACAATTCCTATTAATATTTCATTCACCTTTAATATTGAATGACGTTTTTAGTACATATATAAAACTTCTTTTAATATTAAAAATAAATGAAACGTCAATTGAACTTATAGATAAGAATGTTTGTGTGTCTGTGTATGGTTTAAAAAAATCATTGCTTATGAATTATTCATTTATTTTTAGCAAATGATGGCAAATTTAAATAGATATAATATGTTTTGATATTGACTAGTTTAGCTTGTGGCATCTTGGTTTTGTCTATCTGTTCTTTTATTTATCCATCCATTCATCTATCTATCTACTGATGCATCGATTTATCAATCTATTTTGAATATTGATCTACGAATCAATCAATTCTCCTGCCTATTTCATTTATTCATCAGTCTAATCTGTCTATATATTTATCTACCAATCTAACTATCTATCTGGTTTTTTATCTATTTGTTTTGTTGATCTATCTGCCCACCTATTTATCTATTTATTAATGAATCGATCTATTAATCAATCTATTTATAAATGTATTGTTTTATTTATCAATGTTTTTTTTACCTGCCTGGTATGTCTAACTACCTAGTTACCTATCTATCAAAACTGACTATCTATCTATTTATCAAACAATCCATCTATCATCAACTTTTTATTTATCTGTCTATCTTTATATATATATCTACATATGGTAAAATCACTATTAATTTCTTATGTATAAAATTATTTTACTACATTTATTGTTTACCTTTTTTAGTTTTAGAATGCTTGATAAATAATGTTATTTTTTATAGCTTCATCATTCCTTGAACTATATTAAAGATTACATTATTACATTAAAGTTTATTTGGTACATATTTTGTTCAAAGTGTTTTCACATTCCTTCATTTGGTTTTCCTAAATTTGAGTCAATTACTCTTCTGTTTTCTCTTTTTCAGAGCATCCTGTTATTGATTGGGCCATGGAGAGGATAAATCCAGAATGTCCCAAGTCATGGTAAAAATAACCTCAGGGGTTATTAGGCTATCTCTTGTTCTTGTTTTCTTTACATTGTTCTGCATGAAGTTAATAGGATTAAAATTTTGATGATTAAATACTATCTTACATCTAGTAATCCACAATAGATGATCAAGAATTAATGAGATTCTAATTTCTGGGTATGATCCTTTTCTGATAAATTCTTTCAAATTATATTTTAGATTGATATGCCTTGATCTGACTCATTAGTGTATTTTTAAGTTGCATTATCTGATTACAACTGAATATGAAATGGTTGATGGTTTCATCCTCTTTTTTGCACATCATGCAGGTTAAGTCAAATTTTGAGAACCCTCTTTTATTAACTAAAAATTCATTAGTAGGTAATGCATTTACATTGATTTTGATTAAATAATCCAGATATTTAGACTCTAAGCTCCATCTTTTGAATTTCCTTATTAATTTATCATTTGCAATGGCTAAACTTGAGAGATGGCCTTTTAAGACAGTGTGCTTTATACTAAAAGTCTGCCAGTATGGTAATTTGTTTTGAAATGTGTCTTTATTGATTGCTATGCATTTCATAAGCTCATTTAGTTGGAGAACCAGCCAGTTTCTTCTCTGTGGTAGTGGAGGCCGGTCTGCTGGAATGATGAGTATTGGAATTTCTTCATTCTAGTGATTAATTTTTAATTTATGGAGAAAATTGTAGACTTCTGGAACCATAAGGTAGAAATGTCATGGAGACCCATTCCATTAATGACCCTGGGTTGTTGCATCTGTCTGTACCTTATTTATACTGCTTTCTTTTAACAACCCAGAGCATAAGGATGCAATTTTCAAGATGAACCATTTAGTGGGCTTAATCACAGGGAGATAATAATTAATTTTTGTCAATACCATCATGTTTAATAATGTGACTTTACCATAGATGGGAAAATATATTCCAGACAATGATGTGGTTATCTTTTTGGTTGCATCCAGCAGGGATTGTTGGATATTGCTTCTCGTTAAAACTGAAGACAAGTGCATTGGTAAACTGAGGAATTTCTGCAGCTTGGCCACAAATCTCAAGGCAACCATTTGTGCTGAGATCAACCTCCAAGCTGCAGACTTTGCCAGATTAAATTTTAGGCCATAACATTTTGAATATTCATCTATCACTTCTTGTAGTTTCAGAATATGTTTTTCAGATGGGAGAATCACTAGTATGTTGTCCATGTAGGACAGATTTCAATTATTTTCTTAATTGGATTAATGTATAGTCCAGGGAGATTTGATTCAATACTTTTGAGAAGAGGATTTTTATATATGATGAACAGGAGAGCCCTCAATGGGGAGCCCTGCAAGATAGAAAGTAAAGGCTTAAATCCCAGGCCAATCTTTCCATCGAGCGTCATTAATATTTCCCTGTTCATCAGGAGGTTCTCAATGATTGTTAAAAATAGCTTTGGGACTGAATATCTGTTTAGGATTTCAAGCAAAGTATCTATTCTGACTAAGGTGAATGCCACTGAAATGTCCTATTGGTTGGCAATTGGCCCAGCTTTCCTTGATGATCTAATGTATTCAACACTAAGCTTAAGCTGGCATACTGCATCTGCAGTCAACATGCCCTTTTTGTCAAACTGTGTATGTGATATATGCTTATATACAGCATCCTGTATGTGGTCTTTGATTAGGCCTTCACTGACCTCTTGAGTAATAGTGGGTCATCGAGATAGGCCTCAAATTATTAATGTCTGTGGGGATGCCTTGCTTTTTTTACAAAAGGTACCAGTGAGATTGGGTAGAGACTTTGTATGTCCCTACACCCCTTAGATAACTCATCAATCATATTTTTAATTATTAGAATGGTGAAGTGATTGAGGTGCAGAAACATGAATTTAGGCACTGTGTGTGGTCCCGGGTGTGTGCTATCTGGGATTGATTGTAGTTTTTGAAGAATTTTTGCTTCTGTGATCCCATGTGGTTTATCATTGTTTATGCTGTAATCATGTCTTATTTGCTGTCTTACGCCATTCTGCAGCATTCCTTTAAAGTGATTGTGAATTTTCATCAGCATTGTGGTGGCTGTATAGAATTGTCCGTCAATGAGAAGGGATGATGGAGTAATCTGTTTTTTCTTTGCACCAATCGCCAACCAAATATAGATTTTTGTCAGCAATGGTGGTTGGCAAGAAAATTTTTTGTCTTTTTGATTGAAATAAATTCCACTAGTGCCCTTTGTAAATCTTTATATTTTTCTTTCAGTTCTAAAATCAATTTCATGTTTCCCATTACACTTGGATCTGAATTTAACCTATCTTGAATATTATTTAGATCTTGCATGAGCTTGACTGGTTGTTTTTGGTTTTGTGTTTCGAAATCAATGATCGATCTTGTTATTTTAATAAATGCAATCCATGCTTCAATAGGTGGCAGGCTTAGGATGTTAATTTTCTGGAGGTAAATGTATATCTCGGAAAAGATAGCTGCAGGGGCAAGGATCTTGTTAAGCATCCTTGTTGTCTTCATAAGTCTACCAGGAACCTGGACAGCATCTTTTACATCAATCCAGACCTTCAAGACCAGGTGGTCTGAGAAGACCACTGCTTTGAGAGATGTCTCAATTAGAAAATGAATGTCTGGGGTATAGTATAACAGATCGATCAGTGTTTTATATTTCTTTGTATAGAAGGAGTATGGGGGGAAATAATCCTGAGCACACATAAATCCTTTTATTAATTAAGTGGATATATTTTTTTATTAAATGACTCATATAGTAAATTAAAATCCCCAAAAAGGATGGTTGACCCTTGGCAGGATTAAATCACCATGTTGATCTTGTGTATTACTTTCAGGATTACTGATTCTTCATTCTGCAGATATAAGTAAATAATGTGAATTGTATTGTTTCCAGTCTTTAGGCTCAGGATAAGGCAATTACGGTCCATAAAAATCAATTTAAATGCAGACGACCCCAAAGTTTTCTTAATCAGAAAGCCCCTCCCTCCCATGCACTGATGATCCCATATAAAAATTGTAATACCCAAAAGGTTCAAGTATTTGGGTAATTCTGTGAACCATGTTGAAATGGATTTTGGTTTAATATTTGGTGCTTCCTTGATTAACCAATTTTGATTGCGAAGATTCTTTTGATTGAATTGAATCCCCTTACATTTATGCCCACTATTTTAATTTTCATTAGCATGATTTCTGGTGTCAGTTCTTCTCATTTGACTACCAATGATTATTTTGTGATCCAAATTTCAGATTAGTGATTATAGTATATAAATTTATAATTGGACTTATGGTTATGGTCAGCAAAGAGATGACCATCAGTGGGTTAGTTGGTTGATTAATTTTATTGAACCAATTGTGAGCTTTCAATCTGGTCATAAAAAACAGATTTATTGTAATGTCTAGTGTGATGAGTCCCATTGCAATCCATTTTATTGGGCTTGATCTTGATCTACATCTGCAGGAATTTCATGATTAAAAGATTTCAGAGTTTTAGAAGATTCTGTTACAGCAGCTGAACCTTGAGTATAACTTACCAGGACTATTTCTCTCTTGCCCAACGTATCTTTTTCCATGTCAAGTTCAATTGTTGCAATCCATTTTATTGGGCTTGATCTTGATCTACATCTGCAGGAATTTCATGATTAAAAGATTTCAGAGTTTTAGAAGATTCTGTTACAGCAGCTGAACCTTGAGTATAACTAATCTTTTTGGTTGATGTATTTACCAGGACTATTTCTCTCTTGCCCAACATATCTTTTTCCATGTCAAGTTCAATTGTTAAAGAAGTTGATGATAGATCTTCATGCTCATCATCTTATGAATTTATAGATTTGCTTTCTTGATTTGTTTCCACATTGGTTCTGGGCCTCATTTTCTTTGATTCTTGCTTTTGAACATCCTTGGGGTCAAGTTCTCTTGGGGCTGATCTACAGATTGTACTCTGATCACTAGATGCATCAGATGTTTCAGGTGAGTTATATGTGCCTCAGAACCTTGTTTTCTCATGGTCATTCTCTTAGTTTTCCTTTTTTGTGATTATGCTTTCCTTCTTTGAGTGGAGTAAGGGTACAACTTATAGATGGACATCCTAATCTTGGGGATATTTTATCACTCTTGCCTGAATCTCATGTAGTTATATCAATCTGCATCTGTGAAATTGTTTGGTCAGAAGTATCTACAAATGATTCCAATTGATTATTAGATGCCAAGTTTTCATCTCTTTCCCATGTTGGTTCTTCATCATTTGTAGAAATTGGAAATGCATCTGGTATCAGTTCAGGGTTATTTCTATTTATTTCAAGTTTTTTGTTATGGTAGTTGCATCTGTGGAAGCGGAATTTCTTGTCTCCACATCTTATACATATTCTACCCGGGCATTCGTGAACTAGGTAATCCTGTCACTTGCATAGGAAGTATTTAGGTGCTACTCCTCAAAATGATATAATAAGTGGTGTATCCTCCACCATGAAAATTGAGGGGATATCACATGGTGTAAATCCCTATGTTAATGCTAACATAAATGTTGCTGTGTTGGACAATACATGCACCTCTGTCCCTTTTTCTTTGGTATATTTGAATCTAGATATGGCCCCATAGGGATTTAGTAGCTTTTGTAAATCATTGGATGTAAAGCCAATAAAACAGTTTTTTACTCTTCCATATGCAGTTAATGGAATGTTAATGTCTATTTGACGAAGGCAGAGATTTCCAAGGTTCGTAATTGTTCATGAAGATTGCTTTTTGCAAGGGATTGGTAAATTCAATTATGAGATATCTCCTATTTGGGTGATGCAGAATTTTAATGATATATTGCCATTGGTCCTCTGATTTAAGCATTTTGTAAAATGTATTTGTAGGGAAGTTAAACAGTCTATTCTCATCATTTGTAATAGCTAATATTATAGAATTATTGTTTTGGTATTTTTTGAATGATTTTAAAAGCAGAGGTGGTATAGATAGGTTAAAATTATCATTAATAGTTTTATATTGTTCCCAGTCTAAGTTTAAATAATTATTTGAATCAGGCCCTTTCTCTGGCTTTTGTGTTTGAGAAAATTTATCCTCAATGTCCTCAATTAGTTAAAAAACAGTATTTTGCAATTCAGTATTAGATTGAGAATTTTGATTACATTAAATGTTTGAGCTTTTTAGAGAGTCTGCATAAAATTTAGAGCCTTTATTAATATTTTTGTTATCTTGATTTTTTCCTATTAGATTTTTATAAGTTGTATTAACTCTCAGATTATATTATGTATTTGACATAGGTTTTTGATTATTAGTTGTAAAATTAGAGTTATGGCTTGAGTTAGAATAAAAAGCATTTGAGTTGTATTTTAATGGTTTTATTATATGCCCTTTAGTTAAATCTTGCTTTTGTGATCCTATATGATCATTTTTATTCATTAGATAAATGTCTGTTTGATTCTGTGTTTCATTATGCTTGTTAAATCTTTGATTTTCTTTAGTCAAATTGATCAAATCTGTTTTAAAAGATGACTCAGAATTTTTTCCTTCTTCATTATTTTTAGCAATGGCCGCCATTTTTAATAAATTAGCATTTTTGAAATTTTTCATTTTGTTAACAGGCGAAGCTTTTTTAATTTCATTTTTACTAAAAAATAAAAAAATTTCCACTCACCCAACTTTCCCTCTGGTTTTCCACCTCCCCTACAGTCTTTTTACTGGAGTAACACAATGTAATTAGGAGCACTTCTTACAGTAGAATAGAACCTATAGGCTTAACCTACACAAAACTGTTTTCTTACTACATGTATTGTTGACAAATCAGTCTTAGTACAATATTAACATGCATAATTATATATATATATATATATATATATATATATATATATTAAGGGTAATAATATTCAATGCTAAATGGGTATAAGTAACTACTAGAAACAAGTCAACACTTAAACAATCCTAATATAGAAAACAATCAACGATCTCAAACTTATCAATGCACCTTTTAACACCTTTACTGTTAAAAGAAGGTTGTCTTTACAACAGGTTAAGATTGTTGATTTGTTTGCCTAAGTGTTGACTGGTTTCTAATGGTTATATATTGTAACATATTGAAGTAGCTCAAAAGATCTATTGTATTTAATAATGATGAAAAGATTCAAATATAAATCTTGTAACTAATAAATGAAAAGCATTGTAGCTTAAATTAAATTATGAGAAGAATACCTGAGTAATGGCTGTTAAACAAAAAGGTCAGACTGGATTAAATGAAACATACTTCAAAATTAGATTCCTCAAGATATCACAATATCAATAATTATAAACAAATTATTAATAACAACTATTATAACTCAGGTATATGGAAATCACGTGAGGTGAGTACACTAGTAACTTAATAAAATATCTACTCAGGTATACAGACAGTAGATTTTATCCACTTTCATTTCTTGGTTTGATGTTAAGTGCATATCCAAACAAATACCAAGTGAATATGGTCTAGCAGGGTGCCACTAGATTATTTGAATCTAGACATGGTTATATCTAATAACCTTTTCACATGTACTGGGTTTGAATCCCTTTTGGTACCTTATTTCTTACAAAATGTATGATTTTGATTTTAGACCCATAGCACTGTATGCACTAATATTTAAGTAAACACCTAGGTAACATAAAACATCTTTAAACTGAAGTGGAATTCATTAGACATAAATCATTTCTTAGACCTTAGCATAATAAATGTGTTTCAATATTTTTTTTTATAAGTTTTACTAGCTCAGATTACTATTAATTTAGGATGGCAATTCACTCATCCTTGCATAAATAGATGATGGGATGGTGGTTATAATAATACTAAGAAATCACTAAATACTATGAAATCAATATTTATTTATGGCCTGTGAACATTTAAACAGCTCATTAATTAAAACGTTATGATGACGATGATGATAATGATAACGATAACGACAATGGTTTCAACCACAGCTTTAGGACTAAGCCTAAACATAAAATTTAAATTCAGAAATTAATAACTATTGTTAATCATAGCATATTTAATCATATCTTAAACCACTAATATTCAACCATTGATGATGAATGATCACACTTGATAAAGACTACTCTTAATGAAATATATACGCCTCGTTTTATAACATAAACTAATATTTATTACTGCATTTCTAACATATACATAAAAATTTCTATATTTACATGAAAATTTATATTAACAATAACAACAATAATCATAATCGACTGTTTTAAAATCATAACATTAAATTTTAAATTCCTCCCCCTTTCCCATAAATGTATTTCAAAAGTATATTGTATCCACAAGAAAAGTATTTCATATAAAAAAAAATATTCACTCATTGGCACACATACCTTATAATCTAACAGGTAAGCAGAATGTTAAAAAAAAATGTTAGTAGAATTGAAAGAGCAAGTTTTAGAAACAAGTTTTAATTATTTTCTCCCCCTCTCTTCTACCTCTGAAATGCTATACTTTAACTTGAAACAAAATAATCTAATATTTTAATACTACTTATTACTTCACATTCACTCGCAATTATACACATATAAATATTATTATGTATCTAGCTGTATTTTTATATTGGACTATTTCCATCATCTAATATGTGTGTTGAATGTCTTTAGAAAAGTTTAATTTTTAGTTAAATATTCCAAATGCATTCAACTGTTAGTAATATCACAGCAAACAGGTTAGTATATGCACCAACTGTTAGTAATATCACAGCAAACAAATGTTAATAATATCACAGCAAACAGGTTAGTATATGCACTAACTGTTAGTAATATCACAGCAAACAGGTTAGTAAGTGCGTATACTAACCTGTTTGCTGTGATATTACTAACAGTTAGTGCATATACTAATCTGTTTGCTGTGATATTATTAACATTTGTTTGCTGTGATATTACTAACAGTTGGTGCATATACTAACCTGTTTGCTGTGATATTACTAACAGTTGAATGCATTTGGAATATTTAACTAAAAATTAAACTTTTCTAAAGACATTCAACACACATATTAGATGATGGAAATAGTCCAATATAAAAATACAGCTAGAACACCATCATCACAAACCTTCAGAAAAACATTATTATGTATGTGCGTGTTTTATCCCATAATAGCAAAATATTATTTAAAAACAAAATAATAATACAAAAAATTATTTTACACATTAATATTTCATAACTGTAAATTAATAAACAAATAATTTTGATACATTCAAGATCATTTATGGAGCTCAAGGCTATTATTAGTAAGAAATTATTGTTTTTAATTGATCTGAATTGTCTTTAAAAGTTCTTTAAATAAACTATACCACTTTATTGCTAAAAGTTTATTAAGACTCTGATATCATAAAGAAAATATATCAAATTTTTTTTTATACTACCAGTTCTTTGTAGCGACTTCTAATGAGTCAAATTTCTCTTGTTTAATGTCTATCTTTGGCAGCAACAATTTCCGTGTTTCTTTGGAACAATCTCTTTCTTAAAGTGTATAATTATTTGATGATGATGATGATCCTATTGAGGCTATTTGCTTTAGTGGACAATTTGGAAATCTTTATATTAATTTTTCTTCTCTTCCTGTCAAGCATGATTCTTTTAGTGGATGAAATACAGCAGTTGTTTTCACGTTTATAAATTTCCTGGGTTTTAAACTCAGTTGCTGGAACAATTAATTGGACTTGATGATTAATATTTATCAGTAGATTAATTCATCTTTCTGATCTTCGAATGCAGGTGAATGTTTTCTTCTTTCTATTTAAAAACATCTTATTTCTCTGGTCAGTTGAAAGGTGTAGAATATTATTTTCAGACAAGACATCTTTTCTTTTCTATATGATCTGCAGCTCCATGATGGTCAGGTCTTGATGGAACACATATATAATTTTTCTATCCCATCATTTCTTATATTTTCAACATTCAAAATTTCATAAAAAAAATGATTTAAAAAAAAACATCTAGCAGAACTGAAAATGTTTGTCTGCTTTAGTTTCAATAATTTTTTAAAAAGTCTCTATCACAAATATTATAATAACAATAATCTAATAATAGTCTAATCACTCAACTGATTTTCCAGACTGCTTTTATATTCGATTTTTTGAGTCAACTCCTCCAATTAGAGTGATAGTGTGAATTGCTATTTTTGACCAACCCAAAAAAATCACACACCTGGTTTTCAGACACTTGTCTTAAAAAAAAATAGACTTAATCCTTTTTCACGTATATCTGTAATATCTAAAATTGGAGTTTCTTTCCTTTAATCTTAAGATAAGACAATTTCATATTTAGAGTTCCCACCCAGCTTGAGCTCCCAAAGTGACAAACAATCATTTACAAAAACAAAATTGCTACAAAAATAGATATCTGATTCAACAGATTTCCTCTTTTAACATAAAATTGTACAAAAAATAATTTGACAGATTTAATCCCTTCCTTTTCTTTCAATATTTAATAAATGTAAATTTCTGTATGTAACGTACACATATACTTTATCATTTCAAATCATTTATAAACTAACATTAAATAATATAATTGCTAGCTTAGTAATTATAACCCTAATATTTAAAATTAAATCTGTGACCTTTTCAATTCCCACTTACAATTATAGAAAAGCAAAATAGAAGGATAGAATAAGATATTAGAATTGATCAAGCATAGGTTAGTTTTAAAGAAAATTAAATATCTGAAATATAAAACAATCAATAGCTTACACATACCCTGCCTATACGTATGTGTTATAACTTTGCTTTTTAAAGAAAAATTAAAAATTGAATAGTTTAATTGTGCATATTACCTTTCTATCAACACACAAACAAATAAAGAATATAATTGTTGATCCACTCTCTTTCTGTCTAAAGCTTTTAGAACTGGATCTTGTAGGGTTTAAACTTGAATGCCCTATAGCTTCCTTTTATTATATATAAAAAAAATGTGATGATGATTTTTGTTTTACATTTTCTTACATGCACATTACTATAAATTTAGCTAATGACTAAATTGTAATGGCACAATATAGATATTGAAATGGATATATTAATCTTGGCTCTTCTTAAAACTAAATGAAGATGTGAAAACATTAGTGTCATGCATAATGTTTAATCAAGAATGTTTACAAGTGTTGTTTGTGCTTTGTTACAAGATTCTCTGCACATTCTCTTGCATGTTATTTTATTGATTAACTTGGTTTATATTTTACTTTAGTTATATAGTAATTTAAAAAATAAAAATGGAAAGACATAGAGTGATTTTAATTTTTCATCTTTTTTGTTTTTCAAGACTGAATGTAGATTAAGTAATATTTTTGAGTTGATGTAAGCATTTCATTTTAAGTTTTTAATTCATTGCATGTATTTCTGTATAAGGTAGTATAAACTATAATGCTCATGTCTTTCATCTGTATTTGTGTTTTGGTCAGATTCTGTTTCAATATGATATTTATCTTGGACAACTTGAAATCAATACTGTACTTTTCAAGATTCGTGATACACCATATTTACATTGATTTAAATAAAAGCTTTAAAAATATAACTATATTAAATCATAGATACCCATAGCCTTTGACAGTAAAAGTAGAATAATTAATTGCAAAAAGATTACAAATAAACTTTGATGTTTTGTGTTTATACAAAACAAATGTCAATTGAAAATTAAATTTTCATGAAATTAATAAAATCTTAAACTATGATTTATCTCTTCACAATTTTTTTCTACTTTGTATTGTTTGATGCAATAGAAGAGTGGCAAAAGTTTGAACTTCTTATTGAGTTCCTGAAAAATAAATCATTCAATTATTTCTTTTACTAGGTTTTACTGCATAATACTTATATCTATGGGTACGAAACATATACACTTAGATAAAAGTAACGTTTTCAAGTTATATAGCATGACCCAGTGAAAAGATAACTGCTCCTCCAAATTATATGCAGTAAAATCTCTGAAATCAATTTATGTTTTATATATAGACATTGTTTAATTACATAAAAAATTTAAGCACTATTATGTATGGATCCTTATTTGTAGCATTGAACGTTGAATCTTTTGGTAATCTTCGATATTCTCTCTGCCATTACAAATTCTTGCAAACACTTGAAAGTAAAGTGTTTTCCTAAAGGTTTGTGATGATATCACTTTTGTTGTATTTATATGTTGGACTTTTTCCATCATCTAATATGAGTAGTGAATGTGTTTAGAAAAATTTAACTTTATTTAAATATTCCAAATACATTCAGCTGTTAGTATATTGCACACAGGTTAGCATATGCACAACATTTCGAGAGGTATTATTCTCCCCTAGTCTTCAGGTGTTTCTGGCCAGACCAGTGACAGTACTTACATGGGAATCAAACCTGGACCCTTAGATTCTTGATTATTGAATTTTAAGGTAACACTCTAACCAATTGAGCCATCCAAACCATTGTGTGTATGCTAACCTGTGCACTATTATTGACAGTTAAATGTATTTGGAATATTTAAATAAAGTTAAATTTTACTAAAGACATTCTATACTTATATTAGATGGTAGAAATAATCCAACATATAAATACAACTTGAAAATAAACTTACTTCTTATGTTTTCACTGCCACACACAGTTAGAATTCATTCAATTATTTCAGTAGCTGTTTCCCCCAAATTTAAATCAAAATTTAATATTAGTACACAGTTCTATTCTGGTTTAAATTACAAAATACTCTCATATTTTTATTGGAATCCAGAGATGTTAACATCTTAAAATTTTTGTGGTGAATACCTAACCTACGGTTTTATATAACGCATGCATTGATTCACAAATGCCCCTGCTGGTAATTTGGAGAGAGGACGAGCCATCATTCACCTTTCCACTGGCACACTGATCATAAACACACTCTTAAATATATATAATAAAATGGCTATTCAAATGGTATCCACTTATATACTTATTTAATAATTAACCAATAGAAACTATCACACTTAGACAATCCCAATACAGATAACAATCAACAATCTCAAACTATTGTCAAGGCAACCTTCTTTTAACAATAAAAGTGGAATTCCACCTTTATTTATGGTCCCATATATTTATATAGGCATTAAAGATTGCAACTTGACTACAGAGATTGAAATTATTGATACAAAGAAATTTAAATAAACCTCTTTAAAGAGGTAACTATAACCTGTTCTGAATACAGACTAATAAATAGTCAATTATAACAAAAATTGCAATTATAATTTTCAAATTGCATCCAAAGTATTACTGAAATAATAAGTTTAATAATGCTCAAGACTAAATAATAATAATATAAAAAATTATATATCAGTAATATTGTGGAAGGAATTATTTTTCACACAATGCTAAACCATGGACGGACTACTTGGGATTTTAAAATATTTACTGATGGGAGAATGTGTGTCAATTTTAAAGCATGTGTGAAGAATAGTTAGTTGATAATATTACACCCTTAATACTTATTTATGAATTATTTAACCATTTTATTACACACACATGCATATATATATATTGAAACGGTTGTCTTCAAATCCCTCACCGTTTCACCAACCATCCTAATACCCACTCGTCTGTGCTAAGTTAAAACCTGTTTAATAAGTCTAAATTAAGATTTGTAAGCTAAAAATTGCAATCACGGCTATATAAACAGCATTATATATGCACATACGAAAGAACGCTATAATTGAATAGTATTGCCAGAGTTATGGCGTATAATTTTATCGCGTAATATTTTTAAACTATTTTAGTACAGTAATAATGTAGCGTCAATTTAATAATTCATTACTTAAATTCGTATGTGGGAATATAATCCACCTATATTGAATATATATAGCCTAGTGGCGTGATTAAAATATTTATTAAATTTTAAGTTTCATTTTTATTATAAACCAATTTAATGTAAAAACACATTGAAAGGGTGATTGATTGCAAATGCGCTGACAAGTTTCTTTTTAAAAAGAAAAAAGATTTTTTTTTTCTAAAAATAAAAGTATTTTCGTAGAATTAAAAGTTTAGTAAAGTTTTTGCTGTAAACAATTGTATCAGTATATGCCACACCTGCCTTAGGTTTCTAAAAAAAAAAGCCAATTTTAAAATGATTTAGCTAATTGATTCTAAATTATTTTGGAGACCTCGCTAATTAAAAATATGTTTACAGCAGGGATTTTACACATAAATTATAAAATCAGAACAAAATCCCTGACTAATTAAAATAAAATCTAATATGGGATTAAACTGATTAAAATTCGATTTAATTAAAAATTTGATAATCAGAGAAAAGTTATAACACCTAAAAGGAATGTCAGCATGTTTGAAATCAACCACTAATTGAATAAGCAAATTAAAAATTTTGTAATCTTGATGGAGACGAAATTCCAAGGTGTGTGGGCTGATAAGGGATCATTTTTAAAAAAGGCCATGTAAAGTGGAGGAGCCATCTTAGATCTTTATACTTTTTGAAACCTGGACAGCTTTGAATCTTTGAAATCTTTACAGCTTGAATGCTACATCTGTGAATTTTTGCCTTCTTTGATCATCTTTAAGCTTTTGAATCCAGCGTGTATCCTGAACCAAAAGCAACCGTGAACATTTTGACATCCAGTTAAGTCAATAATTTTTATATCTGTTCGAGAGAAAATGTCGGGCTAAAACAGGCAGCCTTGGCTAAGCTCCAGAGTGAAGGCGATGGGCCTTTACTTCCATCCAAAGAAACCATCATCACCAGTATGCCGCCATAACATCTCCGCTCTAACCGTGGGAAGAAGATGATGCCGCAAGCCGCCACAAAGACTCCCGTAACTCCAGCTCAAGTACTACAAGATGACCGGTAACATCACCATTTCTAACTGCAGTTCAGTATATTAATTTTTCTTTAAGTCTAGACTTATAAAATTTAGTTTAAATTCTAAAATCTTGAATTCAAGTAAATTGCTAAATGTAAAATTTTATTCTTAAATTTAATTATATAATTCTGACCTACTTTCTAATGTTTCCTAACTAAATGATTTTAATAATTTTATTTTCAATTTTCTCACTGCAGTTGTGACTATGGTTTCCTTATTTTTTTATTTATTTTAAAATACAAATTATATGCTAATGCCTCGAAACAGCGGGCATTCAATATTAATAATAAAGAGAAGAGAGAATGACCCCTCTGTATTTAATAATTATTTATCGTAGCTTAATGCACGCTGTTTCGAAACCCTCTTAAATAACTGTCAAGAATTGGCTAGGTGCTGATTATTATTTTGACCTTGATTATTTAATTATTTGTTGGCAATTTTAAAATGGGAATCTTGTTTTAACCCAAAGTAAATTTCAATTTAATCTTCACTAAGCAATGTCCAAGCCTTGAATAAGTATATTTGTTATTTATTTCATTTTGTAAAAGCCCTCCAAATATACTTTTCCCTTTTTTTTTATTATTAATCGCGTAATCAAATGTGTTATTTGAGAGTGAAACTAGAAAGCAAAGAATATTTAAAAGTACGCCCACGTATAGCATCTGATTATTAAAATGCTATATTAGAGTTGGCGATAATGATTACACTGATTAGCTATCGTTCTCGTGGCTAAATATTAAATTATTTCAACTCTTTTGCTTGGCGGATGTGATAATTTTATTATACATTTAAACTTTCTCGTTATGTTGCGTTTTTCTTTAAGATGGGACTCGGAACGGCCATCCCTCTTACACTCCTTGGGTCGCACACGAATAAGACCTGACGTCAAATTCCAGGCAATAGTGTTAGCTACCCCAACCCTCTTTAGCAGCATGGCGATCGGTTATAGGGCTCCGGTGTTGATCACAAAACCCTAAATATTAATCCATCCGTAGAGCAACATTTATTATAACTGTTTACCAGCGCTATAGCGCATTAGTTCTTTTGTTGCCAACTCTTCCTCCCTTAAATTAAGTTTCAGCCATTGCCTGACATATTCAAGAGCTAGTTTCGGTCTCATGCACAATAGTTTGAAATAATAATATTATAGATAAATTTGACTTTAAATGTTTCACATATATGTGAAAACAAGGCTTCGTCTGATTGCTTAGCTGAAAACCATGAAATAAGAGGGATTAGCATAATCTGCCCCATAGCTACAATGCAGTGACTGATCAATAAGGTAATAAAGCAAATGATGAAAACAATATTTAATTTCATCAAATAGCACAACAAATGTAAAATAATTTTAATTGTAAGGAGAGAAGGTTAAAGCGCTCTCCAAAAAGGTTAGATGCTACGCGCATTTTAATTGTAAAATGCAAGAGTGGTATATATAAAAATCGTCAAATTTAATCTGCAAAAATAAACATACAATTTAATAAATTACTCTGATCTCGATCTTATTTATTTCAATCCAATTCAAAATCCTTTATATTATATATGTGATTTCCGATGCATTAATTAGTTTTAAATATATATAGTTGATAAATTCCATTTTTTGTTATGAGTCTCATTGCTTCTCCCTGACCTATGTCGGCTCGCGGTTAAAATGATATCTATCGGTATCTTCAAGGTGGTCATCCGTAGGGTCATGAGTCTTGGAGCACAGGTGAAGGAGTTGAAGTGCGGTCAGTCTCGAGATCTAACCATCTCATACTGGTCGGCTTGGTATCTTTGCTTGAACTCTGGATTCTGTTGCGCGAATGTACTAGCTTGACCGGTACAATATATATGATTTAATTAATTTCAGCTATTTATATGGTGTCAACATCTTTAAAATTAAATATTCTGATTGTTTCTGTTCAAAATATATATGCACATCTTTGCACCCTAAAAATAATTAGTTATAATTTAATAACAACAATTCATTACCCTTTCAGCTTAAACAATATGATAAAACAAAAGGTAAGGGGCAGAGATTTTAAATGGATCTGATAATCACTGATTACTTAAACTTATTCGAGATGGTGCTGATGTGGAGAGCAGTTTTTTTCACATCAATTAGTAATTTATTAAAAACCATTAATTTTACCTATGTGAGAAAAATTATTATTTCTTCTCCTAAATAACAATTGCACAATTGAGATTGTATTCTACATAATAATTTATAATATATTATAGAAAATATAATTTCACAATATGATGTAAAGTTCAATAACATTTATGATATAGCTCTAACATTGAGATGCCAGGATAAATTATGTTAACAAAGGAGCAAGCATTAGAAAAACATTGTTGAGATAGGTAAGTATTGTAGCCTGCTCATATTGCCATGTTCTCTCATAATTGGAAACACCTTCAGGTATAAAAACATAATATTACAACAACAAAGACTTAGTGATCAATATGCATCTTATAATGAAAATTACAAAGACTTAGTGATCAATATGCATCTTATAATGAAAATATTAATTTATTATGAAATTTTATGTAACATATCTTATTTAACATTGTAAAATGCTATTAATAATATATGTATCAGTGTTTGTGCAGGTACAATTAGTTTTTTAGTTAATTATTTGTATGTGATGATAATCATAGTGCTATCTGATAGTTAAAAAGTCATGTAATATTTGACCATTCAAGTAACGATCTCAGCAAATCTCCAGTCAGTTCATTAATTTGAAACCATTTTTTTTTCTTTTTTAGATGGGAATCGATCTAGGAGTTTTCACATTGATTCCATCATACTACCAAGTGGTGAAATGCTTAGAACAGAAAATAGTTACCTCACAACTCCTTTTAGAGCCAAAAAGGTATACATTTTTTGTTGCCACCAGCTATGCACCATAGTTTTGGTGGGTTAATTATCCAATTTATCTACCATGATCATTGGAATTGTTTTTATCTAAGAAAGTTTAGATAATTGTAAACTGTTATTCATACAAGAACAAAAATATTTTACAGAGCAACAAAGTTTTTTCACTAATCAAGGCATTTAATAGTCTTCTCAATTTTGATAATCCTGGATTTTTAATCTACAGCTAAAATATATAGCATAGTTTTGCAGATAGGGGATACCTTCCATCACCATAATGTGTTATATTGTTTAATACATCTTTCAACTATGAAAAGATACTTGTGAGGGGATACCCAAAATAATTGTAATTGTGTAATAAAAAAAATGTTTATTTTTAAATGTTATAAATTTAATTTTTCCCAAATTAATCAATTTGATGCAATACCCTGATCTAAATGCGATTTTCATTTTTCAAAGTAGTTCAGAAGCATTTGCTAAGTAATACCTTTTAACAATTCTGTCACCTTTTTTCACCATTTCTAAGTCCACACACACAAAAATAATTGAGACATTTGTCTTGCGTTGTTAGCCAAGAGGTATCACAGCCGCCATATAAGCAAGTAGTTGGTTGCAGATGGTTGTGGGTTCGCGTCCTGGCCGATGCTATGACACATGGAAAAAAAATAATAATTGAGACATTTTTTCAAGAGATTTTTAAAAAATCACAGAAAGTAAGGTTAAGAAAATATGGCTCGTAGATAAACTGGGTCATGCTTAATTCAATTAAAAAATGTTTCATACTCAAGACTTTGAGAGATGACACTTTGTTGGGATGAAACTGCACTCTTTTCTTTGCCACAAAACTGGATGTTTATGTTTTACCACATCATGTAAATATTTCAGAACTTGCAAATAAAATGTCTGATTGTTATGAACTAAATCTGAGAGAAAAATGTTCATGTCAAAAAAAAATGTTTGAATTTGGACCATTTGGATGCTTTTTAGAGTTATGGTGAATTAAACTATTCATAAACCTGTGTTTTAAAAGATCAGCTTGATTGTAATTTGTTTCAAGCATTATAACCATTTTTCCTGTTGTTAAACAAAAACAGAATTTAACATGTTTGAACCTTTTACTCATTAAAAAATTGACATAATATGCAAAAATGCACAAAAAATGTGCTATGTGGTACCATGATTTCACACAGTGATGTCATTTGCCATATTGAGCAGAAGAGTTCCTGTAAAGGGTTTCTAGCAGCAGAAGAATATACTACAAAAGGCATGCAAACCAGAGAATTATTCTGGTTATTTTAGGCCTCCCTTATAAAAATTATTTTCAGCTTACTTGATAATTCCTTGGTTACCTGAAACCATCTTCAATTTGGTACATCAATCACTGTATCTTGAAACTTATCTCTACATGTGTATATTACCAAAATCACACTTTGTTTGAAGTTTGGATAAATTGTATTTATATGTGTATATGTTGAAATAAAGGTTTTAATGAGAAAAAAAAGAGATATAACTTTTGAATTCTTTTGGAAACAACTGTTTAAAGTACGGAAATATACACTTGCTGATGTTTTAGAAAAATAACATTTCCCTGGTTATTACAAAGATGTAGAATGTTGTAAAAACTAATTAATTAAAAAGAAGCTGAGTGCATTTTAAAGAGACATCATAAGACAATAAAATAGCAAACATCATCTGTACAAGTTCATTTAAAAACAAATACACTTTGATTGGACAAAAATGAAAAAATGCACATTTTAATTTGTTCTATTTTATATTGTAACTTTATAATTCTTTACTCTTTTCTATTGTAATTTTTTTTTCAAACTTTTTGTATTTTTGCAATAATGGCATAATAACATCTTTTCCCAGTTTAAGACTCATCTCATTTTGTTGAAGGAATGCTACATATTTTTATATTTTACACGATTGTTTCTGAGATCAATATAATTAAAAAAAAAAAAACAAAGTACTACAAAATACAAAAGTTCTTTTATTTATATTTATAACCATTTTCAACCGATAATCATTTAAATTTAAATTCAGTGAAAGTAAATACCATCATTATATTATATCTGAGGATTCATGAATTTGATCAAAGAAACAGAAGCTGTCACCCTAACCATTTAAAATATAATAATATGGATAATGATGATTTAAGATGATATTTGTTTTCTGTGATCATGAGTTTACTTTGAATTTCGACATGGAAAATTCTAAGATTCTTCATAAGGAAAGTAACTATCATAAAAGAAAAATCAAAAAGGCAATTTTAATAAATCGATGCAAAATTTTTTTAATTATTAGACAATGTGCGAATGGTGAAATTCGTGATATATGACATGATGATGGTATTTATTTCTGCTAAATTTAAATTTAAACAGTTACTAGTTGAAGAGGACTATGAATTGAAAGAACTTTCATCATTTGTTATAGTTTCTTGTAAAATTTATTACCACCATTAGCACTCTTTTGTTTTATTATTATTACAATAATTAATTTATAATGATATTTTATTTGACTTATACATAATCATTAATGTATTTACATAAAGTGATTATGTCAATATTGTGAGTGCAAAAACTTTGACACATATATCAAACAGTAGTAATTTGTTATACCTGAGTCAACTGATGAGATCTTGTTCAGGATGAAATGCATATCTTGAGAATCAGTTGCCTTTTCATACTTTTGTGAATATATTTCAGAAATGCGTTATGGAGTAAAAGTTTGAAATATATCTAAAAATATAATTTACAACAAAATTAATGTCATTCTTGCAGGTTGTCACAATCTAAATTGATTAATATACAGTATATATATATATTATAACGTTTTCCGTTTTGCTAGGCCTCTACACGTTAATATAAATTGTGCGCGAGTTGATCAAGCTATGTTAAAAAGAAGAACGTTGTATTTCGATTTCTATTAAAAACATAGCTATATTTCCTGATCAACTCAGCCTTGTAATTGTTGAGAATTATGCTATCGATGACATCAGCTTTTAATTTATTTGAAAGGTGCCAGAGTTCGGCAAGAACCCACTGAACCATCACATAGCATCTCGCAAATTAAAAAGAAAAGATATTTTTAAACTAATCGGTATTACATCATACCATAACGAGAATTATATTTTTAAGATTATTATTCCTGGGCTTATTGAAACATATTGGCAAAGGTAAATTACATTTTAAATCTCACTAGACTAATAAAAAAAAAATAATTATTATTAATAATGCACAAATGAAAATTGGTATTAGAAATATTTTTATTCTAATAGATAAAAAATGTTTAAAGGAAATTATTAATCAAATAAATTGGAGAGAACACACTTAAATCAGACGTGAATCAATTAATAAAAAACAATTTTACAATTACAGTTCACTTCCAAATTTCTTCTAGAAAGTTACTTAAAAATGAATGTCTCTTGCACAAGAAATTTAATGTCTCTATCGGGATTGTTTAAACATATTTTTAAGAATTGTTTGCAAACGTTACTTTTGTCACAATCAGGATAATGAAGCATAACTTACCGGTAAGTTTTAGTGAATTCACGATGGTTGTAGATAACTATGCATAGTTTTTCGGGGTTAAAATGAGCTCACGGCCTTTGATTATTAGTTGATCTTGCGGTCCATTCTCCTAGTCGGTCATGAAAGCTTTTCTGGTATACATCTTCAGGCACGATGTCTTCAGAAGCTCCGGTTCACTCCGCCATGCCGAATTACTTCAGCGTAGAGTGATCTTGGATATATTATTGTTATCCAAGACCAACTAGAGAAACCAATGAACAAGATGTTCCTCCAACCGAATCCCTCCTTTTTATACTAGAGGTCCAGTTTTCAGACTTCTGCGCATATCTTTTGTTTGTCAAAATATACGTTGATAATCTTATATATTCTTTATAAAATTTATGTTACAAAGTCTTTATTTTTTTCAGCATAATTCTGCCATCTTTAATTAGTTGAAATATTTTTACTTTCTCTTATCTAGATTGGTAATTTGTGTCTTTTGTTCTCTCCAATTCTAACTTTTATTTCTAATTACATAAAAAAAAACGAAAGAATAATTTAACTTTCATTGTACGTTATTTTTTTTAAAAAAAAAAATTAGTCAAAAAAAAAATCTAAATTTACTTTTATTTTTTAGCTTTTACCAAATGCCAATATATTTGCAATGTATATAAATAAACGTTACAATACCACCAGTGCCCGGATGATGAGAATAAAATAGGGGTTTACACTAATTTTATTCTTAAGTTTTTAAATTCATATTCGTGGTTTTTTTTTTATGTAGTAGCGTGCTGATATATTCCGTAGATTCATTCACAAGCAACGTTCGGCTTTAACGCCCACTTTTAGGTCTAACACGGCGGGAATGGAAAATATTTCACATTCATCTGTGTCCTTTCCACTTTAATGTAATATTAACGATAAGAAGCCCAAGTTATAAGCACAAACAAGCGTTGCTCATCGTTCTGAGTCTTACAGGCTCGCGGCAACTTGGTCCAACTTGATCCGCCTTCCCCTTTATTGGGATCCCTGCTAGAAATAGTCTGATGGGCATATAAAGGTGGTCTTATGTTAATATACTGCATACTAGGACTTGGGGCTATGTTTTTCCCCTCTTCAGTAACCGCCTACCCGGTCAAATACTTGTGACTTACGTCTACATCAGCCACGATCGTGTTTTATTTTAGACATATCAAAAAAAATATACATACATTTTTTTCTTTCTGGAAGTCATATTAAAAAAATATTTTTTTATATTTTAATAATCAGGGTTTAATTAGTTAGTTAGTTTTTTTTTTAAAAAAAAATTGCTATTTATTTTCCGGCTGTGAGTTTCTTTTGGGTCAACGTTGTAACGTTCTTTATCATTACAACTTATCTCAGGTTGTGGTAGTTAAATCGAAGCCCTAGTTGGGTAAGCCATTATAATGTTTTCCATTTTGCTAGGCCTCTACATGCTAATATAAATTGCGTGTGAGTTGATCAAGCTATGTTAAAAAGAAGAAAGTTGTATTTCGATTTCTATTAAAAACATAGCTATATTTCCTGATCAACTCAGCCTTGTAATTGTTGAGAATTATGCTATCGACGACATCAGCTTTTAATTTATTTGAAAGGTGCCAGAGTTCGGCAAGAACCCACTGAACCGTCACATAGCATCTCGCAAATTAAAAAGAAAAGATATTTTTAAACTAATCGGTATTACATCATACCATAACGAGAATTATATTTTTAAGATTATTATTCCTGGGCTTATTGAAACATATTGGCAAAGGTAAATTACGTTTTAAATCTATAGATAATAAAAAATAATAAATATTATTATTAATAATGCACAAATGAAAATTGGTATTAGAAATATTTTTATTCTAATAGACTAAAAAATGTTTAAAGGAAATTATTAATCAAATAAATTGGAGAGAACACACTAACTCAGACGTGAATCAATTAATAAAAAACAATTTTACAATTACTGTTCACTTCCAAATTTCTTCTAGAAAGTTACTTAAAAAATGAATGTCTCTTGCACAAGAAATTTAATGTCTCTATCGGGATTGTTTAAACATATTTTTAAGAATTGTTTGCAAACGTTACTTTTGTCACAATCAGGATAATGAAGCATAACTTACCGGTAAGTTTTAGTGAATTCACGATGGTTGTAGATAACTATGCATAGTTTTTCGGGGTTAAAATGAGCTCACGGCCTTTGATTATTAGTTGATCTTGCGGTCCATTCTCCTAGTCGGTCATGAAAGCTTTTCTGGTATACATCTTCAGGCACGATGTCTTCAGAAGCTCCGGTTCACTCCGACATGCCGAATTACTTCAGCGTAGAGCGATCTTGGATATATTATTGTTATCCAAGACCAACTAGAGAAACCAATGAACAAGACGTTCCTCCAACCGAATCCCTCCTTTTTATACTAGAGGTCCAGTTTTCAGACTTCTGCGCATATCTTTTGTTTGTCAAAATATACGTTGATAATCTTATATATTCTTTATAAAATTTATGTTACAAAGTCTTTATTTTTTTCAGCATAATTCTGCCATCTTTAATTAGTTGAAATATTTTTACTTTCTCTTATCTAGATTGGTAATTTGTGTCTTTTGTTCTCTCCAATTCTAACTTTTATTTCTAATTACATAAAAAAAATGAAAGAATAATTTAACTTTCATTGTACGTTATTTTTTTTTTAAAAAAAAAAATTAGTCAAAAAAAAATCTAAATTTACTTTTATTTTTTAGCTTTTACCAAATGCCAATATATTTGCAACGTATATAAATAAACGTTACAATATATATATATATAAAATAAAGGTATACTTTATATCCCTGGAATTTACATGAAATTACAGGGGATTTGAACCTAGACTTTCAAGATACCTATCTCATAAAACCAATGCATATGACCATACATATGTAAAAAAGATAAATGATAAATCTTGTTAGATTTCAAGGAATTTTCAGACTTACAAATAGATGTGGTGTAGCTAATTTGGGGCAATGGAAAATTACAATTTTGATATGACTTCATCAATTTGAGGATATGAAATATTTACTATCCTTTTAATAAATTATTATACCCAGTAAATAGTAATAATCAAATGATCTGTCACTTGATGGGTTATATGATATTTTAAGCATAAAAAAGAATGAAATACGCCCTAGAAGTTTTATGATTCATGAACCTTTTGTTAATATGGTATTCTATTGCTGCATTAAACATGCATGGCAATGCATATGACTGAAGATTTTTGACAAAAAATTTATTAATGGATTTTTTAAAAATATTATTGCTTTTCATCAAATAATATGTATAATTTGGAAAACATTGTGTACCAATTTCATATTTATTCTAATAATAGCACAATAAGAAATTTTTAAGATAAGATTTATTGAAAATTTCAATTGCGCTTAGAATTCTGCAATAAACTATTGTATTTGGCATTTTGAAGGCAAAATTCATCTCCACTTTTTAAATTATGCTTTTTTCGTGTTTTTTTGTTAAATATTAAATTTATACAAAGATTTAAGAGTCAGTAATAAAGGTGTTTTTTTTTATTAAATAACTTTTAGAGAGATTATTTCTTATATACATTTTACATCAAGATAAATATAAATTAAATTGAGAGCATTCAACTCCAAAATCATTCAATTTTATAATGGTTAATTACTCTATTTTTTATTTAAATTAGCGGTCCCCAACCTTTTTGCACTTAAGAGCACATTCTATAATACCAGCCAGGTGGCGAGCACCATTTATTTTTTCAATGTAAATTTATAGTTGGATATTGTTAATGATAGACTCTTTTACGCTGTAAAAGTATAGTATGACCTACAATTTGATTACAATATAATACAATAATTTATAAGAAATCTTAAAAATTAAAATTATTTGTATCAGATAAATAATTTTTTATAATGTTCGGATAGCGGCAGGCACACATAAAATGGTCTGCAGGTGCCATGGTGCTCACGGGCATAGGGTTGGGGACACCTGATTTAAATGTTCACTTCTCTTAAACTTCTTGCTTTATTATGACATATCTTAGGTATTTCTTATCTACAATGTGTTGATGACATTTTATATCCTGTTATATATTGGACTACAGTGACAGAAATGGTCCAACATACAAATACAAATATTTTTATCTTTCCCTATTACTTATTGGTTTATTCATGTGAATCTAGTCTTTCAATTCAACCCTTTTTATTTTACTATATTTTAAAGAAAACATCTTATTATATTTTTTCGATTGTTTATTTTATTACAAACACTTTTTTATATTTACTTTTTTTATTATAGACCAGGTACATTTAGCTCTTGAATCTATTATTTTATCATTACCTAAACCATTTAGGGCAAAGTGAAGTTGTCCAGTATCAGGATTAAACTCACGACCTTAATGCATCAAGACTATGTTTTCAATATTTTTACAAAAGTCTTTGAACCTATTAATCTGTCAGTATATAATCATTATATTGGGGAAACAACCTTAAATCATATATTATGTGTTTATGAATTTTTGTAATTCATTAGTATTAATAATTTGCAATTCAGGGTTTTAACTATTTTAATCATTGGATAAAATTGATTCTGAAGGTAATTTTAGTATTGTAAGACTATATTTATTTCTATGTTCTTTAGATTGGTAATATTTTCTTTATCATCCATTACTTTCTGATATCATAAAAGAATTTGTGAAGAATTATTTATTCATTAGACTAGAAATTATCCACCTAATATTATTCATAATACATTACTTTCTGCAGATAAAATATTTAATATATATGAATTAGTTATAAGTAAGTTTTTCTATTTGTAAGAAGGCAGAGATTATGAGAAACAATAAGGTTAGTATTTATTTCTTTTAACCTTTTCATGATAGTTTAATATTTTCAGAAATAAAACTGATTTTTCAATGTTGAGATCTCTCCAAAAAAGTTATAAAAAGATGTCATATGGCTTTATCCATTTATTTTTAAAATCCACAATAGGAACAGTAATTCAATTATTTAGAAACATCAATTGTCAAGAAATAAGATATTAAGTAGCATTATATCCATATCTCTAGACTAGTTTCTGACTATTGGCCATCTTCAATATATAGAGGATTTGTAATCAGACAGTTTACAACTGACTTTACCACTTTATACTACAAAATATGAAAGCTGTTTGATAGTGTAGAAATGGAAATCTACCTGCTATATTTCCAACTTGAGGTTTGAATTCACACATAACTAAATACAATTTTTTCAAAAGATTTAGGATTTTTCTTACTGATAGTTTGCCTATGATCAGTCTAGCTAAGCATCTAATAATGGTTGATAAATGGATATCTAGATATCCTTAGCTAGAGAATAAAACAAGAATGAAAAACTTTTATTAAACCATCATCACCCAGTAAGTAGTAAGTCTGATATTGCTTCTATTCCACTATTCATCTATGACAGGCTATTGGAGAGATATTTATTTTTAAAAAGTTGTTTTACATATTACTATCAAGCTATTAACCTGAGATTCAGATATTGACAGAATTTCGAACAAAAACCAATTTTCTTTTTATAAAATTCAGGTCTGATAAGAAAATAAATATTATATTTTAGTGGTCTCAATTTTATGTTAACTGTTGGTATTTTTTATTATAATATATAGTATACATATCAAACAAAACATCACATGATCTGTTTATTCAGGCATATAATAGATGGCTCTGAAGTAGAGTAAATACTATATTGAAAGTATTACTATTCCTAACGCACATATTGAACGCAATAAGAGAAAATTACGTGATCTTTATTTGTTGCTATTCTCTGGGTTTTATTATTATAGTTAAATTTGTAAAATTTCAAACTTCAGTGGCGATCCTCCAGAGAGAGATTTTTTTAATAATGCACAAATATAAATTATCTTTTAAAAGGTAGAGCGGGAAGGGATTTACCGCCTTTACTTTGCTCTTGGGCAACTGCTGCATCTGATTGGTTAATCAAATGAATTGTCTGTAAAAAAAAAAAAAAAAGTCTCCGAAATATTCACCATTTATTAAACAGAAGTTTCTAAAATATTCTTTCAAATCTTTTTCAAAAATATTTGTTAATTTAAGATCTCTATATTGAAATAAAATTTATACAATTCTTTTATGCATTTCGAAATAACATTTTTAACAAATGTTTTAAATCACATTTAAATTACATTTATGATTTTTTGAATTCTTACAAATAAATTAAATAACAGATTTTCAATGTAAAAAAAAAAGTTCCTTACGCAAAATTACAGTTTGACTGTAATTAGATTTAACGTTATTTATTTAAAACTTTTATGAAAATTGATGTTTATATAAAAGAACAAAAAAATTATTATTTGAATGGTAAATAAAATTATGAACTTATCTAAAGAAATGTAAATCGTAAAAAATAAATGCTGGGTTCATTCACAAAATCTCCCCTCTGAAGAATTTCTCTCCCATTCCCTAACGGATAATTAATCCATTTCTGTTCCCATTACTTAAGTCATAAATTCTTCGGAGAAATTTTATGGCTTTATATTATTCAAATAAAACTAACACAATGGAAAAAATAATAAAATAGTGATAAGTGTGTGTATGTAAGATTATAATGAAAATGCTTGTTTTTTATATATACAGTATATGTTAAACCCACTACCCGAAAGGTAGGCGGAATTAATTAAACAATAAGTTGATACAAACAAGCAACGACAATTAATCTTTACTGCTATAATATTACGGAATTCATACCAAAAAAGGTCAAGTGTGATTTTAGATTAAATTAACGTTCACACATTACTTCAGTTTCAACAAAATTGATATAAATTAAACTAGAAAGTTTAAAAACAATTGTGAAAGTAATTTGACGTAGAATTTTCGGGAGGTCATGTGATAATCGATATTTTTAAAATCATATTAAATAATAAGCACTTAATATTTCATTTAATTAATCCGAACATGTTTTTTTTTTTAAATTATATCATCAGTTGAGAATCGATCTTGAACCTTCAGTTCTGAATTCGCTATAATATCATCACACAGTGCTAAATCATATTGGATACTGATAATAGTCATATGAACATCAGTTGAAAGCTTAGTGCATTTAATGAGTTTATGTGTTTCTTCTAGAGAGAATCCAATCATTATTTTGATTTATCATGACAGTTAACATCTGCCACTGGATTAACAGTAACATGGAGATTGATGCATGTGTTTTCCTAAGCTGTGACATTATACAATTAAATTTAAACAAGACATTTATTTTTTTATATAGCGCGATGTTTTCTATAATCTATAATATTAATAAGCCAATAAGCTGATACACATGCGCTTTGCAGATGTCTTATTAATATTATACAATTAAATTTACTAACTTTACTTTTAACCAGATTTATTTCTTGAAGTGTTTTGTGAATTGATTGTTTAAAGAATTGATCGTTTATTTTGCCCACTGTGATTTAGTGTAATGATAGAATATTGGGCTCTGCAGCATAAGAACTGCAGATCAATTCCAATTATAATATTACTGTACTACATCCCTAACATCACATATTACAGCATCTTAATTTTTAAAGCTACATCATGAACTTTAAAAAATCTTGTGTTGTTTTGATAAAGATATACTTAAGAGAATTAGCTTCTAGATTTAGTTATTAGAGGAGCAATAATTACTATGTACATCAAAATTTTGTAGCAGTATGTTTAATTTTAAAATAATAATTTAAATGTTGCTTTTACTTAGCACAGTGGTGTGCACTCTTTTTATACTTGCCATCTCATGCTCAGACTAAAATTTTATATGATCCATTATATGTTACCAGCATCCTATTATAAGCTTATAAGGATAGTAATAATAAAAGTCATTTTATCACATACAAATATATATTTTTATATTTCAGTACATATGATTTGATCTTTGAAAAAACTGAATATTAACAAAAAATGTATAATAATACTTGGTTCTTAATATATCTGCTGATTTGTAGCCTTTACAATTTTTTTAGCCTGTTTTAGTAAATGCGTACATTCAAGAATGTAATACTATGTATCAACATTAGGAGAATACTAGCATGAAAAACAAGACTCTGAGAGAGAACATGAGAAATAAGAGCAATATAAATGAAGCTGTTATGATGTGCTGAGAGGATTGGAATATAAAAAAAGTATTTAAACACAAAAGTGATCAGACAATAATGAAATGAGCAGTTTTCATGTTTTTTATGTTTTTATGTTGTTTTTTTTTCAATTAAAAATGTATTATTCAACATAACTTCCCAAAATTTACATGATCCCCAACAATTTTTCTGTCACCCCTTGAGTAAGGACCCATAGATTGCACACTGCTAACTTAGTGCCTGGCAAAGTAGTGGACTCTAGAGTTCAAAGTCTATAGATTGTGGCTCAACTCTGTCATGTTCAGTCCTCAAAATTTATATGAATTCAAAATCATATTATCTGATTATTTTTTATTATTTAACAGATTAATATGGTCAGCTAAGCAAAAAGTGCAGAATCATAAAGGTTTGAGTTTATACAGAATGATTGATTTACACTATATATTTAATTTAAAAAAAGTGCTATAACAGCTTCGTGAAATTTATTTTCTAAAATAAGACGATTAATGGAGTAACAAAATGGCATGATAGTTTTTTCTCAAGATGAAATTTTGAATATTTGTCATTTGAATGTATGACGTATTAGATTTAATTTTGTAAAGCTTGCAGTTTATTTAAATATTTTTTTCTATGGATTTTTATGATGTGATAATTTTAACTGAATTTTGAATTTCTATGGAAGAACATCATTTATATATTTGTGATAAATATTCAAGTATTATTTCTTTACAAACTCTGAAAATGTAATCAATTTTACAAGAATTGATATTAATTTTAATTATTGTAATGTTTTTATAGCATTTACAAATGATTTGAATATAGAATTATTTGATGATCTATATAGGTCTACTGCATGTTATTTGAATTTATTTTGTAATTATGGCTTTAATCAAGTTATCTATTTATTTCAATGTGTAATTCATTCTTGTCAATTTTTATTGGGTCATACTTTTGTAAGATTAATTAGCAATTGAATTATGAATAATCTATATGTAAAGATTTTATTTTAGATCATTGTTGACCTTTGTTAAAATTATTGAGCTGTAAAAAACAGGTAAATGTTCATATGTTAATAAGTTAATATTATGTTATGTTAATAAGTTGTTTCATAATAAACTAAAAATATTATTTAATCAGCTAAGAAAATATTTTTGCTTTTAATAATGTTCATTTTGGTTTTTTGAAATTTTAGGATTACTTGCAGATCTTTAACTACAAAATCATGATTAATCAATTACAGAAATTGTTTAAAAATCTTGGATGGAGATTTACTGAATTAATCTTTTTCTAGAATTGAATGTAGCATCATAATTTACATGGGAACAATACTGTTGTTGTTTTTCCCATTGCATTTGTTAGATATAAAAAAAGTAAGTTTAAAGTGTTGCTAAAAGTTTATTAAAAATATATAGATTTTAGTTGTAATTCTATTCAGTAGATGTCACTGTGAAAAATTAAAGAATAAACAAAATGGCAGAGTTTCTTCAAATGATCCTAAAATTGGGAGTGTGCATGTCCAGCATTGTATTTTATTAAAATGTAAATGAATTTACAATCTAATTTTTTCATTTGTTTATTGTTGTTTTTGGAAAAATAACTAATATTTATTTCTTTGTAATAAATAATGTTTATATTGTAATTTTATTTCAGTTCAATAGCTTTTATATGAAAATTTATTAAGTAAAAAATTAAATGATGTCAAATCAAAATTTCACTTCCTGTCAACCTTTTTTTTTTCATTTCTTACTAAAAGACTTCTGATCCTTGATCAATTGTTTTCATTTTATTTTATTTTTTATTGATTTACAAAATGATTTTACATTATGTTTATTTTTAAATTATGTTTTAAATAAACTATAAAAAAACCAAGTCAAGTTATAATATTAAAAAACAATATTTCTTTCCAGTGGTAAAAAAAATAATTGCTGAAGGGTTAAAAGAAAAACTAAATGCTGAAATTAAATTTGATATTAGGAAATTAAAATTTTAGTCTTATCAAGAAAATTTTAATATTAAAAATATTTCTTTAAAAAAAAATTGATTTTTTTAAATGAAGGAGTTCTTTGTTTAATGAAAGTAAATTTATAAAATGCAGTGGTAATTTACCTAGAAATTCAAAATAATGAAAAATATGTTGCTAATTTGTTTAAATTTTTTTTCTCAAATGTTATAATATGTATACCAATGCAAAAATTGCCATTTACTTTGTAGTTTTAAATGATTCACTGTTTAAATATTGTTGATTCAATTGAATTATACAGTTTAATTACATAGATTCTTAAAAAAATTCAATCAGTTTTTTATATCTATTCATAATTATTCATGTTTAAAAGTTTGTATTATTGTACTGATTTTTAAAAAGAGGGAATCTTTCTTTTTTGATATATTTTGTGATCAATGCCGCCAACATCCCTCCAATAACCAGTACATGCTCCATAAGGCCCATCCCAAATTCAAGCCCATGATATTAATGTTATTTATTAAGTGATAGAATTATGTAATATTAGGACACATAAACTAACAAACCAGTTCTCACAACCTAAAATTTAAAGGCAAATATAAATGAACATTAAAACAAAAGTTAAACCTAACCCATCAAATGGGTATCACACCATACAATTGATCGGATAAATGAGGTTAGGCAAAAAAAATTAATATATATAATATTAAAGTAAATAAAAACTCAATGTTTAGTTTCTTATTCTTTTCTTATGATTCTGTTTAACAAATTGTTTATGTTAATACTTAGCCAAAGATGACATCAACAATAAATTAAAAAGATTAGCATGAACTAGCTTAATATATATATATATATATATATTTATATATCTATATATATATATATATATATATATATATATATATATATATATATAGATATTAAACTTTTTGTTCAAGGAGAAAAAAAAATCTTTTACCTGATTAACAAAATTTATCATTTCCTGTATAAAGAAGTTAAAAGAAAAATCTGAAGATTTGTATCAACCAATTCAAACTCACAATACTGCTGAAGAAATCTTTCACAAGGATTTGAGAAAATGAATAGAAACGTTTAGTTTTAAAACATCTAAGCAAAGATCGGAAGGGATAATTCCTAAATGTTTGCAACTAAAACCTCCAATTCACTCTTAGAGAGCTGAGGAAATTACTCAGAGAGCAAGTGAAGCTCTATTAAGAGAAAGAATAAATGTTCAAAGGTTTTCTAAGTATCAAACAATGCATTCAATTAATAATGTAGAATGTCTTCTAATAAATAAACTTACTGATGATGACTACATGAGAGTTTTTCAATCAGTAAGAAGATCATATTCTATATTACATGGAAAAATAAAAGAATGTCATAAGAAGAAACAGCTTCATCTGTTATACCAAGCAACAGAAACAGCTTCATCTGTTAAAAATCTAAGTTCTAAACATCTAACAGATACTGAAACTTCTGTTCTTGAAAGAGGATTAAACTTTGCTGTAGCACCATCTAATATTCCCTTATTAGATATAATGGCAGCCATTGAGGAAGTCACTCAAAAAATGCCTTTAGAAGAATCAGTACAATTACGCTGGAGAATAAAAAGAACACTTGACAAGCAACAAAAATTGCAGTCAAACATATCCTATGGGGAGAGGAAAGCAATTAAATCTCTCAAAGCAGATAAATCTATAATTATTCTCCCTGCTGACAAAGGCAATGCAACAGTTGTAATGGATACAACTGATTATGACAACAAAATACAAGAACTTCTCACAGCAGGCCAATATAGAAAAGTGGCAAAAGATCCGATACCAAGTACGGAAACAAAATTACAAGCATTACTCAGAAAGCATCACAAGTACTTCACAGATTCAGAAAAAAAGTAAAATAGCATCATATTTCAGCAAAATTCCTCATCTTTATGGTCTATCTAAAATCCATAAGGATCATATTCCATTATGACCTATTGTTAGTTCTAGAGATTCACCTTGCCAGAATTTGGCAAGATTTCTTCTCAAAGTTCTAAGTCCTTTGGCATGCAAGACCCAATCATTTGTCAGGGATTCTAGACACTTTGTAGAATTAATCAAGAACATGAAAATTGAAAGAACTGACTTACTGGTAAGCTTTTATGTGGAAAGTTTATTCACAAATGTACCATGTGAAGAAGCATTGTCTATTGTAAAGAAAAGATTAAATGGTGATAATAGTTTACAAACCAGAACAGCTCTTCCTATTGATAGCATAATGGAACTATTAACATTCTGTATAAAAACAACCTACTTTCAATATAATGCAGAATTCTTCCAACAAAATCAAGGAATGGCTATGGGCTCACCATTGTCTTCCCTGATTAGCAATATTTACATGGAAGAACTTGAAACTACAGCCATAAAAACTACTCCTTATCCACCTAAAGTTTGGCTTCACTATATGGATGACACATTTTCTGTATGGCCACATGGTGAAGCATTGCTACAAACTTTCTTGACACACATCAACAACATATCACCTTCAATTAAATTCACAATAGAACTAGAACAAGAACAAAAATTGGCATTCTTAGATGTTCTTGTGACAAGACTCCGTCATGGCAAAATCAAAACTACAGTTTACAAAAAACCTACACATACAGGAAAATACCTAGCCTATACATCTAATCACACCAGAAACACAAAACATGGAGTTATACTATCACTGTGGAACAAAGCAAAAGAAGTTTGTTCAGAAACTAGCAATTTGGAAAAAGAAAAGATCTATATAGAACAAACTCTTAAGAAAAATGGTTATCCATCAGCTGTTATTAAGGAAATATTAAATAGACAACAAAAAGAACCATCAAGAGAAAAGACAATTTTTGGTACTGTAGTGTATCCATACATTCCAAAAATAGCAGACAAATTAAGGAAAATCTGCAATCAGTATAACATCAGAACAGCCTTCCAGAGCCATATCACCCTACAAGGAATTCTAACATCTACAAAACCTAAACTTGAACTGCATCTATGAAATACTGTGTGAATGTGGAAGAACATATATTGGTGAGACCAGCTGTCCCATCCAAAAGTTCTTGCAAGAACATAAACTGATGATTAGAAGAGAGAAAACAGATGTGTCTAAGGTAGCAGACCATGTATGGACCAATGAACATACATTTAATTGGGAAAATACAAAAATATTGGATAAAGAAGAAAAGGTACAAAGAAGAAAATTTAAAGAAGCTGCTCACATGACAATGGCAAAAAATCCCATAAACCAACCTAGTATGACTATACATAATGTATGGAAACCATTAATCAACTTTGCTTTGAGGAAAAAGTGGAGAAATCAGGAGGAACCTCATAGATAAGTATATGAAATTACTACATACTGTTGCCTTTGGCAGGATGGCTCAGTTGGTTAGAGCATTACCTTAAATTTCAATAATCAAAAATCTAAGGACCCAGGTTCGAATCCCATGCTAGTACTGTCACTGGTCAGGCCAGCAACACCTGAAGAAGAGGGGAGAAAAATACCTCTCGAAACATTGTGCATATACTAACCTGTTTGCTGTGATATTACTAACAGTTGGTGCATATACTAACCTGTTTGCTGTGATATTACTAACATTTGTTTGCTGTGATATTACTAACAGTTGGTGCATATACTAACCTGTTTGCTGTGATATTACTAACAGTTGAATGCATTTGGAATATTTAACTAAAATTAAACTTTTCTAAGGACATTCAACACACATATTAGATGATGGAAATAGTCCAATATAAAAATACAGCTAGAACACCATCATCACAAACCTTCAGAAAAACATCTATGCAAAGAGTTTGTAAACAGAAAAAAGCATTTGATTCTCTCAAAAAAAGAAAACTACCATTGATTTCTGGATGTAAATTTGAAAAATGCAGTAGTAGAAGAATATTGATGCTTTTCCAACTAATATCAACTACTAAATATTTATATGAATATCGACTAAAATAATCATGCATTGCTGAAAACAAGAAGAACATCATGGGAGAAAGTCAACATCCATGGAACTAGAAACTGCCAAGACCAATTTGGGATTGTCCTAACTCTCCATGCCTGTATTGATCAAAATAATCTACCAGGTTCTCTTTTTGCACCTTATTCCAAAACTCCAGTTTGAAGGATAATAAAGTCATCGAATCCACCAGATATGTACAAATTCTTAACCGTGTGTAAAGAAACTACCATGGATACATAAGAGTAAGTTATCAGAACATTGTCCATATGAACTGTAAAACCCATTTATAAAGTTGACATCATCGATAATTAAATGTTTGTATGTTATATATAATAATTTAATTTTCTTTATTTTAATAATCCGTTCATTATAAATGAGACAAGGTAGGATGTTACCTAAAATATATATTAATTCCATATAGATATACAACAACACACACACATTTGTTAATTGTTTATTTTAAAGGTTCTGCTAATTATTAATATTTTTAATATATTATTATGTATGTCTTAAGCTTGTAACTCTCTTCTAACGCACACACATTATACATCACGAGGGAGTCTATTAAACCACCATGGCATTAACTAAGATTAAAAAAATAAATAAATATGTTACTATATTTATAATAATATTATACATAATATGAAGTTCATTCATGTTAATCAGGACATGTAGTGACTATTCTTTTTAAGAACAGGATGGGAAACATTGGTATAAAACAAATGTAAATGAAGAATAATCACGGATGTCTAAATGAGTTCTTCCCAACTTTGTTTTAAATTTTATTATCCACTTAGTAATAGTCAATGTAAATATGTTCATTAAATTTATTGAAATGTTAAAACACACTTAGTTTATTTTTCTGTGGTTAAATTCTATTAAGTCATATCCTTATACACATATCACAATTATTATTTTCATATAAACAATATATTATATCAATTCCTATTAATAGACATACACTCATTTTACATATATTAAGAATACAGTGATACAAATATTCCCTGAACCTGAGAACCACATAACATCTCCCTGAGTTCGTAATCTGGAATAGTGGGAGTAAACTAACTACAATACATAGATAATAAGTTAAGGGTAGAATCAGTAGTTATTTAAATCTTACTCTCTTCTCTCTTAATTATGAGTTTAATATAAGAAAGTATTCATGAAAGTAGATAATAAGAAAACACTTTTTTTTACTCATCAGAAGGAAGACATCCACCTTCGTGCACACCACGGGTAGACTGTCCTGTTATATTTGAGTACATAGGAATACAATTATCTGCTCATCCATTGACATTTGGCGGCCAAAGTATTATACAACAATCAGATGGTTATCATATTGTACCTAGTAAAATTGATGTAATGATCATTTGCATTCCAAAACCATAAGTCTTTAGGAATCTGGTTACATACGTAAGAATCGTCCCATTACAATATATATATATATATACCATTTTTTATTATTTCTGATTTTTAAACTGTTGGAAGTAGTGATTGAAGAAAAAATGTAATTTGCTTCTGGTAGTACATTAAATACTTTTTACAATCGTGCACAATTTGACATCACTAGATAATAATCTCACAATTGTTGCTAGATATTGAAACTTAAATAAAGCAGTTGTATTTCATAAAATTTTACTTAAACGTCTATATTCATATGATTTTTGTAGTCTCTTTTTTCTTAATGACTTGTAAATTTTTTAAGAGGCAGAAAGCTGATAATGAACATTTCTGGTATTACTAATTATTTTACAATAATTAATCATAGTGTAACACAAAATCTAATCCTGGGTCATACTTCATTTTTAATTTATATAAGTGTTATATTTTCACTACGTTTAAAATTATGGATTTATGGTTTTGTAGATGATATTATTGTATCTTCTATTGTAGTTTTATCTAGTTTATCTTGAAAAATAATTAATGAAGATTTAATTAGCAGCAAATGCATAATTTGTAATTGTTTATCAATTAACTTAAATAAAACAAAAACAATATATTTTTCTTATAAATTCATTCCATATTTTTTTAACATTATTATTGGTAATAAATATTTTATGAATTGTAATAATATTTATACTTGTGCTAATATTTTATTTGTTAGTAGTTATTGTTATTCTAATTCTGGTCAAATCATATTAATTGTCTTTGTTCTTCTTTACATAAAGTAAATGTTCTTTAATCTATCTAAATTTTTAGCTCAGTAAGTTTTAAGTATTGTTTATATTTTTGTTATCAAAGAAGATTACATTTAATACCTCTGTTTGGAAAACTTGTTCCACCTTTGTCAAGTCTAATTGATCTATGTTACAAAATTATATATAATTGATATTACTTTTGAAAGATTTTGTATTATATCTAATATCTGTTGAAAATATTTATGAGACTCACAGTATACTAGATGTCGTTCATTTATATTAGTACAGGTATCCTTGATATTTATTGTAAGAGATTTTGCTTAATTTTTAGATTTTCTGTTACAAATATGCAAATAGCTAGTATATTTTAATTATTATATCAAATTTTATCAAGACCTCAAACCACAGAGGCTAAACTCCCCATACAGTAGTGCCACCAGTGCAAGCCAGAGTAATTGATGGATGCACTGGTGGTACTACTGCATGCACAGTTTAGCCACTGTGTAAACAGCTTGTTTAAGCATTAGAAATAGTGATCATGTGATGTTAGTGCTTTAAGACCTCAAAAACAGTTGAAAGCAATTGAAAACAATTGAAAGTTTGTAGATTTGCTATCTCAACATAAAACTGAGCACTGATTATATATGTATATGGGAGATGATCATTTGGACCAACTGATAATTGCTGGTCCAGTATGAATATGTATATTTGAAATCATTTATTTTTTTTACATGTATGTGTCATGCCTATTGGGTATATTAGATAGAGTGAATGACTGTGGGAGATCTTTTTTTACAAAATATATTTTAGATAGAAATGAGGGGATAGATTTTGTGCAATTAAAGTTTTTAGATTTATTTGTAATAAGTGCTAAAAAAAAAAATAATTGTTTGTTATATAATCATTTTGTTAAAATTAGAGATTTTTTTTTTTTTCATATGTCATAGCACCAGCCGGGACGCGAACCCACAACGGTCTGCAACCAACTTCTTGCTTGCAAGGCGGCCGCGATGACCTCTCGGCTAACAGCGCTTGACAAAATTAGAGATTTAAGACTTATTATTAGACCAGACAACTAATAAGCTACAATTCATAAAATAGTTGCTTTAAGGACTTTTTGTTATAGAAATAAGACATTAAATAGTCTAATCTAAGGAATGACTAAAAATATAGTTCATTAAAAAAGTTATAAAGAATATTTATGAATTCATTGAGAATATTTCATTTAAGAAGATTTATAATATTGGGAATAATAATTTTCAAAATATTAAGATAAATAAAAAATATGTTTTTATTTATTTGCCTTTTAAAGTGTTTTATATAATGCTTTCAAAAAGAATTATAATATGTTTCATAATAAAAAAAATAGCATGAAAGAAAGATATTGCTTTCAATTATTTATTGAATAATATAAAATAAAAATTAATAGGAATATCATCCTAAAGAAGTGTATATTATTTCTTGTTTTTGGAAAAAATTATAAATAAATTCAAAATAGTTTGTGCTTAATTGAAATAATGAAAATTCATAAAAATAAAATATATTGGGTATATGAGCACAGAATTTCACATGACCGACCACTCTCCACTCTATCTCATAACACTGATACACTTAAACACATATATATTGAAAAGATAAATAATCACCAATATATGTATTTCATACTAAACCAGCAATCACCAGTTGGTTCAGATTATCATCTCTACACATATATGCAATAAGTGCTCAGATATATATTGGGATAGCCAATCTTCATACTTTAATGGACAGGCTTCAATCCACTCCAACTCTTCAATCATCCATCCAATTAAAAATCTGATGATGAAATGATCAAAGGCCACCTTGAGACCAAGATTAAAAAATAAATATTTTAATTTTGCATTACATGTCCATGAAAGAAATCCAGGCCATAAAATTATATTTTGACAGACTAAAGTTGTCTTCTAACAAAAGAATAAAATAAAAAGAATTAAAGAACATGTATTACTGAAAATGCATGATTCTGAAGCTATTAACATATTTAAAAGTTTTTTGATATTAAAATTAGCTGGAAGGTGAGTTAGAATTATATGGAAACAGATTAGTATATATTAGTTTTATGTTTGTGATAGGTTGCACCTAAAAAGTTCGTTATTGCAACAAAACCATGGGTTGTGAAATTATTTTAAATTTTAATTTTAGCTAATTATTTAATTGTTAATTAGTGTAATTTATTAATTTATTTAAGTATTAAATTTTTAATATAAGGCACTAAAATTATATTAGCGGACTACAAGTGCTATAAATTAGTGAAAAAGAAAAATCTTTATAATTACATTCTTACATAGTGCGTACCAACAAGTTATTGTATTTATAAAGTTTAATACCCCAAAATATGTTAAATGTAAAATACCAAAACATGTAAAAGGATTACAAGTAATGTAAATTATTACCAAAATGTTTTTATAATTAAATTCTTTGTAGTTAAATTAGATGTTATATGATGAATAATTGAACTACAATTAAACTTAATTGAGTTCTCATTGTTAAATTACAGTTTTACAGTTCACCTTTAATTTGTTTGGAAGTGTTAATGAAGAAATTTATCACTGCAGGCTTCTTGGTAGTTCTGCAGCATCACCAGGTGGCCAGGGTACAGCTAACTGAAAACTACCAATTAACAAAATTAACATGCAAGGATTCCATATTTATAATGGTAAGTTTGATAAAATTAAAAAAAGGATAATAGGACTTATTGTTTCTCTTTTGATTTGTTCTGTTTATAACAATAACTTTGGAAAAAGTGATTATTGATAATAAATGTAAACATTTAAAATTGTTTGATAGATATATTAGTGATTGATTACTTGCAATAGAAAAGAATAAACTGAATAAATTTAATGAATAATTTAAAGGAAGGGATTTGAATTTGCTGTTAAAATTTTTGAATTCATTAGTGGTAAGAGATTTAAAAAATAATATTCTATTATTCAGTAATTATATTAAGAGTAAGAATTTAAGACCTTGTTTTATCCCTGATAATTATCAACCTACTATTTAAAAAAAAAAAAACAGTTTTGAGTTTTTCTTATAAAAATAAAAAAAAGTAAATAGTTCTAAAAATATATCACATGATCACTATCTCATACTAGCACATAATTGTTATTAAACAATTCAAAACAAAGCAAAACTCTCCATAAAGTAGTGCCATCTTGTGTTAACAAGAGCAATCAATGGATGACAGAAGGCTTGTGCATAAAATTCATATCTAGTGCCTACTCATCCAATATCCCCAGACTAGTTTCTGGCTTGTGGCCTTTATCAGTGAGGAGCCTTGGATCTGAGAGCACTGCACCTAGATCTTAGGATCTAATGCAACCATCCAGCACCCACCTTTTAACTCTATTTATCTACAAAACTATGAGAATGAAATTGAAAACACAATTAATATTTTCAATCCAAGCTCAATAGCTTATATAGTCATATGGATCTGAACCCAATTCAGCACCCATACATTTTGGTGTCCTTGGCTCTTTAACAACCATAGCCACCATTATCCTATTAGGCAGGATTGCATTAGATCCTAAGATCTAGGTGCAGTGCTCTCAGATCCAAGGCTTCTCACTGATGAAGGCCACAAGCCAGAAACTAGTCTGGGGATATTGGATGAGTAGGCACTAGATAGGGATTTTATGCACAAGCCTTCTGGCATCCATTGATTGCTCTTGTTAGCACAAGATGGCACTACTTTATGGAGAGTTTTGCTTTGTTTTGAATTGTTTAATAACAATTATGTGCTAGTATGAGACAGTGATCATGTGATGTTTAGTGGTTTAACACCAATCCTGCCTAATAAGATAATGGTGGCTATGTTTGTTAAAGAGCCAAAGACACCAAAATGTATGGGTGCTGAATTGAATTCAGATCCATATGACTATATAAGCTATTGAGCTTGGATTGAAAATATTAATTGTGTTTTCAATTTCATTCTCATAGTTTTGTAGTTAAATAGAGTTAAAATGTGGGTGCTGGAGGGTTGCATTAGATCCTAAGATCTAGGTGCAGTGCTCTCAGATCCAAGGCTCCTCACTGATGAAGGCCACAAGACAGAAACTAATCTGGGGATATTGGATGAGTAGGCACTAGATAGGGATTTTATGCACAAGTCTTCTGGCATCCATTGATTGCTCTTGTTAGCACAAAATGGCATTACTTTATGGAGAGTTTTGCTTTGTTCTAAAAAATATAGCTTTATTTAAAAGAAAAATAATAATTTTGTAATAATTCTATCAGTATAGATTATTCAACTAAATTGGTAAATATTGTTTTCTTTAATAAAATTATATAAATAATTAGAATATTTTAGAAGTTAATAAAAATAGTATTGTTTTATTTCTTTGTCTTTTAAATTATTTGCTTAGAGGAAGGTTGTTATTTTAAATAATTTCTTAAATAATACTAAAGAAAAAAATCAGACCTGGGTTGCTTATATTATTTTTTTATTTTTGAAAAAAAAAAAATATATATAAAAATATTTTAAATATGAATGAAAGAGAAAGTTTATGAAGTAAGGTAAATATTAAATACTTTAGTTTCATAAAAAAATTATGCCTTAAGATTTTGCATGCATAGACTAAAGTTGTTTGCTTTGAGAAGAATGAAAAGAACAGAGGAATTAAAGAATGTCTTTTAATAAAATGTGTGACACTGAAGCAAATAATTTGCTTACATTTTCTTTTAATATTAAAGGTAACTGGAATGTTAATTTGAACTGAGAAAAATTATTATAGGATATATATATTGTACCGGATGAAAGATTTTGGTTTCACATATACTGACCACAAGGGCGCCACCTAGTACAAAAATCGGAACTAGACATTTATTTTAAGGGTGGACAGAATATACGAAACTGAATGTGACAGACTAGCTCATCTAAGCAAATGAGATCTTATGTTTTGTTCTGATGATTGGAAAGATAGCAACAGAAAACCAAATCAGCCAAGTAAAATGAATAAATATTTTATTAGTAGTATGATTTAATAAATATAAATCTAGATAAACTTTAAAATCCACTTAAAATGCACTATTCACACATATCATCAAAATTAAAATATTTTAATATGGCTTAGAAGTGATTTCTGCACATTGTATAATTATAGCGAAAGAGTGCAAAAAAATACTGACAGTATGAAAAGTATTAGTAAGTATACAGTGATCTCATGCAAAAAAATGGAGGTTAGCTTCTTGCTTATAACCCATAGTTATAAAAAGACAATCTCCCTATTTGAGATTTCTGAGAGCTTAAGTCAAAACAAGAGCAATGCGAAGGTAGCTTCCAAAACATCAACTTTAAAAAGAAAAACAGGACATTGAAAGATATTACTTTCAATTAATTGACCTCTCTCACAGTGAGACAGGATAGGAGCTTACAATCTACCTATTGAAAGGGTTAAAACAATCATACGTGCCCCTAATAAACAAATTGGAAGCTTGAATGAATAAACTAATGACTATTATATTTCATAATAGTCTACTATAAATAATTATAGTTTCTTGACAGAAGTAGAACTAATAACAAAATGGGTCATGAGCCAGAAACTAATTAAAATAGTCTGTAATATCCAGACTGCTTTCTATACCAAAAAGGAATGTGAGATTACAAATAAAACTATATTAGCTTACTTACTAAGACTTAAACAGAACATATAGCACTGGTTTGAAACTAGCACTCGTTTTACACAAAATAAAATTTGAACACAAGTATATATTTTTAAAAAAAAAGACAATAAATCTAAGACAATAAAATCACTTAAATTGTAGAACATAAGGTACCACTAGGCTTGTTGAGTGTGGTCCGTTGATCTGGATTTTCTGATGGTAGGCTTGGGTGAGTCGGTTAGTGGTTTCTTTATAGTTGGTTCTTATAGATATTCGGCAATTAATGGAGACATAGGGAGCATGAACCTGTCCTGGTGAAAAGCTTAGCACATCATGGAAAGAGAAAATATCCTTGCGGCAGGTTTAGTGTTCATTGTAAATAGAATAATTGCAGGATCATCTTTCTTTCAGAATATACAGGAATCATTCTCTCAGAATTTTTTTTTTGGCAGGAATAATTTGTGCAAGTCTCTCAGAGTTTGTGCAAGTATCTCTCAGAATTGGTGCCACTATATCTCAGAGTTGGTGTAAGCATCTCTCAGAGTTGGTGCAACTATCTACAATCACCTGCTTAAGCCTTTTATAGCTGAATCTCATATCTTAACAATTACAATTTTTTTTCTTAATTAAAATTTATAAAATTCTTCATCTAGTTAACAATAGCTATCTAATTAAAGAAAATAAATTGCCCTTTTACAGATCTAGGAATTATCAAATGAAAAATTCTTTTCTTTTCTTTCTTTTTAATTAATTATTCTTATCAATCTAAATCCCAAATCTGAAAAGCAATTTATTTATACAATTTACTTTTACATAAATAAAAAAAAACAACTAATCTTAGTCTCTTTTTTTTTTCAAAAGTAAAAACTAAATATAGCTGTGGTATTAAATATAACTCCCACGTGCATACATATATATTTGTATAAGCAAAAAAACTTTTAATCAAGTTTTACAAACAACCGAACTTATAAAAATTTATTTTGTTTTACTTCAACTTTGTAATGGTGTTTTAAGCATCCATTACAATATATATATATTCTACTGAAATTTGAATTGTGTTTCTTTATGTGGTAAGATATGTCATAATTTTTTTAAATCTTTCTTTCTTATATGATTTTTGGATGGTGAATATGTTAACCCATAAAACATTGAGCTGTGTTGTTATAAAGACAATAATATTAATATAAAATTGTTTATTACTAATTGTATTGTAAGTTTGTAAATTGAATTTATTCAGCCTAAAAAGGAAAATGAATATGTGAATAATAAAATATATAGTTTGGATAAAATTATTATTGTTTGTCATTTACATTATATGTTTCTTTTTTGTTACTACATTGATAATAGTAAATTATAAGTAATAAAAATAAATCTTTAATATTTCAAATACATTTGTTCTTTTTATTTGTAGGATGTTATACTAAAGAAATATGAATATAAATATATTTCCTGTAAAATATTTTGTATTGGGAAACATGGGTTTTTTTTTTCTATGTAATAATTCTAAAATATTTACTTTATTTGTTGTATAATATAAATTTTTATTAGAGAAATGCTGCCAGAAATCACTTAAAGAGTAAATATGAATGATTTCTATAGTTATAATGATGTCAATGAAAAAATCTTATAAATAGAACTCAATAATTTGAATGCAATCTCTCTCTTGTTTTAGCTTTATGCAGAAGCATGTATAAATTTCTTTACATGATTTCTCTTTACTTATCTTAAAAGTATACAATTAACTGAAGAAAATGGAGGGGTGATAAGCAACATTATCTGCCCATGAACGGAGCAGCATATTGAGGAAATTTTATGGGAAGACGACAATTTATTATTATGAAAGGAAAAAATCACTGAAATTGCTTCATTACTTTATAAACCATCAGAATATTTTATCCTTTAAAATGGATGTTACCTCTATTTTGAAGATAAAATACAAATGTCAGAAGGTGTACAAGAGACATGTACACCTGTCTGTGTAACTTTATTAGGTTGGTTGATCAATTTTTTCTTAGATATGAATCCGTTTAATTTTCCATCATATTATTCTAGATAAAGCCAGCATCTATTCATTTGTAATATTTTGAAATAATATTTGTTCATGAAAGGATATTTCTTCATATAATCATGAATATAAACAAGTAATTATGTGTGTAACATCATATAAACCAAATAATTATGATTTGAAAGAATAATTTAGACATATACATAAAACATTGTAATCAATAAAATGTACTTTGGATTTAAAAGTTCTCATGAATATATTATATCTTTTTTGAAACAAAGACATACTATTGGGTTGTAGTTTGAAATAGACATCAGAACTGTGATGCCATTCTGGAAATATAGTATTTACAGATTCTCATTCAAGTCGTTTGTTTCTATTTGTCATTATTATTGATACTTCTCTTTATTTAAAATGTAAGGTATTTATTGACAAAAAATATATAATTTTAAGTTAAAACAATTTTTAATATTTTAATGACCTAAAATTGATTTCAAAAATAAAATATTACACCAAAATAAAATAATAATTCTAATTATTACTTTTAAAATATTATCTCTAGATTTTATATTTGTTACACTTTCTTATGTATCAAATTTTTGTTTAATAAGCTAAAATTAAAGCTTTCTTTCCCTAACTTTTGAAAGCACACATATTCACACAACCACCTCTAATCATGTGATACTTTCAGTACATTTTAAACTAATATTAAATTAACTTATCATTTAAATAATATTTTAAACAAAAATAATTACTTTAACCCTATAATATAAAATATTTACCACTATAATTAAGCTATTATACCATTATAGTATCTTTTAAATATAATAAATTAAAATTAATACTATCTTTTAAACAATTTATTGTGTCATTTTATTATTTAATTCATCTCAAAATGAGTTCAAACTACCTAATATATCTTTATAAGCTTCTGTCTACTGTGTTTGAGCTTCTACTATCTATAACATCAAAATTACATGCTAGAAAATAACCTAATTTTTTTTAATATAGCTATTTACCCAACCCTATCTAACTATCTGCACCAATTATAAAGGGTACAATATATATAATAAAGAGCATGGCAATATTTCTAAACAAGTTTATTTTATTATTATTTTTTTCATTTTTTATATGATAAATTCTATAAGAGAAAGCATTCAAATCTTTACCTATGATTGCCTCTATCCCCAGACCAGTTTTGAGCTATGACTCTCTTCAGTGAGGAGCTAGAACCCCAGATTCAAAAATACTAACTCTAGCCAAGCGTTTATCAAACACTTAACTGTTAAGAAAAAGATCTAAAACTTTCAGGCATCTAATGTCTTCAAATTAAGCTCTCCAAATAAAATAGCTATATGGGCCTGAATTAAATTCAGATACTCCATATATTAATAGCCTTAGTGATTTAATATAGCCAAAGCTATAAAGGTAAAGATTTGAATGCTTTCTTTTATAGCATTTATTATATAAAAAGTGAAATAAAAAAATATTAGTAAGAAAATAAGCTTCTTTAGAAACAGTGACATGCTCTTTATTACATATTGGTAAATACAAGCTATATAGGTCATGTGATATGTGACTTGGTTATATTATACATATATGGTATAGTCGACAATTATTCAAGCCTATACAGCTACTTAAATTATATAGCTGAATTTGAAAACATATAGATGTCTGAAAATTTCAGATTTTCTACTTAATAGTTAAGTATTAGATAAATGCTGCTCTTGAGTTGGTATTTTGGATTTAGTGTCTGAATACCCTAATGCCTCACTGACAATAGCCATCAGCTTCAAACCTGTTTGGGGATAGGGATAATTTTGATAGAGATTTTAAATGCTTTTTCTTCCGGCATTTATTGGAAAAGCTTGTTTAAAGCTATTAGTATGCTCATTATATTACATTTGTAGTGCAAGCTTATTAAGTTGAGTCACATGATATATGACTTGATTTTCTTACTATATATTTATACATAAATTTACATTAAACTCTTAGTTCATTATTTTTTATGAAATCGGATAAAATAATGATAAACGTATAAAAACTATACAATGAATGATAAAAAAAAATCATTTTATAACTATTAATTAAAATGTTGCATGTATAAAATAAAGTAATTATTAGCTATAATCCAGATATTATAATTGAAAACCATTCACACTGATTATTTACCAAATATACAAACATATTGCCATTATTGTCAACCATTATCGTTTCACTGCAGGATTAATGTCTTTCCAAATTCAATGCATCTTTTTTGATTTCTAGCTCTCTTCTCCACATCACCCCAGCACATTTCCTCATTTCATCCATTTATCTCAAATGTGGTGTTTTGTAGTCTCTTGGAATCCAATTCAAGTTTTCAACTATCCATCTATTGTCATTTCTTCTATATACATATATATGTTTTTTTTGTATTATAAAGAATATATATATGTGTTTGAATATGTATGTATATAATTTTAATAATTATTTAATTACATGAGTAATAAAAAATGGAATTAATATTAATTATAAAATTATGTTTTTATTAAATAATTTTAACTAATCATTATTTCCATAGGTTACCATCATTAATTAAATCCAATTATATATCACATCTTTTTATAATCAGTCCAACATTTATTTATTTATACACCTGGGTCTCGTTTTATTGCGTATTATTTTAATGCGATTTTGAAGTTATGTGATTCATGTTTCTTCTTAATATCTTTCATATTTTACTATATTTATTAGATATCAAGAAATTTAAATTATTAATAACTTATTTTGACTTGAAATACTTTTTTTTTTCAAAAAATATAATGTTATATTAGCAGCTAACATGAATATGGCCTGAAGCTGTATTTAGAATCTTAGCTTCTATGTAAATAACCTACTTATACTAATGAGTAAATAATAATAATAGATTTATACTTACGTATAAAAATATCACAATAAATATTCAAAAAATTTAAACTTTTAAAACATATTTTGTTAGATATAACAGAAATAAAACATTTTTTAGATTGTTAAAATAAATAACAAAGATTGTATTGATTTTTTAAACTGAAAATAATCTTTCTAATGATATTGTATAATCTTTTTGTTTTGATTGTGATCTCATTTTTTTAAATGTAGAAACAGAAAACCATTAACACAGCACAGTGGCGCTAGTTGTACATCACATCATGAATCTGATTTCTTATCAGTTCACAAATGAACACATACTGTCAAATAGCGGTAATAATTAAAATATGTATGAAAAATTGTAAAATTAAATACTGTAGTTAATAAAAAAAAGTTTGTCTTGTATTAATTTTTTTAAATATTTGAAATTTTTTATTAGTCATATTTTATTTTTATTTTTTTAATGCAAATTTTAAAGTAATTTTTCCTTGTTTTTTTTTTTTTTTCATGTCATAGCATCGGCCGGGATGCGAACCCACACCCGTCTGCAACCAACTACTTGCTTGGAAGGCAAGTGCAATGACCTCTCGGCTAACAACGCTTGATTGCTTTGCTTTTATGTGATTTCTGAAAATTACTGGAACATATCCCCCATTTTTCAAGGTAAGTTAAATCTATTTTTGTGCGATTTCTTTTGTGCGCATTTTCTGAGAAACCTATCTATCACATAAAACATGACCCAGGAGTATATGGAAAATGCATCAAATTGTGGCTATTTATTTAACTATCAACTGATCAATAGCAGCAGGTGACCTTTTTTTCCAACATACTCCATCCATTACTATAACCAATTACATTTAGAACAGGCAAAACTCTCTATATGTATTGTCACCCAGTGCAAGCCAGAGTAATCAATGGATTCCAGAAGGCTGGTGCATAAAATACCCGTCTAGTGCCTACTCATTCAATATCCCCAGACTAGTTTCTAACTTGTGGCCTTACTCCTCATTGAATTCAACCTTATGAATAAAACTATCAACTATAATAAAAATTTAAACACTCCTCTTTTACTATACTACTTATATTCTACAGATGATCTAGAGTTTGGAATATATAATTTTTAAATAAGAATAGTAGTCTGACCATTATCTTTATATATTGCAAATGCAACTTGTTTTAATATGCTCAATAACACATTTAATTTCCTATCTGAAATTCATATAAACTGAAAGAAATATTGATCTGGATAAAAATGTTAAATGACGGTAGGAACTGATAAGTTTGGTTTTAAAGAAAGATAAATTGATTAGTTATATATTTTTGTTCAGCATTTAATTACATATTTGTGTATGAAGTAATTGGTAAACATATATATTATGAACAATCGGAAGTAAGTGGAAACAAAAATCTCCCCGGGTGCGGTGACCGAAAATTTTAGAGGGCGTCCGCGTTGTTCCCTTTTTTAAATTCTCGTCCAACCGCCAGGAGGAGAGATAATAAATATAAATTTTATATCTTAAATATAAAAGAATAAAAGCCTCAGAAATTACACATAAAAATATTTATTTATGACATATAAAATAACATTAAATTTTGAGGAATAAATTCAACATTTTAGATTTTTCTATTAATCTTTTAATTTTACATTTACGTCAATGAGTTTAATATTTTTTTAGATAGTCAAGTAGAATAGACTACTAGTCTGCTTTGAAAAGAAAATTTCTTCCTGTTTACCTTAGGCAACAAATTTCACAATTAAACTGTATCCATCTGATACATTCTGTATTCAATGAGCATGAAAATATACAACACAAAATACTATACTGTCAGGAATGTACATCTGATCAGTAAGTAGAATTAGAGAAGACATTTCTCCCACCAACAGGAATGTGACTCTGTTGGTGAGTAGAACAATAAACATAAAACTCCATAGGAATGGCCTCCTCCTCTTACAAATCCTCCTAGGCAAACAGAAGGGTGGGGTATCTATATCCTGCCCGAGGGTCTCTACTATATCTACAATTACACAAATATATCCAATCATGAACCCATCAATATGAATAATACCAAATCCCCCATTACTACTATCGCCACAAATTAACATTAATTAGATTATTTTTACTTTGTTTTATATGTCGATCGCCACACCTCAAAACAAAAACCAACAAAATACAAACGATCAATGCCTTTTGAAGTGCCTAACTCATTGCCTATATTTCCATCACTGACACAAATCAACCAGATCTATCATGCATACCCAACTTATGTATGCATTTAATAATTTCTACAATAAATATTACACAAATAAAAATAATAAAAAATGATTTTAGAAAACTTAACATATAACTTTAAACAATCATTATTAATTTGAAAATCAAATAAGAATTCTTTTAAAATTTAAATTAGCTGAATCTTAAAAAAATCAATGAAATTCTTATTACTTTTTTTGGTTGTTGTTATTTGTAGTTCTCTCGGTAAAAGGGTTCTGCTTTATCCCTGTCCCCTGGATGGGTTAAGGACACTTTTTTTCCTCCCCTCAAACCAGTGAACTATCCGAAAAAACTGTATTTCCCCTTTTATCCAAAGGATTAATCAACAAAATACTAATCCATCACTTTCGTGGGTCAGAAGGCTTAGTGCTTCCATTGGTCAAGCTAAAATCTCTTTATTCTCTTATCTAATTTACTCTCTGACTTTTTAATTAGACAGTTTGGATAATTAATAAAAATCATTCATTTACAGATTACAGGAATTAATTAATACTGTTTTTATTTTTACTACGTTATTTCTTTTAAACTATTTTTATATTTAAATCTTTTTTTATAAAATAATTCAAATATTTTATTTAAAAAAAATATTTTAAAGTTTAGATTGTGATATATAGTAAAAACATTTTAATTTTAGTTAGTTTTTTTTTTTTAATATTATTTTTATGGAATTAAAAGTTTTTATAATTTAATGTAAGATATTTATAATTTATATATATATATATATATGAACATATTGTAGATCATTTATCTTTTTCACATGTATGTGGACATGTGTATTGGTTGTATAAGATGAAGTGCATAGCTGCAGAAAATTTGAAAGTCTGAGTCCATGTGGCTTCTAATTAAGTTTAGTATGCACAATATAATTATATTTGAATATTGCCTGTATTCTGCTCATCACTCTTCTGTATATTTAACTTGGACATATTAAGATCCTATATGTCAGAGATCAGAGTAGCTTAAAGTCAACATGGGCATGACAATAATAATGGTATCAACAAGGGCTTTGAGTGTTTCAATCATTGGATTTTTAATAAGATGGATGGCTGCAGAGTTAGAGGGTGGAGAAGATTGAAACCTGTCCATTAAAGTTTGATGATTTGATATCTTAATATAAACTGAGCATTGATTGTATATATAGTAAAAGATGGTGATTTTAACCAACTGATATGTGCTGGCTTAGTACAAAATATGTATATTGGAGATCATTTATCTTTTTCATATATATGTGGTCATGTGTATTGGTTATATAAGATGGAGTACATAGCTGTAGAGAACTTGAAAGTCTCTCTCTCTCTCTTTCTCTCTCTCTCTCTCTCTCTCTCTCTCTCTCTCTCTCTATCTCTATATATATATATATATATATATATATATATATATATATATATATATATATATATATCATATATATATATAATATTCAAATATAAGTATATTGTCTATATTGAATGTAATTAGAAAGGACTTGAGCACAGACTTTCAAGCTACTTTCAGATATCTACTTCATCTTAGACAACTGATAAAAGATAAATGATTTCAATATATGTAATTTATGCTAAACTGTTTGTCCAGATACCATCTCCCACAAATGTATACAATCAGTTCTTAGTTTATATTAAGTTATCAAATCGTTGACAAACTTCAATCTTCTCCACTTTTAAACTCTTCAGCCATCCACATCACTGAAAATCCAAAACTCCTGTTGATGCCAGTATTATTGTCATACCCTTGTTGATTTTTTTAAGTCACTCTGACCCCTCACCCATAGGACTTTAATATATCCATTTAAATATGCAAAAAAGAGATGGGCAGAATACAGGCAGAATTTGTAATATTCAAATATAAGTATATTGTCTATACTAAATGTCTATATGTGAGACATTACAGTAGCTTAAAGTCAACATGGATATGAAAATAATATTGGCATCAATAGGAGCTTTGGGTGTTCCATTTTTGGATATAATGATATGGATGGCTGAAAAATGGGAGGGTGGAGAAGATTGAAGCTTGTCAATTACAGTTTGAAGATTTGCTATCTTTATATAAACTGAGCACTGATTATATATATGAGTAGGAGATGGTGATCTCGACCAACAGACGAGTGTTGGTTCAACATGAAATATGTATATTATAAATCATTTATCTTTTTCACAAAAAAAAAAAAATTTAAAGTTCTAAACAATTAATTCCCTCCACCCCAAATAACTATCTCATACGTAATACAATTTCTTATTTGATTACGGATTAGTAAATAAATATATATAGTTTTTACTTAAAATATAAAAGAAGAAAGCCATTCAATTTTCTCAAATTGGTATCTGACTAGTTTGATAAGTATAGATTTTTCCTTTTCTGTTTTTCTGCCAAGATTCTGCTTTTCCTTGTCCTGCAGTTGGCTAGATATAAATTTTAAAAAAATATTCTTAACTTTTTTACTAAAGAACAAAAGTCTTTCCAGTGTCTAATCAAAAAAAGTACATGAAGCAAAAGCACTATCTGGTGAAATTAGGCAGTTGTCAGGTAGTGAGATGTTTTATAGTTTTTTTCTTCTTTAATATTTAGGTAAAAATCGTTAGACATCCATATATTTATTAATAAATTGATAGATAACTAAGTCAACTGTTTACAAATAAACTAAAAAATTTTAACATTTGAACCTAACCTTTAATCATAACAAGAATGTTTTTGACATAAAAATATTGTTAACCATTAAATTACATTTATTTGTCAATGAGAATTATTTTTATAAATGTATAAATCTGCCAATTGGTTGCACTTTTTAAATTTTTGATAATATTAAGTTTTTAACTCACTAATAACGTTATTCAGATCTAAAAATTAAAAAAATATGTTAACCTTTTCATAAGATTATTGCTTAAGAAAAAGTTTCTTTCTTCAAAATAATATGTTTTTTTTAGTTTATTTTTATGTGAACCTTCAGATTATATATTAATCTTCAAAAAATATATATATTTTCATACTTATATTTTTTATAACAAAAATAAATGGGAAAAAAAAATTAAAAACTTTTTTATTTTAATTAATTTAAAATTAACAATACACTTTTTTATACATAAAAATATTGGTACTCATCTTATAGCTAAAGACGCCATTCTATAGTGCGGTTTTTGTGCTAAAACACATAAAAATGCTGTTTCCACGGCCGACACATTCGAACCCGCGTTTTCTATAATACAACTTTTTTGTTGTGCTACAGAATGCAGGCCGCTATGTCGCGTCGCAGTACAGCATGTATGTCGCTAAGCAGCAATTACATTTTCCAAATTTGCACAGTTTATAAAATAATTACAGCTTGATGAGAGAGTTTGTATTTGAATTGTATTGAAGTGTTGTTTTCATTGGATTTTTTTTTATTTTAAACTATTGAAATGTTCAGATTTTTAAAACAATAATTATAAGACTTTTTACAATGTACTGTATTGAACTTTTATTTGGGTAAATGTTAAATATCTATGTTTTTATTGAGTTGCAATTAGGTAACGTATCAAGTAACGTACTGTTAGTAACATTCCATGAGACAAAGAAGATTCTACCGTCTGTATATTTTTGAAGTAAAAAAGAGCGGTACGAAAAAAATATCAAGTAAGAAAAGTCCAAATATACAGAGTTTTTTTTGTAAATTTAATAAAAAGCAAATATTATAAACATGTTTAATAAGTAAAGAAGACATTTGTATGTGTTTGTTGTTGTTTAAAAAAGTTTGAGTTTCTTTCTTCTGTCCGAGTACGCTTACGATTTTGAATTTTTTTATTTTAGCATTACAAACAAACAGAACACTAACCCTAAAACTAACCCTAAACCTAACCCTAAACTAACCCTAAAACTAACCCTAAAACTAACCCTAAACTAACCCTAAAACTAACCCTAAATCTAACCGTAACAACTTTTACTTTTATTACGATTATTATTTTTTAGTTAAACAACAACAAAAAAAGTCATAACACAAGTAAAAAAATATCCGATAGAAAATTGATAAAAAAAAAAGCCGTAACACAAGTAAAAAAATATCCGATAGAAAATTGATAAAAAAAAGCCGTAACACAATTTAAAAAGTATACGATATAAAAAACACGAATCAAATTGTAATTTGTTGATTTTATTTTACATTTATTATTATCATTTAAATTGTATACATTAATAAAAAATAATATTTAAAAAAGATGATTTTGTTTTGTTTTTATTTTTGCATTTCAAAAAAGCACAGAAAAATTATTAAAATCAACGACCCATGAATGTTCATATTTTATAGTTTTAGCATGAAAACCGTGCCATCCAACGGCATCTTTATCTATAATACAAGCACCAAAATATTTATTCATAATAAATTATACATAAATAGTATATGTATAATAAAATAAATTTAAGTTATATAAGCAAATTTATGATGAAATTATATAACAATAATACAGCCATTACAATAAGTTGTTTAATTCTGATGAAGAATGATTCTGATTAGAAGAGTGTAGAATTGTAGATGGTTAAGCTTCCATGAGATGTTAATAATATTATGAATTCTATTGTTAACATTATTTATTACCAATGATTGTTTTCATTGATGAGATGTATACCAACATTCATACTCAAATATCAAATACTCATGATGATTTAATTGTTTTTTTCCAATGCTCTTAAAACACTGTCGTATATTATACTTATTTGCTTGCTTTTATGTCAAATTGGTATGCTTTGCTAATTAAAAAGCACAAAATAGATGTATTTTAATTGCTATTTTATAATATAATAAATTGATGTTGCATACTAATTATTTTACATTTTAATAACTTTACTTTTTTTTATATATATATATATATGACAAAGCGTTGACTGGGAAGCAAACCTGGGTCAGCTGCTTTAAGCTACCAACGCTTGACTAACTTGTGGAAAAAAAGAGAAGTAAAATTCCATCATTGCTTCATATACTCCTATCTCACTAGAATTCTTTTAAATAATGTAATATCAATTTTTTTTTGTTAGAAGTTCTACATATTGACTAAAACTAGTCTAAAATACTGAGCAATCAAAAAACAATCTCCAGCAGGGAGTGTGGTAATGAGAAAAAATGTGTGCAATGATATAAACAAACTGAATTAGGATTGGATTATCATATCTGAATGAATCAGCATTACATGAAAGAATTAAATATATTTTAAAAATATCAAAATATGTATATTTAATGTGATATCTAAATATTATTATGTACCAAAAATATTTAAATAGAATATATTTTGTAATTTATGATATGTTTGTGTTCACAATGTGAATTCTAATTAGCATAACGTAGAACAATATTAATTTAGATAAAATATATACATTTACTTACAACATCCATATGTCAAAGACACAACTTAAGTCCTAATTTAGGCTGCATAAAATTACAAATATTTTTGGTACCAAACAGACTTAATATTTTCAGATTGATAAGGCATGTAGATATCCAATATTGGTCAATAAATGAATATCTAACTATTGATAGCAAGAGAAAAGACTAACAATAAAAGCATACTAAAATCTCTCAATACTCATCATTTAGATAACCATGTGTGTAATGAATTTCTTTCACTTTTCTTTTAAAGGCAAGCAATTTTATTTTGTTATTCCTATGACTTGAACTTTGGATTGTTGACCAGGTAAACTTTATTTCAAGAGGTTTAAGTTTTTCAGTCCAGTAGCCTGTCTATACCCAATTTAGCTAATTAGTAAATCTTCCCCAATAAATGATTATTTAACTATCTCTATGTAGAGGATAAAATAAGAATAAAAAACTGCTCAAATATGTATTAGCCAATTGTTAAAAAGCCTGGAGAAATCTGGCTTCTTCACTTTTATGAGAAGTTGTTGGAGAGATCATTACCTTGTAATAGGCTATTTATCAAAAATATTGTTTTATCATTTTTTATCTTCATACATGTGTAAGTATATGTGGATACTGATGTTTGTGATGTATAAATTCAATACATTGGTCAATTTCTAGTTTTGAAAAAAGTTCACTAATCTGTTAAAACTTTAAGATAATAATAATTTTTAAAATTTTTTCTCATATCAGCAAGAAAGTATGAAAAATCTGTAATATATGTGATGTTCAATAAAGTTTCTATTTGTGGAAAAACACAAATATATACAATAAATCATAAGTGTTCATAGCTAATTGATTATCATATAAAAGTTTCATCATTTGAGCCAATGCTTAAAATAAACCAATAGAACAATCAGATAATAAATGGAAATCCTTCAAGTATTTTAATTTTTATCAAAAGCAAGTCACTTGCAGTAACATTTATTATATAATGTTGCTAATTATTATTGAAATTAGCAACTTATCATGATCTATTTAAATGAACAGAAGGCATAAAGTAATTTTTAAATTATGGTTACAGGTTGATTGTTTAATTCAATATAGTAGGATTGCCATTTATTATTCAAGTGTTGCCTTGACAACTTATTGCTGACATTCTATTGGCTTATTTTAAGCATTGGCTGGGATGGTGTGATTTGCATATAATAATCAATTATCTATATTATTTATTATATTTAAAGCATTAAATAATAATTTGATGAAAAATTTATAAAAATGATTATTTATTAATCTACTAATCAAACAGTTTATTTGGGTCTACTTAATGAAGTTTATTTAAAACTTATAGGCAGTTTTAATTTCAGTTTGTTTTAATCAATGCTGTTACTCACAGTCTCCTTAAGATCTTACATGTTGACAATGAATGGATTTCCAATTATTACTTAAGTGTTGCCTTGACACCATATTGCTATATTTTATTACATTTTTTAAATATTAGTGATGTTATTTACATATATGCAAATATTTCATTGCAATTTTTGAATAGATATATAGTCTCATAACTTTTTCACTTATTTAAAATGTCTAAAAAGTTAAAACCTATATATTGCCTGCATGTGTTCTCATATTACACATTAAAATGATTTAAATATAAAACTAGTATAGTTAATGAATATGTATAACAATTTAAATTATAAAAAATACTTAAAAGTTTCGTTCATTTTGCAGGTGGCATTTAATAATGGCTTCTATTCTGTCTTTTCTACTTGGTGAATATGACTTTTTTAAAAATACAAGATACTCCATCTATTGAGTAAACATATAATTAAATTAAATTTTTTTAAAAACATATTTATATAAATGTGAACACCATTAGTGGTGTTAATTGACATATCTGAGGCATTTATCTTTTACATGAGTTACTACAGCAGTATAACCATACAATAGGATTTTATGTTTATTATTAAAAGGTTAAATGCCTTGAGTGAAAGTAGTGCAAAATAATAATGAATTTAATTATAAAATAATATATATACATATCATAAATTTATAATAAAGTTTTTCTAGAATTAAATAGCAAGTAATAACGATCTATAACAATGGTGAGAGACTATGTACTATCACTTGACCGTAAAGCCTTTTTGCCTAGGCATTAAAATATACGTGTAGACTGAAAACGTATATGTAATGTTATCACTGTTCTTATGTTATGTATTTAAATGGAAAAAAAAAAACATTTTGATTTTATTTTAAATTTAATAATTTTAATAAAGATATGACAGAAATTGAAACGTTATAGAATTTTTTTTTTAAAAAAATCACCAAAGGTGACTGTTATGTGCTGATAAAGAGTTTAGTAAAAATTGCTTTAAATATATATATAGCAGGAAGGAAATAAAATTATATTCAACCTAACAAAAAAGAAAACTATATATATATTTTCCAGATAATATACTGTTAAAATTCACTATTTTTTTTTTTTTAGTCGCTGTATATTATTATGTGATAAAACACCTAAAGCATAATTGAAATTACAGATTATATATATATGTAATCTTCTAATCTTTAAATATAAAAAGAGTGGGAAACTGAGTTAATTTCCTTTTTTTCGAGAAAAAAAAATCAGCTATATAAAATTAGATTTTTATTATTAAGTAATAATAAAAAAATTATAAAAGTAATTATTTATATTAAAATATTTAATAAATATTTTCTTCCAGCTGTAACTGACATTTTTTTTTGAAAAAAAATAAAAGAATAAACATCTGTTGAATCAATAATAAAGTTCGATATTTTATTTTTTGAATGAATGAGACACAAAATATTTGTTTACAAGTTAACATAAGTATTAGACAATAAAGTTTGAAAAATTAAACAGATATCAAATTTAATATTTATGCATAAAATAAAAACATTATTTAAAAGAAAAATCAGTGGAAATACATAAAGACAATAGTGCACCTGAGAAATTTTCAAAAAGAAAAGTTGTAGAACAAAATGTTATACAATTTTTTATAATCAAAATATATACTTGCACACAGCTATGATTATGAAGCCATAGAGCTTTGAAAGCGCTAAACTTTAAATAAATTTAATAATATATATAACTTCTTTAAGAGCGTTATAAGCGCATAATTATTGATATTATACTTGCATTAAGTATTTTCACTAGAGATATGGGTATTGTGGTATTAGAGCAGCGACATGAAGAATTATAATCGTTTAATCATTAAATTAATTAGGTTATTAAATCAAAAACATATTTTAAAATATATATAAAAAAAAAAAAATTTAACAAAAAAAAAATACGAAAAGCATTACTGTGAAGAATAGTTAAAATGCGTGTTTAAATCAAATTGAGTGCGTTTTTGCACGTGCATATTCTGCATAATCTATTTTAATACCTTGTACAGGCTTATACCTGCATTTATATATGTAATATATGCGGGATTCGAACTCAGACTTTCACACGACTCTCAGTGCCATCTTATATTGCTGACTCATCTGATCGCACACATGTTGAAAAGATAAATAATCACCAATATACGTATTTCATGCTAAACTAGCACTCATCGGTTGGTTCAGATCACCATCTCCACACATATATACAACTAGTACTCAGCTTTATATTAAGATAACCAATCTTCATACTTTAATGAGTGCTGGTTTAGCACGAAATATGTGTATTGATGATTATTTATCTTTTCAACATGTGTATGATCAGGTGAGTCAACAATATAAGATGGCACTGAGAGTTGTAGGTCATGTAAAAGTCTGAGTTCGAATCCCGCATATATTACATATATAAATGTAGGTGTAAGCCTGTACAATGTATTAAAATAGATTATGCAGAATATGCACGTGCAAACACACACATCATTTGATTTAAACGCGCATTTTAACTATTCTTCACATTAATGCTTTTCGTACTTTTTTTGTTAAGTTGTTTTTTTTTTTTAAATGTAGATTTTAAAATATGTTTTTTATTTAATAACCTAATTAATTTAATGATTAAACGACTATAATTCTTCATGTCGCAGCTCTAATACCACAGTACCGAGATATGTTTATATGTCTAGGCCAGAGGTTCTCAAAGTGTGTTCTGCAGAACACTGATTGGTATTCCGTAAATCCACTTCATGTGTTCTGCAAAAACAAAAAAAATGTAGAAATAATAATAGATAGCTTCATGCTATTGTAACTATGCATTTTTGTGTGACATGCTGTATCTATATGCTGGGTCTGCCTGTGTGCCATCTGGTTAGTTTCTGCGTAACCTGGTGCAATGCACATATGTCATTGTTTGAATGACCTGAATTTATACTACCTGTTTGTTATTTTCAAACAGTCAAGATCTAATAATATCTTTGTAATTTTGAAATTTTATATGAAAAATATTAAGTGAAATGTGTTTCACAATTTTACAAAAATTGAGAACCACTGGTCTAGGCAGTATAGGCTATAAGCATTGCATTGATTTTTATATAATTATTTGTTTTATGCTTTTAATCCTTGTTATGAATCTAACAAAATAAATTAATCATTACTGAACTTTTTTTCCATTATCTTATTTCTCTTTCGTGATGTTTCATCCAGTTAACAGCTTTCTTCAGAATTTTAAAGTGCCAGCCAATCAAAACATTGCAAGCATGCATAAACAAAACATTGCAATAAATACAAAATAAATGCTTAACTTATTAACAATGTAATAAATGTAATAAGTGCATTTAGTTGCATATAAACACACTTATTACATTTATTATATTCTGTATAGAAGAAGTATAAACAATTAAAGTCTCAGATAGAGCTTTACCAATAGCTTACTCAAGCTTGTTTACAAAAAATGCCATTCAGTAGAGTTGGGATTTAGATCTAGTTTCTAGTCCTTCTACCCTTTACTGACGAAAGCCAATTAGCATGAAACCATGGTTTAAAGGTTGGGGACAATTTGAAAGAGATATTGAATTTTCGATTCTCTCTCAGCATTTTTTGTAAACAAGCTTGAGTGAGCTATTGGTAAAGTTCCATCAGTGATCATAAAATGCAAGCTATAGGCAGGTTAAAAAATTTACAGCTTGTTTTTGTTTATTATTAATTAAAGTCACACTGTATTTTAAATGTGTTTTCTTCCCGAAGATCTATTTTTGTTACAAAACATAAAAGCTAAAAAAATAATAAAAACTTTATCATTGCTTTCAATTTAGATCTGCATAAAATTTTAATAAATCTCTTTCCATCATTCATTTAATTTATTCATTTATAACAATAAGTAATAAATAGAAAAAACAAACTAATGATTGTTGAAAATCTAAATAGTAAAATAATATCAAACAAATCTGCCTTTAACATAAGAAACTTTTGTAGACTTTGGAATATAATATATGAAGTAGGACTAAGGGGTGACATTATAACTGTAATTTGAATTTGAAGATTAAAGTACATTTCAGAGAATGGGGATAGAATTCAAGTTTATTACTCTATGGAGAGGAAATGTTCATACTCAAATTTTGAATGTGCAGTTAAATATTATCATGTGAAATGTTGCTGCCACACTGAAAAACACTCTTTTGCAATGACTTATTATATATTAATATATTTCACTATCAGATATCATAAGATTAATTGTCTCACAGAAAACATGAAAAACTTGCCAATAATTTAAGATATAGTTTTATCATATAAGACTCAACTTGAACCAAGCGTCTCTTCAAATAACCAAAGAATTCTGATATAAGTGGATTTACCTTTTTTTCCAGATCCAGCAGTAAAACCTCTTGGATTTTATATTTTTAGACATTATGTTAGTGTCATTTACAGATTCAAAACTAACATTACTTCCATACTATTTGCTTCAGAAATGAAATTCAACAGCATCTAACCTATGGAGTTTAGGCAACACAAACTATTTACCTACATAGTTAACTGGTTGTTAAATATACTCATACAATGGCAGACCAAAGAGCTAATAAAAACATTAGTGAATCTATTTTTTGATTGGTATCATTCAAATTTCTTTATAATTTTTGTTAATTATCAGCCATTTTGAAAAAGTTCCCTACACTAAATACAATAAATAAATAAATTACTAGAATATGTGAATGACTTCATAGTAAAAAAGTTTCGTGTTGAATTTAAAATTATCACATAATGCTCAATTTCATTATTGATAAAGAATTGACTTATTGATAATAGGATTTATAATTATTTTCATTTTGTAGAAATGCACTAAGTGATGTTTTTGCTAATATAATAATATAGTAAATGAATTGATCACCAAAACAAATAATGTAAACAATAGCACCTATATCCAACAATATTTAAATATAATCAGTTTCCATAGAAAAGGGGATTTATATAAATCAATAATGTTATGTTAAAATAAAAGTTGTGACTTTTCATTCAATGTTTATGGTTGCATTATAATAGGTTAATTTTATTTTCTAACACTATCTGACTATGAAAAAAGCTGTAGTTTGTAACTACTTCAACAAATTTATATAAATTATACAAAATTATCATTTTCATTTTAATGAAGGAATATCCTGTGTGATTTAGGGTAATGGTATACTAGCAACTGTGGATATCAAGGCACATAGTTCAGTTCTGTTATATCTCATGCTCAAATCTTTTATAAACACCTGTGCAATAAACTATTTGATTATTATTATTTTAATAAAATCTATTTTGGATGATAAGGTACCCCTTATGTAGATAAGAACTATTCAAATTACATTAGCAAAACTCTCCATATAGTAATGCCACTCAGTGCAAGCCAGAGTAATCAATGGATGCCAGAAGGCTTGTGCATAAAATCTCTATCTAGTGCCTACTCATCCAATATCCCCAGACTAGTTTCTGGCTTGTGGCCTTAGTCAGTGAAAAGCCTTTGATCTGAGAATACTGCACCTAGATCTTAGGATCTAATGCAATCCCCCAGCAAACACCTTTTTACCTCTACTTAATCACAAAACTATGAGAATAAATAATATTTTCAATCCAAGATCATTAGCTTATATAGTCATATAGGTCTGAACTTATTTCAGTACTCATACATTTTGGTGTCATTGGTTCTTTAATAACCATAGTCACCATTATCCTACTAGGCAGGATTGGTATTAAACCATGAAACATCACATGATCACCATTTTTTATGCTTGCTCATAACTGTTATTAGTCTGGAGATATTCTAGGAGTAGGCACTAGAGAGAGATTTTATGCACATCTTCTGGCATCCATTGATTACTCTGGCTTGCAATGAGTGGCGCTACTGTATGGAAAGTTTTGACTGTTTTAATAACAGTTATAAGCAAGTATAGGAAATGGTGATCATGTGATGTTTAGTAGTTTAATACCAATGCTGCCTAATAGGATAGCAATGGCTAAGGTTATTAAAGAACCAAAGACACAAAATGTATGAGTACTGAACTGAGTTCAGACCTATATGACTATATAAGCTAATGAGCTTGGATTGAAAATATTGTTCTTAATTTTATTCTCATAGTTTTGTGGTTAAGTAGAGATAAAATGTCGCTGTTGGAGGGCTGCATTAGATCCTAGGATCTAGGTGCAGTGCTCTCCGATCCATAGCTCCTCACTGATAAAGGCCACAAGGCAGAAACTAGTCTGGGCATATTGGATGAATAGGCACTAGATAGGGATTTTATGCACAACCCTTCTAGCATCCATTGATTACTCTGGCTTGCACTGAGTGTTTTGCCAGTTTTAATAACAGTTATGAGTAAGCATAGGAAATGGTGATCATGTGATGAACTATTCAAATTGTAGTATATATATGTTTATGACAAAAGTTTTAATAAATATGTTTTATATAGAAACTATTATATCTCCAAGACTTATCACGTGTCTGACCTAGATTAATGAAGAAGGATGGAAGAAAATGTAGCTTGTCTATTTTTAATATTTTTTCCAAATCTAATATGCTTTCTCCGAAATTCAAAAATTAGTGTCTTTAATGTATAAAAACTTGTTGTTATGACTTCGATAATAATGTTATGGGTTTCTTTGAAAAATGATTAGAAACTCTGTATTATGAGATATATATCTAAACAATCAAATTTAATCCAATTTATGTAGAATCTCTAAGTAAAGAATACAGAAATAAATAAAGAAGATTAGCAATGTCTGACTACCATCGAGCGTTATGATCATTGCTTTATTGTAAGACATTACTAGTTTAAATTTCGATTTCACTAACAATTAATTACTCCCCCCCCCCCCGATATATAAATAACTTAACCATAGATTAATTGATGCTAAATTTTCACTGGTCTTTATATCAATGAATTAAGATTCTTTTTATCTTTATCAGTTAATGGGAAATCCCTTTCTCACATTTATTTAAATACTGACCGCATATCTATATATCATTACAGTCCTCGTGCTTTTATAAATCAATAGACTAATAATTTTAGCAGTCTATTGTCAAGGCAAGAATAATATTCTATTGGCTTATGGAAACATAAGAGTTATACTAATGTTATTTTCATGTAATAATCAGCTATTGATTCTTATGGTTTAGCATATATACATATGATATTTTAAAAATTAAAAAAAATCTTTATACACTTTTTTTTTTCAAATCTTTTGCTTCATCTGGATCAATATCTCTATATATTTTAGCATCTAATTTTATAAAATATATATTTTATTCATTTATATATTTTCTTAAAAGAAAAATTAAAAGATTGGAAAAGGAAAAGTGTGTTAAAGGATTAGTTTGTTGTTTTTTTCCAAGTACATTAATTTAACTGTAAATCAACAAAATTGAATCCAGCATATTTATAGATTTTTTGCCAGAACTTTTACATTTTTTTAATGTATTGATAGTACAAATTACATCTATTCAAAAAAAATCGATATTTTATAAAGAATAACTAAAAATATATCAAGAGCAACACATGATTTCCCTTACTATGTTTGATAACAACAATGCATCTCACATTAGTTAACAAGAGCCATCTCTATAGGCATGAATCAACAATAGATACCAGACAGTGCTGTCAAACAAATACTAGGACTATTTTTTTTTTAGATTTTGTTCATTTTTTATTTTGTTGATCTTTTGTTCATTATTATACTCTCAACTGATTTTCATTAGTTAGTCATAAAAGGCTCGTGTAGGCATATGTGTGCTTGTTCTGACACAAACAAAATATTTAATAATGTAAGTGCATGTATATCATTCTTTTTAAATGTTTTTTTTTTTTCCATTTTATCTTACTTTTTTCAGAAACTTAAGTTAGTACAAAGTCTGGTCATGTGATATTTTACGCATTAGTCACTCTTTTTTTCACTAACATTAAAATGATGAGATTGTGGTTTGTGTAACCACTTTTTCATATTATAATCATTTACACTGCAATCTAACTTCGTATTTTTTTCATATATCTTTGTTTCTATTTTTTTTTTGTCTTTCTCTCTACTTTGTTTGCATTTTTTTAATATTAGGTCTTTTTTATTTATGACTATTGATAATGATTATGCTTCTAACATTTAATATTTGATGTAATTCTTAGTCTTAATCCACACATTTACTACTTTTATATAAACTTAATGCTGAAATATTAATAATTTATTAGACTCGAGATTGTTTTCTTAATATTAGCCCGAAATGTAAAATTTAAATTAATATAATTATTTTTAGTTTGTTAAGTAGTTATTAATAACAATGATAACAACAAAAATATATTTATCTAAAAAAATTTACATAATCGAGATTATAATTTTAATAAGAGCTTACCGTAGATAAAATTGTAATTCGGTGTAAAGGATGACCAATGAATAATGATGAAGACATTTGAGAGAGTTGATATGTGCCAACAGATAAAGCTAATTTGGAATAAACAAATCTTATAGATCATTTGTTTTTTTCTGATATCTTTATTTATTTGTATGAATGAATGTAATATTAAGCAGATTTATATATATATAAATTAAAAATTCTTGAATAAATTCTACAATATTCAAAATAATAATATATAAAGTTAAATAACTCTATAATCGTGCTTTATGCACATATAATGAAGCTATATAATTAATAATCTGAATTTTTTCTATAGTACTGGTTTTTTTCATACCTGCACTTATATATGTAATATATAGTGGGTTTGAACTCAGACTTTCTCATGACCTTCAACCATCCATGCTATCTCATATCGCTGATACACTTGATCACACACATGTCGAAAAGATAAATAATCACCAATGTACTTATTTCATGCTAAACCAGCACTCGTCAATTGGTCCAGATTATCATCTCCACACATATATACAATCAAAGCTCAGCTTATTATGTCTGGGTGCTTTCGGGAAATCTAAGTTCCCATAATCATAGCTCATTGCTGAGTGAGAGATGTTTGCAATAAAGCCTTATAAAATAATACAGATTTTAAACTTCTCCCTCGATAATTTAATATACAAATTAAAAAGCGTATGCAACACTTGAATGAGAAGCTATACCGATTCCAAAAATTATTATGGCTAAGCGCTTTCGAGGCCATTTGCCTCATATTCATAGTGGTAATGTGAGATGCAGAAGGAGGAAATAGGGCAAGAAAACAAATCGGTATGCAAAACATATGCAAATGAGCTAGATAGTCCAACGTTTGGAGATGTCAAAGCAGGTGTCACGTCTATTGATAGTGTTATTATTACTATTAATGAAATATGATTCTCTGATTTTCCGTTTGATGTCTTTTTTTCAATGCTGACTATTTTGGGGTTGGAGGGTTCAAACACATGTCCTGTCTTCTTGGAATGTTCTAAGAATGTAGATGAGTTATCATTATTTTTCATTGCTCTATTATAGGTGTATCTATATTGTGCTGTCCTGTTGATTAAGCCTGCTTTGGTTTCCCCAAAATAAATGGCCCGGCAACCGGGTTGTGGGCATGATATGCTATAAATGGCATGAGGGGTCTGAGAAGGTTCGATTTTATCCTTAGAGTTATTGATTAGATGATTAGAGCATGGGGGTGTATGAAAACTAATTTTAAATTTATTGGACAAAACCTTAATTAATTGCTAGGAGATTTTAGGAATGTGTGGAAGAGTGATATATGGAATTTTAGTATCGTTTTTATTGTCTACAATTTTTTTATAAAAATTTTTAATTTTATTGTTAATAGTGTTGAGATTGTAGCCTGCTTGTAGTAGGTCTTTGGTGTAGAGATGTATATTATTCTTTCTATCCGCTTCAAACTTGCACATTTGCATGTTTCTGTGTAAAAATGCTTGAAGGCCTGCAAATTTGTGAGAGCTTGGTGAATTGGAGTGTGGGTGTATAAAACCTCTGACTTCAAAAGGCTTTATTATCATTGAGTAATTTATTGTTCTCTCATCCCATGTTAGCCGAAGGTCGAGGTAATTTAGACTTTGGAAAGCATCTTCTGTTGCGGAATTGATAGTTAGATTAGTGTTTTTTGATAAATCTTGTATGATACTATTTGTAATGTATTGGTTGACTAAGATGAATATATCATCTACATATCACATGTATATAGTGTGAGGGCAATCAGCTTGATATTTGGATATGATTAGTTTTTCATATGATTAAGTTATATGCTGGTTACAATTCCACTGAGTGGGAGACCCATGGGCCATCCACTTTTCATGTTGTACCAACCGTATTCAAATGTGGTATATATGTGTTTGTCCATCCATGTTAAAAATGTAATGATAAAATTAATGTGATCAGCTGAGAGCAAGTTGGTCAGTTCTTGTAGGATGATTTGGATGGACTGTTTTCTGTCAACTGATCCGTATAATTCTTTGACATCGAGGGTGGTCATGTAGAAGTTGTTTTCGATCGTGACCTTTTTGATTTTCTCCATGCATTGAAAAGATGAATTAATAGAATAATTTCCAAAGCCCAAACTGTCTATTAGCATTTGATTGACCATTTTCACAGTTTGAAAATAATTGACTCCCTCAAAATCCATCATTAAATGCAGCGGTTCTCCAGGCTTATGGAGTTTAATATTGGCAAATATTCTTGGAGCTTTAGTAGAGGAGGGATGTAAATTTATGCAAATTGCCTATAGCATCCATTTTTTGGAAATGCTGAAGCAAGCTGCTTTTCTGTTTATAGTTGTGGAGTTTCTCGCTATATAGCAAGCCTCTTTGACCTTGCGTCTAGTGTTATTTTTTTCGGTGCAGATTATCTTAGCAGTTGTTGGTAGGAAGGTGTGACCTTCAGTTTTTTCATGCTCTGCAAATATTGAAACTTCCTTCATTTTTTCTTTTAGTCCTATTATATAAAGTTAAATAATAGATATTGCTAGCTTAAGGCATGTCTGGGATTCTGAGCCGCATTTTATAATTAAAATTTAAAAAAGTCATACAATCTTAACATTTCCACATGAATGGCCAACCTTTTATAATTTATATACATCAACATGATTACTGTACATTGTTATTTAATAAACTAATAGTCATATTTATAAAATTTGCCTCTTTGATTTTTCTTTTCTTCAAATCATTTTTCACTTGTAGAGTAAAAACACTATCAAAGCAAAACTGCAAATGCTGATTTAAATGTATCTACAAAACATCAAAATGAATAATACTAAAATTCCTGTTGGTGAATTCTTTTTTTATGCACATTTTGACTCACCAATAATACACCTGGACCTACATCAATACACTCTTTGTCTATAACATTACTTTTTGTTGATTTATCAACAGAATCATTCCCATTAATAATTAATCTACTAATATTTGGGACAGCATTAAATGCAACATTAAAATGAGAAGAAACCAATGATGTAACAATATTACCCACTCTATTACTTATATATAGTAATGAAATCCATCTTTTCTCTTCAATATTTTTCTTCATCAATCTATATGTAAATTTATGTAATATATATAAAATATATTTCTTATTAAATCATACATTCAATAATGTGTCACTTTGAAATTTATACAAAATATTATTTCTCAATGCTATGAATATGAGGTCATAATGTAGACCTTGAAAGCTCTAAGATTCAATAAATATGCAATTATTAATAAGCTTTTCTTACGATAGTGCTTAAGCACACATATTTTTAAGTTACAGTGGTATAAAATAATTGGTTACCTTTTTGAATTACAAGATATTATTTCTAAATAAAAATATTCTAAATCGACCCATTTTATGCATGAGGGACATTTGATTTGGGATATATAAATCCCCTAATTGATAAAGATTTTATGGACATATGATTATATTGTATCCTCTCCAAAAATTTAATTTAAGATATTTTATTTTATATAAACTGTCTTTAGAATTAGTAAAATTTGATTGCCACATGTGAAAATCAAATATATTACATAGATGAAGCTTGGCCATGATGTTGCCAGTTTCAGCTATTGTACACAGTTATATGTTATCATACTCACATGACTACCATTTTATATGCTTACTCATGCTGTTAATAAGAGTATCAAACTCTTCATATAGTAGTGCCACCAAGTGCAAGCCTTCATAATTAATGGATGCAGGAAGGTTTGTGCATAAAATCCATATCTAGTCTACTCATCCAACATCCTCAGAATAGTTTCTAGCTTAACTAATCTGGAGAGGTTAGATGAGTAGGCACTAGATAGAGATTTTTTGCACAAATCTTCCTGAATCCATCGATTATGAAGGCTTGCACTTGGTGGCACTACTGTATGGAGAGTTTGGTACTCTTGTTATCATATTATCAAAATAATATCTTAAAAGAATTTTTTCCAATTATTAAGGGTTATGTTGGTTATGCTTATCATCTTTTATAGTACACTATCTTTTAAATAAATGAAATAAAATTGATGCTCTGAAATGAACTGTTACTTCTGAGGATTTTTTTCTATAAAATAAAATATTTTGAATTAATTTTATGAAAAGAATAAAATATAATCAATTATTAAATGTTAATAAAATCTTTATCAATTAGGGGATTTATACATCCCAAGTTAAATGTTCTTTTTTTGCCTAAATTGGCTGGATTTAAAATATTTTTATTTAGAAATAATATGTTGTGTAAAGTTCATAATGATAAATTATTGAATGTGGGATTTAATACTAAAGATATTTTCTATATACATTATATGAATTTATGAATAAATGGAGGAAAAAAAATCTTGAAGAGAAAACATGGATTACATTACCACTGATAAATTATAGAGTATATACTACGATGTTGCATTAATTTCAAATCAAAAACTGGTAGATTAATTTGTAAAGGATAAGATATTGCTGATAAAATCAATAAATGTAATATTAATATACTACGTGATATAGTGCTGTGGATCCAGTTACATTGAAAAAAAGAATTTATGAATATGGATTTTTGTAAAATAAATAACTCTATCAATAGACGTGATGCCTGCTTTGACATTTCCAAACGTTGGGCTATCTAAATCATTTGCATATACTTTGCATATCACCTTTATTTCTCTGTTCTGCATTTCGCATTATCGTTATGAATATGAGACAAATGGCCTTGAAAGTGCTTAGGGTTTAACATTTTTTGCACTTTGTATAGCTTCTCTTTCAAGCGCTTCATAAGCTTTTAATTTTATATAGTAAAATAAATCCACATTTGCAGATAGTTCAATTACTTGTAACGGAAGAGTTTGCTTTGATAATGTTTTTATTTTGCATATGGAAAATGATTTGAAGAAAAGAAAAATTAAAGAGGCTTATTTTATAAATATGAGAATTTATATGAGAGTTTCTTAACAATATAAACATACATAAATTATAGAAAACTGGCCATTCATGTGGAAACATGATATAGTGAAATATGTTAGTAGTTATCTATCAATTATTATTATCAGTTTTCAAGCTAGACAATTTGCTCTAGTAGTTTACAATAGCTTTTTTGTCTGGAGTTTACTTAAAAATAAAATAATGTTCTCACTTACTTCTAACCCAAATTGCTATATGCCTATCAATTAAAATTTCTCTACTCATTGTTTGGAAATAACCCTGTATTTATTCCTTTGTTTATATTATAATTAATCCAAAACATTAAATTTAATATATAAAATACTAATAAAAAAATACAACAGTTTATACTTATGTTTACTTTTTATTATTTAAATAGTTGGAAGGATGAGAAGACTGAAACCTGTTTATTAAAGTTTAAGAAATTGCTATCTTAATATAAGCTGAGCACTGATTGTATATATGCATGGCAAATTATGACCTGGACCAAATGATAAATGCTGATTCTGCATGAAATACAATAAACTGGGGATCTTTTTTTTTTCACATGTATGTGGTCAGGTGTATTGATTATCTATTACTTTTAAATAATAAACTTATTTCTCTATTGTGGTATCTTATGTAACCACTACTATATACTCAAGCTTCTGCAAGGTGACAAAAATAGATTAAAAAAATGGATTTTCTACCTAAAAGGATAATACATTTTTAATATTGACATTTCTTAGAATAAAATGCAGAACTGTAAGTTCACGGTAACCTGGTGAAAGCCGCAAATAGAAAAAATACCAGAATAATATTCAAATTGGGCTGATTGTTAAGGCTGCAAACGTAATAAGATAATATGAAAAAAAAATCAGCCATTGGAAAATGCTTCTTATAAATAGTATCCCCCACATATAATGCTTCCTCAAAACCTTTTCTTTTCCTGCATCTAAATTAAATTATTATATGTAATACTTTTACAGATATGAAATTAGGTATAGAAGGTGGTTTGATTTGATGAGAGAAATGGAAAAATATAATATAGCAGAGAAATGACACATGAAGACTTTGTTGGGTGAAGCCAGATTTTTAACTATTTTTATGTTCATTTCAGTTTTTAAAAGTACCATAAGAATATAATTAATCCCTTTACATTTTTTTGTCATACACACATCATCATTTTTTATCATTTGAATCATATTTTTTGTTTTTTACAATAAGAGTATTGATACTCCCCAAACAAATAGAAATTTCAGTTGAAACTTTTATTCTTTAGCTGTAGGCAAGGAGTTATGTGATGACTTATTGATTAGATATTCAATTGTCAAGCATTGGTGGTCGAGAGGTCAGCACAGCCGCCTTACAAACAATTGTCCTGAGTTAGTGGGTTCACTTCCCGGCCGATGCTATGACACATGAGGAAAAAACTGATATTCAATTTGATCTATCCAACTTAATATTGAATATAACAGAGCTGGAACATAAAGTGTAGGTTTTAAGATTCAAAGTCTGTCACTAAACCATTTAGCAGCATTACAGTAGTGAATGTTGAAAAAATGTCTCTTCCAATATTCTCCCAGCCCTTATAGAGAAAGAGTGAATTCTCACTATGATTGCTAATTTTCAAATAATTAAAGATTTTCTTTTAAACATTTTTGTATTTTTTAATTAAAAATGATAACGTATTCATTAGATGGATAATTATATTGGCAACCTGATTGAAAATCTCTAAGCCTGATTTGAAGCTCAAAAAATGTTTTCATCTGGATTCAAAACTCAGTTTATGGGTATAGAAAGTGGATATGTTAATTACTATGCCACAAGGCTCTTCATTTCATTAAATGTATTTAATCTTGTTTTAAACTTTATTATATTAATACATTGTACAGGCTTAAACCTGCATTTGCAGGATTCGAACACAGACTTTCACACAACCCACTACTCTCAGTGCCATCTTATATTGCTGACCCACCTGATTACACCCATTGAAAAGATAAATAATCACCAATATACATATTTCATGCTAAACCAGCAATCATCAGTTGGTCTAGATTACTAACCTCACACACACACACACATATATATATAATCAGTGCTCAGCTTTATATTAACATAGCCAATTTTCATACTTTAATTGACAGGCTTCAAACTATTCCAACTCACAACTCATCAGCCTTCCATTTCATTGAAAATCTGATGATGGAACCTTCAAAGCGAATAGTTTGAAGCCTGTCCATTAAAGTATGAAGAGTGGCTATCTTAATATAAAGCTGAGCATTGATTACATATCTATCTATCTATCTATCCATCCATCCATCCATCCATCCATCCATCCATCCACCTACCTACCTACCTACCTACCTACCTACCTACCTACCTACCTACCTACCTACCTACCTACCTACCTACCTATCTATCTACCTATCTATCTACCTATCTACCTATCTACCTATCTATCTATCTATCTATCTATCTATCTATCTATCTATCTATCTATCTATCTATCTATCTATCTATCTATCTATCTATCTATCTATCTATCTATCTATCTAATCAATCTATCTATCTATATACAGTACTATTTATACTATTCTATTTTACTTTTAAAAGTACTGTCTATACACTTTGTAGTCTTTATCAACTATATATACGTTGAATTATCAAAGCAAGACAACCCTTAACAATACCCATAGTTCAATTCAGATTTCCCACAATTCTGTTATCTTAACATTTGATGACTGGCGATTCATTAACATTTGATGATTTCTTGAAATCAACATAGCCTCTTTTATTTTACGTTTATTATGACAACGTTCAATTTGAAGAATTTTCATATTTTTATAATCAAATTTAAATCCATATTGACAAGATTTATTATGATCAAATATAACAGATGATGAAGGTTTATTTATCTTATCCATATTTGATTCTCTTTTTGAATTCTATTTATCTAAAAGCTTCTATTTATCTCTCTTCTCAAATGTTTCACTTCGATTCATCTATGTATCTATCGTATCTATCCCATATCTATCTATCTATAATAAATTTTGATTTATCTTTGAATCTTGAATTCTAGAATCTATTTATCTATCTATTTATGTTATTTGAAAAGAAAAAAAATATGACACAAACCATTATAAATTTTCCTAATAAACTTGACCTGCTTATCTGATATAAATGGCATTGAAATCCATTTCATTTTGATATTTTTATTTTTAATTTTATTATAGTGTTGATTTCTTTTAAATCCTTTAATAATATTAGCGATTGCATTTTTATAATAACCAATTTTCAACAAGTCATTAACAAATAAATGTACATTTTTAATATATATTACTAATCTAGACCAACTAATGATTGCTGGTTTAGCATGAAATATGTATATTGGTGATTATTTATCTTTTCAACATGTGTGTGATTAGGTGGGTCAGCAATATGAGATGGCACTGAGAGTAGCAGGTCATGTGAAAGTCTGAGTTCGAATGCCGCATATAATAATAATATAATACATTTTATGTATTCATGTTGATATGCTTTATGAAAAAAAAAATTTTTTTTCTTTGGTATTTTTAGTTTTCCATTCAGCGGGATGCATTCTGTGCACTATAATCATAGCTGTTTTATTTTATTCTGTATGATATTTTATAGTGGCTGTTAATAATATATAAATGTATGGTTTACATGTTTCATCAGTATGATACTTGGATGTTATTAGCTCTTTTATTTATTAGATTGTTACTGTTGGGGATGTACCAAGTGTCCTTTATTTTTTACTTTCTACCACTCCTATCTTGCCATACTAGTTTGAGACACTGTTGATACATAGAATATCAAACTGGTGTATGTAGAATAGGATGAAAAAGAAAGATAAATGAAGCTTGATACATTAAAAAACAATAACAACATAATAAATAAAAAAGCTCATAGCAATCAATTATTAAACTCTTGAAATATGTAAATTTGCTCATTTGCATATTAATAATACCATAATAAAACAATGTACAAAATGAAGCACAATAGCTATGATTGTGATTCACAGCATAGAAAATGCATTAAGCTGAGCAAAAACCAAAAACATTTAAAGAAAGAATAATTTCACATTTTAGCATACTATATGCAAAATGTATTATGTCATTGATAAAATATTGTTTTACTACTATGTTTTAAACTACTATTCTATAAACTCAACTTTACATTTTTAAGTAATCAGAGAAACACATTAAAGAAATGCATAAAATACGAGTTAAATTTGTACACAATTAAGGATTGTTTTAAAAAAAAAACACATTAAGATGTAAGGAATATATATCAAAGATATATGTCAGAACATGCTTAAATATGTAACAAAGTTCATTAATCAAACCACCCTTAAGCTCACAAAGAAATAAATACCTGATTATCCATATCAAAAACAACAACCATTTTATCACTATATAGTATTTCACCCAAACAGGGATCTCATCAAATGATCATGGAAATTAAATTAACATCAGTTCCTCCACATATCCATATGATGCCTTTTGACATTTAAATTAGAAATGTGTGATTATATTCAAGAGACAGTGAAAAATATTAATATATATTATAACAATACAACATCTTGGGATTAACCTGGGCTGGTGGCACTCATCATTATCATCACCACCACCAGTTACTACAAAATTTAAATATTAAATATAAAAGAAATGACTATGAGTATAAAGAATGAATGATCAACAATAAAAATAAATCAACAATCAATCTTGTGAGAGAATTTGAAATGGGTCTATTATAGACCAGGCTAATTATTTTGCCCTTTCCAGCTTGCAGAAGATTATTTAAATAATAATTTTGATGCAAAAGCTTAAGTATTAATCCATAAGAATAACAAAAAAATAATGCTGGGATAGCTGATCATCATTTGTAAAATAGTAAAAAAAAAAATCTAATCTTTTTTCCAACCTTTTTATAGTCAAGATGAAATATAAAAAAACAGTAATTAAATGTAAGTTTTTTTTAATCTTGATTGAAAAAAGTTAATGCTTCTTTTCAATTTAACTTAATTGTTTCAAAAACAACTTTATAGATTTTTTTTCAAAATATGTTATAGAAGCATTAATTAAAAATATTTGCTAATCAAGATAGATAGCAGAATTTTATAATTACCAGTATAACTATTGTAACATAAAAACATGCTTGTTTTAATTTCAATATCAGAATTAATAAAATATTAATTAGATCATTTTAAATGTTTAATTTGTAATAAACAAATTTTTAATTCAAAATTATTTAATCCTTAACTGTTATTCCAGTATATAAAAAATATCTACAAAAATATTTCCTGTGTTTATTTCTACTTTTCCTTTCAAGTTTATATATACATAGACTGCTATGTTGTTATATGCCATGAGGTGCATAACCATCTTATAGCCCTTCTTAATGGGGAACAGGAAAAAAGAAATGAAACACCAACTTAACAATATTTTATAATATACATGTATAATTAATATAAAGTTTATACCTTATGTATTCATCAACTTTTTAGAGATTTGACAGGCATCTGACAGCTAATAGAATGAATAGTGACCTGAAATTCTGAAGTAGATAAATAATTCAGTTACTGGACTATAAGTACCAAATGGACCATGAACACCAAGAGGGTTACTTCAATTTAGACACTACAAGCTATCTCAACTCTTGATATAAAATTTAAATGCAAAAATCTTTGTAAAGCCTGCTCCTTTGAGTCTTAGGAGCTGGAAAATCCAAAACTATGACTTGTTCATTTTATTGGAGGCTTAGAGACTGGGATCATGGCAGGACTAAGTCAAGTGCCCCATGATAAACAATAGGAAATCAGAAAGTGAGTTGGATCAATTCCTGAGATAGGACACTCACTGGATTTGCATGAAAACATTGTACCCTCAAGTCAATGACAAAATCCTTCATACATCATCAAAACTGAAAGTACAGCTAAACAAACCCTAACAGGCAAAAAACAATCCAATCTCCAAAATTATAGATTTTCTATTCAATTCTAAACATGAACTTTTTAAATATATATTAAAACTACTATTTTATAATTTATAGTCATCAATACTTTGATCACATATTTCACAGTAATTTGTACATTTTTTTTCTTTTTCAGATGTTACTATATTTGATCTCAAGTTGAGTGGCAATTTGAGTAGTCATGGTCACCAGTATTTGATCATCATTAAGCTCCACTTTGGATGCCATGATTAACAGTATAGAATTTTGGAGTTAACATGGGGTAATAGCACTTATCATCATCAACCTAGGAGAAAATTTAAATATAAAAGGAATGACTATGTGTATGAAAAATGAATATGAGAGATCAACACAGAATAAAATTATAAATTCACCAGCTTTATATAATAATAAGAACAATCAATCATCATCATGAATAATCAACAATAAAAATAAACCAACAGTCCATATTTTGACTGGAATTGAAATGGGTCTAATATAAAACAGGTTAATTATTTAGCCTTTGCCAGCTTGGGGCAGATTATTTAAACAATAATTTGGATGCATAAACTTAAGTGCTAATCCATAAAAATATAACAAAAAATATAATGCTGGAATACTAAAATATGCTTATCATCACCTATAAAACTATAAAAACACTCTCTAATCTTTTTTATAGTCAAGGTGGAATATAAAAACAGTAATTAAAAGTAAGTTTGTTTTATCTTGATTGAAAAAAAGTTAATGACTTTTTTCAATTCTACTTAATCCTTTCAAAAACAACTTTGTAGAATTTTTATCAAAAGGGTTATAGAAACATTAATTAAAAAAGTTTGCTCATCAAAATTGATAGTGGAATTTTATAATTACCAGTATATCTATTGTAATATAAAAATATGCTTTTCTTAATTTTAAAATCAGAATTAAAACATTAATTAGACTTTTTTAAATGTTTAATTTATAATAATTTTTTTTAAATTCAAAATTATTTAATCCTTAACTGTTGTTATTCCAGTGTGATATAAAAAATATCTACAAAAATTTTTTTGACTGTTTATTTTTACTTTTTCTTTCAACTTTATATATATATACATACACATATATATATATATACATACACACTACCATGTTGTTGCATGCCATATGTCACATAACTGTCTCAATATATATATATTCATCATCATCATCATCAACCATTATCAATCCACTGCAGGATGAAGGTCTCTTCAAGTTTAATCCATCTTCTCCGATCTTTAGTTTCTTTTCTCCACAACACCCCTGCACATTTTCTTATTTCATCCATCCATCTCACATGTGGTCTCTTTCTGGGTCTTTTGCAATCTCTTGGAATCCAGTTTAAAATTTCAATTGTCCATCTATTATCATCTCTTCTAGCAATATGTCCAGCCCAACTCCATTTCAATCTTTTAATTTTTTCAATAAGGTCAGTAACACCTGTTTGTTGTCTTACCCATACATTGCGTTTTCGATTTCTTCTTGTTACTCCCAACATACATCTCTCCATACTCCTTTGAGTGGTCTGAAGTCTCTGTATTGCTCTTCTATTAAGTGTCCAAGTCTCAGATCCATAAGTAAGAACTGGTAAAACACATCCTTTCAAACACATAGGCATATTTCCTTTTAGTATCAAGTTATTTCTACAAAAAGCATTCCAACCAAGTTTAATTCTATGATTAATTTCCTCCATTATGTTTCCATCTGTATTAATAATCTGACCAAGGTATTTGTAACTGTTAACTTCTTCTAATTCTTCATAATCAATCTTTATTTTCATATTTTGAGCAAATCGATTAATATATATATATTATGACATATTAATTGTTTGCCAAGACCAATATGTAAATCATGCACAGTATGTTAATTAGATATTTCATATTTTTGATAATGGGACACAGGAATCTTTTCTATTGATGTAATGCAAATCTCTTGTAAGGCTTGGGCTATTGCAAGGGATTCTCATTTCACCAATAGAAAAGATCCCTGTGTCCCATTATCAAAAAAATGGAACATACTGAGCCTAATTTACATATTAGTCTTGGCTACTATATATGCATATTTTTAATAGCACCATTCTATTCAACACTATGATTCTAGCAGCAATTTTTTGAAAGCTGGCTTTAAGACTTTATTATTAGTTTTATTTTTACCATTTCATATTAACTTGAACAGTACAAGTTTGGTAGAATTATATATATATTTAACCACTTTTTACTTATGGATCTGAGACTGGGCACTTAAAAAAAGAACAATACAGAGAAAGATTTCAATATCAAAAATAAAATATCAATGAAAGAATTGGGCGATTAAAATGGATTAGGGGCTCAACACATTTCTAGAAGATATAATAATAGATGGTCAGTTAAAATTATAAATTGGATCCTAAAAAAAATTAGGGTTAGAAAAATCTCCATATGTGAGATGGATGTATAAAATAAGAAAGATTGTAGATGTAACATGGAGAAGAGAAGCTATTTTATTGAAGAAATTGGATTAAACTTTGAGAGAAACCTTTATCTTGAAGTAAATTGATCATGGTTACAAATGATGATAAAGACATAATAATTAGCTTCATCACATACAGACTTTCACACATTGTTTGTAATTTGTAATATATATGCATGTATGTCTTTTTCATTATTTTTTCTCTTTCTTCAATTTAATAATGCATTTTTAATTTAAATATTTAAAAAATCACCATATGGAAGCTTGGCAGAAGGACTGATGATAATTCTCAGGATGATCTAGTATTTTGATGGAATGAAATACTCTGTAGAGAATAAATAGTTACTGTTTTCTTCTGTGTATTTATATGACTAACTAGCTGTTTACTTACATGCTTAAAACCAGTAAAATGTCACATGACTGTATCACATAACTAGCTTGCACATTGCTATTTCAGTGGCATATTTTTTTCTTTCATCACAGCTATGCTACCTAATGCATACTGTTTTAAAAATCAAAAGCTCTCTCTGTTAAAAGCCAAAAGCTAGAAACGAGGCTGGGAATTGAACTGAGCAGCACTATATGGACATTTATTATGCACTACCACCTAACATATATTAGTTACTAAAACTTACATTAGGTGGCATAGCTGTGCTGAAAGAAAAATAATATTTGCTTGCTTTTGGATGCATGGTTTAATAAATTATTTATATTCTATTTGAAAGATTATAATTTTTACAATGTAATTTAATTCTTTTTTTTGGAAACAAAAGCCAGTGAAAATTTGAATTTAATTCCTAGCTTGTTATAAATTACACCATTAAAATGTAATCTTTCAAATAGAATAAAAATATCAGTTCATGTGTATTTATGTTTTCTTTTGGGATAATAAATATAAGGGATTTGAATTCAGACTTTCAAGCCCTTCTCTATCCATGGTATCTCATACTACTGATACGCATGACCACACACATGCAGAAAAGATAAATAATCACCAATATAAGCATTCCATGCTAAACCAGCACTCATCAGTTGGTCCAGACTACCATCTCCCTTACATATATTTAATCAGTACTCAGTTTATATTAAGATAGTAAATCCTTACACTTTAATGGACAGGCCTCAACCCACTCCAATCTCCCAACTCTTCAGTCATCCATACCATTGAAAATCTGATAATAGAATTCCCAAATCCCATGCTGATGCCAATATTGTTGTCATGCCCATGTTGGCCTCATGTCACTCTGACACCTCATGTATAGGACACTATCAATTTAAATACATAGAAGAGGGATGGGCAGAATCCAGACATAATATGTAAGATTTGAAATACCAGGTACTCTTATACCTAGAGCCTAATTGTAAATATAGAGGATTTGAACTCAGACTTTCAAGCCCCTTCATTATCTACACTATCTCATACTACTGATACACATGACCACACACATGCAAAAAAGATAAATAATCACCAATATACGCATTTCACAATATAACAGTATTGGCATCAGCATGGGATTTGGGAATTCTATCATCAGATTTTCAATAGTATGGATGACTGAAGAGTTGGTTTGGAGTGAGTTGAGGCTTGTCCATTAAAGTGTAAGGATTTGCTATCTTAATATAAACTGAGCACTGATTATATATATGTATCGGAGATGGTAGTCTGGACTAACTGAAGAGTGCTGTTTTAGCACAAAATGCTTATATTGGTGATTATTTATCTTTTTCTGCATGTGTGTTATCTGTATCAGTGGTATGAGATAGTGTGGATGGTGAAGGGGCTTGAAAGTCTGAGTTCAGATCCCCTATATTTACAATTAATCTCCAGGTATAAAGAGTGCCTGGTATTTTAAATCTTTTGGAATAATATAACTTTTTATATTGCTATGCATGGACTAGTGCCACTGTTAAGGGTCAAAGGTCTTTGGGTCAATGTGACTTCTTGTACTTCCAGAGTGTGAACTTCTTATGTACTACCTAGCAATGAAGCCATTAGATTATTTATTTATTTATATTTTCACTTACAAACATTTAAATAATATAGGGCAATTTTAATGTTAAAATAAAATCACATGATATATTTTAAGATAAATATAAATTGTTATGGCTTTTAGCGACAGATAAATATAAATTGATTATGGCTTTTTAACTGGTATTTGTAAAAACTTAGGAAATGCTTTAAAATAGCCAGAAAAAATGTGAAAATATTAGATAATATAAATTGAAGAGACAAAATATATTTAATAGAAAATAATTTTTATAATGTAAAGAAAGAAATCATCACCACAAATACAAACATTAAATACCAAATCTAATTCAAGCATTTTATACCCAATCTTTTTCTAGATCTCCTGTATTCTATTGCAATTCTGTTTAGAATTTAAATTGTCCATCAATTAAATCTTTTTTTAGGAATTCAGCCATTCAACTCTATTCAATGCTTCTATTTCACCATGTTAACTTCATTATATATCTACCATGATTCAGTGTGTCATCTGCATTCTCTATACTGCCTTTCTATTAATTCTCAAACCCATAAATCAATCCTATTAAAGCACATTCATTTAAAATCTTCATTTTTAAAGTTATTAAAATTATTATCTATGTGAATAACATAATCTGGACCATATATCAAAATTTAGGGGAATCTAAAAGTATGTTACAGCTAATTGCAATGTACTTAAAAAATAAAATGTTCTTTAAGTATTCCACAGTAGGAAAAGTCTGCTCTCTGTCCTTTGACATTTGTCTAAAGCAGAACAGCCAAGAAGAATGCCTCATTCACAAGCCAATCAATATTGATTCTTGGAGAAAGGATTTAACGTTTCTTTTCTTATTTTGTTTTATAGTAAAAATAGCTGTGTGTGTATATATATAATGCCCTCTATAGAAATTTATAGAAACGAATGGTCTTATAACAGCAACATTTGATGTCATATTTTAGACCGTATATTTTATAAATGGAATAAATATCATAAATAGAAAATATATTTAATGAATTACTATTGACATATAAATATTTCACAATGGAAATGTTATCATAATATTATTTGAATAACTTAAGCCATGCTAATGTTTAAACCAAATGTTATTATATGTCACAATATCAAAAAAAAAAAAAAGAAATACTTATCAACACACAAATAGTGCAAAAATGTGATATTGATATCTCATTGCACCACTATATGCTAATATACCACATAGTGATGAAATCGAAGATATTAAATCTATTCTATAAAATAGAAATTATGATCCATACCCATTTTACAACTATTATTGAATTAATATATTTAACTTTAGGAAATAATTATTTTATTTTTAATTCTACATATTATTTACAAAAACAAGGTACTGTGATAGGCAGACCAAATTAAGCCAACATTTATATGTCTCAACTGGAGTACTCTATTCTTAGGAAACACTAGATTCAAACCTCATATCTGGTTTTGATATATAGATAATATTCTTGTGATGTAGTCATATTGTGATGAGTAACTTCACAGTATAATTACATAACTTTAGTAAAAATATATATTAATTCTAAGAATTTTTATCTATAACAAGTGACTGACAGCCATATCTATCTATATATATTTTGTAATAACTATCCTAAGCATTAAAAGCTAATATTCTCTATAGTTAATTTTTATTAATTAGAATCATTTGCAATGACAAAACTTTTTTCAACAAAATAATAAAGTTTTATATAGTAAATTTAAAACATAAATTATCCCAAAACACTGTTGAATAAGGAAATAATCAAATCTTCAGAAATTGATAGAAATACAGTTTTTTTTTTTATCTATCAAACAAAGTAAAACAAAGCAAAACTCTTCATATAGTAGTGCCATCTTGTGCTAACAAGAGCAATCAATGGATGCCAGAAGGCTTGTGCATAAAATCCCTATCTAGTGCCTACTCATCCAATATCCATTGATTGCTCTTGTTAGCACACGATGGCACTACTATATGGAGAGTTTTGCTTTGTTTTGAATTGTTTAATAACAATTATGTGCTAGTATGAGATAGTGATCATGTGATGTTCAGTGTTTATCAAACAAAGTAGCCAATTGAAAGTTCACAATTAGTTTTACATTTATTGATTGACCTAATATTAATCATATACTGCAAAAATACTTTAGCACATTAAATTCTACAGATGAATTGTCAAACATTTTTTTATATTAGAATAAACTAATGATAGATTTGGCATTTCATATAAAAGAAAAGATGGACTTGTTTCTATACACTTCAATTTACCAGATTACTCAATTAATGATTTAAGATTCATCATATTACGCAGCAACTTTTCCTTTCAGGAAAGAGAAAATAAATTAAGACCTTGCATTCTCATGATATAAATATAAACATAGGTGTTATTATATCTCTGAATTACCTTCTTTCCTAATGCTATATTAACCAATAATGCATTTTTCTTATAATTGAAATAAAATATGAATACACAATATTTTTTTGCGCACGATTTTTTGTATATATAGATTTTTTTTTTTGAATGCATATTTTTGTATATATTTTTTGTATAAACATATATTTATATATGTATGGATGTTTGATAATAGTCAAGCTTAAAAAGAACTAAAATATTTATCATAATAAACCATCAGTTGATTGATAAAATTCTTAAAAAAGATGAGATTTTTTTTTTTTTTAGATATGCAACTCATTTTTAATGTTTAGTTTTTTGAAGGAAGGCATTTGACATCATTTGTGATGAAAACCAGTTTTCTGGTTGAAATATTAAATGCATCAGTATAGACAAGCAGTTGTATGTTTATTTATTTCGTTTAGTTAATTTAATATTTTTTTCCATATATTTATTGAAACTACATATATTAGAAGGGATTTGAACTCAGATTTTTAAGTTCCTTACAGTTATCTACTCCATCTTATATAGCCAATTTACATACCACATATATGTAAAAAAAAAAAAAAACTCTATATGTATTTCATGCTGAACTAGCACTCATCAGTTGGTCCAGATCATCCCACACATACATATAATCAGTGTTCAGTTTATATTAAGGTAGCAAATCTTCAAACTTTAATGGACAGGCTTCAATCTTCTCCACCCTCCAATTTCATATCATTGAAAATCTGATGATGAAATGCTTAAAGTCCTTGTTTATGTCAATCTTATTGTCATACCCATGTAGACTTTGTCACTCTCACCCCTGACATATAGGACTTTAATGTGTCCATTTAAATAAATAAGAGAGGGATGGGCAGAATACAGGCAGAATATATAATATTTAAATACAAGTATATTTAGCTTGTATTCTGCCTATTCATCTTCTTTGTATTTAAATGGACATACATATGAGAATAAGATTGGCAGCAACAAAGATTTTAAGCATTCTTCATCAGATTTTTAATAATATGGATAGCTGAAGAATTGAAAGGTAGAGAAGATTAAAGCATGTCCATTAAAGTTTGAAGATTTGCTATCTTAATATAAACTGAGCACTGATTATATAAATGTGTGGAAGATCTGGACCAAATGATGAGTGCCGGTTAAGCATGAAATACATATAGAGATCATTTACTTTTTCACACATATGTGGTATACAAATTGATTATATAAGATGGAATGGATAGTTGTAGGGAGCTTGAAAGTCTGAGTTTAAAGCCCTTTTAATTACATTAAGTTCAGTATAGATAATATAAAATTATATATATATATATATTAGTTACTTGTTATATAAATTTTTACTTCTCTCACCTTTGCTGCAAATTATTGGTTTACTTTTATTTCAGTGGTATTTGCAATGTTTAACTTATAGGTTTAAATAATTAAAATTCTGAGGATGACCTATATATAAAAACGTTAAAATAATGGAAATTTAATTTTAAAAGCTATTAAAAAATCAGGAAAAAAATTCAGAGATTTTAATAACAGAAACAAAAAGTATATACATATATAATTTATAATTTAGCATATGGATTTTTCAGCAGCTTAATATATAACTATTAACAAAATATCATAAAGGAACCTGGAGGGATTCCAAATAGGAGATAGATTCATAAATGGTATTATTAAGTCTTTTATTTCTGAAATTGTAGCCATAGTTTTGCCAATCATTACTTATGAAGTTTATATTTTGTATTTGTCTATATTTTCATATGTCAATGGCTGTTAAATTTCATTTATGAATTTCAAAGTTCATTTGCTATGGCTTATTTTGAATCTGTTAATGAGATACCATCTAAGAATAACAAATCCAACTAGTTTTATTGTTCGATTTGCAAAAAAAATTCTTAGAACTTTATAAGAATTCTATTATTTACATCATAGTTCTTTTACTATAGGTTTGTGATTGAAGATCCAAAAAAGGGATTTTGTTTAAAGTCAAGCTTTAGATAATGAATCTGCTTAATAGCTTTTTATACATTTTATGTGAACAATTTTTCTTCTAATATCAGATAGAAATATATGCGAAAAAATAGAAAGCAATGCAAAGGAGTAATATTTCTCATGGGTAATTGAATATCTAGAAGCTTAGCATGGACTCAAACAGAGACACAGTTATTTACCGTAACAATATAATTGCACTAACGAAATGTTATGCACAATACTTTTATCACAATCACAAGTAATACCAGTCAGGTTTCCAAGGAGGTTATTCTTTAAAAATTAATTTTAATCTAATCTTAGATAAGTGAGGAAAGGTAGCTACAATCCAAGTTTATTCTTAAATAACCTGGAGTAGAATTGTGTTTCAAAGATTATCCCTTTTTTTAGATGAAATATTGCGCACATTGTCTTCATTGGATTAGAAATAAGATCTCAGTCTTTGAAAAAGATTTCCAATATCTTCAAATATTGCAACATTTTTCTATTTCAAAAAAGGAAAAGTCAGAGCACTAGTTCGCATTGCATACTGGGAAAATTGCTGACAATGTCTGCTGGACAGCCAAAACTATTAGCCAATAAATAGTAATAAAGACAAGATTTTGCACTTCAAAGATTATATAAAGAAAAGTTATTTCATTTATGTACTTGTATTGATAGTATAATAAATGCAAAAAATGTAGAAAAAAGCAAGAGATAACAAAAAATTTATCTTATTGTTGTCTTTATATTAAATAAATAATAAAATGATCTCATAGTTTAGGAATTTTACATATTTTTCTTGAATAAAATAAGTGATAAGGTCTAAATTATTGATTACTGATAAATATTCATATTGAATAAATGCTTAATGTAATCTTGAACAGTACAATCTGTAAAAGATATTTAACATATTTATTGACAATATAACTTCAGTAATAATTAAAAGGGCATATATTAATCTTTATCAGTACTTTGAAATGGCTTCTCATGGAACACATATTTAAAATACAGTTGTTTTACTTCAGACAAAAAGACATCAATATTTAAGATAGAGGACATATTAAATCTTCTTCAAGAGTTTGTAGCTTAATATTTAGTAGTAGAAATATATATATATCAACCATAATGTAAAATATATTCTACGTGGTATGTAGATAATTATTAACTATTATAATAATAAATCTTTGACACTGAATAATATTTGTTACTTTGCTGAGCCAAGCTTTTGATACAGCACAGCATACTTTGACAAAGATACACTGTATCAAAAGCCTGGTTCAGCAAATAAACAAATATTGTTTACTACCAAAGATTTATTATTGTATATTTGATAATTGTCTGCATAATCTGGTAAAATATAGTTTATTATAGAAAAAATATATAAAGATTAACTAAAGAAAATATTTACAAAAAAATAAAAATACAACAAAATTATTTGTGTGCAAAACTGTTGTCTTTTATATTTCAACCAGAGGACTGGTCTTCATCAGAAAGAAATATAGTAAAATTGTGGTATAATTTTAAACACTGCAATTTTACTGTATTTCTTTCTGATGAAAACCAGTCCTTTGATTAAAATATAAAAGACAGTAGTTTTGCATACAAGTAATTTTGTTTGTATTTTATTTGTGTATGTGTCTATATATACACACACACAAATAAATGTCTGTTAATTAAAAAACTATTGTAATAACAATAAAAATAATAAATATAATGGTAAGTAATTATTATATACAGTTTTTCAATCTGAAGAAGTATTTCCAGTTAATTCCTTAACCTGCCTCAACTGCAGTTAAATGCAAATGGCAGTGGAGGCAGATTAAGGAATTAATTGAAAGTACTTCTGCAGAATGAAAGACTGTATATAATAGTTAATTACCATTATATTTATTATTTTTATTATCACACACACACATATATGTATATATGAAACTTAAGCAATATCTATAATTCTCAACAATCTCAATCTGCTATAACATCATATAAATAGTATTTATATACTACTGTTTTTCTAATATGACAATTGATGAAAGAATTGCTAAACATATCAGTATCCTCTACCTGAATTTTTTTTATCAGTCTTCTCATCTTTATTAATTGTTATGATATGTTACCTTATCTTTATCAATATTAATACATAAATGTTAAGTTTGTTTATTTGTTTGTGAATATATAACTCAACAAATTTTGCATCACTCTAGGCGAATTTTGAATGATTTTCCTTCTTTTCTTGCATAGAATTTTCTAAGCTATATTTTTTTGCTTTATGGTACTTAATTGTTTTAAAATGTTGGTAATTTATGATATATATATATAATTTTTTTTAGATAAATTAATAAATGTAAAAAAGAAGAGATTAGAAAATATGAATTGCACTTATGTTGTAAATTTCTCAGATTGTAACAGAGTTAACAAAATGTTTTATATGTAGGAACAATAAAATTAAATTGAAAAATATATTAAAATAGAATTTAATAGATAAAATTTTTAATACATACCTATATATGAAACAATTCAAGCATTTAAAATTTCTAATAAAAATTTTGGAAAATGTGAGATCTTAAAAAAGTTATATAATATATAAAAATGAGAAAACAAGTTTGAATAAAATGTATTAGGAATCTGGTATAATTATAAAAGAAAAATTATAATAATTGAAGGGTATCTATATCCATATTAACCTATAAATGTGAAATTTTGCTTTTTTGTTTGTGACTTTATAACTCAACAAATATTGCACTAATTTTGAAGCATCTTTCATGATTTTCTTTCTTCTTTTAAATATAGAATATTACTTGTAATTTGTAGTACTAAAATGCATGGAAAATCTATATTTTAATATTTTTGAATGACATCATTAAAAAAATCAAAAAGAGGGCAGCACTGATTAAAAAATTATAGGGTTGGAAATTCTTTTAAATGAAAAGTATAGTTCTTTAGTTAAACAAGATATAATTTGATTTTGTAAATACATTTTAAATTAATTAAATTGTGTTTAATTTCTCATTTAAATAATGGCAATTTAAATCAGTTGTAATAATGAGTTTGATTAGCTTTCAAGATTTTAATTTAAATATATATATTTCATGTGTTAAAGTAAAATTTGAAATGGCACCAGACTAGCAAAAGAAATTCTACTGAATTTGATAAACTTTTCTCATATGTCATAGCATTGACCAAGACGCGAACCCACAACCGTCTGCAAACAACTACTTGCTTGCAAGGCAGATGCGATGACCTCTCGGCTAACAACGCTTGACAATTTGATAAACTTTTACTTGGAAAATGATAAACTTTTAGGATGTCAGTTTAAATATATTTAATATATAAAAAAGTAAATTTTAAAATGCTGCAGAGACAACAATAGAAGTTTTCAATTTGATAAATTTTTACCATTTCCCTTTAAATATATCTTCACATGATAAAGAACGTTCTTGTGACTTACATATTAAAATAAATAAGTAAAATTTTATTAAATAAATATATTTTAAATTATTTAAACTTCGTTTGGATTCCCAATTTAATTTCTTTTCTCCTTTGCATATATTACAACAACATTAAAATTATATAGCCATTTTAAAATCATCAGAAGAGAAATATAAAATGGAATACATAAATAGATTTTAACTATCAAACTTTCTAATATTAATGATTGGGGAAGTTACAGAAATGGAAAGACTTAGTGAGGGGAATTTTGATTTGCATTTCAATTCATCAAAATGGAATTTACATAATGAAACATTAGAAAATTATTACTGCTCAGAATATAACTTTCTTATATATATAAATTTAAAATCTTTTATTTTTATTAGTATTCTACTAATGAGTCAATGCCACAGGTTGGCTTTGAGTCCATTAATAAATTAAACAATGTGATGTAGTTGAGAATTAAAATATATTTAAAGAATATTTGCATGAAATAATAAACACGAGTTATCAATAGCAATTAAAAACGATTTACACAGCATTGTTATAAAAATGCGGTATAATAGTTATTATTATCTGCTGTTCTTAATTCATATATTATTATTTCATGCAAATATTATTTATATATATTTTAATTATGAACATTCTTTTAATCTAATAATGCAAACAAAACTGGTGGGGGAGGGGGGTATAGCATTTTTAGATAATGTAATGTTATTGTAAAAATTGTAACTTCAACTAAATGAAACTTTCACAATAATATTAGACTGCATAAAAATAAATTATGATATATCCCATAAAGTTAACATGTCATTAAAAAGTGATAAAGCTGAGAAAATATTCTTATTATCTTAAAGTATGAGGATTGGCTATCTTAATATATATCTGAGCACTTATAGCATATATATGTGGTAATCTGGACCAACTGATGATTGCTGGTTTAGCATGAAATACGTCTATTGGTGATTATTTATCTTTTCAACATATATGTGTTCAAGTGTATCAGTGTTATGAGATAGTGTGGAGAGTGGTGGGTCTTGTGAAAGTCTGTGCTCATATACCCTATATATTGCATATATAGACACAGGTATATAATAAGCCTGTGTGTTTCAGTTATTACATAGTAGAGATGTCTACCCATCCCTTGTATATGTATTAAAATGGATTATGTCCTGTACATGAGGGGTCAGATTGACCTTAGATCAACATGGGTGTGACAAGAATCTCGGCCACAGGGTGGCCTTTGAGCATTCCGTCATCAGATTTTCAATTGGATGGACGGTTGAAGAGTTGGAGTGTGGAGTAGATTGGAGGCTGTCCATTAAAGTATGAGGATTGGCTATCTTAATATATATCTGAGCACTTATAGCATATACATGTAGAGATGGTAATCTGGACCAACTGATGATTGCTGGTTTAGCATGAAATACGTATATTGGTGATTATTTATCTTCTCAACATATATGTGTTCAAGTGTATCAGTGTTATGAGATAGTGTGGAGAGTGGTGAGCCGTGTGAAAGTCTGTGCTCATATACCCTATATATTACTTAAAAAATAAAGAATTTAAACATTTTAAAAATAATTGTGAAATTTGATACGAAAGTTTTAAAACAGTATTCTACACAAAGTTGCTATTAAAATGATTTATTATAAAACTTATAAATTACATTTTTACAACTTTTTTAATTATAAAAATCAGAATATCTTATTTTATTTTCAATTCAAAATGTAAATGATGTCAAATGCTTAGGAAGGGTCTTTTTTTTATTTACAAAGTAAATATTAAACCATATAATAATTTATTTTCAAATATTTATTTAATAACAATATTAATATATTATAAGTTGGAAGACCAAATATATGTTAGTAATTAATTTAGACTGTGTATACGCCTATGTATACATTGTCAGCACACCACACATATATATATATATTTATATGAACCAATTTCTTCTGCAAACTAATATTAAAAAATGAAATTGTTAATAACGTATTACTAAATTTAAGTTTGTTTTTATAATTAAAAGTAGTTGTTTTTTTTTGTTGTTTTTTTTGAAGAATACATTTGAAATAATTTATTAAGACAATTCATTTCAATATAACACAAGTTAATATTAAATATATAATTATTAATATTGTATTTATTCTTAAACATATTTATCTTATATATAAAATCAAGCAAAACTCTCCATACAGTATTGCCACTCAGTGCAAGCCAGACTAATCAATGGATGCCAGAAGGTTTGTGCATAAAATCCCCATTAAGTGCCTATTCATCCAATATCCCCAGACTAATTTCTGTCTTGTAGACTTCGTCAGTGAGGAGCCTTGGATTTGAGAGCACTGCATCTAGATCTTAGGATCTAATGCACTCTCCAGGAGCCATCTTTTATCTCTACTTAACTACAAAACTATGAATCTTACATTGAAAAACACAATAATATTTTCAATCCAAGCTCATTAGCTTATATAGACATATAGGTCTGAACTCAGTTCAGTATCTATACATTTTGGTATCTTTGGTTCTTTAATAAACATAACCACTACTATCCTATTAGGCAGAATTGGTTTTAAGCCAATAAACATCACATGATCACCATTTCTTATGCTTGCTTATAACTGCTATTAAAGCAGAAAAAACTCCATACAGTATTGCCACTCAGTGCAAGCCAGAATAATCAATGGATGGCAGAAGGCTTGTGCAATAAGTCCCCATCTAGTGCCTACTTATCCAGTTATAAGCAAGCATAAAAAATAATCATGTGATGTTTATTGGCTTAAAACCAATCCTGCCTAATAAGATAGTGGTGACTATGGTTATTAAAAAATCAAAGATGCCAAAGTGTATAGCTACTGAACTGAGTTCAGACCTATATGATTATATAAGCTAATGAGCTTGGATTGAAAATATTATTGTGTTTTCCAATTTAAAACTCATAGTTTTGTAGTTAAGTAGAAATAAAAGATAGCTGCTGGAGGGTTATATTATATCCTAAGATCTAGGTGCAGTGCTCTCAAATCTAAGGTTCTTCACTGATGAAGGCCACAAACCAGAAACTACTCTGGGGATATCCTTCAGACATCCATTGATTACTCTGGTTTACACTGAGTGGCAATATCATATGGAGAGTTTTGCCTGTATTAAAAAGTTATAAGAAAGCATAAGAAATGGTGATCATGTGATATTTATATATAAAATCCATATTTTCTCTGTTGTCTGATTAGTGAATGTATGAATGTTTATCTGATGTCATATATCAAATTCACAAATACTATGTTTATGTGAAAAATAGTAATTCTGCCATTATATTAAAAATTCTGGGAAAAAATAAGTACATGTGCTTTTAACTACAGAGATGTAATATATGTTTCATAGTAAAGTTTCCAGCTAGCTTCAGAAACAGCCACAAATATTGCTTCACAATTCAGCATTAAGGTGTTCCATGTTTTCATGGTCTGTTAATCCCTTAACCATTTAACCGCTAATTTTATTATTGGTTGTATCAGATAAAAATCAAATCTTTTAATTGGCCAACTCACAAACTGAAGACAAAGCCTATTGTTAAAACATATTCGCCTATAATATTAAATTCAACTCAGATACGTTTATAAAAAGTATATTATTAATTTTTCAGGTTATGAAGAGAACGAAAGTTCTTTCAAAAATAAATTGCTATTTATTTATTCTAAAATATTCAATATCGGCAACATAAAAGCTATAATATAAACAAAAAGAGAAAATAGGATTTGCGTGTTAGGTGAAGTAAGTGGTGGGAGGAAAGTAGGAAAGGAGGGGGGGGGGGAGGGGAAAGGGGAAGGGGGGGAGTCGACTTTTACGTTATAGAAAAGTAAATAGTTTTCTTTTTACTACATCTTCAATATTTTTACTTAAATCTTCAATATTTTTCTAAAATAATTTTGTTTTTTTATTATTCAGTCTGAAAATAATTTTAATTTCTCGGGGGGGGGGGGAAAATATTCTTTTATAATGATTTAAATCGTATTCGAAATGAAAATCTCAGCGTTTTTCTTTTATTTTCTTTGATCAGGCAGTTTCTTTGTTCTTTCCAGCCAATCAGAATGTCTTTTTCGGCTGAGAGCATGCTAAGAACCAATCACAAATAATGTTCCTTCTTTGTTTAGGTTTAAATGCGTTTTTTTTCTATTTTTTACTTGTAAAATAAATCGGAAGATGGCACCATCTTACAGAACTTTTAAAAACGAATTCAATACGTGTTTAACGAATATTTTCGTATAAAAACTGGCTGAGTTAGAGTGATGTCAGATGTCGACGAGGAGCCTCGTAAGAGGCGGGCAAAGAGTTAATATAGTTTTGATGAATGACATACCTAGGGAACATTTAATAAAGAAACATATTTACATTAAATCTTAAAAACAATTGTTAAAGCCACCAATTAAAAAAAATTACAAATATATTTAACAAAAAAAATATTAGCAAAACAATGGGTTCAAAGGCTAGAATTTTTGTATTACAATATTAATAAATGCTAACTAATAATAAAGCTAAAACAACCTATTATGCAGTATGCAGAAGATTTGGATAAAAAATTTATGTCAGTATACTTGAACAAAATGTGGGATACTTGTGTTAGGAGGATTGTTGCATGTTATAGTGGTAAGGAGTGGGGTAGAAGAATAGATGCATTAATAAAGAATAGTGAGTTGGAGAGATGGAGAACTAGTATGGAGAATAAAATGAGTTTAAAAATATATAGAAGTAAGCTGAATATTGGGTGTGAGTAAATTTATGATAATAGTAAGGAAAGTAGTTTATTGTTTAAGGCTTGAACAGGATCTTTAGCAACAAGGGTTATACACATAAATAGAAAAATATGGGTGATTTAGTCTGCAAGTTGTGTAAGGAAGGCATAGAAAGTATTAGGCATCTGTTACTCCAATGTAAATGCTTGGAAGCAGAAAAAGTACAAATAATGAAGTTATGGAAAATTAAATACGAACAAAGTGATTATACAGAAAGTGAGTTATTGGTTTTTATGCTAGGTTTGGGAAAAGCTAAGGGGGATTTAGATATGAAGGTCATGGAGTTGACAAAGATTATGTTGTGGAAATGGGATGGAGCAGATTATGGGAAAACTTAGGGTTGGGAATGGAAAGGGAAGGTAAAGTGGCTAACAGGTTTTGCTGAACATAGTTTCTGAGAGATTCCTGACTCTGTATAAGGAGAAGTCACAGTGCATCACATCATATCACATCTATTTACATTATATACCTCACTGGAAGGTCCAATTATTTTCTGTTCAATATTATATATGTGTAAACTAATACTCAAATTAGCATTATAATTTTCAATATATATATATTGTAACAGTACAGAGAATTAGGGGAGAATCTGGGGTAATGTTGCTCATCATCATTAATCTCAAGCCAATGACAAAATATAAAATTAAATACAAAAGTAATAGTCAAGAAAGATCTGTGCAGAACTAACTATCACTAGCATTATCCAAAATTAATAATCATTCATCATCAAGAATGATCAAAAATAAATCAATAGTCAACCTTATGATTGGATTTGAAATGGGTATAGTATACTAAAACATGCTGATCATTGTAAATGCCCTGGTCACTTAGTCACATTAACACACTGACTGACTATAAACTTAATTTTTATTTAATACTAAAATAAAATGTAGTGCATGAATTTTAAGAAATATCTCCATTGTATTATCCAGCATTACAGAAATAATGAAATCATCATCAAATGGATGTCCATAATACTAAACATAAACCCCTTTTATATAACAGTCCCTTATTCATGAATCCATCTCAATGAACAAAAAGCTCTATAACTGTTACTGTGAATAAGAGATATAATATAACACATAATAATTTATAATATTTTAGGATTAAATAAATTCACTGGAATAATAATTAAAAACAATAAAATGAAACTAAGGTCTACTGAGTATGCTATAAATATAAATTCAGGATTCTAATTTTGATTAGTACAAGAACATTATAATTTACTATTATCTCAACAGGTTTATACAAAACACCTATACATCAGAACACGGACATGTCTGTATAATAAAATGAACATATTTGAAATGTCATAAATCTATAAATGAAATTCATTTTTATAATGCATAATAATTTAACAATTTACAAAGATTTTTAAATGTTTACATAACGCATATCTATATAAATAAGCACAGGCATGCTGTATGAAACATTTTATTCATTTTTAATGATAATTAAATAATGATTGATTTAATATGTTTGAGTACCCATTCAGATATGAACACACACAAATGTTTATACCCTAATGATATTTCATTAGTTAACAAATGAACTTATTAAATCATATTATATTTTCACCATAGTTAATTCTATGTCAAAAAAAACATAAAATTCATGTGTATGTGTGTATATAAAAATTATAGATAATCCAAATTAAAGCTATTAATTAGCCCATTACTTTTTATGGGAAGTAAAACTTTTCTTTAAATATATATAATACTCTTTTGACAGTCCATCATCAAAGTTTTTTTTTTTTCAAGTTGCTTTAAATTAATTGTAACTGTCTTTAAAAATATACTAGCAAGTTCTTTTTTTGTCTAATCCAGAAAGATTTTTGGAGTTAACTTTTTTTATTGTTTTTAATTTCAAAATAAAATCATCACCTTTAATAAAGTTTCTGGGTTTCTGTTTTAATAAATAAAACAGAAAATAGTCATTTATTATTTTCTTTCATTATTCTACTTTTATTTTTAATTGAATAATTTAGACAAAAGTTATTTATTTTCAAATCTTATAATTTAAAATTTTAACTATCATTTTCTAGAAATTATTTAAAATAATATCATTCTCAATATATAACACATTGTACTCACTAGCTATACTCTCTCTATATATATATATATCCAATGTAGTACCTTTAGCTGTGCTTCTTTGCATGTAGATGAAACAGCTGATGAACTCTCTTGTCAAGTTGGTTCCTTTTAAAACAGTAGGCTGGGTTATTGTCACCTTCATGAAAGGTATAATTCTTTTATTTAATTGCCTTTCTTTAGTTGATTTGTTAAATTGCCTTTTTTTTTTATTTTTCAATGTAAACACCAAAATCTCACAATAATATAAAACATTATATTAATTAAAATGCATAAAATTAAGCACGTAACATCTTTTCATTAAATAAAGAAGTTACATTCAAATAAAATAAATGTATGTGTGATCTTTTAAACCAATCTTTAAAGATATATTCATTTTTTTTCTAAAAAAATGTTTAAGTGAAAGTCTATGTAATATTAAAGAAATAAAAATAATTTAATTTGTTTTTATTCCTTTTCCTGTGAATGAGAGTATTCTATGTTGACTTATTAAACATATTGTTGGTTTCGTAGTAATTCTTGCACAAGTTTTGCCATTTATAGAAGACATAGCTAGATATATTTGGAGGGAATTCAGATGTAGTTGATTCAGACATTTAAGAGAGAGAAAGAGAGATAATAAAGACATTTGTTTCTTCCTTCATTGCAAAATAGTCTTTGTTTGCATATTACTTACATTTTTGTTTTCAAATTTATTTTTCAAGCTCTCTACTTGCATGAGAGAAAACTTAAAAAGCCAATGTAACTTAGTAAAAGCTATCACCACTATAGAAAGAACAATGAATAAAATGTATTTTTTGATCCTTATATAATTAATTTTATAATTGGTCTGTGTTTGTCAACTTAGATGGAATTTTTACAAATATGAAGAGAGAAAAGATTATTTATTAAGTACACATTCTGATAAGGGTTAAGTATAATTATAATAATTGTACTGTTTTCACACACAAAAAACATAGATGTCTTGCATTGGTGGTCAAGAGGTCAGTGTGACTGCCTTGCACTTGCAGGCAGTTGCTCAGGTTGCGGTTCACATCCTGGCCAATGCTATGACACTTAAAAAAAAAAAAAACATAGATACAAAAAAAAGTATATGATGCTCATTATTTTGACAGTAAAAGTTGATATTTTAATAATGATTTTCAACTAAACAAATGATATTGTAAATTATTTTTAGTCCACATAGCTTTACATTCATATATTAAGCAGATTGCTACATTTTCAATATTGCATGTGAGAGGGCAGTTTTTATATACATATATTTTAACAATAGATTATATTAAAATGTATTTTAATCATAATTTAAAATAATAAAAAAATGTACCTTTGATTGTAAAAGTTCACTCTTTAAAAAAGTAACAAGTTTTCTTTTGATTCTAAAAGTTGATTTTTTAAAAAAATGTTTATGAAAGAAATGTACATTGTAAATGATTTTATTTTAATATATGTAATTTTTTTCAAAATAAAAATGCTAAAAACTTAAAAATAATAATTTAAAATTATTTTATAATCAATACTTTTATTTATTTTGCTCTAAAAAAGTATTTCTTCAACCACAATTGGGGTTTCTATATTTAAAATGAAATAAAAGTTTGTGCGTGTGTGGATGTGTGTTCAGATATTAAGTCAATTCCTATTTTTATACCAATGGATTGACTTATTTCATTTCTGTGCACCCCCCCCTGCTTTTTATTTCAAGTTAAATATAAAAAACCCAATTGTAGTTGAAAAAATAATTATTTTGACTTTTTAAATACATTTTGATTTTTTAAAAACATTTTTGAAATATAGAAATGTATATTGTAAACGATCTTTATTTAATATGCATGATTGATTTTCAAACATTAAGAAGATTTGGAAATAATTGCAAAAAATATAAGAATGCTTAAAAATTAAAAATAATAAATGTAAAAATGAATGCATTCATTTACTATGGAACTAAAAACCAAGAAAATAATTATTTCTTCAGGACAATTGTTTTTATACTTAACTTGAAATAAAAGCATGGATGTATATGTATGCAGAAATTAATTAAGCTAAGTTCTATTTTTATAACAAGGAATTGACTTATTCCTGGATTTCCTCCCTCCCCCCATGCTTTTATTTTAAGTTAAATATGATAAAACCCAATTGTAGTTAGACAAACAATTATTTTCTTGATTTTTAGTTTCCATAGTAAATAAAACTGTTCATCATAAATATTCTTTATATCTATTAATACTCTTGGCTTTTCAACTGTTTTCTTTATTGTAGCTCACCTTTTTTCAACTATTATTGCTTTTTGTAAAAAAAATGTCCACCTTATTTGTTATTTGCATTTCTTTTTCTTGTTTGTTCTATTACTTTTCAAACTGTAGTTTAGTTTCTCAAAAGAAAATTATGCATTTATTATTAAAGGATTGCTTTATAAAAACATGAAGATTTTTTTTAAAATTAATATTTTGTATTTTAGACATACATTGTATTTTTTTTATTCATATTGCTTGTTTGTTTGTTTTTTGGTTGGTATACTTTTTATATACTTGAATATTATTTATTTGTTTTTATTTTTTGCAGATATTTGTATTTTTAGTTTGGTAGAAAATCAACTTTTGATAAATGATGTCATTTTCTGAATAATAAATATTTTTACTAGACAAAAAAGATCTATCTATCTATCTATCTATCTATCTGTCTGTCTGTCTGTCTGTCTGTCTGTCTGTCTGTCTGTCTGTCTATCTATCTATCTATCTATCTATCTATCTATCTATCTATCTATCTATCTATCTATCTATCTATCTATCTATCTATCTATCTATCTATCTATCTATCTATCTATCTATCTATCTATCCATCCATTCAACCATCTATCTATTGAAGCGGAATCTGAGATTCAGATTGCGCTTCACAGCCCACTTCCAATCTTCCGCTACCAACCTAAATTCAAACCCTATGCTTGCATATATATTCCACTCACTAACACATTTGTTTGTATCTTTTTGTTTGAGTTATATTAACTAACATATTTATTAATGAAGATATTGGCATAAATATCTGAATTTAAACATGCAAAATAAAATTAATAAATGTAGCGTCTGAAAATTCGTATACGCAATAGGGAATGGGGGATTAATTATAACGGACTTATAATATCAAAATATATTATAATTTCTGTATTAATTTGTTTTATAAAAGTTATAATAATTGTTTGTTAATTGCAGCTCAGATATCTATAGATATTGTAGAGACAAAAGTACTGAGCAAATATTTAGTGGAAAAGTTCGTTATATGTAAGTTTATAAAATTGTGTTTTTAAATTATTTTTTGTCATTAAACTATACTTTTCTTTTAAATCCAATATGGAAGATGCGATTGTAATTAGTCAAAATTAGTTAAAGGTGAGAAGCGTAATCTTGTATAATATTCTAACATAACTTTAATTAAAAGTTTCTCTAGAATCAAAAGTAGAAACTAAACTTAATTGATTTATTTTTGTTACAAACATTTTCTTTTATCAAAATTAATTAGTTTGAATGCTTATCTAACAATGGCATCTTCCATCACATAGGGTAAAAGCTTGTATACGAATTCTTTAGGAAATTAGATTGCAATGACCAATCAGAAAGGGATTCCAAAAATACCAAGGCATGGGATAATTACAAATTATTTTGAGGAGAGTAAAGAGGACAGTCAAGGAGAGCAGTCACCAAGAAAAGTTGCGTTCGTTAATTTTCAATGTGTACTGAGTAAATCTAAGTCGCCTTTCTCACCATTCGAGATGGCCTTCCCTGAAATCTGTGCCCTGGATCCCGATACTCATAGACTATACTGATATGCCTGTTCGTTAAATCATAAAATTACTACCTGCCTGAATAACTGCTTAACAAACTAGATCTAGTTCTCTGAGGGAATCCGAAATCATCAAAAGAACAGCCAAGTTTGTACAGAGGTAACAATTTCAAATGCTGCTAGACTCTTAAAGTTAGCGTGAATAATTTTAACTCTCACCTATCTATTTCTTTAAACATTTTGTAAAGCTTTCATTTGTAAAATTTAATATTAGTTATGAATCAATTTATGAATTCTTACCTTTTGTCAATTGTACTTTCTTCTCTCTATATAACTTAGCTGTAATCTCTCCTACATTAAACCTCTCCTGAATAATTATTAGTACTTAATGTCAAGTCTATGCGGCAATATTTTATTCTTATTATTATGTTTTATACTTTCAGATACTAAATTATATGTCGATAATTTTCCCCAGAATCGTAAATGCTTACGCTATCTCTTTTAATAAAAGAAAACCCTCCTTACTTTTCAGAGGGTAATTAACCTAGTAGTTTTGAAAACAAATTTGTTATTCCTAGTATAGCAGGAGCCTGCCAGTCTGGGGAAATAAAATCAGAATTTGATAATTATTGTACAATGTTATTTTTGAAAAAACTAAGCAAAATCTGTTTTCTTAGAAATGTGTTTTTTATTAATTACGCTCTTCCGCTCACTTCTAAAAACTTTAAATATATTTATATGAATTAAATTAATGTTACTTTCATGAAATCACTAACCGCCACCAATTTTATATATATTTAATCCTATGAAAATTATCTATTTATTAAAGCATTCAAAACCAAAGATTTATATTAGTCATACGTTGTGGGAAGTTTATGTGTAATTCAAAGTAATATAAAGGGGGGGGGGAATCATTTAGTTCTATGAGCTATATTATATTAGCATTAACTGTAATTCTTCCACATCCACGTAGTAATCAAATCATACCGGTACGAGGGTTTTTTATTAATAAAGATAGGCGATAATTATTTATTCCTTAGCTAAATATCTATATATTTATATCAATGCAAGCATTACGTGTATACCGGCCTTTCATGATATATATATCTTTGTGCTTCGTTCACTTTTACTTCTAATGCCAAGGACAAGGTTTGGCAAACCTCTTTGGATTTCTTCAGTGCGAGATATTGTTGCATAGGGTTCGCTCTGGCAAAAGTCCAGCCTATGGCAATTCAATAAAGCGCCTTCTTAGTTGTTTATGACCCGACCCTGCCGACGTTTGCAGAGAGTCGCATTTCTTTAACGGTGAATTGAAGCGTCTTCTTAGATCTTAGAATAGATCGTTCCATTGCCCTCATACACGTACCGCTCTCCCATATTTTGTTCTTGTTAAAAGCCTATTAATTCTCCTAAACCATACTGTTATGATTATACTAAATGGATTGCCATTTTTTAATATATATTACATTCACACTTTCAGATACGACACTTCTGCCATTATTATTATTTCCCAAATTAGCTTCCCACACACGTTCTTATATAGCAAATGCAAGTATTAATTAAATAAAATTACCCTTATCATCCAACTTAATAAACTTACGTATTGGTATGAATGCTGTTGTTCTTATTACTGGTGGATTCAAATAACTTCGGGTACCATAGTCTAGCGCTATTATTAAAAACCTTATGTATCCCAGTCAATCAATAAATTATTGACATATAAATAGCCACACTAGAATAAAGCCATGAATTATTTGTTATTAATGATTACATATGTTCATTGTATAGTATTGTAAGGGAGGTTAATGTTGTCCAAGGGAGATAAACACCCATTTTATTTACATTGTAACACCAATAACGTTTGCAATCATATATATTCCAAGTTGATTTAATAAATTTTATATCTTTTTAAATATCTAAGTCATTGTTTCATTTAATGAATAGAAATAATTTTGATGGAATATAAAAAGGTTTCACTTACTAGATGATCGAAAATCACTAATTATAACATTCTAGACATGAACCAAGTTCGAATAAGAGTCTTTTTGTGTCACGACTTTGTGATGCCGGCGGGGTAGGAATAAATTAGATCAGTATCATTGGAATTGTTGCTCATAAGTGGGTAGATCTGGAAAATAGGCAAATAGGGCAGAGCTCATGAATGTTCCTGACTTATGTATCTTGCACAGGATTGGATTCGAGGTACTTTTGCCTAGATGCTAGATCTTGTTATATGAACAGACGAAACCGACCGGTACACTATCTATCTATCTATCTATCTATCTATCTATCTATCTATCTATCTATCTATCTATCTATCTATCTATCTATCTATCCATCTATCTATCTATCCATCTATCTATCTATATACCTATCTATCTATCTAGTATCTATCTATCTATCTATTATCTATCTGTCTATTTGTCTATCTTATCTGTCTGTCTATCTATCTGTCTGTCTATCTATCTACCTACATAATTACCTATCTATTTATCTAGTTAGCTAGCTAATTATATATATATACTTCTATCCACTCATTCATTCATCTATATATAGCCATCTATCTATCTATCAATATACTCTTTTATTTATATATCTATTCATCAATTAATTTATCTATCTATTTTAAATTACTATCTATCTATATATACATACTTATTTGTCCATCTATCCATCTATTTATATCCATCTATCAAGTAATTAATCTATTCATCTATATATCTATATTTTATATATTCATCTATTTATATATCTAACTATCTATCTATATATATATCCATTCATCTATATATATATGTTTATCTATTCCATTTTTAAATTCTCTTTATTCTCTTCATAATTCTTTTAATTTTTTTATACTTATTCAGATTTTTTCCCCCAATTTTATTTGCTTCTATATTTTTGTTGAAAAAGAATTCTGTGATGAGATTCCCTCCACAGGTGGCATTAACTTTAAAGTGTGCAATAAAGTTAGAATAAAAGATACATTATTTATTTAAAAAAAATGAGATTGGCCTTTTAAGATTTTATTTATTTTGATTTCAGCTTGTCAAATCTCAGATGTGCATACATGAGTTTTGACTGAATTAACCTAAGATTAAAATCGAAGCATCATAAATTAAAATGTAGATTACTCTGAGGTTAGATCCATGCAGTCTTCTAATTTAAAAAAACTTTTTAAAAAGCAGTAGTATTTTATTATTCTGCTGGCAGAAACATGTTCAGGATAATACTTTAAACAGTTACAACTCTCACACGCACAATAAATATTATTTTGAATAAATTTTTATATACTTATTATGTTTAATCACTTTTATCTATAATTAACGTATTAAACTATGTAAACAAATATTTTTAAAAGGCCGTTAAATCAACTAATTATATTTAGATATCAGGTTTCGGGATCATGTTTTATTAGTAAAATGAATTTCTGACTCTGCCTTAATTATTGCTTAGCTCAATTGTAATAAACTAATTTATAGATATGACCAATTGGATCGCTGAATATTCGTAGTTTCATATCACATTGATAACTTTATTGTGATAAGTTGTTATTTTTGTATGGAGAATCGGTAACAATCTGAGACTTCATTATGGAGGCTTTATAAACTGTATGTACTGTTTTTGCATAATATATAAGCTACATAAATGCTCATTCCCATGCAATTGTTGGAGTTGATATTTTTCTCTATATTTGTATAGCATATATAAAGAATAATTAATATCTAATGATAATTAAACCACATATATAGCTAATTTAATTATCATTAGGATATTCTTTATTCTTTGTATATTTTCCCCAGATAATGCTAAACATATGTATTTTATACAATACATTTATTCACAGAGGGCGTACATGAAAATTTAACGTTTGAGATGATTTTCATATTTATTTCAGGTAGTAGTAAGCACTGGAATTATTTTCATATATATTATATAGCAGTAATTCCATATATTTACTATGCTTTTTAAATTTATGCTTTACTCACTTTCTCATTTAATAATTTAATGAATATATCTACTTTTTTTTTCATGTGTCAAATGTGTTGACCGGGAAATGAATCCGGGCCAGTTGCTTGGAAGGCAGCTATGCTAACTGCTAGGTTACCAATGCTTGACAGAATATATCTATTTTATTCACATCTTTGTATATCCTTTAAAAAATTTTCAGAATTCTTCTATCTCTAAATATAGCTTCAATTTAATAGATATTATCTTTTCATTATAGGATCTTTTATGTATTTACTTTTATCAAGATTTACTTTAGTGTTTCAGCATACTTTTTTTTTAAAATCATCTCTGTATTTACATTTCTCTCATTGAAATCTCTATTTTTTTTTAAACTACAAAATAAAAGCTGATTAATATAAATCCAACAGAACAAATCCCATGCTTGTCAAGGCAATACTACAATTAGGCAGTAAATGTAATCCATTTACTATTTAATTGTAGCATTGCCTTAACAACATATTGCTGATATATTTAAGCATGAGGGCTGTAGTCATGTGATTTTCATATAATAAATAATTAACTATTGTCACTTATGGTTCAATATAGTTATATACATGTATGTATTATGTATATATAAGAGCTTCATGTTATTATGGTATAACATTTGTTTTCCATGCTTATAGATGGATTCAAATATGAATTAAAAATATTTGACACTTTTCCTCAAATTTAAAATTTATTTTCAGACAGAATGCAAAGCAATTAAACATGACCACACTTCAGTCTTAGTGGACAAATGATATCTAAATTACTTCTAGCTAAAGAATAAAACAAAGATAGAAATTGCTCAAATGATTACTACCCAGTAGTTGAAAAGTTGTTAAGTTCAACTTTATCATTCACTACTTCTCTATGAGGACTATTACCTAATGGTTGTATTTGTTTGAAACAGTATAATGATTGATGTGCTGAGAACTTGAAATCTATTTGGCTATGTGCTGTGATGTGAATGATTATTCTTTATAATGTGATATTTGCTATTTGACATGGTATTATAAAGTGGGTAAAAAATTTACCCTATTTGGGGCCAAATATTATCATGGTATATTAAAGGCAATAGTGATGATATTACAAAGCAAAATAGAGATGATTACAAACAAAATTGAAAAATCAGATTGGTAAATTTATTTCATTTTCAATTTACTAATAATATATATAACAGATCTTAACAATATTACTAACATTACAATATTTTAGCAGAGCTACCTGTAAGACTAACATAAAGTTTAAATAATGTACCATAGATAAAATGTAATCTTTTATCTATGCTGCTTTATTCATACTTTATGTTTGTTTTACAGGTAGTGCTGTTGAAATAATATAATGTTACATGATACTGATATGTATTTTATATTTGTCCATTGGGGTATATATCACCAATTTTACTCAAAGTATGCACTATAAATTTTTTTTAGCATCAATACAAAACCCCTAATAAGTGAAATACCTAATAGACATCTCTCCAATTTCCACATTACTTCATCTCCACCTTATTAGGTAGTAAGAATATATTTGAATAGCCATAAAGATAAAAGTAGAAGATATTAATGACCTAATATAATATCTTCTTAAATGAAAACACACTATCTGTTTAATAATATTACTTCAAGATATCACTCAAATTTTAGAAGAAATATTTTTTTTATAATAAAATTTAAAACAACATTTAAAATTCCAAAGTAAAACTCATAACTTAAATTTTCCACATAAAACATTTCTTTTATACACACACTTCATAAACTAATTAATAAACAGATACATTATATATGTGTAATTAGAAAGAGAATGACATTCACCTTTTTCACATGTGCTTTAAATGTTTTGTATAATAGCCAAATGATGTAGTTTGGACTATAGAGGGACCTCTCAAACTTCAACACAATATAGGAACTTTATAAAAACAAGATTGGCAACCTTATCTTTAACCTAAATTCTTATTTATATAGGACAATCTGAAGGATCTTGATTTGAGAGTGTGAAGATATTCCTCTCTTCATATTTAAATCCACTATTTCCTTTCACAAAGTAACTTGCATGAAATCTTGAGATTTACAATGAGTTAATATTAAAATCTTTTTAATGGAAATTAGAAACTAATGTAACATTTGGATTGTTTACCAACCACACAGGAAGTCTTTAATTAGAAAGATAAAGGCTTTAACCTTTTTCACATGTGCCTTAAACATTTGTATAGTTTCCAAACAATGTAGCTTTTGACTATAGAGAGACCTCTCAAACCTCAACACAATATAGCAACTTTATAATAATAAGAGTGGCCATCTTATCTTTAACCTAAATTCTTATTTATGTAGGTGAATGTCAAGCACCTTGATTTGAGAGCAGGAAGATATTACTCTACTCACATTTAAATACACTATTTTCTTTCACAAATTAACTTACATGAAATCTTGCAATTTACATGTTAATATTAAGATCTTTTTAATGGAAATATAAAAACTAATGTAACATTCTGATTATTTATCATGTGCACAGGAAGTCTGTAATTAGAAAGAGAAAGGCTTTAACTTTTTTCACATGCACTTTAAGCATTTGCATAATAACCAAACAATGTGGTTTTTGACTATAGAGGGAGCTCTCAAAGCTCAATACAAGATAGGGACTTTATAAAGATAAAAGCATCCCTTTTTATCTTTAACCTAAATTCTTATTTATATAGGCCACAAGTGCATGATTACAGATTTCCTGTGCACTTGATAAATTACCAGAACTATAGGTGTATATGTATAAATGTGATTATGTATATATGTGTAGTTATAAATAATTATTAAAATAAGTTGTTGTAATGAAACTTACTTAATAAATTAAATTGTTTAACAATAATGCCATGAGAAAAACAAATATCATGATAGTAAACTTTGGATATTACTTAACAACAAAGGAAAACAAGTAGATCATTGAAAGAAAAGATTTTCTCTTTTGTTCATTTATAAAAGATATAGACTTTTTGATATAAACACCATTCACTTCAAAGAAGAATTTAACAATGGTTAAAACTATTGTATTATAAGAACCAGTGAAAGATGCATTAATTCAAAAAGTATAAATACAAGAAAAACCTGAAAGTAGATAACTAATGAGAGAGATTAATTCTGCTTTGAACAATGAGTACTTAAATTTAGGTCCTGGTTTAACTACATCTGGAATGTATTAGCAAGGTGCTCTAAAAGAATTTACCTACAATAAAATTCCAAATACACACAGATTTAAATAGCATTTTATATATATATACAATTTCATTAAAATCGAACATAAAACCCCATGTAATTAACGATGATAAATTGCCTTGGAAACAAAGCAACTTTGGCAATGATAGAAGTACTTATTGTTGGCAAAGAAAGTAAAATATCAAAGATTAACTTCTAAAACATTTATCACTATGCTCAGAAGATGTGTGCAATGGAATTATATATAGATATTGTAACAGAATAAAAATGAGGGCATGCTCTTCTTTTAACCCCTCACAGATTTGGGAGATATTTGTAACTGAATAACTATAATAATCATGGGAAATGAAAACTTTAATATAATCTGAAGAAAAATACAGCCTAATCATTGGTCACCATTTGCAAGTGAATAAAAATATACTCTAAAGTTGAACACCATTTATAACAGAATAAAATTATAGGCCATGCTGTATCCTGAGTCATAGCCTAATTATTGATTACCATTTGTAATAGAATAAAATATGAACCAAGGAAGAACAATCCTATTTTAATAATATCTGTGAATTGTAGTGCCATTTGTAATAGAATGAAATTAATAAACTAAGCTAAAATGAATATCAATCAATGAATACAATCTAACACTTAAGTTAATAAAACAATGGTAATATTTACTAAGGCAATAAACCTAAAGCATGTGTTGTTGAAAATGTGAAGGTAGGGACCTCTACAGGTCTTAACCACAAGCTTATGCATTGGAAGAAAAGAGGGGAACCAAGAGGAACCCTTCCTTACTTCAACCTACTTTCTATATAAATAGGTGAAATAAATTTGTAATTAAAACAATGATAATAATTTTTGTTGTAATCTCAGAGATTTCAATAGCATTTAGAATGGATAGAAAACAAATAAAAACATTACTTAAAGCTATCCTAAAATATAAGCATTATTTGCCATAGATTGAAGATAAAGCAATAAAACTACATATCACTATCTTATAAATAACGATCTATGTCTATTATATAAACCACATAATATGATAAAAATAATGACAAAGAATTAGATAGATAAACCTTAATAATTCTTATGAATCAAAACAGTGTTTATAATAATACAAACTTATGCTAAAAGTTAAATGTTATTCGTATTTATTTAAATGAAATAATTCATGGATGGATGAGATAATAATTTTAATATGCCTCTCAAATTTGAAATATCAATGATATTGAAATAAATATACTGTATATATAACTCAATAACTGATTTCTAATTACAACCAAGTAAAATCAAATGTAATACTAACTCAGCTATATTATTCCACTAATATCAATATACTCCTATTAACCAAATCAATTATCATAAGATTAAATACTTAATAATATAACAAAATCAATAAACCTAATGTACCTTTCCAATTTCACCAACTTAGAATATTTAAACAGGTTTTAACCTGTAATGAATGTGCCTTTAAATTTCTAATAGTCAAGCAATATTATTTTGGCAATAGAGGGACCTCACAAACCATGACACAAGATAACGACATTTATAAAGATACACAAAGATTATGTTTCCCTGCTGATATAATTTTATGAACTTGGTGCATTATTTATATGCTAGTTATAAATGTGTTCAATTTCCATAGCATTGTCATGTATGAAATTAGCATCTGTTCACTTGTAATGTTTTATAAACTAATTGCTTGCTAAATAAAAGGATATTTACATTATATCATCATGGATGTAAGCTAATATTTGTATACTGTTAACATTATAGATCAAATACCTGCTAAATGTAAGAATAATTTGGATATTTGGAAAATATTGGAATTAATAAAATGTGCTCTGAATCTAATAGATTTTCACGACAGAATCTTTGATGGTATAACAAAGGGCCAAAATGTAAACTTAACAATTGTTAATAAGATTAGAGATTTAAATACTGCATTTATTGGAGTTTATGATGGTATCTAATATTATAAAGCTTAATGGGATAACATAATCATTAGTAAGAAGTAAAGATGATAGTAATGAGATTGTATTATTTCCACATGAATTCATTTTGAATCACTGTATTAAATGCTAACCCTTGTGATAGCAATATATTTAGGACTTATCTATTAAGCATGAAGTGCTTATAAACTAAGTTTAGAATACATTTAATTTTAAAACCATTGGAAAATACATCACCAATTTTGGCCAAAGTATGCACTATAATTGTTTTTATCATCTGTACAAAATCCCTAATTAGTGATATACTTAACAGAAGTCTCTCCAATTTCAACATTACTTCATCTCCACCTTATTAGGTAGTAAGAATGTATATATATTCCAATAATCATAAAGATAAAAGTTGAAAATAATAATGACCTAATACAATTGATATTTTCTTAAATGAAAATGCACTATGTGTTAATAATATACTTCAATATAACACTAAAATTTTAGAAGAGATAATTATTTTATAATAAAATTTAAAGCAACATTTAAATTTTCAAAGTAAAAGCCATAACTTTAATTTGTCACATAAAACATTTATTTTACATACACACTTCATAAGATAATTAATAAACAGACAGTATACATATATTAAAATAGGCAAAACTCTCCATACAGTAGTGCCACTCAGTGCAAGCCAGAGTAATCAATGGATGCCAGAAGTCTTGTGCATAAATCCCTGTCTAGTGCCTATCTAGTGCCTGTTTTAATAACAGTTATGAGCAAGCATAAGGAGTGGTGATCATGTGATGTTTAGTATACATATATGTGTATAAATGTGATCATGTATATACGTGTACTTATAAATAATTATTTTAATGAGTTTGTTGTATTGAAGATTAGTACCATGGTAAATCAAACATAATGATAGTAAACTTTGGATACCACTTAACAACAAAGAAAAACAGCAAGTAGATCATTAAAAAAAAAGATTTTCTCTTTCATTCTTTTATAAAAGATATACTATTTTAGATATAAACATTATTCATCTCAAAAAAGAATTTCACAATGGTAAAAGCTTTTGTATTGTAAGGAACAGTAAATGTGTATTTATTCAAAAAGTATAATTACAAGAAAAATCTGGGAATGAATAACTAAGGAGGGAGTTTACATGAGCTTCAAACAGCAAGTTCTTAAATTTAGACCATGGCTTGGGTACACCTGGATTGCATTAGCATGATAACTCTAAAAGAATTTCTTTACCTACAATAAAATTCCAAATACATACGATTGAAATGAAATAGCATTTTATACATGTATACAATTTCCTTAAAACTGAACGTAAAACCCCATATATGTAATGATGATAAATTTTCTTAGAAACAAAGCAACCTTGTTAATAACAGATCAGTTATACTTATTGATGCCAAAGAAATTAAAATATCAAAGATTAATCCTCCCATATTCAGACTGATTTTTTTATTCTCACATACTTTAAGCTTTCAATTTTCACTGTTATATTAAACCATTATTATTTACCAGAATATAATAAATTTGATCTCATTTGTTGATGTATTTGTTTAGAAATTAAACAAATTTTAAAAAAATCACATTTGATTTTTGGAATTATTTTAAAAATTTGATTTTATTCAAAACAAAGCACTGTTTCATCATCAAATTTCAGGTGGAGCAGATTCAATTTGCAAAATGATTAAAATCGTCTTTGTTTGAAGTTTGTTTAAAAAATATGAAAGATTATGCTTTAAATATTTACAATTTATTAGTAATTTTTATGATACTGCTAAATGTTCTTACAGATTGTTTAGTGACTTTTCTAGACCATTGACTTTCCTGTAGTTGTAATCACTATAGTGATGTTACTCAGAAAAATATAAGCTTTTATATTTAAAAATAAAACATTTCTGTAAAAAATAAATATGTAATAATATATATTTTTGAATTCCAATAATTATCATACAATTTCTATTCAAAAATAATCATAAACTTCCCACAAAATCAAGTTTTTAGACCATCATAATATTTTCTCACAGTAATCTCACGAAGTTTGAGATTGCCAAATATATAAAAGGCACCTATCATCGTAAAGTTTAAGAACCTTTGAAGATGTGCTTATTCAATTATCCTGACATCTTTTGAATTTTCTTTTGAAATTAAAATATTAGAAAAAATATATATGCAAATTTTAAAGCTGTAAAAAAAAAAAGTTCACAAAATTTCTCAGTAGAGGGCGAGAAACACAACTTCAATTTTTTGACTTCTGCCCGAAAAAATAGTGTAATAAAAAACTGCATGATTACCTTTTAAAACATTTATCACTATGCTCAGAAGTTGTGCACAATGAAATTATATATATATTACCAGAATTTTAATGAATTTATTTAATATTTATGCAAATTCTAATGCCTAAGAATTATATTGTATCATAGTGAAGTAGGTTTTATGGTTATATTTGAGAAATATACATTACAATAACAAAGTTAAATGACCTTCCAAAGAAATGCAAGTAGTTTAGATTGTTCATACATCTCTATATATATTGCTAAAGACTGACATTGTACAATATTTGATCATGTAAAGCTAACTAATATTGATTAAATGAGACTGCTAACAATAAAATGACTTAAGGATTTGTTAAAAGAAAATTGTGAATAGAATTGCATTTTAAAATCTCTCACAAACCCAGTATCAATTGTTATGCATTGGATCCTTTAAAATGATTAGGTATATATAAACATGTGTTTTGTTACTTCTTCACCCTCAACTCCTTTCATGTATTTTTATTTATATAATTAATGGTTAGTATATGTATATTTTATACTTGGGAATAAACTTTTTTTTATGCATACATAAATTGAAGGAAAAACTTGGTAATTAGTGAATCATCATTAAATAATAATTTTATATTTTCCTTAACTTACTTAGATTTCATGTCACTCCAAATCTGAATAAATCATAAAATTATATAATATATATTTAAGAAAAGAGAGTAACTACAGATTTTCCTTTAATTTTAAAACTTGTCATTCGTCTAACATCATAAGTGGCTTATACATGAACTAAACATCATATATTCTATTCATTAGCTTATATTTTATTAAGAGTATTTATAAATTATTATAACTCAACATAAATAAATTGCTATTATTGTTATGATTAATTTATAACCACGAATTTTATTTACTTTAATCAAACAAGACATATGAATAAACAATGACCTGTAAGTGTATAATTTTTTTTTTTAATTTGCGTAATTTTTTTACATTTATTTAGATCAAATGAAGATTAGGATATTACTTTATGAAACTTGATTCCATATACATAAGAACTAGAATTCTTGTGATTTTCAGTATGTTTCAAACTTGTAGTAGTATGCATCATATGACTTGGGGAATCAGATTAGCAGAAATTTTACCAAAGTCATTTATCTGAGTAAAGTCTAATTTCAACTTAGCATTCAATAGAGTTTTGTTCTTTGGGCACCTCATATATATATCCTTGTCACATTAATACCGTTACAATATATAACATTCAAACAAAATTAAATTATTTTTTTCATAAGCTATGGATAAATAACACTCAAAAATAGAGTGAATATAACTACTTTTTGAGCTTTTGATTGCTATACGTTTTTGTTTACTCACATTAAAAAATCAGATATATTAATTTTTAACTGAGGTTTAAAGTTTATATCTGTGCTAGAGTTAATCTCTAGTTTAGAAAATGATTAGTAATAATCATTATTGTATTATTTATCTGAAGTGGATGGTGTCAAAGTTGTGTGTGGAGTGAGTTTGACAATGGTAAATAAAAATGTAACAGTTTTCAAAATGATTATAAGGATAATTTATAATTTTTATTCTTTATTTTCAATTTTGTCAGTAAATGAAGATTTATAATTTAAAAAAAATGTTCAAAATATAGGTGGATTCACTTTTTTTGTTATTGTTTCCTGATTATATAAGAATTATTCATCCATAGCTTGCAGGGGAGATAGTTTACTTCCATTAGACTTTCATATACATTAAACTATGCCTATTTCATATTTATCTATGAGCAAAACATTGGAATTAAATTATTGTTTTCAATATACTAACAAATAAATAATAATTCGATTAAGTCAAATAATTTTTTACTTTTGGGAAATATATATATTCTAGCACGTGTGCGTGTGTGGCGCAACTGTTCCCAAAAGCTATTAATATAAAATAGATAACATCACACAGGATAAATCCAGATTATTGCTTCCATATACAGCCAATTTACACAAGAAATTGCATTCCATCCTCAATAACAGATATCAGCTTTGTTTTTGAACCCCTCCAAACTCTATCAATTTAATTAATAACACTAAAGACCAAACTCCACTTTTACAGACCCCCCACACAGTATATAATATTGCATGTTCCAACAATAATTGTAAAGGCACATATTATGGAGAAAGCACAGCATCTTTGTCCACATGATTAGCACAACATAAATATTCATACAACAGAACTCTCAATGATCCTTCCACCTATTCAGTTTTCTTTCAACACCAGAGCACAAGTCACCACGAGTACATTTCAGACAATCCCACAATCGTGTGTAGAGAGAAAGATGACCTTAAAAGAAAAATCAAAGAGGCCTTCTTCATCTCATGAGACAAGGATGCCATAAATAGGAAGGACACGTGCTATGCTCATATTTGCATATCATTAAACGTAGTAGCAAGCTATGATTATGAAGGCAAGATCCTTTGAAAATGCTCAGCTCGATTGTTTTTAGTTATCTATTTTATATTAATAGCTTTTGGGAACAGTTGCGCCGTACACATGCTAGAATAAATAATAATTATAACTGGCATATATAGCATCACTCCCATTTTTGATAGCATTTACTGTTATAAATTAAAAATCAAAATCTCATTAAAATTATATAATATTAATGTTCCAACATGTATACACAGCTAATCAAATCTTTTCGATTCCCAGCATACTCCTCTTGAAAGTTAACTATTAAATATTGCCCAATAATTTTTTTTCAGACTATCCTCTCGCTATATATATATATATATTATAGATAAACTTTTGATTATCAGGTAATCAAAGTTTGAAATATGTGAAAATTCCTCCCCACTTGCCATTTCCTTGTTGTCCGCAGGGGATTCACTTGTTTGGAATCGGTCTGCCCGCTGTGCCACAGGGAAGATGACACCATTACCCACATCTTCACCCAATGTCCAGTCCCTCACGAATATAGAACTATGATTCAATCAGTATAAACCGTAAAACAATCTTTAAACAATTCCCTCATGGCTGGTATTGCTGATGGGAATTTCTCAGTAGTGAGAAGGTCCACTGTCTTGATTTATAATTACTAGGTTACCAGTTGTGAAATGCTTTCTAATCAACCTGATGCTGACCCCCTCCCCCTGGAAAATTTTTATGTATAAACTCAGGATAATGAGGGGCAGAGATGAGCGAATTGAGCCGCAGCTTACTTTTAAGACAACATGGGATCTAGGACTCTAGTAATCTTTCATCTATCAAGGCAATCGCTCTTATGTGTGAATAAGAATCGTATTTCTCCTATATATCAAATCTTATTTATTGCTTTGTACAACTAAATTGAATTAAAATATATAATAAAATTCTTGATAAAAACAAAACTATAATTGGATTTTTTTTTTTTTATATGACTTAAAATTTTAAAAAGATTCTGATACAAATATAAACGATTTTGTTGATTATTTATTCTCTTTAATAACTTTTTATGACCTTTCAAATGGCAATATTTAATGATAAAAAAAACAACAAATATTCCCTGCTGGACATATATTTCTGTCAATGAATGATTTTATAAGCAACCCCAAAACTAATTGAATCCCTTACAAACATTAGTCACAAATAAAACATTCAATTTGTTATTAAAATTTCAATGTGATGTTTAAGTTGATAATAGAGTTTGAATTGAAAGTTGTAGTTGAGTTAAATAGAAGTTATTTGCTATGTTTGTTGCTGATGATGATGTTGATTAATTATTGAAACATATGCCTATCAGAGATTAGTCAACTTTTTATTATTTATTGCTATTTGAAAAGCAGAGAAAATTTCTATAGAGGACCTAAGTTAAAATTAATATAAGTAATATTATAACACGCACACACATATATATATAAGTATGTGTGTATGGAAATGCACTTACACATAAACAACAATATATATATAAATCTTTCTGTGTGTATATTTATACACACACACACACAATCATACATAAAAAAATGTTTAATATTGTATTTTCTTTTTGAGTTATTTTTGAAAACAGCATGTAATTATGTTAAATTCAAATTTAGAACAGTGCATTTACGATTTCAATTATTTGAGGTTTATTACAAGTCTCTGTAGATCTGTTTGATGCTGTTCTGTATAATGAACTAACCATTAACTGAAAGTGGTTTTTGAGTATCGGTTTTAAGACATGACATTGCTATCTGGAATGGGTGACACAGGGAAGATGGTTTCCAGTAGTTAAAAGCTTTCATCAATAGACTCCATAAAAAGCCATTTCTTTACGATATTTTGAATCTTTATAGATTATAAATATTAATGAAATTTTCCGTCGGGGTGCTTTTCTTTGTGTATGTGTTTATGAATATGGATTTTTGTACATGTAAAATGAATATCAAATGGAACATTAGCGTTATACATCTGTGTTTTGATTTAATTATTTATATATATGAAAAGACATGAAAAAGAATCTTTTAAGCTGTAACTTATTTAAATTTTATTTTAATAAGTCCATGTAAATTTACTATAGAAATGGGAAAATTATTCAGGTATTAAATGTTATAGGGACGTTATTAAATAGAAAGCATAAATTCGTTTTGCGTACTCTTACATGTACATATATCTATCTATCTGTGTGTATACTTTTATAAGACATTGTTTATATGAAAATTTTATTTTTAAATAAAACACACACACAAAATTTGTAAACAGAGAACGTTTATATGTATATAGTTTTTCTAGTGACGTCTTTTTTTCATTTGAAAAACTCCTAATGTTTAAAAGCAAATTACAAACTAAACCCTTTCTGGCACATGTTGTTTTTTCCGCAGTGGCAAACACCATACTATATTGCAAGTATATTTTTATTTCGCTCAGTATAATCTTAAATGAATTCTTTTAGTAGAAATAACTTAGTACTGAAAGAAAATATGCTCATGTATTTGAAAAAGGTTTTAAGAGATTCGTTTTAGCTGTTCTTACTTATGGATCTGAAATCTGGACTTTTAATAGGAGAGTAATACAGAGATAAGCTGTCAGCAATGGATGGAAATATGTACATTGGAAATAATAATAAGAGAACAAAAGCAAAATATTTGGAGAACAGAACAAATAGATATCACTGGCATCATTAAAATAATTAAGAAACCAAAATAGTTGTGGGTTAAACATATTGCTTAAAGGGATGATAAAAAACAAATGAAGCTTTAAATTGGGTTCCATAAGATTATAAAGAGTCTTGAAAGAGATCTCATATGAGATGGGTGAATGAAATAAGAAAACTTGTTAGTGTGATAGTATACTTGCCCATCTAACCAATACAACTATCTTAAGATCTATACTTGCAGATAAGAGTTAAAGATACCCATTTAGTGAAACAATATTGATTGGCTGACTAGATTATCTATAAAGTGAAACCGAAATTTTTTTTCCAAGTTTCATTTGGATTTGAATCCCATATCACGGGCATGGCAGATGATTGCATTAACTTACAACACACATTTTAAAACTAAATTGTTTTACCATCAATATTTCATCAGGAAAGAGAAGTAGTCAAATGTGTATATTATAACCTTCTGTAAATGTGATTGTGGTATCACATGTTAAAAGTGAGAGCAGAACAATACCTTAAAACAAAACAACAACAACAAAAAACACAATTAAATAAAAATAAATATGATGAGAGTAGAAATAAACTAAGGATAATTTATGGTAAAAAAAACTACAACAAAAAAATAAATAGCAATATTATTAGTAAAAATTGTGAAAAAAATTTAAGCCATATTCATTAAGTGAAGTTAAAAGGAAAAATATCAGAAAGTAAGAATATATATACTGAACATGAAGTTGATACCAAGACTAAATTAATTTTGATAAGTAACATTCAGGGTAAACAGAAACAGTTCATTCAAACCCATATATATATATATATAATAACAACATTTTATTCTTCTTACACTTTAAAGCAAAATATATTTATTTATTCTTTACAGTTTTGACTGTTCCTAGCAGTCTTCATCAGATCACAGTTATCATTATTTAAATATGCTAAGAGCAGCAATTTTTAAAGTATAAGAAGAGTGAAATGTTGTTATTATATGTTATATAAAAAAATCAAAAATAAAGAAAGAAAGAGGAAGAGAATGTATTGAAGATTATATATATATATATATTGTAACCATGTGTTTAAGCCCAAAATAGTTTAAATATAAATTATAATAATTAAAACATTTTTTTGTTTTGTTTTAAATAAGACTAATCTTGTCATAAGTGAACATTGTTGTGCTTAAATTGCATAGCTATTAGTTAAATGTTCTTAATTGCCAATAAAGCAGTTTATTACATATGCTTTATTACTAAACATTTAAGAAATATTGCTTAGTTTATTGATAGATATCTAAATTTTAATTTAGCAATCAAAACTTGAGTATATTAAAGTAGAATATTTTATTCCAAAATAGTTATGTTAAATAAACTTCTCTAGATGCTTGCCTGTTATGATTTATTAAGTATGTTAAAGTTTTATTTTGGTTTGTTTAGAAGTGAAATACCTTTAAAATAATATTTAATAATGTGTTAATTAGTTGGGCAATATTTGAGTGAAAATAGTTTTGGATTTGATAAATTTGTTAGTTTAGTTTTATTTTATTTAATTATTTTATTTAAAAATAGATTATTTCCTGAAATTCAAGTGTGTATATGATGTTTGGTGCATGTGTGTAAAGTAAAACTGGGAATTAATAAAAGAATTAATTTAAATAAAAAAGATAATACTGTATAACAGTATTGTACCATGATGATTATAGTAATATTAAGAAAGAATTTTCAAGTAAAATAAAGTTAATCATTGTTTTAAATAAAGGGTATTTGATTCAAAAGAATGTGTTTTAAGATAAAATATATTATTTTATTAAGTTAACTTTTTGCCTGGCAAAGTGGCCATATTGAATATTTAAAAAATTATGTTAAGCCACAAATTTTATTATAACTTAAGTTTGTATTATTCAAAAATGACATAATATATACTGTTTTATACACAGAACACCTAAGAATGTAATTAAGCTGAAAAAATATAGTCATTGATATTCAAAGTAATAAAAAAAAGGAATAAAAGGTAATATTTCTAATAATTATTTTCATATTATTTCATAAATTCAAAATTATCATGCATATAGCTTAAAAGCTATATTTTTGTTAGTAAGTTAGTTGGATTCATCATAAAATTTATAAAAAATTAGTCTATAATAACACTTACCTAAGGTAATATATCACTTGAATACTTCATAGAAGAAAGACATTAGTACCTTTCATTTTTTCTAGTAGCCCTTCAAAATGTATTTCCATACAGGGGTTTGCAATGAATATGTCATCCCTAATAAGAAGTAGTTAACATTGATCAATAATTAGTATAATTTGAATATTATAATAAAGAACTTCAATACAGTTTGTAATTTATTAAAAAGTATTACTAAAATAGTCACTATATACAAAATAAAAAGTGAATGAAATATTAAATTCATTATAGAGTTAAGCTTGAGGTACATTAGTTAGTAGTTTAGAGTCAGTGTGATGTAGTAGTATTTATCCTATCTTTATAAGTTTTGAGGGCTCATACTGCTTCATGCTGACTATGACCATAAATTTAGTAATAGCTTCACCAACTGCCACATCTCTTTGCATTTGATATGCAGCTTTGAAATTTACATTGCAGTAATCTATAATTGGCCTAAGTTTATATATACTGTCAAAATCTTTACTTTTAGCATTTGCATATTTTTATTATTATTAAAATGCAGATAATATATAGAAAAAACTAAATCAGGTCATAATATTTGCAAAATATGTTTATCTTTATCTCATATCACCTAATTCAAATACTGGACTCAAACCACATCATATCAAAAAATGCAGATAATTCGCAATATAAATTTATACAATCACGAGTTATTATATTGGTTTCAATATTAATTTTTTCATATATTTTTTATCAAATAATAATTAAAAAATAAAATAATAAGTAAAAAATATATAAAAATAAAATAAGTAAAAAATATATATAAATAATTACTTACCATCAAGCCCTCATAACGTTGTCTTCTAAATACATTGTCAAAAGTTGTATTTTTTCCAATGTAATTTTAACAGCAATATTCTTTCATTAACTAGCAAAAAAATGAAAGACAAAAAAATTATAGCTACTTCAGTACAAAAATTATCATAAAATTGTCAATTTTTGAGATAGAAAAGTAGAACTTACATTTTATGAAAGGTAAAAAAAAAGATGAATCTGAAGTTGTACAATGTATATGTCGAGACAGCGTAGTTTTCCCACAATTCTAAACTGAAACTGGATATTGCAAATTCGAAAATTCTATAGCAGTTTCTTCTTCCTAAAAACGAACTAGTTAAATAATTTTTTTAAGATAATTATGTAACAAGTCTACATATCACATGGTTTAAAATTTTTTTTAATTAGAAGGGTTAAAGTCAAACTAATTTAAAAATCAGATTAATTGCTAGTGTTAAATGTTCCATCTCTCATACTTCAAATTGGATTGGGTAACAATTTATCATGTGACGAAGAATGTAGCAGAATGATAGGATGAAAAGCTAAAAGTTATCCTTGTATTACACTCATACAGTGTGTGTTAATTAGACTATGCATCAAATGATAGTTATAAAAGAATTCCAATTTTATATTATTTAAAAGAAATGATAAAAACGTTGGAACTGAAAATTATCAGAAGCTAGTAAAACATCAGTAGATGAGAATTCATTTTTACCTATCATAAAAACATTATTAGTTAATTTGAACTTTTTTGTTATTATTTAGTAATTTTAAAATTTATCATATATGTATTGGAACTGACATTAATTCTAACCAGAAATTTATTTATTTATTATGACTTCAATTATTTTATCTTTAAAACAAATAAGTTATATTGAATATCATTAGTAAAAGACAGTTTTTCTCATTTGGAATAAAAATTTTAAAGCTGAATATTTTTATTTTGTTTTAAACTGAAAAGCAAAAGATGGATTATTTTCAAGTTTCAATTAGCTTTAAAAATAGGACAAAATGTGATATCTTAAAAAAAAAAAAGGGTATTAAAATTTATTCTTTCAAAACCTTAAAAAAGTCTTTATTGATATTTTTATTTTTCAGCTAATGCCAATAAAATATCATCATAATAATTATTATTATTGATTGATTGATTCAGAATTGGCTTACTTGTTGATTGCTGGTTTATTTTTCCGCTCAACCAAAAAAAACTTAAAATGGAACTATTTTTTTACTATTCATCAATTATTGAATCTGTTTATAGTTTTGTGTCCCACAGTCTCACACCAACACCCAGTAGCCCTGAACATTACTTTTTTCTTTTACTACTATTATCTCAAGTTTTTCGTTCATCATCATCTTCTTACCAGTATCAACTACAACTTAATCATCACAACCCATTCTTCAATTATAATCGTAGTTCTTCAATTACAATCGTAAATACATGTACTAAAAGCAAATCTATCTACTTTAGCAGTTCAATATTCTTATCTTAATCTCTTGAACAAACCACTAACAAAACTATCAAATTACTCTTATATTTCTTTTTCTTTATAACTCAAATAAGTATTATAAATTCATTAAAAAAAAAAATTGCTTTATTTTTATACATACATAAAATGCAGTTTTAAAAAATTGTCAGTTTTATAAAAGTAGCCGATAATATCGACAGTTTACTTATTACTACCGAGTTATTCTTTATTACTCCCAGTTTTAAAAGCAATTTTCAAAAGAAGATTGACTCGCAGCTAATAACCTTTCAATTTATCTTTAAACAATAGAGTGCTTACGCTATTATTTGAAATTTCATTCGTAAATGGAAAACGGAATATGACAGATGGAAAAATTGATTTTCATCGCTAATATCAATATTTGATAACTACCGTAGACAAAGCGGTAAAGACATCACCTGGATTATAAATGATATATAAAATATTTGTATTTTTTGCGTTTAATAGTCCGAATTAAATAAAGAACCCATGAGAAAATTTATGGTTAAAAAAAACCTAGATAAACTAAACAAATATTATTGTAATATCACTCCGTTATGTAATCAAAAATTATAAGTATATCAATTGTTATTTATGCATTGTTTTAAAAAAAAAAAAACGATTATATTTTTTTATTAAATGATTATATATTTTAAGTATTAAATTATTACAAAGTAATCTATAACTACTTTGAAGGTTTTGTGCTAAAGATAGCGTGACGGGCTTTGGATCTCAAGGTTCATGCATCGCGGCTCACACCTTTCACTTCAGGTGTTCAAATTTCTTATTTATCTTTTGAGCGATAAACCAATCATTATTATTAATCTGGAAATACCAATATTAATTGCATTCATTTACTTGCTACATCCGCCGTAGATAGATGCATTAATGATTGCTAATCATTTATTAGGTTAGAGATTATTATATCACTTTTTAACTCACATGTAAACTTTGAGCTTAATTAAAGAGTAATATATATATATTCAAAACAACCACTTATCATTTATTTAACCCTCCTTTTCCATCTTCCATATAAACAATATGTTAGTTACACTTAAAACTTCTTCACTCCACAGATTCCAAAGACATGGATACAATATCTGAAAAAGTCAAATGGTGATCAGATTAATATTGATTGAACTGGTACTTTTCAATTGGTCTAGCTTATCTCTAGTCTTATAAATGGTATGTAAAATTACTAATATAATTATATAAAAAGATTATTGACTAATGAGTAATTACTAAAAATTTCATATATGTAAAGAAGAAATGTAGTATAGATAAATACAAAAGACCAAAGATGATGCCAATAAGAAGTTGTCACCTGGATCAATTGAAGAGTATTGGTTCAGAAAGAAATACATGTTTATCTTTTCCAGATGTCTTTATCCATTCTTTTGATTACATTCACGATGAATGGAAGTTTTAGCTACTCTAAGTATATATATATATAAAATAAATTTTACAAATATATTTAGATAATTATCAACTATTAAGGTAATAAATTTTAGTATAAAATAATATTTATTACTTTGCTAAACAAAGGCTTTTGATATGGTATATCTTTGTCAAAGCATGACTAAGTGATTATTAACCAATACATTAATATCCACATGCATATATATGTTCATTAAACTAGTCACTGATTATAATAGATTTACATATTTACATGTAAATTGACCTAGCAGTTGGCTATGTCATTGAATTAAATAACCGGTACTTGTTAAGAGGATGACAAAACCAACTGCTAGGTTAATTTACACATGCAAATATGAAAATATATTATAATCAGCAACTAGTTTAATGTATGTTTATATGCCAATGTATTGCTAATATTCACTTTCACTGTGCTTTGACAAAGAAACACCATATTGACAGCCTGACTTAGCAAAATAATAATTCTTCTTTTATACCAAAATTTATTATCGTAGTAGTTCATAATTATCTGCGTACTCTTGTAGAATTTATTTTATTATATATTATCTATGGTATATATATATATATTATGATTTATTCATATATATATATATATAGTAACATTTTTCATGTTCTGGTAGGCCTTCTATTATGCACTAAAATGCTTGAGTTAATCAAGCTATAAAGAAGAAAAATATTTCATTCATAACTTGGTATTAAGATTGGAATTGCTGGTGAAATTAGTTTTAATTTATAAAAGGGGGCACCATAGTCAGTGGAGTAGACTCTTATAGACTTTAACTTCCTCATATCCCATAATTTTGAAGCAAATAACTAAAAAGATCAGGATTATGATTTTCCATAACTTAATTTATTTTCAGAAAATATTACTCCCAGGGATTTAAATTCGAATAAACTAACCATAATAATACACAAAGAAGTTAATATTAAAGATAAATATTTTATTAATACAAATTAAAATATTTAATGACAAATTAATATAATTGAAAACAATGCACACATGCTAATCCAGATAGTTAGGTAAAATAATTAAAACAATTTAACAATTAATGTTCACTTCTTTCATTTCTTCTAGAAGGTTGTAACTGAGAGTCCCTTAAATAATAAGAATGGTGAATGTCTATATGGGTGTTAGAAGCTTCATATTTAAAGTTAATGTCTATCATTATTATAAGGTTATAGCTAATGTTAGTTGCAAACATTTTTTTGGTCATAAATTAGGATATGAATAATCTTACTGGAAAGCTTAACAGCATTAAGATATATAGCATTTTTTCAACTTTCATGTTTAAAAAATATTTTAATGAATAATAGTAATAAACTAGCTATGATTATATCTGTTAAAATTTTACATAAAAGAATAGTAATGCTGGCCACTTTTCATTTTCATGGTTACTTGGTAGTTAAATCTAGGCTGTGAAAACTTGAAAATTTATATAGGATTCAAACAAGTTTAACCTTTTCTTAGTGCTGCGTGGACTTAAAAATTAAAGCATTTTCTTGCACTTTTTTTTGTTTTACACATCAGCGTAAAATATATGATAAAATGTTTATTACTTATCACAAAATTATAAATTTGACTGCATTTGATAAATATTTTTGTTTACTACTGAAATAAATTTTAAATGTTCACATTTTGTTTCTGTAAATATTAAAAAAATGAGATCACAATCAATACAAAGATTTTACACATCATTTCTAGAAAGATTATTTTCAGTTTATAAAATCAACAAAATATTTCTTAATTCTTATTATTTTTAAGCATCAAAATGAATTATTCATTTCTCTTATATCTAATGAATTATGCTTTAAAAGTTTTACATTTTTTTGAATATTTATTGCAAAATTGCGATATTTTTTTACTTGTAAATATAAATTAGATTGTTTATGTAAAGGTAATCTTGTAATTTGCTTCAGGCTATAGGTCAAAATAAGTTTTTAATAATTTATATTTCTTGATATCTAAAAAATATAGTGGAAATTATTTTTTAAAAAAAATCTAAAACTAATAAATTTGCAAATAAATACATTTTTGGGTCATTGGAACTACAATGTGATAAAATGCCAAATGTATTATAGTCTTGTCCACAGACAATGGCTGAACATGTCAGTGGGGGTCTTATGTCTATTGTCAGAGCAGGAATTTTGAATTTACTGCTTTCTATGCAATTTTTTTTTAGCAAAAAATTTTTATAATAAAATGGTATATACCATTTTACACGCATTTTACCATATAATACTTACGAAAAAATTCACCAGGGGTGAATTGGCCAAAATACGCAAAATTGCAGAATATAACTATGAAAGGTTAAGGGGTTTTTTCATGTAACCAACCTATACAAATCAATATTAGTCAGTAAATATTTAGATATTTAGCTATATTTATCTGGAAATTATATAAAACACAGATGGCAAAACATTCAAGTTCTCATTTGTGTGAAACTTCTCCACTGTTTCTCTATGACTAACTGTTGAAGAGGTTTACATCTTTATTATGCTTCTCTTTTCTTATTTTTTAAAATCATTATGTAAAATGACTGTACGATGCTTTTGAATCATTTCTGCAACAAAGCTTATACATTTTATATTAAATTTTTGTTTAAATTAAATAAAAATTTAGGACTTACATGGAAAATTCAGACTTGGCAATACTTATTTGATCATTAGAAATATTAGTTTCCATATCTTCAATATTTCTTTCATGTAATTTATTAGAAAAATTCTTAGAGCAATAGAGAAGTTGTTTTTAGTATAAAGTAAAATGTTTGGCAAATATGTATGTGTGCATGTGATTAGATGAATTTTCAAGACATAAAAAAATGTTTATTTTCTTATCAAAAAAACCCATTTATTATATGTATACAAATCATCGTGAAATAGGAACATACTGTATATTTTGAAACAAAATCTATGATCAATAGGGGGGACTAATAAAGCTTTTCTACCCTCCATTACATATATAATAAAACATTCAACAAACTTCTTAAATCTAACACCAATGTGTTGCATTAAAAGTAGATTAAATAAAGTGGCTTGATAAATATTTTATCTGCACCATTGTAGGAAGAAGCACAAACTATTAAAAAAACAGAGAATATTGAATGAAAAGATTTATTGATCAGAAATTTTGAGTTCTCTGAATTGATAGATTGAAGCTATGATCCATGAATGTAAGAGTTCTCTGAATTGATAGATTGATGCTATGATCCCTGGATCATGATCTTAAAGCCAGATGCCCTATGTCCGCACTAAATCATAAAGGTTTTGTACAATGAAAGAGTATCAAACTCTGGATCTTATTGCCCATGTATTGCACCCAGATATTAACTCCATCATTCAAACTCTTTAAAATCTCTTGCAAAAAGTTTACAGTATTCTTATTTATTGGATAACAATACAAAGAATAAGATTAGAAATATAAATATGTAAAAATAACAAGCAAAAAATAAATATTTATTGAGGTTATTATAAAATGGAAGAAGGGAAATGATTGGGTATATATTTTGGAGTCAATGGAATTATGACCAATATGTTGTAAAGTATTGTGGAAATTTAAAGAAAAGGAATTGTTAGATAATTTAAAAAAGGAGTAGTTATAAATATTTTAAAGATAGAGTGAAAAAAAGGTTTAATGAGAGTGATCTGTCTTGAAGTATCAAATTGATGTTTAACGTATTTCTAAAGATACAAAATGTTAAATCAGCAAGTAACAATAACAATATCTGACCTTTTCATATTCTTGAATTAAATTGAACAAATCTGAAACTACTTTAATGAAGTTTTACTCTGAGTGATTTAGAATAGCAATAGAGGGTTAGACTCTGGAGCATAAAGCCCTCAGATCAATTCCAATTCTGTTACTTCAGGGGATTAAACTCCTTATGAAATTCCAAGCAATAAGATCACATAATTTTCTGAAATTGTAATAATGTTTGGTCTTTTAAAATTTTGTAACTTCCTTTCTTTTCTTTTTTCATTCTTAAAAAAAAAAAAATTGTTTTTCAAACAATATTTATCTTGGTTCAGATTTTTGTTATTGAGGTTGTATTAAATCTCACTAGCTTTTGTTTAAAAATCTCTGATCAGGCCTAGTCATTGCCAGGGCGTGAAATACAATGTCCCCCAGGTTGCATGCGATATGTATTGCTATTTTATAATAAATTTTTATATATGTTATATAAAAATTTCAATTTATTATTATTATTGTGATTTTTTTTGGAAGGGCAGTACAACCCCAATGGAATGTGATTTTCTGTGATTGCATTATTAATCTTACCTAAGATTCTGATAGAAAGAATGAATAATAGATGCAGTAATGAAATGGCTGACTCTTTTTTTTTTAACAGGAGAATATTTTTTTGCTGAAAAATATACTCTTTAACTCCTAACACTAATTCTTTTGTTGCCCTATTATAGGTCCTAGTACAGATATACTCTCCATAAGTATCTAATGGATTATTATCTTTAAGTTGTTTAAATATTTTATTCATTTTTTTTTGTAAGTAAACAAGTCTGTGTGCTTATTGTTGCCACAAAGAATATTACAGATTTTCTCTGTGAAACTTTTTATGGAGGAAAGAATCTTTGAAATTTTTAAATTATAGTTAGATTTTGTCTTGATATATGATACAACCCACATCAATAATTTTAAAGACTGCAATCATTACTAAAAAAGCATGTTTTAAGCTCTTGTAAGTTTTCCATGGATAGGGATTTCATCAGATGTCTTTTATGTTTCCAGGTATTAGTAACATATGGAAATTGCATAAAACTCAGCATGCAGGGTCATGCTTAGTAGCCTAGCACCAAACTACATGCTAAAATATAAACTTTTTGTAAAAAAAAAATGGAAAAGATTAAATAATGACAAAAAAATAATTAAATGATTTTATTACTTGAGGGATTACAAAAAGTTACAATAACGTAAATGACAAAATTAGCCATGATCCATGATTCTTCAATTACAATGTCTCCATTTTATGATTTCACCATATCATGTAGGACATAATGATAATATAAGTTTTGATTGTATTTTCCTGAGTGATTTAGCACAATGGTCAGAGAGACTCAAGAATTAAAAGTTTCTCCATTGATTCTCAATTAACTAAAGTGTTTTTCAACCTGTTGGTTGCTAAGACATGACATGATTTCATGAAAAGCTAATCATATGTTTACTAATTTATTATTATATTATTCATATAGCAGAATGTTATCTTTCTTTAACTGTTTAGAATTGTTAGAGAGGTTTTTCTTAAGAGCCTCTTTTAGTAAGAATATAAATATCACAATAACATATACACATAACATTTGCTTCACTGCACAAACTCAAATAATTACACATTCTCTTCATGAACAATCTTAGGTCACCAAGTATCCATTTCTAAATTGACAGATATTTTCCCATAGAAACTATTTTCTACTATTTTATCATAAAATTATAACTAATAGATTACTAGTAGTTAAAGCCTATCTTTTTAAAATATATATATATATTAATTTTAATATTGTCATGGAAAAATGAATTCATAGTATTATTTCCAGGAGCTTCTATGAAGTAAAAATATTATAGCTAAATGGCTGATGTTTCAGTACAATAAGTACTTTCCTTTCCTCAGAGCTTCTTTCTCAAATTATAAGAATGTGTGTGGTGAAATTTAAAATCGTTTTTTTCTTTGTTATTTTCTCCTCATTTTCAAATTTCATTGGTTGGGAAGTTTTAAAAAATATTTTATCTTCCAATAGCTTTTTCCAAATATTGTTAATTTTCTTCAATTCACACTTTTCATTTATGCTCTTAGACCTTTTAAAAATCTCTATAGTTTCCCTTAGCAGTCTGTAGTCGTATTGTTAAATTTTTGCCAGAAGTTGTGTATTATTAAAATTGATGTCATGGTTTATTAATTTAATGTCTGAATAAATGGCTGATGAATTGGATTTTTCTCTAACTGCCAGAATGTGTTCTTTCTTTTTTATGTTTATTCTGTGATTGGTCTGTTCAATGTATGAATGTAAACAAACTCCATGTGGAATTTCATATACATCATCAGGATCCAAAGGAATTTTATCTTTAGAACATGGAAATACTTCATTAATTTTTTTAAATGGAATATAAATTATGTGGATATTATTTATCTTTAAACCATGACCAATTTTATCAGTTACTGCCTTTGTATATATGGCAGAACAGTCTTAATTTTTAAAGCATGAAATTTTTTTTTTAATATTATATATAAAAAAAGCCTATGAATAATTCTGTGATCAAAACATTTATAAAGGAGCATTTTTAGTAGCATATATATATATATGAATTATTTAAAAAATGCATAAATGAAAAAAAAAAAGGTTTTACTTAAAATAAATATATAAAATTATGTCTCATATATTTGATTTTAATTTAATTTCGCCAATGAAAGTTAAATAATTGCCTTTTTATTAAATTATTTTATTGAAACGTTAAAAATAAAGATGCTATAACCAATAAAATATTTTTTGTTTTAATTAATTTCAAAATTAAAAATAACTTATAAAATGCACTTTTAATCTCATTAGCATTTGCTAGTAAGTGAAGAAAAATTGATTTATAACTTCCATATTAATTTTTTTATTCGTAAAGCAGTAAAAGAATGTAATTATGACGGCCAATAATATCAATCAGTATTTTAATATGCTCAAGAGACTTTTTAAAGTCACCCAATCGATTTTTTCTTTTTTTTCTTGCTTATTTGTATTATATGCAAACAATTCACGTTTATTGACTTAAAAAGTTTTTACATCAGTATTACAATTAGATGAACAAATATAGAATTTACACTGCATGTTTAAAAATTATTCAGCATTTCCATTATTATTTGGATAACAGTTTTGTAAACAAATGTTTGCTGCATTCACACAAGCATACACAAATGTTCTTTTGCCTTTTTACATATTATATAGTGTTATTTCCATCCAGAATTACAACGAGTCCATTTGGTGAAATTAGAATTTTTACCTTGAATGTTTTTGTATTTTTCCCACACATTTTCGCAGAATTTCTTTGATAATCATAAATATTCTTTAAAAAACGAACTATTTTTTTGCATTTTATGTGCATCACTTTTTAATACATAGCATCAAAAATTCTTCCAAAAATTGACAAAATAAATTCATTTACAAATTTTTATTGCTCTTCTAGATTTCTTTCTGCAGGTCGATGGAATGCTGACCCATGTCAGGTGGTACCACTTTTTGTCAATCTAGTTTGTTTGTCTGTCAACTAATATTTTATTTGAGATTATAATTTTATGTTTAAGATGATTAAGTAAACAGTAAAGCAGTCTTCTTTTAAAATAACACACAATAAAAAACACCTTTTCAAGAGTTATTATTTAAAAATATATTTATTGACATTATAAAATTGTACAGATGCATAATAAATACACTTTGTTAATGTTGGCTCATCCATTGCTGGCATTGGTCTGGAAGAAGTATGCCAGAGCCATTCTCTGCACTAGCAGGTTTAATATATGAGTAAATATGTACTATTTTGTTGGTATTGCCCACCCCTTTTGAGGTTGACCCAATATGCTAACTTATCAGCTGGGATACATGTAGTGTGAAATCAATGCCTCTCTAGTAGAATCCGATATGTTGCAACACAGACTACTTCTTCTACGATACACTACAATGTAAATATACCAGGTCCAAAATTCATGTAGAGTCAGTGGGCCATACTAGTAGGCTCCATGTATTATTAAACAAAAATCTAGAGGATAGTATCTTATCCTTGTCTTGAAGAGCTTTGAACTTATCGCAAAATATAGCATTGGGGTCCGGTGTTGTTTGTTGTGAACTTTGTCCTGCACCTTGTGTACCAAAAAGCATATGTCAGGAAGATAGATAACCTGATTACTGTAAAGTCTCCAGAGAAGAGACAACCCCTGATGTTCAGGATTTTATCCACTGCTATAATGCAGGGTTAAGAGATAACTCTTTGAGTACTGTTATAGCCTGGACATATATTTAACAGATGATTAAAGGACTCATCTCCTCTAGAACAAGCATGACAAATTGGGTCTATTTTATTTAGAAACCACTTGTAGTATAGGAATGTATTAGTTGGCATGGAATCCATATTCACCTTGATCAGATAATCCAAAAGTTTGGGCTCCAGTAGCAGATATTTAAATATTGTGGTGATTTTATGATTGCTGCATCCTAGGTGAGCATAAATAACTGTATTTACAGGATTCAGCAGGCAATGTGCCTGCCAGATGTTGATTTTATTATTAAACTCTGTTGTTGAGTGCCCAATGTATAGAGATTGTTGTTTAATAATGGTGTCAAGCCATGTGTGTTTACTGGGGGGAGGTCTGTCAGAAGGTATTACAGTCTCTATAATATCTGATACAGGGTATTTTTTTCCCAGGTTTACTAAAAGTGAATGCCCCTTTTGGAAATTGATTGTCTGTATTGAATGGAGACCCATATCATTCTGTCTCCTGTGAAACTGAAATCTGCAGATGCTAATTGCAGTGGTCCGACCTCTCCATAAGATCTGACCACAGAGCCTCTGAATCTGTAAGCTGAATGATTTGGTAAGTGTCATTATTGGCAGGTAGTAATTTATGCTCGCCATAATCTCCATATTAATAAGAGCAATCTTCCCCTGTAGGGACAGGAATGTCCTTGACAGCGACTGAACCACCTTAGTAGCATTGCTTATGATGGATTTTTGTAGGCAGACAGACATAGCAGTCTGTGACTTGAAGATAGGGAACCCCAGAAAACACTGAGGTTCCGCTAAAAAATTGGATAGTATTTTCCTACCAGTGTTGATGTGCCAGGATGATGACTTGTGATATTGATGGATAATTTATAATCTTTAGTATAATTGGTAATTATGGAATGAAGTGTCTTCAGATATTTATGGGATGAAAGAATCACAAGTATGTCATCCATGTATGCGAAAACCTTGATGTTTTTCTTAAGCCGGGGCACATATATCCCTGGAAGCTGATCTAGCTCTTTTAGTCAGAGAGTCGATGTACTTTATGAACAATAGACCACTCAACGGTGAACCTTGTGGTATGGATCTTGAAGGGCCAAATCCATCTGAGTAATGTCCATTTATGGAGATATGAATATGCCTATTATTCAGGAGATTGTCCAATATCTGAATTATCTGTTTTGATATGTCCAACTGAGATAGCAATTCAAGAAGAATGTTGACATCTACTGTATCAAAAGCATTGGACACATCCAGCTGGACTGCCACAGGCCAGATTTTCTGTTAGATCTAATGTGATCAAGCAGAATTTTCACTTCACCAATTGCAGTCAGCGCCGATGATCCCTTCCTTGCATATTGAGAGGCGGATATATCCTGTAGAATGGCATCCTGAATTTTTTCTTTTATTATACCCTCCATGACTTTGAACAAAATTGGTGTCATCGATATTGGCCTGATACTGCTAAGAGAGGTAGGATCCGGTTCTTTTTAATGAATGGAACCATGGTGATTGGATATATGGCGTGGTAGGTTAACATGTTTAATATAATCCTTGCAGTAAAAAAAATTAAGTGAGTGAACACAAACTTCAGGATAGCATGAATCCCAGGATGAACACTGTCAGGGAGATCCTGCAACCTACTGGTGATGACTTGGAGTGTAATACCATGATCTGCCTCTCCAGTTGTGCCCACCCACTCCAAGGCAGGGTTTGTGTGGTGACCTAAGAGAAGATTTTGAAAGTGGTTCTCTATGTGTAAAATCATATTCACACCAGTAAGGCTGCTATCACTGATGAGCAATGAAGTAGGAATCTCCTGTTTCTTTCTGGCCCCCAGAGCCCACCTGAGATAGCCCTGGGTTTAGCAATGTTGAGCTGGCAGGTAATTTTTTGCTTTTTTTTGTAGCTATTATCTCTGCTACTGCTGACTGTTTTGATCTGTATGAAGCTTTTAGCTCAAGTAAGTATTCAATGTTGTGATCCTGACCATTGAAGTTTTTAATTTTCCAATTCAGGCTGTCCAATTCACGCATCAGTGTGGTTGTTCCCTTAAGCTTGAAGGTGTATTGAGTAATCAGCACCTGAATAATGCCTATAAATGTAGTCCAGGCCTCAACTGGGTGTAGGTATATGAGGTTCACCTTGTGAAAAAGAATGTAGGCCTCTGAGAAAAATGCCTCAGTGGCGTTGGGTTTTAGTGAACATTCTGAGACTCCGGTTGACTTTAATTTGTTGAAAGTTGTTCAGCTCTGTGGATGCCATAATAGCAAAATGATCTGAAAAGACTGTCAGTTGCAGTCTAGCCTCTATCCCATAGTGCAATTCGGCCAAGTAGAACATTAGATCAATGAGTATGTGACTGTTTTTGTATAGAATGAAAATGCATCAGGTGGAAAGAATCCCCCCCCCATTGAGAAATACTTTGTTGAGTAGGCGTAAATATTTCTTTGTGAAGGATTCATAGGAGATGTTAAAGTCACCGAGCAGAATGGTAGGTGCATTATTATTATTATTACTAGTAATTAGGTTAATTGTGTGGACTATTTTCAGCAGTGTTGCATGAACATTGGTGCTGTATACATAAATCACATTGAAAGTATTCAAGGAGAAGGTAAACTCCATGGCAATTAGGTTCTGATATAGATAAATTATTCTGAAGGAGGTTGGAGCCAGAAGATTATTTATTATTATCCCAACTCCTCCCCTAACCGCATGACCTGTAGATAAATGGGTGAATCCTATTTTACTAAGTTCTGATTTTATGAAGTAATTTGAGTTTAGGTGATATTTCATTTCCTCTATGAACAACATATGTGGTGAGTTTTGCCTAAAGAAATGCCTGATGGCATTAATACGACTGAGGGAATTAATACCTCAGACATTGACAGCAGAGATTAAACATTTATTGTTATCCATTGCAAGGTGGCCTGCTAGATTCCACCGCAGGCGGTTTCAATGAAGCATGAGCAGACTCTTTTTTTATTAATTTCCTTGCGGATGTTTGGAGGGATGTTTAAATCTGAAGTGGGGAGGTCCACAGGCAAACCATTGGTAGGATAACTAGTTAACAAATCAGATGGAAGATTAATCTTGCGTTTTTTTTCTGTGGCTCCTTTATGCTTATTGTTCATTGCATTTGATATTGTGGGTTTAGACTTTTGCCTCACTGGGCCATCTCTTCTTCTCCTGAGCTAGGACTAGATACAACCCATGATTTTCTTTTATGACTGCTGTTAGGAGTGATGAATCTCTCCATCTCATCTGCAGACCAGGAAGTGGCAGAATCTACCGGTGTTTGGTAAGGAGTGATATTTTCATTAGTCACAGCTATCAGTGTATCACTAGGACTTGGTGAGTTGTTATATTTACCTGGGATGGAGTTAGGTTTAGGTATTTCCATCTTTTTTTTGGTTTGGTTAGATCATGGTCTATATTGTTTTCACCAGCCCTATTACCAGATGCTGTAACTGAGCTAAAACCTAGGCCTTCATGCAAACTCCTAGGTCCAGAATTGTGTGAATCTTTTGGTTTTGATTCCAACGGCCTTTGATTACTGTTTTGGTGACTATTGTTATGCAATGTGTTATGTTTGTAATCCTGATTACTGTTAATTAAGGAGGGCTGATTCCTTTCATGTATTAGGATACTTTTTTTATTTGTATGCTTTAAGTTGAGTTCATCCTGCTGTTCTACATTGTAGTGTTGTGCACTCAGTTGTTGTGAAGCATGTTGCACCTCTGGAACTAAATGTGAAGTCCGTTGTTGCCTACATCTGTGAATGCAACCTTATTTTTGACCACAAGATGTACATATATGATTCAAACACTCCTTAATCAGGTGAGTTCTTTGTCCACAGTAGAAGCACTGTGGCTTAACACCTGAAAAAGATAATATCATGGGACAGCCTCTAGCCGACAACACTGTTGGAATATCTGTTGGCACTATTCCCTTTTTAGGAGCAGTCTAAATGTTGCTTTGTTCGAGAGAATGTTGTTAAATGTTGTCAGCTGGAAGGTAGGTGAAACTTGTCACCTTGCCAAAGGGTTCCAAAATTTCTTGTAAATAATATTCATCTATTCCTGTAATGCAATCTTTTATTGACCCATTTAGAGTGGATGATCTGTTTATATCTACAGTTACTATGATCTTATCATCCAATACTTTAAATTTGCTTTTAAAGTTATTCCTGCCAGCCCAGGTCTTGAATTCGACTGCTATATAGCGGTCATTCGGATGGGTAGAAATCCTATGTATTTCATTTGCAATATTTGCTCTTCTAATTAACTCAAATAAGGCATTCATTGGAAATTTAAACAGAGCACACTTTAGGTCTGTTACCACTAGTATAATGCTCTTATCATTGCTATAGTTAGCCAGTGATTTCAGAAGCATGTTTGGAATAGTCAGGTTTAAATTTGAGACAATAGTATCCATTTGCTCCACTGAAAGTTGATTTAGTGTAATGTTACTTTCAATTGGATCCACTTGAACCAGATCATCTTCATGGTGTGATTGCTGTTCTATAAACTCAAGAATGTCCATTTCCACAGTTTTTTGTTGTGCATTGCTGCCTTGGTGATCAGTATTGTGACCTGCAGGAAGAAAGGGTTGGCCATTGCTAGCTGCACTAGCATATGACATAGGAAGTGTGATACATTTAGTTTCATTAGCAGGGTTAGTTTGTAGTTTAGTAAAATTTGCATTATTTGCTTGTGTGAGATTTAACAAATTATGATCAAGTTCATCTTGTTTTCCCATCAATAAGGTATGTTTTGAAGTGACAGGAGGGGAGACATTAATGTGACAAGTGTTGAGTGGTGGATGACCAGCTATGGTATGAGATTCTAATGGATATTCAAATGATTGTGTTTGTAAATTCAAAAAAATGCCACCTACGATAGTCTGAGTAGGAAGCACCTTCCTGAACTCCCAAAAGTTTTTTTTTATTAAAGATTCCCTAAATTTATAACCATCGGAAAAAAGTCCTTGAAATCATTTAAGGTGAGTAGTTCTTATATTTTATCTAAATGGATGTGAGTTCGGTTACTCACAATCCGAATTATAATGTAAAATTTGTTCCATGCATAAACGCGGCTAACATAGACCAAACTACAAAGCAAAATCATTCTAATTATTGGGAAAATTAAAATACAAAATAAATCTAACAAAGGTTCTTGGAGTATTCTAACAAGATCCAAAAAAAAGGATCCGTTCCTTTTTCATAAAAAAATAAAAATAAAACTATAAAATATGTCATACAGAAAAAATCTCTTGAAGACGTTATCGAAGGTCTAATGGTAGACATTAGCAACGGAGACTTCATTAGAAGTTCGCCTAATGCAGAAATACAAACAGCCAGCTATAGCAATCTTACTGAAGCACCAAATCCATTGAATCAACATCAAAATATGTCTTTTGGACAATCCTTAAATATGTCTAATATAACTCATTTAGGAAAAATAAATAAAAATAATGAGTTGCAAGATAATGTAAATATGAACGTAACCACAAGCCTGCACTATAACATGAACCTAGGCTCTGCACAAAACGCTGAGCACCTTGATTGCAGTAAAACAGGGCCTGTTGCAGAAGAGCAAACAAATAGTCTCTATATACATTCCATGAAAAGCTCATGTAATATTAAGACTAACTATAACAAATGTCTGAAATTAATTAAAAGTTACAATATTAAGACTAACTATAACAAATGTCTGATCATGTAATATTAAGACTAACTATAACAAATGTCTGAAATTAATTAAAAGTTACAATATTAAGACTAACTATAACAAATGTCTGAAATTAATTAAAAGTTACAATTGTTCAAACTCCCCCAAAATTAAAGAAATCAAAGATTTACTTACAGATAAATTAGTTCCTATCACGGCTGACATTCCGGCAAAAGTCAGCGATGATACAGCCAGAAGCTCCAACGCATTTACCAAATATAAAAAAACGAATCATAATAAGAAGAAACAACAGTCGCTTAGATTATTTAAAAAATCTAATAAAAAAACCTGCTACAAAATTAATAATAATGGTATTGATAAAAAAAACACACTGATAAAAAACCTCTAGAAATGGACACCGGAAAGTCAAATGAAATGATTAATGACTGCATCACTTTAGATTACTGCTGACCATGCTTTGATATGACTGGCACTGCAGTCGAAGTGACAAAACGAAGAAGCAATAGAATTAACAGTGAGAATAAAAATACGAACGTAAAGCTCAAGTCTAAGGCTCTTAATAAATGTAATAACGATAGCAGAGACACACAACATATCATAGAAATAATTGAAAACAGTGAGAGCAATTATGAAACAGCACCTGCAATTATGAAACAGCACCTAATATTTCAAAACAAAATAAAACTAAAGTTCTATCTGATGAGGCAACCCCCATTAATAGTAATGAACTCACAATAGAAGACAGAGTTGAAATAAATATAAATCTCAATTCTGATAATGCCGATATTTCGTGCTCTGGGACTAACGTAATAGAGACTAACATAATTATGCCAACATTATATATCAATTACGAGACTCCCGATGAGCATAACTGTCAGGATAATGATTGTATATCGGACAATCTCAATAAATCAGGTCATAATAGGAATAATCTGGAATCTAATCAAAAGGAAAAAGGAAATAATGTGAAAAAAAAAACCATTCCATACTTAATACATCAATATCTGAGAATATGTCAATTGTACACGTGAAGGTGGATGGCACTGCCAATGGCTGCAAAACCAAACTTAATAACCGGGAGTCGCACAATACACCTAAATCTAACCCTAGTTGGAATCATCAAACATCCAAAATCCTGCCCCAAAATATACTAACATACTAGCTAACTCAAAATCAACCCATTTCTGGTGAACAGAGGGTGCTAGCCAATGATGCTGACTGTTTTTCTTCCACATCAGAAGACAAAATGAACATTATAAACGCATATAGGCCAAAAGCTAATAAAACTGTATATACAAATCCCCTTGCATTAAGCCCAGATTATAAGCATCCAAGCACAAAATTACTATCTAATCATAGTCAAATAGATAGTGAATCATTTCCCAGTTTAATTTTTCATAACAGCACTAGAAATAACGTGGGATGGCTCAAGGAAATACACTATCCAAATAGAAATAAAAATAATTTACCTTTTCAAGAGTTTCTCTTAGAAAAATAGAAAGAATTAGTAGTGCTGTCTAGACATTACAACAGCCAGGTAATAAAGGTTTGGACATTTTTCCAGCATTGTTTTATTCTCTATCTAAAAATATCATTAACTGACATTTGTGAGATTATCCATAAGCCAGATACTTGTAAAAATCCTAAGCCTGTTGGAAAGAATTTCAACTTTACTTGGTCTGTATTTGAATCCAGTATCATTGATGTGGTGGAGAGACGTGTTACCTTTGCAGATTGAGGTCAAAAAATTTGCCCAAAATGTTTATGAGTTTAATTGTTTTGTAATTTTTTTTACTCCATCTTGCTGTCCCTCTGCAAATCATAATTTTCTCTACCCCTTATACAATGAATCTTTTTAATTAAAATTATATAATTCTGCAAATGTTCAATATCACCTCTTGCTATAATTAATAATTTCTCTAGGTATTCTGTTATTTTCAGGTATTTAATCCTTTGTTTTTTAAAAAAGTATTCCATATTATATTCAGTTTTAGTTTCATTACTATAATATGGTGTTGTACTCTCAACTAACTGTTTTTTAAATCTTCTCTAGATTGTTTTATATATTTAAGACCAGCTCCCCAACTATCATATAAAATTTGATCCTTGGTAATAAATATGTTTTAAGCCAATAAACCTCACATGATCACTATTTCTTATGCTTGCTCTTAACTGTTATTAAAACAGGCCAAACTCTCTATATGTATTGCTACTCAGTGCAAGCCAGAGTAATCAATAGATATAGATGCAGTGCTCTCAGATCCAAGACTCCTTACTGATGAAGGTCACAAGCCAGAAACTAGTCTGGGGATATTGGATGAGTAGGCACTAGATGGGGATTTTATGCACAAGCCTTCTGGCATCCATTGATTACTCTGGCTTGCACTGAATGGCAATACATATAGAGTTTTGTCTGTTTTACGAACAGTTAAGAACAAGCACTAGAAATAGTGATCATGTGATGTTCATTAGCTTAAAACCAATCCTACCTAATAGGATAGTGATGTCTATGGGTTATTAAAGAACCAAAGACACCAAAATGTATGGGTACTGAACTGAGTTAAGACCTATATGACTATATAAGCTGATGAATTTGGATTAAAAATATTATAGTGTTTTTAATTTAAGTCTCATAGTTTTGTAGTTAAGTAGAGATAAAAGGTGGCTGGTGGTGGATTGCATTAGATCCTAAGATCTAGGTGCAGTGCTCTCAGATCAACCTCCTCACTGATGAAGGCCATGAGCCAGAAACTAGTTTGGGGATATTGGATGAGTAGGTACTAGATGGGGATTTTATGCACAAGCCTTTTGGCATACTCTGGATTACTCTTAGTGGCAATATGTATAGAGAGTGCCTAATTAATAAATATGTTTCTGTTATAATTTTTTTACTCCCTTTGGGTTGCAGATTTATTTTAAGTTTTCTTATTATTTTATTTATTTGTGTAGATTTGAAATCATCATAATATTTTTATTAATTAACTGTTAATAATATAACATAGACTACTGCACAACACAATGTTTTAAATCAAGTTTTACTTCTCTCTTTTTCACCTTACAGAGCTAATGAGAATTTAACTGATAATTCAATCTCAGGTTAAAGGATATTCTAATTAACTGTTAGTTAAAGTATTACCTTGAATTCTGTTTTCATAAATTCGAAGTTACTTATTCAGTTCCTGTCCTAGTATTTTACTTTTCAAAGCAGCAATACTTAAAGAAGGAAGATGACAAATAATATTTAAAATGTTGTGTTCTATATATAAATATAGATATATTGCAACCTCTAATATTTGCTCTTAGCTTGGAAAAGACTGGGCAGGCAAGAGGTTATCTGTGTTAAAATTGAAATCTGAGCGAAAAAAGCTAAAAAAATGCAATTTCAAGTACTCGGGCATATATTTAAAACAAATTCTTGTATGGTTGGGCTACTACAAGATCCCAACCCATGTAAATGCACTCATTCCTGATTTTCCAAATGAAATAAATAATATATGTAAATATATAATTTCTCAGGGATTTGAATTATATTCATTAAAATAGATAAATATACATATAAGGGATTTTATGTACACTTTCTACCATCAATTTCCTAGTTTCAAATTGCAAATATAATAAAATATTTAGGTGTAACATTAGATAAATCAGCAGTGTGATAGCATGATCTGACATTAAATTGTATTAAGATTACAATTAAAAAATACTACCATATAATTTTAAAATAGCAACAATGTTTATTTCATGTAAATATCAATATATATATTGTACTGGACCAAAACTCCCCTGCGGATTTCCTAATCCTAATCTTGCACTGAGCATGAAGTGAACAAGATTTAACAGGAAAAGAAATGGATACCAATTTAGCCGATTGTCTGTACTCATGTATATTGGTACCTCTAGCTAAACTGATAGAAAGAATGGATTGACAGGACTCTTCCAGTTAAAAACACCCTTTAGTTGATATCTTATTTGAATGCCTGAATATTTAGAACAATGGCAAGTACACACCTTTGAAAAATCTATTTACAAAATAGATTTTTGTGCGCCACTTCAAAAGAATAAAAATGATTTTTTTCCCCTCCCAGAAGGGTGTGCAATACCAAATGTCCAGCGAAGCATGAGAATAAGATCCAACACCCGATAGAGCGATATCCCATGTGGCTAACTCAGTCACTCTACATCTAGAGTCTTTAATGGGTAAGTTAAATGGTTATTACAGGTACATGGTTGATATGGAAAGAATACATTTTATCAAAAAATAATAATAATAATACGAAAACGAAACAAGTTTAATATTATGAGTAAATATTTATTTAATCCCAAATACCCACCACCGTTTCATACTAATGATAATATAATAACAAAAATACTAAATAATTAATTATCACAAACCTATATATATATTCGAGGCATTGAAATAGATAAAATACAAATTTTAAATAAGAAAAATAATAAGTCCCTAAAGCTATTTACAATGTTTTATAAGTAATGGAAGTGGTCTGAGCATTTTTTACCCTGTAGAAATGTTATACGTTGTGTGATTTGATGTACAGATATTTTTAGATAATTTGTTATATAGGCATACACTTTTACTGAGCACTCTAAAAATTTTTTTTTTTTATTGATAGCAAATATGATAATAATCAAAAAAAAAAAAACTATGCGTACTATGAAATATTCTTATACATGTATATACGTGCAGCACAATTACTTACTTATTATTATTCCAAATATAAAAGTTATTAGAGGTCTTGCTTACATCGAATCTATAATAAATAAATCCCTTCTTGTACGCATCATGAGGTACAGCAGTGACAAAAAAAAAATAACTTAAAAGGATATCCGGTTAAATACATTTCAGATACGCACATGAGGTATCGTATTTACTGAATATTACCAGTGTATGTGTGCGTATATACACAGGTATATTTACATATGACAATTTTCAACAAACAGAAAAAAAAAACTAATTGCAACCTTTGCTGAAAATACTAGAATTTGGGATAGAAACATGAATTAATAGATTTAAGTAAAAGCTGTATCATTATGCCTGCAATAACCATAAATTCAATAAATACATATATATGCTAGAGACAATTCTTTCTCCTTTTTTTTTCTTTTTAAATGATTAATAATAATAAATAAATAAATAATAATAATATATTTAATCAGAAATAAATAATAATAATATATTTAATCAGAAATATCATAGTTAATTAGTTCAATATTAATAAAATATTTGGAAAATAAACTTATGTCAGCGTCTTCATTCTTCTCCTCTGGGTTCTGATTGGGCTTCAAGTCAACTGGCTGTGTGGTGAGGATTTCATCTATTCAGGCATAGGCAAGGCGGCTGGAACTGGCGATCACATCTTGGCAGCTTGGGACAGAGAAAGGGCGGTGCACTGGCTGGTTGTCTACCCCATGGTCATTTTACTAGACTCTCTGGTAGATTGCTTCATATTTTCCTCTATCTGTATATGATAATTTTTATTAAATGTTCATTTGCTATCCTGACTGGTTCATTAAATCCTTAAGAAATCATTAGTTCTTAAAAGAACTGTATAATAAATTTCTTTAAAAAAAATGTCAGCAGTACTCTTGTCCATAAATTAATATCTAAGTAACTGGTTGATTAAATAATTCTGGAGCCAAAGTACTGAAACTTGCCCAGAATGACTGCCAAAGAAAGAATGAATCCTACAACACTGACTAACTTATCAATCCCACTCATCAGAACCAATTCAGATAGCCATCTAAAAAGAATGAATCAGCCAATCCTTTTAATTTAGCTTATCACGTAGATTATAAACATTCCTTTATATTTTTCCGATTAAATTCTACATTTTAAGTTTAATATAATGACTTCCATCTTGAATAACCCAGACCACTTGCTTACAAAATCAATTCAAAAGAATTTTTAAAAAGATAACAGTTTAATTATAGCATTATCAAACATTTTGCTTTTGATCAGATTTTTGCAAAAGCAATTAATTTTTTTTTCTTACAGAATAAGATAACAATTTTTAGAAAAGTAATTAAAACAATATATATATATATATATGTTGGAACAATTTCTTTTCTCTATTTGAATTTTTCAAAGAAAAACAAATACATAAAATGATATATAAAAAAATATACAAAACGGAAAAATAAAAAATACATGAGTTTATTATATGTGTACAATATTTTAAATTGGTGTGTGTGGGTATTCTACTGCTTAGACCCAACTTTCATTATTAATATAGCACATTTATATATTTGTTATGCTTAATATATCCAAATTCACCTGTTTATCTGCTGTAATTTTCTTTACAGCAGACTTTGTTTAAGGTCATTTGATAATGGCTGGCACAATATATATATATATATATGAGTATTAACTAAGCTATGACGTACTACACAACCCATCAGTAGATATAATCATCGAAGAACCAAAACAATGTCATGACAACTGAAACATTGGCATGACTAATCGATAGAAGCAGTCAAAGTGTTTTCATGGTCACCTTCAAGATTTTAAAATACTTGGGTGAATTCTGGGTAAATATCTGTCTTTTACCTGCTTGCATTGACCAAGTGAGACACGTTTTTTTTACAGTGGCTGATCCATCATTGTAAGAATTGAATATTTTTTGATTGCTTATTTTATATTTTGATCGTTCAACTATTGCTGATTTTATTTACTAATTTTATTACTAATTTATCAAATTGTATTCCTAATTTATCAAATTTATTAATTTATCTAATTGTATTACTAATTACCACTTATGACTAATTAACCAAAATATCTGTGCAAAAACTTAGAAAAGAGACTTACTAATTTATCAAATTGTGTTCCTAATTTATCAAATTTTATTACTAATTTATCTAATTGTATTACTAATTACCATTTATGACTAATTAACCAAAATGTCTAACCAAGAAAAGGAAAATAAAGCCATATTAAGTTATTTGGACTTACCATCTTTTCTGAAAAAGAAGCGATTTCAGTATCGCACTATCTCATAAAGGCAATTATTTCTAGTTAATAATTGAGAACAATTTGCTTTTGTAAAAAAAAAATGTAAATAATTAGTTAAATATCATTAAAAATTATAAAGATTATTTATAATACTTATTTTTGATAATATTTTACTGTAATAAAATATTACTTATTAGTCCATTTATTATCGGAGTAAATTATTACTGCAGTTCTGAAATTAAATGTCTCATTTTTGGAACAAAAAATTGGCAGGCGGGGGTCTTCTCTGATGATTTTTCCCTGCCAATATATACTTTAGTCTGACAAAAAATTATAATGATTAGTTCATTTCTTTGTTTCAGGCTCAAATGATTTACTTAAAAATCGTTAAAAATTATAATGATTATTTATAATATTCATTTTTGATAAACTTTTTATCATAGTAAATTATTAGTTATTATTTCATAATAGCAACATGGCGGACGTTCAATATGTCTCCCTGTTTGGTATTAACTATGCTATGCCAATTATAATTATGACTAATTTATTGCATTTCTTATCAGAGTAAATTATTACTGCTGTTCTGAAAATAAATGTGTCTCATTTTTGGAATGAAAATTTAGTCTGACAAAAAAATTCTAATGATTACTTCATTTTTTTTTTTTTGTTTTCAGGTTCGAATGATTAGTTAAATATCCCTACAAAAAATTGTAATGATTATTTATAATATTCATTTTTTAATAATATTTTTTTTTATCGTTTTCATTAAAAATTGTTTTGATTATTTATAATATTCATTTTTGATACTAATTTTTTATCGTAGTAAATTATTAGTTATTATTTTGTAACAGCTTCTAGTCTGAAAATATATATGATTAGTTAATTTTTTTTTGTTTTCGGAGTCAAATGATTAGTTAAATATCATTAAAAATTGGGTAATGATTATTTATAATATTCATTTTTGAATTTTTTTTTTTGTTTTTTTTAATCGTTTTCAGGGTCAAATGATTAATTAAATATCGTTAAAAATTATAATGATTCTTTATAATATTCATTTTTTGATAATTTTTTTTCCGTAGTAAATTATTAGTTATTATTTTTTCGCAATGACCAAACATGGCGACATTTGACGTCTCCTTCTTTGCTATTAACTATGCTATGATGTACTACCCCAAAGGCATACTATTCTAATCTTGCGATCTTCAAGGTGACTTCTCCACGTGATCTGCGGGAAAACTTTATCGATTAAGTTTGTTCGCAAATCACTAGGAGACATTATCTTAGAGATCATAAGATTAGAATAGTATGCCTTTGGTGTAGTATGTCATAGCTTAGTTAATACTCAAGTACCTATATATATTGTCAATAGATGGAGATTTACCAAGAACTACAAACAAGCATATTTTTGTTTACATAAACATCAGTCAGAATCAACTGTCTCTTTCATTAGTTCCACCCTCATATCAGCTGATTTCAAGCAGATTTGCTATCATCAGTGAAGGACAGGAGTTAGAAACTAGACCTAAACACTAACTCTAAGCATTTATGCAAAAAGTTTCTAACAGTTTGCAAGCATGAATTTTTTAGACATGTGAATGTCTTCAAACTCAGTTTATCAAGCCAGATAGCTATATGGGTCTGATATCAGTTCAGTTTCTCCACATAGTCAAAGCTTCTGCAATATATATCATTGCAAGAAAACTTAAAGCTACATTTATGAAAAACAAAAACAAGTTTTATATATCGCTTGTATTTATGTAAACAAAAATACGCTTGTGTGAAGTTCTTGGTAAAGCTCCATCTATTGACCATAAATACCAGTGATAGCAAGTTTATGTATATAAAACTGGGTCTTTTGTTAGCTTCATAAATGTACTGCCTTCAAGTTGTTTTGCAATGATCATATATTGCAGAAGCAGAGATGTGAGAAACTAGAACTGATACTCAGACCCATATAGCTATCTGGCTTAATAAGCTGAGTTTGAAGATATTCACATGTCAAAAAATTCATGCTTGCAAACTGATAGAAACTTTGTCAGCAGATAGCTTAGAGTTGAGTGTTTAGGTCTAGTTTCTAACTCCATGTCGCTTCACTGATGATAGCAAATCAGCTTGAAATAAGCTGATCTGAGGGTGGAGCTAACAAAAGAGACAGTTGATTCTGACTCTGATGTTTATATAAACAAAAATAGTTTGTTTGGAGTTCTTGGTAAAGCTACATCTATTGCCCATAAATACATGCGATAGCAAGTTTAGGTATATAAAACTTGTTTTTGATTTTCATAAATGTACCTTTAAATTTTCTTGCAATGATATATATTGCAGAAGCTTAGACTATGTGGAGAAACTGAACTGATATCAGAACCATATAGCTATCTGGCTTGATAAGCTGAGTTTGAAGACTTTCACATGTCTAAAAAATTCATGCTTGAAAACTGATAGAAACTTTGTGCATAAACGCTTAGAGTTAGTGTTTAGGTCTAGTTTCTAACTCCTGTCCTTCACTGATGATAGCAAATCAGCTTGAAATCAGCTGATCTGAGGGTGGAGCTAACAAAAGAGACAGTTGATTCTGACTCTGACGTTTATGTAAACAAAAATACATTTGTTTGGAGTTCTTGGTAAAGCTCCATCTATTGACCATAAATACCAGTGATAGCAAGTTTACGTATATAAAACTTGTTTTTGTTTTTCATAAATGTACCTTTAAGTTTTCTTGCAATGATATAAATTGCAGAAGCTTTGACTATGTGGAGAAACTGAACTGATATCAGACCCATATAGCTATCTGGCTTGATAAGCTAAGTTTGAGGACATTCACATGTCTAAAAAATTCATGCTTGCAAACTGATAGAAACTTTTTGCATAAACACTTAGAGTTAGTGTTTAGATCTAGTTTCTAACTCCTGTCCTTCACTGATGATAACAAATCAGCTGACCTGATGGTGGAGCTAACAAAAGAAACAGTTGATTCTGACTCTGATGTTTATATAAACAAAAATGCACTTGTTTGGAGTTCTTGGTAAAGCTCCATCTATTGATCATAAATACAAGCGATAGCAAGTTTACGCATATAAAACTTGTTTTATTTTTCATATATATATATATATATAAAGCAATTAAATCATCTCACATGATTAAGAAATCCAGTACTGCCCTCTGTGAACTAATATATAATTACTAGAGTTCGTATTTCAAAATAGCCAGGTCAAAATGGTGACCTGGCTATTTTGAAATACGAACTCTAATGTATTTATATATTAGTTCACAGAGGGTAGTACTGGATTTCTGAATCATGTGGGATGATTTAATTGCTTAATATTTGTATATTTATTTCAGTATAGCATTATGCACTGGGATTATTATATATATAACAATAATATAATATTGATTATTACTGTATAATAGCAAATATTGTAACTGAATGTATACTGATTCTTTATAAATGTATGTGATGAAACAAGTATATTTGGTGTGTAGAATCATGGGATGTGTGCCAATACAACATACATGTAGGAAGAGATTGATGGTAGTTATTCTATTATACATTTACTTTTAACTGATACTTAGACAAAATGTCCCAAAATTAAAACTAAAAGATTGGTCAATTTAAAAACATTATAATGAAATACACCTGGGTCTCATTTTATGTAGTAGATAGATTCCACAGACAACCCACATTAATAAAATAAACTTAACTTACCTTGAAAAATGGGGGATACATTCTGTAATTATCAGAAATCGCATAAAAGCAAAGCAACAAGGAAAAATTACTTTAAAATTCGCATAAAAAAAAGGGAAATAAAGTATGACTAATAAAAAATTTTCAAATATTCGAAAAAAATTGATACAAAACAAACTTTTTTACTTTTTTTATTAACTACAGTACAGTATTTAATCTTACATTTTTCATAGATATTTTAATAATTATCGCTATTTGACAATATGTGTTTTGTTTGTGAAAAAGTAAGAAATCAGATTTGTCACAAGAGGAAGTACAACTAGAACCACCTTCAGTCTTGTGCTGTGTTAATGGTTTTCTGTTGACAATGTAATCAGTGATTAAACTTTGAGATGATGATTTTACTAATTGTTTATAAAGCTCATGATATCCAGACATACAACTATTTAGCTCTTATTGGAATTTAAGAGGTTGTTCATTACAGCAAACTCTCAGATTTCAGCATTTTCTGACATTTTTCTTTGTCTCATACATCAATATAAAATCTATGATTAAATGATTTTTACTTATCAGAAAATAATAAATTTGTCTTCATTTGATAGATATTTTTGTTTACTACTGAAATAAATTTTAAATGTTCACATTTTGTTTCTATATTAAAAAAATGAGATCGCAATCAAACCAAAAAGATTATACATTATCATTAGAAAAATTATTTTCAGTTTTCAAAATCAACAAAATGTTATTTCTAATTATTTTTAAAAATCTAAATGAATATTTATTTTTGTTATATCTAACCTAATATATTTTAAAGGTTTAAAATTTTTGAATATTTATTGCAATATTTTTATACTCGTAAGTATAAATCTATTATTATTATTTACTCATAAGTAAGATTCTAAATAGCTTTAGGCCCATATTCATATTAGTTACTAATATAACATTATATTTTTTTAAAAAAAAAAGTATTTCAAATCAAAATAAGTTATTAATAATTTAAATTTTTTGATATCTAATAAATATAGTGAAATATGAACTTTTTTATCGCATAAAAGAAAACCCGCATAAAAAGATATTAAAGAGAAACATGAATCGCATAACTTCACAATTGCATTAAAAAAATCTGCATAAAAGCAAACCCGCATAAAAAGATATTGAAGAGAAACATGAATTGCATAACTTCACAATCGCATTAAAAAATCTGCATAAAATGAGGCCCAGGTATATAGTTTAATATTTATATTTCATTATCCAACAACAAAGATTTAATATGTATTCACTTTCAATTATTCTGTCACATCTTATGTTTAAATATCGAATGTAAACTATCCTACCTGAGTTCCCATCAGAGCTATATGGTCTTATCTGGCACATTTATTACTTCCGATAATTTATTTAACATATTAATAATACATTGTTCATATAAAGTTTATATGGCATTTAAATATTGAATATTCTCCAATTTGTAAAATAATAAAAATCTTTTATAACAGCAAATTTAACTATCTATGGTACTATTATCTGAGTTTAATGAAGATGATCCTGATCAAATTAATCCATAATGGAAAATCTTTATATACACTATATATTTTGTAATCTTTGTAATCTATTTTAATTCTTTTGTCAGCTGCACACATAAAAACATAATAAAATCTTTACTTGACACCTTAACAAAACAAGTATGTCTATCCCTTTATTGTATCTATTCTGATGATGGTTCAAAGAAGCTATTTCAGTTGTTTCTTTTAATTAGTAATTAATATTTATTTAGTAATTGTTGGTAAATGCTTCATTTACTAAGTAAAATACTGGGATAATAACTATGAATTTTAATGAAATAGATGGTAAAAGCATTTTCCTTCAAAATTGAAGAAACACAATTGAGCAATGTAATCCTTTGGAAAAATTTAGTTGGATATTTTAAACTATCAATATTACAAACAATGTGCCATTTTTTCTTTTATATTTTAATCTAGCATATATCCATTAATGTTATTAGAATGCATTGAAGACCCAGCCCAGTCTTAGACAGACCCCCTGGTAACATTCTCTACTCAGCCATCCTTATGTAGGTTAGTACAATATGGTGATTTTAAAGAAAAACATCACTGAGTCTTGAATGCACTGAAAATTTTAAACATTTTTTTTAATTTTTAAATTCATTGGTATTTATACGTTTTTGAAATGACATCAAATTTTCCCATAATGTATCTTGCTTTATAGTAAATTATCAGGAAGTTTTCATAAAAACGGTAATTAATCAGACATGATTTTATGATTTTTTTTCAATAATCATTTTGAAAATATAAAATAATGAAACAAAATATTTTACATCAACTTATTTATTATAAACAAATAAATGAAATGCTTTCATTTACCTATTAACCTTTTCAACAACAAAAATTTTGTTTGGCTAAGTGAGATAAAACTCTAAACTTTTGATTGGTCAATTGCAGAATCAGCAGTAAACATATATTCATCTTTTAATATTATATTCATTTTAGTTTCATTTGTAAAAAGTATATTAATAATTTGTCAGGTTATGAAAGTGAACAAAAGTTTTTTCAAAAATAAATTTTTATTTTTAATTATAAAAATATTTGATAGCGGTGAATCTGAAAAAAAAAAAAACAACATTTGTAACAAATTAAAAAGTGTTGCCATCATCACTGATTTTTTTTCTCAATATTACATTGTGTAAAAATAAATAATTTTTGCTAAAATCTTACTATTTTCCTAAAATAATTTATATTTTCAGCATATTTTACCAAAATACATTTACACTTATCAATAAAAATATTACATGATCACCATCTCTTATGCTAGCACATAACTGTTATTAAACAGGCAAAATTATCCATACAGTAATGCCACCCTTGAGGATATTAGATGAGTAGGCACGAGATGGGGATTTTATGCACAAGCCTTCTGTCATCCATTGATTACTCTGGTTGGCACTACTGTATGGAGAGTTTTGCCTGTTTAGTAGTGGTTATTTGCTAGCATAAGAGATGGTGGCTTGGTGAATAGGCATAAAATGGGGATTTTATGCCCAAGCCTTCTGGCATCCATTGATTACTCTGGTTGGCACAGTGTGGCACTACTATATGGAGAGTTTTGCATGTTTAATAAAAATATTAATAAAAATTCAAATTTTATCCGATTTTACATTGTGATACATCATTTTAAAGATAGAATCAAGCAGCAATGAATGCTGGTATTTCTGTTGATATCATGCTTATAGTTTTTGTGCCATTTAAAAAAGAAGACAAAATTTCAATGAATCAGTTGCCATTAGCATGAACCACACTACAAAGAATCAATCAGGATTAACTAATAGTACTTCTGTGGATTAGAAGACTGTATATAATAGTTAATTATCATTTATTTATTATTTTTTATTACTACAATAATTTTTAATTAATGGACATTTTATTTGTATATATATATATTAGTAATAAGATATGGAAAAAAACAATGAAGGAAATTGAGGCAAAATAGAAAAGTGACAGTAAAAATAAGAAACATTATATTATAAAGGATTGTTAGGACATGAAAGATGAAAAATGACATAAATTTTTAATATGATAAGAATTATTAAAGATACTTGACAAACTTGTTATCCTATCCAGGAATCGTGAGGATTCAACAATTGAATTAAATATTACTTTTTTTTAATCAAATGTGAATTGTAAGGCTTTCTTAAAAAGTAAGCATGTGGATTTAATTTGTGAAATATATTGCTGAATTGCAAATAGTATTAAAGCAATATATAGTAATTAGTTATTTTGCATAACTTGGCATATTTTATCTAAATATATGTTACTATTTTAATTAGAGTGCTTAACTGAAAGTGTAGGAGAGTTGTTTTCATTTACTTAATATGTATAAAAATTATTCTACATGAATAAAGCGTGATAAACAGAGCACAAAAATGTTTTAACATAATTGCAACAGCATATTTATCAGTACAAAAAAATCTAAAAGTAATTTGCAGGTTAATTCTGTTTTTTCAAATCATGAAAGTAATTGTGGTCACGAGTTTTATTCTCAAAATATTACTACTGTGTGCAATGAGTCAAATGATTGGAAAAGGAAGTTGAAAGAGGCTTGGTTTATTGTGAAGCCTAAAAACGTTATTAATCAGAGTAACACTAGTGTTCCACTGAGCATGCACTGGAATATTAACTGTTCAGTTCCAGTATGTCACCATGATTCTGGTATACAGTACCAAAAGCGCTTGGCTAATTGTTGTTTATAATTAATGCTTTTGTGCTCCGTTTATCACGCTTTATTCGTGTAGAATAATTTTCATTATCTGATAGAGTTTTTATATTATTTATTTAATATGTGTAAAAAACATTTACAATACTGTGGATTTTAATTAATATTCACAAAGGTTAAGTGCAAGCATTAATCAATAAAAATGGGTAACCAAATGATATCATATCACATGTAATTGATCATAATTCAAACTGGATAAATTACCCATCTAATCTGGTGAATTTCTTATATGGTTTTATCTAGATATATTTAGTTAAATAGTGAAGATTCTAGGTTTAATTGTATTGATCAGGTTCAATTCATTGATAGACAATATAATAGAAATGGTCAGCTGCTCAGAAAACCATGGCATATCCGAAAGGGCAATTTCAATCAATTGTTCAATCTGAGATTGTTTTGTTTTACTCACCCAGGAATATTTCGTTCTTAAATTATTTATCTCTACCTAGGTTAAAATGAATGATCAGTACTATAATAATTAACATCAAAGGTCACATGCTTAATTCTAATGGCATTGTTGCATTTCTTTTTAGAATCATTCAAAAATGTTCATCTGGATAGTTTTTAGATTGAGGAATCCCCAAAGTGGCATAAGTCCTAGGCTCCTCATTATTTAAATGGATTTAATATTTTTCCCCCAGTCATATCTTTTAACCGAATTTTAAAAAATATTTGCTCACAACATGGTATTTTACAATTATAGTAATTTTAATTACATCAGTTCATTAAATGATTGCTTATCAGTAAGATCTTATACTAAACCAAGTTTCTCAAGATACTCATACATTTTATTTATATTATTAAATGTTTGCTCTGAAAAGATTAGTGCAGTAGTGAACTTTGCAGTCCAAGAACCTTGGATCATCATAACTCTATCTCTGTCACTTGAATTACCAAAAATAAATTATTGGATTATTCATATTAAATGATCATTCGATACTATATTTATATTAAAGTTTAGTTGAAACAATGATGCATGTTTTTTATTGTTTGTTCTTTTGATGAATGACTTAGTCTACTAAACAATTTATTAAATATAATTTGAAGGTCTGGTGGTGTATTGCCAATTGCATATCTTTCTGCCATGCCTCCAATGTGAGTTCAAATTTGAGTAAAACTTTGAAATTTTACTGAATATATTGAGAATTTTAAAGCAAACATAGGATTTTAGCCACAGATGACTCTTCACTAATTTCGATAGTCAACCAATGCTCTGTATAGTTTAACAGTACAGTGGCAGATTTAAAGCAGGAGTTTTCAAGAGTCAATTTTCAACTGACTAACATAATTGTATATATAGAAAAAACTTCACTCATTCTAATTCAATGCAACTATGAAATCACCAATCTATCAGTAACTAGAATGATCCAACATCAAAGGATATCTTGATCAATTTACATATAGTTAATAATAATTGCCAATTTATTATTGGTTAGAATATAATTATTTTGCTATTTTTACATGAAAGATAAAGTTTAATTTAGACTGATCAACTAAATGATGATATTCAGATCATAAAGTAAAAATTCTTTACAGTTCAATTATATTCCACGTACACAAAACAATTGTTACGATAATAGGTTTATAATTGTTATGTCAGACTTGTTATGCAGAACATCTATATCAAAGATCAATTAAAATTTGTTATTAAATTAAATCAAACCTTTATTAGATCATTATAAATTTAACAAAAAAAGTGTGGACTGAGTGAACATTCTTGGCTCTTACTTTAACGACAAATTCTACATTATCTGCTTTAAATACCATAATGTATTAATCGTTAGGGTCCATATACTCACGTGAGTATAATCTTACATTTTACTACAGTTTAATCGTTATCATTAGAATTGTAACATAATGTTACTTTCATGTAGTTTAATGCAAAAACAGTGATGAACGCTAGAACTCAAAATCCATGCATCGCAGTTGCAACTGTTACTTCCGGTGATAGAATTTCTTAAGAACTCGCTGGTGAGGTAGATACAAACTTGTAGTTAACTAAGCATATAATTTATTGTTAAGTTATTTTAATGATTCTATTTAAAAAATAAAAAACAAATATAAACATACTTTTAATTATAATATAAATTTAGTAATTAGTTGTCCTGCATGGTTTGAGCACTTTCGTAAAATGGCAAACTCTGGAGCTCGATCTATGAACATCAGCTTTCTATTTCCGCTTCCGGTGCTCAAACTTCTTATCAACTCCCGAACAAAAACCATTCGATTATTATTATTAATAGGTAATAAATATTTTGTTTTTTATATATACCTTTTTTTTTTGTTTGCAGTTTTTGTTTTTAAAACGGTGTATTTGTTCTAAACGCGCTCTTAAATGCCATTCACACAATGCTTTTGTTCTAACTTCGAAGCTTTTGTTATTTGACTATCTCGATCTTTTTATAGATTCAGCTACATCCTTCAGTTTATAATACAAAGCTTTTGACCTCATTATCTACTGACGGTAAGATGAAGTTTTCATGGCTAATGTCTTTTTGAAATCATCAACATTAATTCTAGTTGTTTCATTTATTGTGATACTTTCGCAGCATTCGGGCTTTTAATCTTTTATTTCTTCCACATAATCCAATCTCCCTTGTGTCCTGCAGCCAGTGTAGTGCTACGTACTATTAATTATCCCCTTATACCGTTCTTCCCTTCACCTTGGTGGATTATAAAGACAACTTTGAAAAGATCAGAATTTGTTGCCTTTAATTTTACAAATGTCTATTTGCGTGTGTGTTTGGGTATATATAAACATATACTGAAATAAAAATGCTTGCATAGATATATGTAAAGTAGAAGTCTACAACTGGATTAAAATTACATCTAATTAAATTAATCAAATATACGTGGAACCACAAACAGAGATTAGGTATTCTACAATAATGTAAATTCTTTTAAAAATCATATCTGCTCATATAGAATGTATGTGAAACAAAAGCGGCGCAATGGGGATGATAGTTGATTGCTGATGAATAAATGGAGACGGGGGGGGGGCGTTTCTTAAAGTTACATTAAACTGAGATGAATGTAAGACATGCTGTCTTTAGATAGTAATAATAAGCAAGTTAAAAGTATAACAAGCCTTATCAGAAAAAAAACTATCATTAATAGAATAATAGACTTGCATAGTCTTGAAACTATTTAAAATTAAAATTTATTCTTCAGTTTAAAATATTAAAGTAGATTAGTAAAGACTTCCATTATTTACAAAATCACCTCTTGTTGGAGTAAAATGTTTTTAGTCAATTGAGTGGCAATAAAGCTATAATCATATATATCCAAAAACACAATTTTATATAATACTTTATATATATTTTAAAATATTGTAATAAAAATTAGAAGAAATTATTTTCAGGATATTTGGTATTTATAATTCCAGGCCCACACACTTATGCATGTATCAAATGTCAAAAGCTAAATTACACCAATTCAAAATTCAATTACTAGACAACATAAAATTAAAAAAACCATTACCCTTAAACAATAACACAAAGCAAAACACATGCCCACACGTGTATATACTACACTAACTTAATGTAATATAAACGAACACTTTAATTATCTTTTTGAACAAATCAATAGTTTTTTTATTAAAATAGATTTTTCAATTCTTTTTTATTTTTTTAAAAAAGACAACTAAAATCTTATAGCCTGGACTTTACTCACTATCCAATACAGATCTAATATTTAAGTACGTGTATATTGTCTATACTAAATTTAATGTACTTAGGCAGGATTTGAACTCAGACTTTCAAGCTCCCTACAGTTATCCACTCCACCTTATATAACCGATATGTCTATACTAAATTTAATGTAATTAGGCAGGATTTGAATTCAGACTTTTAAGCTCCCTATAGCTATCCACTCCATCTTATATAATTGATATAAGTGATACATATAGGTTATATAAGATGGATTGGATAGCTATAGGGAGCTTGAAAGTCTGAGTTTAAATTCTGCCTGATTACATTAAATTTAGTATAGACAACATACATGTATTTAAATATTACATATTCGGTCTGTATTCTGCCCATCCTTCTATGTATTTGAATGGATATATTAAGGTGCTATATGTGAGGGGTCAGAGTGATGTAAAGTCAATATGGGTATGACAATAATATTGGCATCAACAAGGACTTCGAGCATTCCATCCTTGGATTTTCAATGATATGGATGGCTGAAGTGTTGGAGAGCAGATAATATTGAAGCTAGTCCATTAAATTTTGAAGGATTTGCTATCTTAATATAAACTGAGCTCTGATTGTATATATGTGGGGAGATGATGATTTGGATCAACTGATGAGCGCTAGTTCAGCATGAAATACATATATTGAAGATCATTTATCATTTTCACATAAGATGGGGTGGATATCTGTATGGAGCTTGAAAGTCTGAGTTTAAATCCTACCTAAGTGCATATCTAAGATATTTTTTCTTCACTTTGAAAAACTCACTACTTAAAGTCAAATTATTTTGAATTACATAAAGTGTTTGTAAAATCAAAGAATAATATAAACTCTAGGAATGATAATCATATCTTCTATATTACTTGATAAATTACTTAGTTTTGTATTCTTTTTATTAATTAAATATGTTATGATGCCGACTTAAAATTTTACCATAATAACAAAATCAAAGGAATAAAATTATTTTTTTCTCATTAGCTTCTTTTAAAATATTTTTATCACTATTAAAACTTTTATTAAACAAAATGTCTATATTAATGTAATCATTATATTAATTTTTTTTTTAACAAAGGCAACATTTTAAAACTATTTGTTCTCTTATATGTATAACTAATTTTTTTTAAGGTTGTTCTTTTGTTAATAATAGGCTGAGAATTGTCAAGTCTAACAATGCATCTTAAATTTTTGCTTTTAGCATAATGATTACTGAATAAAATATTATTTTTTAAATCTTTTACCATTAATAAATCTAAAAATTTTAATTAAAAATATTCAAATATCTTCCTCCCAAAATTTATTTTATAGAAAGATCTAAATTATTAAGTTTATTCAACAATTGTTCTATTTTTTTTTTATCCAATTGTTTGTGAAATAAGATGAAGCCTGTTTATTTTAAATAGAAAAAGTTAAAATAGAAAAATTGTTGAATGAATTCAATAATTTTAATCCTTCTATTGGATATATTTTTCAAGAAGATATTGGATTTTGTTCCATTAAAATTTTCAAATTTCTTAGTGCCAAAATAATTAAAAAATAATATTTTTCATATTTTCCAAATACAAACAATTGTTAGTAATAGCATACAAAGATAGTACAGGTTAGTAGATTATACATCACATGGAGTGGTATTATTCTCCATTTTTTTTCAAGTGTGTCTGGCCTGACTAGTGACAGTTCTAGCATAGAAGTCGAACTTACACCTTTAGTTTTTGAATATTGAATTTTAAGAAAATGCTTTAACTAACTGAGCTATTTTGAGAGATTTTATACATTCATTTGTTCATTCAAGTAAAAAAAAAATATCCTACTAACTTCTAATACTGACTTTGTAGAACAGTTTGCCATAAACAATTTAACCATTTTAATGGTAACCATGGGGCTCCCTATTGCACAGGATGTTACTGCTTTGATTTTAACTCTATTGTGGTTATCTTTAATATTTGTCGGTTAATTTTGCATGCATTTGATGGCAGAAATTGAAACCAAAATAATATTGACTTTTTAATTAAAAATATCTTAAGTTGTTGATAATTTATGACAAATGAGATGACAAAATCATAGATTTGTTAATTTCTAGATCTTTCTACAAGAGATCTTTTGAGATTACAGACACTTGTTTACATTTCAAAAATAAAAACGTATACTTCGGCACTTACATATTTATAATTATGTTGGCAATCTTTTGTTTTCAATATGATAAAACTTTAAGTATAAGTAAAATCCCAAGTGTAAGAAAACATTGAAAGAAATTTATTTGTAAAGACATCATTAAACTTATACTACAAGCTTATTTTATAAATATTATCTTTGAGAAAATGAATTTATAGTTAACTTTTTTAAAATAAAAAATAGTAAAATGGGTGAAGATTATATATAAAAGTACGAATCAATAAATAAATATATTAAACTAAATACATCAAAACTAAATTCCTAATATCAAATTTAAAAATTCACCACCACTTGTTTCCCTGCCAAGGCGATTTCTCAAGTAAAACAATAACACAAAATAATATTTATGTATACTAACTTTTTACAGTCGAAACTAACATTTTACATACTTTTAATATTATATAAGTTTTGAACACATTAGTAACTTCAGATTTATATTTTATTAAAAAAGATTCTCTACTTTCATTCTTTTCTTCTACTTTGTCTTACCTTTTATTTATTTATTTATTTTATTTTTAAAACTTAAAAAGGATATTTTTGTCAGACAACAGGTTGAGGTATTCAAAGTTGCGTCAACTACTAAACAAAATTCAATTTATCTGGAAGAAGGCAATTGCAAACATCTCTTTACCTGTAATTATATGTTGGATTAATTTCATCATTATGTCTTTAAAAAATTATTTCAACTTTTCAAATACATTCAACTGTTGGTATTTAATTTTATAATTATAACTAAATACCAACAGTTGAATATATTTGAAAAGTTGGTATTTAACACGATGTTTTTAAGTAATATCCTTCTATCTTCTTCAGGTAATGCTAATTAGAGCAGTAACTATACTAGCAATGAAATCAAACCTAGAACCTTTTGATTTGTGCATATTGAATTTAATATAATGCTCTCATCAACTAAGTTATTCAGTTAATGACAAAAGTCAGTAAAAATTTCATTTAATTATATATGAGAATCATCCTGATATTCTCACTTCTTTCTTACAAGCAAGGATAGTAAATGGTTTCCAAATATTCGGAATTATTACACTAAGTTGATTTATGAAATTGTTTGTCATTGTTACGTGATCAGCTTTTTAAAATTTTCTCCTTTCTTTTTTCTCTCTATCCAATATTTTTGCCTTTTCCCTATCAAACATATATTCACTGGTACCTATATGGTCAGCCAAACTTTTGATATATCTATTTTTCATTTCATATCACCAGTTTGTGTACTTTTTTAATCACTTGGAGTGACTGGTTTTACCAATGTGTGTCCTTCCACATTTACATGCAATTTCATAAATGTAGTTTTTGTGTTTCAGCATTTTTAAGTTTGTAAATAGAGATTATGAATAATATAAATTGGTATCATCTTGGTAGTACCTAATATTAATAAAAATTACATTTAATTTATTTTTCCTGTCAGAGGTGGACAACAGGGCAAAAAATTGGAAACCATTGACTTTCTATTATGCATACTGTATATTAAAATAAGATGAAACATGTTTTAAGTGCTAAATAAAGAACAATTACCTCTCTGAAGTTTTTCTATAAAAAACTGAGAAAGTTATGATAACATTCATCAGTTTGATGCAGACTGAATGACGAGGACTTATGACTTTTCTTTTACCCAAATTAAGAAGAGCTAGGTAAACATTAACCAAACTATAATCAGATGATATGTACAAACTGAATTTGAACCTCAGATGCATTAAAACATTTTGTATTCAGTGTATGTTTATTGCATTAATTATGCACTTATTTTATTAGAAAAAAAGAAAATTATGTAGATCTTATTTGTGTCTACATAAGATTTGGGGAAATAGGCATTATTGAAATAGTACCATCAAATTATAGATACAAGCTTTACCATTAAATTCATAATTTTATTGGTATTAAACCTTTTAACTGAAGAATTCATTCAAACAATGCTTTTTTTTTTTTAAAAAAAAAGGCATTTTTGAGTGTGTTTAAAAATAGACATTAAAACCTAATGTGCTGGTATATTTCTTTTTAAAAATATCTAATATTTTTATAATTATTATATTTTAAAATTAAATAGTACAGATAATTATATACATATATTAAATGCTTTTATTCACTATGCACTAAAAAAAAAATAATTGTTTCTTCACCCACAATTGGAATTTTTAGATTTAACTTGAAATAAAAGCATGGGGGATCCAGGAATTAATCAAGTCAATTCCTAGTTTCTATAACAAGGGATTGATTTAATTAATTTCTGAAACCCATGCTTTTATTTCAAGTTAAATCTACAAATCCAAATTGTGGGTGAAGATAATAATTATTTTTTTCTTTTTAGTGCATCATCTATAAAAGTATTTAATAAAAAAAAATATCTCTATTATTTTTAAGTTTTAGTATTGGCTGAGTAAATGAAAATGTATAGTTATCATATATATTGTACCGGATGTAGACAGTGGTACAGAGACATGAGACTTGAACTAGGGTTTTTGAGGCTGAATCCCTGACTGAGATATAATTAGTATAATAATACATAATTATATAAAATCTTTTTATATTTAAAAACTAACCAAAATAAAGATTCACACTCTGGACTGGATTTTTAATTAGCATGTACACAATGTATATCTATATATAGCGATTTCACTTTAGATAGATTTACATTTATTACATTAACACTGAATAAACTTTAATTGTTGTTAACAGTAGTTATATAATATATTGCTTTAGGTCATGTTCACAAATTCACGTTGCCAAAATAAACCCTCTTTACACAATAAATGAAAGATTGATGAATGATTTAAATTAGTACGAGCCATACGGTCAAAGTTATAAACCACATTTGTTTATAGCAAAAATAAAAACTTTTTTTTTTATGTTTTACATATATTTTCTTTTGGCTATTATTAGAGAATGAAAAATATACATGTTTATGGGAATGGTTCATTAATTTAAAAAGGGTAGGCAACTTTAAACCAAGTGCACTACAGGAATCTTTACAATACTTCTCTAAACATTATTCACATTTTTCATACCATTATTTCTTACTGGGATGAAACAAGTAAAACAATCTAATGAATGGATATTGTAACGACTAATATAGAAATGTTAAACATATATGTAGGAAAGCCCTAGCTGTCAAAGAATAGTTTCTTCATTGAACGTATTTTCATGAAGAAGATGTATGTTCGCACATATAGCGAAATGGTATGAAGGTTGAGGTAGGTTTGGTAATATGAGAATCGGCATATGGTATCTTCCATAAAGCATCCAAAACCTTAGCCTCGTGTTCCACAAGGAGTATAATTCTTGATTACGAACAATTTCAAAAGGGAGGGAAAACTTTGGATTCTCGAAGGTTCCCGAATAACCAAGCACTTGAAATACCAAAGAAATGTTAAGCTATGCCAGCAGTACAATATACATATGATAATAAAAAGTGTTTAATGTAATAACTTTAATGGTTTAATTCCCCTGCAAAATGGTATATAGAATAGTGAATTAGGTTATGAATATCAAATGAGGTATTTAATTAATTATTTATTTAATTAGTCAGTTATACTTTCCCATATATGCTTCAAACAAAATTAAAACTACCAATTGTTCGGCCTATTTGGCGATGACAATAATTAACACTTCATTCTTTATTGCGATCTTTCATGAACAAAAAAAAAAAATTAAACAAGAGAGTTTTAAAACAATCAATCCCGTGAGTCTATTTTAACATAATATATATTCAACCTTACAGAGAGCAAATGATAAATAAATTCTTATCATTACAATTTACTTTCTTTTATTTCTTTTTTTTTTAAAAAAAAAAAAACAATTATACACCGGGGTCTTGTTTTACGCGATAGATAGGTTTCTCAGAAAACACGTGCAAACGAAATCGTGCAAAAACAGACATAACTTACCTTGAAAAAGGGGGGTTATGGACTGTGATTTTTTTCAAAACTCACATAAAAGCAAAGCACCAATGTAAAATTTACTTTAAAATTTGTGCAAAAAAAAAATAAGGAAATAAAATATGACTAATAAAAAATTTCAAATTTGAAAAAAATTGATACAAGACAAACTTTTTTTAACTATAATATTTAATTTTATTCAAAATAATATATTTTTATGCATAATTTACAGTACAGTAATTTACATTTTTTTATACACATTTTAATTATTATCGCTATTTGCTGATAAACAGTTTCATTTGCAAACTAGTAAAAAATAGATTCTTCACAAGAGGAAATACAACTAGCGCCAAGTTCACTCTTATATTGTGTTAATGGTTTTCTGTTGACAACGTAATTAGTAATTAATCTTTGAGATGATGATTTTATTAATAGTTCATGAACTTAGACTTATGATAATAAAAAGACATTTATTCACCACTGCTGGGAAAAATTTAATTAAAACTAACAACTAAAAATTAAATTCTTATTTTTGTCTTTAATTTTTTAATTTTCAATTCCGTTTAAAAATCAAATTTCGTTTTACATCACATTAATTTCAAGTTGCCATAAGTAATTTTTAAATTGTTAATTACAATTAAAAATCAGATTTTAATTTTTAATTGTCAAATTTAATTGTGCCCACTGCTATTACTCACCTTTTAAAAATAAACTTGCAGACACTAAATGATTAATAATTGATTACGTTCTTTTTTAAAAAGCAAAAACAGAATATGATTTAAAATGCAAAATTAACACGCACAATGTTTGAACAAACTTATATTATAATCTTGTAAAATTTAATGTGTGTATACCTAAAATGTGGAAATCATGATTTTAATTTCATTATTGCATAAAATCTTACTATTATAAAGCACTGAAAATATTGAAATTACTAAGGTGAAAGTCGAATTCCAATAATGTGCTATTACTTTCAATATAACGTAAGTGTGCAAAATTTATTATTTAAAGTAATATCATATTATCGGAGTTCGACTTCCGGTGAAACATGAATCGCGTAACTTCAAAATCATGTTAAATAAGTCCATGTAAAAAGAGACCCAGGTGTATATAAAACTTGCAAGGGTTGAGCTGAACTGGCATATTACTAAAGAAAACTTTGAAAAGATATTATTGAACAGAATGCACAGACTTATAAAGCTAGAATAAAGTGAAATCAGAGTTAGTATTATAAGAAAATATATTACGTATATAGAGAGGTCTTACAAGTAAAGATTAAATATAAATATAAAAAAAAACAATTAGTATTTAGAGGTAAGTATTGACAACTTTACATAGCTATTGGACTGTTACCTCAGCATACTTGGGCTGATGGTTAAATGGTTCATTCTCTGAACTTCAGTTGCAGAGATGAGTTTGGTGATCAGTAGTCTTGGTCACTATGGCTTTTTCATTTATGGCAGCCTTCTTCCATTGTAGGAGTTTGACAGCATACTAGAGGCAACCCTGAGAGGCCCAGGGAAAGATGGTCTGGTTACCTACTCAATGGACATTCTAAAAACTAAGAGCAAAGAGAGAGTAAAAGCAAAGAGTGTAAGACTGTAGGATTCTAAGACTCAGACTAAGACTGTCTCTTATCTCTAATCTATTCTATTTAGTACCACCCAAGCTATTATATAATTACTAAATTCCTGAGCAAATTACAGTCCATTTTAATTAAAAGTAAGATATAAGATAATGTTCAAATCACTCTCATTAGCAAAACTTTTAACTAAAGTCTTTAATTATAAAAGTAAAAACTATGATAAGACAATTTTTTGATTAATGAAAATCAAGCATTTAAAATATTTAATTAGTGAAGCAAAACATCACGATGGATTAATTTGAACCTGCCATTTTGCTTATATCTGAAATCGTTGAATACTTTTAATATTGTTCCATCCTCTGTTTCATATGTAAGAAAACTTACTAAAAATATGTGTATTCCAAATGGATTAGGCTACTATTACTTAGTTATATACCAGATTTCAATCAATTCTACTGAATTTAACCACGTTAAACCTCGATTTAAAATTATTATAACTTGAAAAAAATAAAAAACAAACAAACAAACTAATTATCCAACTTTAATAAAACAGTTTTAAAAGTAGGATACCATTTTATTATATGCTCTGGAATTTTTTTAACACGTGATGAAGCTATCAAACCCAAACTACTATTGACATATTAATTGAGAAACCTAATATAACAGCAAATACATGAGTAAAATGCATATAATATTAAAATTATATAAATAATAAATACATGATTATTTTATATTTAAATACATATAATATTAGCAGTAAATTTAAATTTACAAAAGTAATTTGTACTCTTATGGGTTTTCCTCACCAGTTATCAAAAATACAATCATAGACATTTGCTTAATTTTTTAGTTTTTTTACTAAATAATATGAAAAATAAATATGTGAGAAATTTATTCTTGTGGGTATTTGAGTAATAAAATTAACAGAAAATAAGTGAATAGGAATATTTATGACATTGTAACCTGTTCAGATGTTTGCAATTGCCATTGTAAGAAATACAATCATGCATTTTTGCTTACTGTTTTAGTTTTTTCACTAAATAATACAAACAAATAAAGGGGAAAACATACTATTTCTTCATAGTATTTGTTGATTATATATTTTTTTGTTTGTTTGGTTATACTATTTGTTAATTGAAAAAACATTCATCATCATCATCATCATCAACCATTATCAATCCACAGCAGGATGAAGGTCTCTCCAAGTTTAATTCATCTTCTCCAATCTTTAGCTTCTCTTCTCCACAACACCCCTGCACATTTTCTTATTTCATCCATCCATCTCACATGTGGTCTCTTTCTGGGTCTTTTACAATCTCTTGGAATCCAGTTTTAAATTTCAATTGTCCATCTATTATCATCTCTTCTAGCAATATGTCCAGCCCAACTCCATTTCAATCTTTTAATTTTTTCAATAAGGTCAGTAACACCTGTTTGTTGTCTTACCCATACATTGCATTTTCGATCTCTTCTTGTTACTCCCAACATACATCTCTCCATACTCCTTTGAGTGGTCTGAAGTCTCTGTATTGCTCTTCTATTAAGTGTCCAAGTCTCAGATCCATAAGTAAGAACTGGTAAAACCCATTTGTTAAAAACCATCCTTTTCAAACACATAGGCATATTTCCTTTTAGTATCAAGTTATTTCTACCAAAAGCACTCCAACCAAGGTTAATTCTATGATTAATTTCCTCCATTATGTTTCCATCTGTATTAATAATCTGACCAAGGTATTTGCAACTGTTAACTTCTTCTAATTCTTCATAATCAATCTTTATTTTCATATTTTGAGCAAATCGATTAAACATTACTTTAGTCGTTTTAACATTTATCTTTAGTCCTACTTTTCTACTTTCATCTGCTAAACTCCTGCAACATTTCCTGCAGCTCTGAAGCATTATTTGCAAAAACAACACATCATCTGCGAAATCTAAATGACTTAAATACTCTCCATTTACTTTCACTCCTTTAGTTTCCCATTTTAATCCACAAAATACTTCTTGCAGCACTGCTGTAAAGAGTTTTGGAGATATGGAGTCACCTTGTCTTACACCTTTCTCAATGTTAATTTTTCCAGTATCATTATGTAATCTAATTGTTGCTGTTGCATTTTTATAAATATTCTTTAAAATATGACAATATCCTGGATCAATACCTTGATGATCCAATGCTTTAATCACTGAAGAAATGTGTATAGAATCGAATGCCTTTTCATAATCTACAAATCCAAAACATAATGACAACTCATTTTCGTTTGTCCTTTCTATGACTTCTCTCAATACCTGGATATGATCTATTGTACTAAAACCACTTTTAAATCCAGCTTGTTCTCTTGGTTGGTGGAAATCCAAAGTTCTCTGTAGACGAGTTATAAACATTATTATACTTTATATTGTAGCATTATTTTATATAGTAAAAATTGGAGCAGCAAAAAGGCAGTAATCTGGACCTCTTTTTACTGATGTCAGTAATGTTATATTTAACTTAATATTATATAATAAATATATAATAATTGCATATTTAAATACATATAATATTAACAGTAAATAAGAGAATAGCAACATAAAATGTGTATAATATTAAAATAATATAAATAATAATGATTATATTTATTTAAATATTAAATCCTCACATATTTATTATTCATCTTACTATTTTAATATTATACATATTTTACACACATACATACTGTTTTGTTACATTCATCACATGATTTATTTTAAGTAGAAAATTCACACGTATTTATAGTTTCTATTATTTTAATTATATATGTAATTTACTCAAGCATTACTGTTCTGTTAAGTTTATTGCTCAGTATTGCGATGTGATGTGATGCACTGTGACTTCTTTTTTGGAGTCAAGAATCTCTCAGCCACTATACCCAGAGAAACCTGTTAGCTACCTCATCTTTCCTTTACATTTCTACCCCAAGTTTTCCCATATTCTTCTCTATTCCACTCTATCCCATTTCCACATTCTTTGTCATCTCTATGGCCTTTATATCTAAATCCCACTTATCTTTTTCTCAAACCCAGCTTAAAAACCAAGAATCCATTTTCTCTATAATCAGTTTGTTTATATTTATTCCCCCACAACTTCATTAGTACCATTTTTGCTTGTAGGCATTAACATTCAATTAACAGATGCCTAATATTTTCTATACCTTCCTTACATAATTTGCAGACTAAATCACCCATTTTTTTCCATTTATGTGTATATCCTCTTGTTGCTAATGATCCTGTTTGAGCTTTAAATAGTAAACTACCTTGTCTGCCATTATCATAAATTATCTCACCCCCAATATTCTGTTTACTTTATTAATTTAAACTCTTTTTAGTTTTCCATCTCTCCAACTTTCTATTTTTTATTAATGCATCTATTCTTCTATCTCATTCCTTGCCACTATAGCACTCAACAATTCTCATAATGCAATCATCTCACATTTTGTATAAGTATACAGTCATAAATTTTTTATCCATATCTTCTGCATGCTAAAACTTTCTTTCTCATCCATCTTGTTGCCTGTTCTTTATTCATAACTTAATTAAATACTATTTTGACTATTCTCTTATTATCCATAAATTGCAATCTACTGAACATTCTCATTTTGCTTTTTGTATCTCTCATATAAAAATTTGACTATCCCATTTATCCTTGAATTGCCTCCTTTGCCATCCACACATCTGCATCTAATGCATGTCTTCTTACTTCCCTTTGTACCCTTTCTAAATAATCTAACACTCCTTTACTAACACATAACACCTTGTTCCCATAAGTTAATCCTGCTACTGCCACTCTCTTCCATACAATTCTATCTACAACATATTTATTATATGAAAACACTGTTAATATCTTCATCAGTCCATTTCTTTTCTTTGCTTCATTTATCATTTTTTCTCTCATCCATTCAATAATTTCTCCGACTACTTAAGATGATTGCCAAATGGTTATAGCTATTCACCACATTTAACTTTATATTTCACAATAAAAACAGGATCTGCTATTATTAAAATGCATAAATCTTGAAATATGGCATGATGACATTTATTTTCATTAAATTCAAATTTACAAGGTTTTTTCCCTTGAAAAAGATTAAGAAATTAATTTAAAAGGTTTATTATAATTGTTTATAAAATATAATATCACTGTTATAATTATATATATATATATATATATATATATATATATATATATATATATATATATATATTATACCATTTACCAGTAAATTAGGTGCATATATTATACAGAACAATGCATTAGTTAATCAAACTGTATAATATTTTTTCTGTTCATGTGTAAATTCAGATATTTCTTAAACACAATTACATTTTTCAATTAACTGACCTAATATTTTATTCAGATTTGAATTGCTGGTGGAATCAGTTTTTTATTGTTTAAGAGGGTGCCAGGCTCTGTAGATCCACTGATTATCTGTAGACCCACTGATTATCTGTAGACCCACTGATTCTTATGCATTGCATCTCATCAATTCGAAGCAAATAACTAAATGTAATATTATCAGGATTCAAATTTCTTGTCACTCAATCTTTTATATTAATTTTCTCCCGACTTGACCATACGTGTAATGAAAGATTATATGAATCATACATATTTTATTAAAACAAACAATTAAAATATTAGAAGATTATTGTGAAGTATTAACAAAATGGAAGAAATATGCACGTATGCATTCAGATAATAATACTAATCAATTAATTTAAACAGTTCATATTACAATTGTCTGTTTGAGTTTCCTCTAGAAAGCAATCATTGAGGTCTATTGAAGAATTGGAAAAATGAATGCCTTTTTAGTGATATGGTAAGCTTATAGTTGGTGTTTAGTTTGTGCATGTATTTAATCAGGTATGAGTTATTGTATGATTAATATCTTACAGGTAAGTTCCACAGGTTTATGTAGATTGTTGATTATTGTACCATAAATGGTAATTTTATGATGGCTTCGTAGAAATTAAATTTGGTTTTATTCTGATGACATTTTCATGTTTCTGGTCCATATTAAGGTAAGACTAGACTCAAAGCTTTTAGGTGACCTTTTGCAAGAGCAAGTGGCAGCAAATGTTCTGGTTTTTACTCACATGTGACAAATTGGGGAGCATATTAGTAGTCCTGGATGGAAGAATTTTATTTTGGTTGTGAGGACAAGAAAACCACAATTTAGCCCTTCTGTCCTCTAATTCTATCCAGGACCCAAGAAACCACCAGCCAAAGCACCTTCTTTTATGTCACGACTACTTTTGAGATGTCTGTACATATATTTTTTATCTTTTGTTTTCTTACCAGAATACAAATTGATAATCTTGTACATTCCTTTTTGCTTTCTAGCTACAAAATTCTTTTTCTATAAATTTCTTCAATGCCACATTTAATAATCATTAGAAGGATATTACTTTGATGATAATCACTTGCATTTGAAATTTCTTTCTTTTGTTTATCTGGATTAACAGTCTGCGTTTATTTCTATTCCTTCAAATTTTAACTTTATTTCAACTAAATAGATAATACCAACACACAAATAATTTTCATTGTATATATGTAAAATAAATTACAATAACGAAAAAAAAAAATTGTGTTTATTGAACTATTTCTAATTTTTATTTTTTTACCTTTTAAATATTATCAAATGCCAACCCTCTTGTACTATATACATATATACCCCCATGTATATATATATAAACATTAAAAGCATAAAGCTAAATTAGGCAATAAATAATCAAAATTACCCAAATTCACAACTCAACTAGACTATCCAAAATTCACTGCTACAAAATAACAACATATTTAAAAGAAATATTACCCACAATTCCACTTTCTTCCCATACAACCTTAATATTAAAAGAACTTTTAAATAAGTTAATTGCTTCAGAATTATAAGTTTTTATCAATAAATATTTTTTTAATTCTTTTTTATTTCATTTCTCTTAAAGAAAACAACCTTAGCTTCATCAAAATTAATCATGTAGTCTGTATCTTTTTTATAAATATATAAAGCAGAATTGAAATATTTATTTTTAACCCTACCTTTATGGACCGTTATTCTTTCATATTTCATTATTTCTTTTTCTTTTGAAACTTTTGATAAGATTAATAATTTTAAAATGGAAAGTAATTGAGTATTTGGTAGTTTGGATATTGAGAATATGTATCAATCTGTTAATAGAGTAAGCAGTATGTGTTGGTTAAGCATGGGTCTTTGTCAAAGAATAAAATTAAAGTTATTAAAGATTTGTTTCCATTATTGGAATATTCTTTGTATTTTACTTATAATGGTAATTTTTATAGATTGAGGAAGAGTGGATAATAGGTTGTATTATTTCTCCTTTAATTTGTTCAGTTTATATTAATTATTTGGAAGAGGAAATTATTATTAAAAAGGATTGTTTATATTTAAAGTTATTTATTAAATAGGCGAATGATTGTTTGTTTGTAACTGAGAATGATAAATTGAAAGAATTGGTAAATGAGCTTAATTGTTTTGATCCTTCTATAAAATATGTGGTAGAAGTAAGAGGATTAGCTTTTATTAAATTAAATTTTGTAAATCTATTGATGATTAGAAATGTAAAGAATAATTGTTTCATGTGCAATCATTATGTTAAGAGTAAAAAGTTAAGGCCTATAATTAAACCATGATAGCTATCAATCTGTATCTCATAAAGTAACTGCTTAAAAAAATTATTGTTATAGAAATAAGAGATTACAAAGGTATATATAGGTCAATGGAAGAATAAAGATACATAAAAATAGGGTAGAAATAAATATTTTACTTCTGTTTATAAATTCATGTAAAAGATACAGGCCACTACACTATTAATTTTGATGAAGCTAAGGTTATCTTCCTTGAGAGAAATAAAATTAAAAAAAAGAATTAAACAATCTTTATTATTAAAAATTTATGATCCTGAAATAATTAATTTATTTAAAAGTTCTTTTAGTATTGAGGGTGTATGGCAAGTAAGTGGAATTATGGATAATGTTTAATTTAAATATGTTGTTATTTTGTAATTTTTTACACTCAAGAAGTCTGCTTGTAGCAGTGAAACCATTGTTAGTGTTTTAAAGTTTATTTTAATAGCTAGTCTGAGTTCTGAATTTGGAGTAATTTTGATTATATATATAAACATCATATGATCACCATTTCTTATAATTGCTCATAATTGTTATAAAAACAGGCAAAACTCTCTATACATATTGCCACTCAGTGCAAGGCAGAGTAATCAATCGATGCCAGAAGGCTTGTGCATAAAATCCCCATCTAGTGCCTACTCATCCAATATCCCCAGTCTAGTTTCTGGCTTGTGGCCTTCATGAGTGAGGAGACTTGGATCTATATAAGCTAATGAGCTTGGATTAAAAATATTATGGTGTTTTCAATTTAAGACTCAATAGTTTTGTAGTTAAGTAGAGATAAAAGGTGGCTGCTGGAGGGTTGCATTAGATCCTAAGATCTAGATGCAGTGCTCTCAGATTCAAGGCTCCTCACTATGGTGTTTTCAATTTAAGACTCAATAGTTTTGTAGTTCCTCACTGACAAAGGCCACAAGCCTGTGGAAATTGGATGAGTAGGCACTAGATGGGGATTTTATGCACAAGCCTTCTGGCATCCATTGATTACTCTGGCTTGCACTGAGTGGCAATACGTATAGAGAGTTTTGCCTGTTTTGATTATATATATATATGTATTCTTACTTTTTATGAAACAACTAACACTTAAATACAGTGCTGAGCTAACCAAAACTTGTGATGAGGGTTTGATCATCATCAGTCACCATGGCAATAGAAAGTTTGCAATACTTGATGAAAAATCAACTTACTTTTTGCTAGATAATCTGTTTCTGTCAATCAAACCCGATGCACAAAGTTACCTGATTTTTTAATCAAATGTCACTACTTGAAACATTTGAAAATTTCTATAGAGAGCATAGGAAAATAACATTAACGTTATTGTGAATTTATATGTTATTTAGTTAATTAATTAATTAATTATAGAAAGTGGATTATTTTAATTGTATTTAAATAAAAAATGAAGTTGCTGTATTGATAAGTAGATGATCTTCTTTTGTGGCAATTGAAAAAGATTGATTATTATTGATATGTTACTTGAAAAGTTTGTTCAATTTTTTCATGTGATAACCAATAAAATATTACAAAATATAATTAAAGATTTAATATCATTTCAATTTAACTTACATATATAAACAAAATGGCCAAATATTATTATTAATATAATTTTAATTATTGTGAAACCATTATTTTCAAATTATTGGCAAATACATTTTTATGGAGATTTTTTCTTGAATCAATAATTTTTGATGAGAATAATTTTCTAGAACCTTTTAATACAACAAAGAAAACGAACAATCTATTAATAATGGGTTTTAAAAAATCATAATTTACGAGCAGAAATATAAATAAATTGTTCGATTTATAATCATAATTAAGATTAGCAATAATGAGTTAATGAAAAAAAAAATTTACAACTTTTTCAAAATAAGGTAATTTTTAAAATAAATTATAACTTTTTTTTTTAATATAAAAGTTATTTTTGAATTGGAAATTGCATCATTAATATAAAAAGTTATCCAAATATTATTGTTCTTCCTCTCTTTCTATATATATATATAAATACTAATAAAGAAACAAACAATTACTTCTCTATAAAGCTACGTTAATATTTCAACTAGCAGACTGGTTTTCATCAGAAAACGCAGCAAAATAGCTATAAGAAACGAAAATTTAATTTCCAAAGTAAATATATTTGTGTATGAGAATTTATAGTTATTTTTGTAAGAGTGAAATGGGCTTACTTTAATTTTAATCTTCAAATAAAAAATAACTATTAATGATTTTTAATCATTTGTTTTTATATTTTTTAATGTGAAATCTTTAACAATCTTTATTAATATTGTCCAAAACCTCTATTTTATACGTCCTTTAAATAAATAAATGATTTAATGATTTGTTGCTTAGGAGGTCAGATGCCATTTGAACATAAAAGGAACAAGTTGAATTTAATTTAGAAACTAATAATGCTCAAAGTCTTCATTTAATACATTCTTTACATAAATATATGATTGAATAGCTTGTTGCTTAGGAGATCAAGTGCTATTTGATCATTAAAAATAATAGATGATCCAGGAATTAAACTTGATTATAATCATCATTCTATACATTAAATAAATAAATAATTTAATGCTATATTATTTAGGAAGTTAGGTGCATTAAAAATGGCAAGTTCAACTGTGATCAAGAAAATACTTTGTAAAATTCTCCGTTTTGGTACATCTCTGAAATAAATAAATGATTAGATGGTTTGTGCCTAAAATGTCAAATGTCATTTGAGTATTAAAAATAACCAACTTTGCTGTGATTCAGAAACTCTTGTCCAAAATCTTCATTTGGTACATGAAATAAATGATTTAATGGTATATTATCTAAGAAGTCAGGTGCCATTATAACATTAAAAACAAGTTGAGCTACGATCCACAATCTTTTAACTCTCATGACAATTTCTTCTTTCAGATATACTTGAAAAGGAATAATAATTGAATTTTCTAAGCAAGTTAGAAATAGATTGTAACTAAATGAGGCTGTGATTACATTTGTTTGTAATGGCTTTCTTCCTTGTTTGCAAACTTTTTAGATCTTCTTATCTTTACACACATTTGAACAACAACTAATACAAATGATTACTTTACATTGGTTGAGGATCTAGTAAATAAATGGGTAGTAAAATATGTAAACATCAATGTTTAATTCATTAGTAAAAAACCAAGAATTATATATCATTAAAATACATCAACACTTAGACAATCCCAATATCAATAACAATCTCAATCTGTTGCCAAGGCAACCTTTTAACAATAAAAGTATATATATATATTATAACAGTGGAGATCGGTGTGTTTATAAGTGGGTGATGGCGATCGGTGTGTTTATAACTGGGTGATGGCAACATCATAAATACTCCCAAGTAAATTAAATTTAAAATATTAAAGTAATATACACCTGGGTCTCGTTTTATGTGGATTATTTTAATACGATTTTGAAGTTATGCAATTCATGTTTCTTCTTAATATCTTTCATATTTCACTATATTTATTAAATATCAAGAAAGTTAAATTATTAATAACTTATTTTCACTTGAAATACTTTTTTTTTTTCAAAATATAACATTATAGTAGCAGCTAACGTGAATATGGCCTGAAGCTGTATTTAGAATTTTAGCTTTTATGTAAATAACCTATTTATACTAATGAGTAAATAATAATAATAGATTTATACTTACATACAAAAATATTGCAATAAATATTCAAAAAATTTAATCTTTTAAACGTATTTTGTTATATATAACAGAAATAAATAATCTTTGAGATTTTTAAAATAAAAAATGAAGATTTTATAAACTGAAAATAATCTTTCTAATGATAATGTATAATCTTTTTGTTTTGATTTCGATCTCATTTTTTAAATATAGAAACAGAAAACCATTAACACAGCATAAGACTGAAAGTGGTGCTAGTTGTACATCACATCATGAATAAAAATAAAGTGGCTAACAGGTTTCTCTGGGCATAATTGCTGAGAGATTCTTGACTTCGTTTAAGGAAAAGCTACAATACATCACATCACATCGAGTCTGATTTCTTTCCAGTTTACAAATGAACGCTAGCAGTAATGATTAAAATATGTATGAAAAATGTAAAATTAAATATTGTAGTTAATAAAAAAAGTAAAAAAAGTTTGTCTTTTATTAATTTTTTTCAAATATTTGACATTTTTTATTAGTCATACTTTATTTGCTTATTTTTTTAATGCGAATTTTAAAGTAATTTTTCTTTGTTGCTTTGTTTTTATGCAAATTCTAAAAATTACAGACCCTATCCCCCCATTTTTCAAGGTACATTAAGTCTATTTTTGTGCAATTTTTTTTAATGCAGGTTTTCTGTGGAACCTATCTACTGCATAAAACAAGACCCAGGTGTATTATAATTAAAGTATAGATTATAGTGAGAGATATTAAGGTAATAAGAAATATTAAAGTAACTTTTAATATCCACAAATAACTATAAGTAATGCTATATCTTATAAGAGAGCATGAGATTATGAGATCTCTGTGAAATCAGTCCAGTTAGATCAGAAGAGATCAATTAAATTTAACTATACATCAACCAGCCTTATAATAAGTAAAAGTAAGCACAAGTACTCACTATAACCAATCATCATCATGAATGATCAACAATAAAACAAATCAACAGTACATCTTGTGATAGGTTTGGAAATGGGTCTTCTGTAGACCAGGCTAACTATTTAGCTCTTGCCAGCTTATGGCAGATTCTTGAAACCATTAATTTGGATGCACCATTTAAGTGTGAATCCATCAGAATACATAACCAGAAAATCTAAACAGTAATGCCAGGACATTAAAACATGCTGATCATCATCAATGCTCTAGCCATTTAATACGATTAATGCACTGGCCAATTATAAACTTAGATTCTAATAAAACTAAACTAAAATGTAATGCAGTGGCTTTGAAGAATATGATCCTTATACCAAGCCAGGACAATGTCATACTGGCTGCCCATAAAGCACTAATAATACATCCTCATTCATATATTCAGCCCATTGTATTCGAATCTAGCTCAGAAGAACACAAGTACTGTTATGATGACCAAGAGATGATGTAATACAATTTTTAACAATTGAATTCAAGTGTATTACCAATAAAAAATACATTAAAATTATGGTCTTTAGAATATGGCTATACATTTAAATTAAGCCTTCTGACTGATTAATTTACAATAAAAATTATCACACTTGTGATTTACAAAATTACTATACACAACTCATTACATCATGATTTATATATATGTTCCAGAAGGTTTACCTAAAGCCCATTCAGCACACATGCATGTGGCCTGATACAAAATGAACATGTGAATTGACATTTAATCTTTTAACTGATCAACTCCTTTAAGAATGAGGTGATTTGACCTCACTCTAAATCGGCCACTTTTTATACTACGTTTACAAATTATATGTCATTGAAGAGAAAAAAAAAGTTCTGTAAGATGCTGCCATCTCTTGAATTATTTTACAAGTAAAAAATCAATAAAAATGACCAAATATGTCAAACAATACCAAAGTACCGCCTTCTCTTGAATCTTATTGGTTATTTAAAATTTGACAACAAAAAAATGGCTGTTAAAAAGTAAAGAGTTATGATCATTTTTTGTTTTATTTCGAAAATGATAAACAAATGTTTAGATCATTTTAACAGTATTTTTTGATGAATAATAAACAATTTTGATAAAACTGTGCTAAAAATAAAATTATTTCAGAAAAATAGTTAAGATTTTAGCAAGAATTATTTATTTATTGCAAAGTGAGAAATAGAAATCATAACGTGGAATTGGTGATTGGCGTTTCTTTTCATTTCAGCCGAAATTGAATATTTTTTAAATTATAAATCAAAATTTATTTTTGAACAAACTTTTGTTCACTTTCATAATCTGAAAAATTATTAATATACTTTTTACAAACAAAACTAAAGTGAAAATATTAATAAAAGGTGAATATATTTTGACAATTGACTTTGTTAATGACACTTCAGTTTGTGAATTGGCCAATTAAAAGCTTTGATTTTTACCTCATGCAGCCAATAATATAATCAGTGGTGAAAGGGTTAATAATAAAATAAATGATTAAAATTTCACTTGTGTCTATCTGACACACATTGGCCTGTGCAATACTGTTGACATATATACACACATGTGTGTGCATATTGATTTGCATGCACATACTGACATCTATATCATATATTTCATTTTTGTCAAAATAAAATTAATTGTAGAATATGTAATTAATTCTTGATTTAACATATATGTTGTGCACATAGGAATGTATATGCACATTAACATTTATATTATATTTTAATTTGTCATAATAGCATCTATCAATTAAATATTTATTTTTAAATGTTTAATTTAAGGAAAACTATTTTAGTTGTTTCTTGAAATGTCATTTTTAATATATAACATTACTCACCATCTGCTGTATATACATTTATCTATGCTTCTCTTCCTTTAGGTATACGAGTATACATATAATTATTTCTTTAGCAACTGACAATTTCTCTTAATAAACCTAATAGACTGGCTTGTCATCAATTCAGGCAATTGTCTGCATCAGAAAAGTAATAATCAGGTGCATTAGCATTCAATCAGTTCCCTACTGACTAGGATTTGATAAGCTTCAGGCCAGCAATCTGTCTTGGTTTAATAGATTTTAGGCAAGCAATTGTCCTCTTGGCACATATCTGTAGCTATGAATTTCCAGACAAGAAAGTGGGTCATTTTTCTCCATGTGAATTCAAACTCCACCATTGAACTGTAGAACAGCTAATTCTTCCTATCTTGACTTCAACTACATCTTCATGGGAGTTCTGTCCAAATCTTCTAGCTAATTCTGCAGCTAGCTATTCTGATTCTCAAAAATATTATTATCCAAGCCTTCTGGACAGCTCTTAAAAATATATTTAGCCAAGACTGAAAAACAGACTTTGCAGCTGGCCAATTTGGCCACTACTCAAAAATTTAAACCAGAATAAACTGATACTTTTATCAGCACTTTTATAAGAGTGGGGTCTTGGATTGGGAAGCTGACAAAAACACTAAATTAAAAATTGTTTTTATCTTTTCAAAAAAATCACTAATACCTTCAAAAGCAAGTTTGAAGTTTTATCAAGGTGTGATATACAAAGATTTTTAAAATTATGTACTTTACCAATTAATTAAAAGATTTCCAAAATACAATATTTGTTTTTAAATTTCAAAATCAGAATAATAATAATAATCCAATATTAATATTTATTTAGACCTTTTAAAATGTTTTAATTTATAATAAAATTCTATTTTAAATCCACAGTTATTTAAACCTTATTTTTATTCCAAAAAATGTCAAAAAATATATATAAAAATTGTCTGTGTTTATTTCTACCTTTCCTTTATATATATGTGCACTAACAACTATGTTGCTGTGGGTCATGTAACCCAACTGGTTACTATATATATATATATTGCACCCTTATAATAGGCACAGATAGGCTATGTAGTGCTTGAAATGTATCAATTTTTTTTAAAAAAAATAAATTTAGGAATTTTCTAATATATAATTTTGATGTTATAGGTGGTAGGAGTTCAGCCTCATAAATAGGAACCTATAAAAATGTTTAAGTAGTTTAGGCATTTTAATATAAGTTAAAATAATACAATAAATTGGTTAAAAGATAATATTTATTTTAGTTATTATATTCAAAAGATGCTATAATAATATAAAAGCTTAATTATAGTAATAAATATTTTATATGTGTATAATAATTATTTTGTTTAAAATATTATTTAAATAATACATAAGTTAACAAATCCAAAATGTTCTGAAAGTGTCACATGATCTAAGGTGTTTGTGTGAGCTTTCAGGAGTTTTAAAAAGAGCAAATTTTGATTTCTAACTTAACAAAATTTAATACATAATAAAATGTAGCAAAATTAAAGATAAAGATAATCTTTTAAAAGTAATAATTAGAAATCATTATTTTGTTTAAAAATCAATTTTAGGGTCATTAAAATCATTTTATGAAGATATTTAAAATTTAGATAAAATATTTAATATTTAAAGTATTAAATAAATCTGATAATATTTAATAAATGATGACTTAGAATTTTAAAACTTAATTTTAAAAATGAAATTGATTTAGATATGTAAATTAGCAGATTTTTACAAGGAGGATTAACCAATGAAATCACTAAATTAGGCTAATATAAAAACAGAGGTTAATCCAGTCTAGACAATGAAAGTAAACTGAGAATACAAGTGAAGTAATAGAAAAGTACAGTTTAATTTGGAATTTATAACTAATATTTTTTTAAATTATAACAGTGATAATTTTTTTAACTATTATTATTGTCCTTTAAAAGTGTTTTAAAAATATAATTTTAATAACTATTTTAAATAATGATTTATTAAAACATCAAATTTCCCTATGAGAAAATTCTGCTTGGAACTTAATTTAATGCTACAATAATTTTATGGAACATGGTAATAACCATTTGAATATTGGGATGATGTAAACCAAATGTCAAAGAATATTCTACAAGACTGGAAATTTATGTAAGGATTTTTTTTATAAATAACTTGCTTAGAATGAATGAACATTTAATTGTAATAACATTGTCCGATTATAATGCAATTCATTTGTCAATGAAGCTTAAGTTAATAAAGAAGAAATGGATATTTTAATAAAAAATCATTATCATAATATTAAGTTTAAGAAAAGAAAAGAAATAGAATGTTATTACTCTGAATTTCAGCTTAAAGACTAAATTAAAAAATAGTTTTCTTTATGATGTGCTAAGTGACTATTTGTTATATGAATGATAATAGCACATTTTTTATTTAATTTATTTTTAAAATTTAATTGAAATGGACTTCACATTTCGAGAATGATGTATTTTGGAGAAAAATTGGAGAAAATGATTGTTGAAAGTTTTATGCATTTTTAAAAGATTTACTATCAGTAAAATTTAATAAATAAATTATATGCTATGAAAATCAGGCAAGACTCTCCATACTGTAGTCCACTCACTGCAAGGCAGAGTAATCAATGGATGACCAGAAGATTTGTGCAAAAAATCCCTATCTAGTACCTACTTGCCTATTTTAACAGTTTGAGCAAGCATAAGAATCGGTGATCATGTGATATATGCTGTGAAATGATTTTATCTGGAATAAATGAGCTATAGTATGTCTATTTAAAAATAGATATTATTTCAGTTAATTAATGTCTTTGTTGGTGTAGCTTTCATTTTACCTGAAAAATCTCTAGTTGAAATATATACATTTTAAGGATAAAAGTCTGAAATATTTTAAAGAAAGAAATATTTACCTTTAGTTTAAAAACTATGTGTTTTCTAAAAATATTTTAAATGAATAATTTTATATTATATAACATTTTTTTACTAATGTTTTGACTGATGGAAATACAAATATTTCATGTATTATATTTTTCATGATATATCTACTATATATTACAGCTAGAATTAAAAAAAAACATATGTAAGAAATATTTTCACATAAATGGATCCTTGAATTATTGCTTTATGGAAATATTGCGTGCCTGAATAGATACTCACAGGAAAAGACTGGAAAAAAACATTTATCTTGTTAAGATGTTTCATATTTTTCCTAGATTTTATTGGATTTTATTTTATTTATACATTTTATTAAATGGCACCAAAGGAAAAGTATGACTTTGTTCAGAACTTTATGTACATAACTAGGCAATGGGAAAGGATTCTGATAACTGTTCAACTTATGAGTAGAAGGGGAAAACTTTTTGTAACTTTAAAATTTCCTCATTTTTTTAGTCTAACATTAGTATTTTAGAATATTATTGTTTTAGTAAAAACTAACCTGTTACTATAATGTATTTGTAAAATAATATAGGCACTATTGCACCTGACCGCAAAGCTACTTTTTACTTAAAACACAAAATAAAATATATTATTCTGTGTTTTAAGTAAAAAGTAGCTTTGCGGCCAGGTGCAATAGTGCCTATATTATTTTACAAATATATTTTTGCATGCAAAGTTTTCAATTTAGGTTTGAATTATGTATTTTAAAAAATTTAATATTATAATAGATTGTTTTTTTTTTTTATTATGCTAAATAAAAGAAAATCGGTTTTCAGAAATTAATTTTTCTGATCAGGTAATTAGCAATGATAATTTGGTTGAATGCATGGTCAAAAATGCAGATAGCTATTACATAATTTCAACAAATTGTCAATATTATAGATTTCATTTATTATACACATTACATTTGCTTGATAATTTTTAAAATGTTATAGTTTAAAATTAATACTTTAGTTTATAATTATCATATTGCTTAAATTACATAATGAATGGCTGAGTGAACTAGTGACATAATTATCATCATATGTGTTTTTAAAAAAAGAAGAATATAAGTGAAAGTTTGGAAATATCTAAGAATATTTAAAACAACATTTGTTTATTACAAATGCTTGAATATGAATAGTTTTATAACATTATTAAGTTATTAATGTATATTATCTTCATGAATGTTATCTGTTAAGATACAAAGAAATACAGCAACAGTGATCTCTAAATTATATAATGTAGCAACAAATAAATGTAGTTTGATCAAGATCATTTGTGCTTGAAAACTTTCAAAAATCATCTTGAAATGAATTCAGATCTCTTTTGTTGTTAGTAATGATGTTTAGAAATTATTTTAGATTGATAAATGTGGTTTTAATTTCTCCTTATTTGTAAAAATAAAAATACTTAATTGTAAATTATTAGAGAAAAAATATATAGTTAATAATAAATTTGGCTGAATGTTTTCGAGGAACTGTGCCTCATACTCATAGCCTTTGTGAAAATGTACTAAATATATGTAAATGAGAATATTCAAATGAGTTACTGTTACGTAGCCCATTTTTTCGAGATGTCGAAGCACGTGTCTCTTCTGTTGATTGCATGGATGTCTCTGTTAATGTAGAATGCCTCTTTTATTTTCCTCCTGTAGTCGTTTGGTTCTGAGCATAAAATAACGGGGTTAGCGGGGATGAAATTGTGCCCTGATTGTTTAGTATGTTCAAAAAATGCAGAAGATGTACTGCTGTTCGTTTGAGACACGTGCTTTGACATCTCGAAAAAATGGGCTACGTAACTAACTCATTTGAATATTCTCATTTACATATATTTAGTACATTTTCACAAAGGCTATGAGTATGAGGCACAGTTCCTCGAAAACGTTCAGCCAAATTTATTATTAACTATATATTTTTCTCTAATAATTTACAATTAAGTATTTTTATTTTTAGATTGATGTATATTTTTACAATGTTGAGAGAGTTATTCAGTGGGGAAGATATAGAATGGTGGTTAGGAGAGTAATTGTTATATGAAATCCTAGGTGATTAGGGATATTTTGAAAAGCTGTTATATGTGAGTTGTATTGTCACACTTTAAATTTGTTAAATATACAGATAACAAAAGGCTTTATATTATTTTCCATGGACAGTTGCATTTCCTTATAGTCAATGAGCTAGAATAAAACCATGACATGAATTTTAGGTGCCTGACAAATATTGACCTATTATTATTTTGGCACTGTATCCATGATATATATTTTTTACTTATTTGAGTTATTATCTTTATTATTCCATACCTTATACTATTATCACTATCTATCACCACAAGAATCCCATCATAGAGAATAGTTTTTATAAGATGGTAAAGTAATGACTAAACTGTTAGAAATTGATAGTTTATGCAAATGCAAGATGAGACATAGCAATTTCTATCACAAATGATTTTGAATTATTTGATATTTGGCATAATGTAAAAGATAGGAGAAGAATGATTAACATTTCCACAATTATTAGAGATCATTTAGCTCAAGATAAATGCATATTTGAATTGGAATGAAAGCGAGAATAATGAAAAATGATTTGAATGCTATAATGAATATAAAAATATGAAAATAAAGGAAATACAAAATATCAAGCAATATTATTTTATAATCGTTTTTTAAAAAAAATTGTTAAAAAAAGAGAAACTTATTTAAATAGAGAAAACCCATGAAATTATATTTTAAATATGTTTTGCATAAGTAGATAATTTAAAGGGAGGTATTCATATTTTCTTTATTTAAATTTTTTGATATTAAAGTATCAGAATATATTAAAATATCAAAATAATGGTTTGCTAAACTACAAAGGAAATGTTTTAATAATTTTGAAAATATCTTATTATTTATTGAGTTTAGATGGGTGTATTTTATATTTAAATTTATATTTAAGAACTATAAAATAATAAATATACTTTTTATGATGGTATAAGTGCATCATTAAGTTTTTATTAGAAATTGGGAAATTTATTTTAATTATTTCCCACTACAAAAACAATAGAATATTATTATCTTATCAAATATGGATAATATATTGTCACTATTGCTGTAAGGTTTATTTTACTTGAAGTGGCTAAAGTAACACTATCTTATTTTATTTTTGTTATTTACCTTAAAAAAAATTGTAATATAAATATTTTAATTTTAGATAATGCCAATTTTAATGTTACTGCTTTTTCTTTTGTAAATATTTTTATTTTATAACTTTATTGTAGAGTAATAATGTTGTTTAATCATAATAAATTGTTTTTTAAAATTAATATTCTAATTGAGTTTTGATTTGTTTGCGTGTTTTTTATTGATATTTCATTTTACATACATGATCCATAGACATTAATGATTTTAAACATTATTTATTTTGCACATGATTCACAACAATTGCTTAAATATTATTTCTATTATACTTGATTGAGTAATAAAGTATATAATATCATTTTTATTATTATTGCATAAGATATAATTATTGATTATTGGTTTGAAATGATCCAACATTGTCATTATATTCTAATATATTATATTTTAAGAATGCCACATAAAATAAATAAATGTACGATGTTTATTTAAAATCTTATATTTTTTATATTATATATAGAGCTCACAAATAAGTTCTTAACAAGCTATGCAGAATATTCCCAACCCTAGACTGGTTTCTGCTACTGGTTTCTTCAATGAGATGCTAGGATATTCAAGCATTAGATTTAAAACACCAGGACAAGCCCAACACTTTATCTAATGTATAACTATTAAGTAGAAAATCTGAAATTTTAAAATATTGATATGTCTTCCAATTCAGCTATCTAACTTAAATAGCCATATGGGACTGAACTAAGTTCAAATACATCATATATTAATAGATTTAGCAATATAAAATCATCAAAATCTTAATATTGTAATTCAAATATAATTCAAAAACTTTGCGTGAAAAAATATACTTGTAAAATAATTTAGATGCTATTGCACCTGAATGCAAAGCTATTTTATGCTTAAAACAAAATAAAATTATACTATTATGTGAGCACTTTCAAGAGATGTGCTCTCATCTTCATAGTTCTAAGTGAATTAATGATATGCAAATTATGCAAAGTTTAAGATTAATTGCTCCATTTTCTTGAGATCGTGAAGCATGTGTTCTTGAGGTTGATCGCATTGCAATCCATCACTATGAAGCAGGCCTCCTTCATTTTTCTTTTTAAATTGTGCCTTTTTTGCAGACTAGGCTGACATCTTGAGGTTCACACTGGTGTCCTGTTATTTTTTGATAAATTGCAAAAATTGAATAACGTGATGGATCTGACTGAGCTTTAATATATGCATATTTATGTTGTTGTAATCTGTTTTCTATTGCTGCCTTGGTCTCCCCATAATATGAGGCTCCACAATTTGCATGAGTACATGCAATATTATAAATGGCTTGAGATGTTTGAGACAGAGATAATTATGTTGTGCAGGTGGTTAAATGCATAAACTACAAATCGTTTAATTTTCATATGAATGATTGGGATGAGAAAATAGCAAACACCAAATTTTTTCTTAAGAATGAAAACATCACATGCATGAGAGAAGATAAAGTCAACTGCTTTGTAATTATGAAGAATGATGATTATATTCAGAAAGTAAATGTGCAGATCAATAAACTAAAGTTTCAGAGAATGCAGAACTTTAACATCAAAGTAAATAGAGAAAGGTTTATACATTCGATTTTGCACGCATACTGTAATAAGGCTTTCTCAAAGTCTGAATATTATAGACTATACCCTTCAGCTACAATACCACCATGAATTTTTGTCAATGCAAAGACGTATAAGCCACAAACCCCTTTAAGATTAATGTTAGACTTTGGGGGAGCCCATTACTTTAAAGTGGCCAAGTTGGTGAACAAATGGCTGATTGAAATGTTTTGTTTTGGAAGTTACACAATAAAGTCTTCATTTGAGTTTGTGGCAAAAATCAAAAACATACAAATAAATGCAGACACAAGACTAGTAGCTATGGACACAACCGAGTTGTATGGTTCAATCAACACACCAAAATCTATAGATATCATAAAGGAAGCATTTGCTCACAAGGATATAGGCCAAGCCCAGATCACATTTATAATTGAGTTCTTAAGTTGTCTACATAATAATATAATGGCAATGTTTAATGGGGAGTGGTATTATATGAAGGATGGATGGCCTATGGGCCTTCCAATTAGTGGGATTATTGCCAGCATTGTAATTGACCATCATGAACAACATATCTTGCCAAAATATGACAACTTATCAGATTTTAAAATCTACACTAGATATGTGGATGATCTGTTTATAGTTGCTAACACTGATGTCATTAATGAAATCAAAAATGAACTCCAGAGCAGCTCTCTTTTGACTTTAAACATGGAATGAGAAGATCTTAACAAGCAAGTAAAATATCTTGATTTGTTGGTTCAACATGAACACACACACTTGACATACAAAATGTTTGTGAAGCCATTTGAAGGTAGAGGCCATATCCAACCCAGTTCCATCACACCCACCAGTCATAAATTAGCTGGGCTTACATCTTTACTGCACAGGAACCAACAGCTGTGTAAATTGGATGCAGACAAGAAGACAAATTTAATATTATACAGAGAAGATTTACTGAAGTTGGGGTTGAAACACAGGCTGATCATCAAAAAGATTATACATTTCAATAATAAAATAACCAACAATACACTCAATGGGCATACACACAGGCTGCCACTGCCATACATTCCTAATTTACATAATAAATTTTTATGAAATTTTTAATAGGTAGTTTCAATTAACTTTTTGCACCCCTCCCAGTACTAACAGATTGTTTAACAACACTAAAGATAAATTAGCACTGTCTCAAACATTTCAAGCCATTTATAATATTGCATGCACTCATGCAAATTGTAGAGTCTCATATTATGGGGAGACCAAGGCAGCAATAGAAACCAGATTACAACAACATAAATATGCATATATTAAAGCTCAGTCAGATCCATCACATTATTCAATTTTTGCAATTCATCAAAAAATAACAGGACACCAATGTGAACCTCAATATGTCAGCCTAGTCTGCAAAGAAAGGCACAATTTAAAAAGAAAAGTGAAGGAGGCCTGCTTCATAGCGATGGATTGCAACGCCATCAACCGCAAGGACACATGCTTCATGATCTCAAAAAAATGGAGCAATTAGTCTTAAACTTTGCATAATTTGCATATAATTAATTTACTAAGAGCTATGAAGATGAAAGTACATCTCTTGAAAGCGCTCGCAGAACAGTATAATTTTTATTTAGTTTTAAGCATAAAATAGCTTTGCGTTCAGGTGCAATAGTGCCTATATTATTTTACAAAGCCTTAATAGCAAAAAATAAAATACCCCAAAAAAATCAAGTCAGATGTCACATGACATAACATTTGTAATACAAGCTTATTAAATTAGGTTGTGTGACATCTGACTTGATTTTTTTAAAATAATTATTTATGTTCTATTGCTAAACATTAATTATTAATTGGATTTAATGTTAAGAGTCATTAAGTTATCTTAGTTGCTTATTGTTATTATTTTTATAAGAGTAGTTAGATATTATAAAAAATCCCTCATCATATTTAACTAAAGGGTGTTAATTAATTTATTTATTTCTATTATTAATGTTAGTAATGAATCTGAGATTATTTATAAAATAATTGCAAAAGTTGTATTAAAAGATGTCGAGTAAGAATTATCAGTTGATGCTAAATTTTCAATTAGTATTATTTTTTATTAAAGGAGTAGTAGTTAATTTATTGTTAGTTTTCATAATAAATTTGCAATTTGTATTTTAGGATTATTGCATGTGTGTTTTAAAGACACAAGAGTATTATGCAGTAATTTTATTATATGAATTTGGTGGGGTGATATTCTTTTGCCATTGAGAATGTATCTTCGGGGATATGTCTCAATGTTTAAGCCATTGTAGTTTGCTGAATGTCTCATATGAAAAGATTTATAGTTGTATTTGTTATTTTAATTGAACCATATTTTATGTATAACAATGAGCTAGTCATAAATAAAATTTATTAATAATATGAATCAGGTGAATATTCTGGTTGGCACCTTAATTATTTATGGTGAACCTAAGTTTATTATATTTTAATTTAATAACTTTTCTCTAATTATTGGAAAATATTAATTTTATTAGATATTATATATTAATAGTCTATTTTGAGCTAGTCAGAATAGTACTATTTTTAATAGTCATTGTTTATGTAACTTGACTGTAGTTTAACATAATTATATCCTAATTATCCAAATTCTTTAGTTCAGTAGTTTTTCATTTGGTAAGAGTACAATATATATGAACAAAAAACACGCAAAAAAGAGCTATTACAGGTTTAGTCCATTCAGTTGCAATTTATTTTATTGGCCAAGTGAGATAAGAATCAGCAATAAAATATATATTCATCTTTTAATATATTCATTTTAGTTTTGTTTGTAAAAAGCAAATTAATAATTTGTCAGAATATGAAAGTGAACAAAAGTTTTTTCAAAAATAAATTTTTGTGCTTAATTATAAAAATATTTTATAGTGGCAAATTTAAAAAGAATGTTAGTAACCTATTAAAAATGTTGCTCATGTCAATGATTTTCTTTCTCAATTATGTTTGTGCAAAAATAAATAATTTTTACTAAAATCTTACTATTTTCCTAAAATAATTTATATTTTCAGCATATTTTATCAAAATACATTTATAATATGTAAATAAATGCCAGCAAAATATTATAAAACATTAATTTTTATCTGAAAATCAAATAAAGAGTTTGGGGCAATGTAAACTGTTGACAGGTGTGAAAATTGTTGTTAGCGCTGCTTTCTTTTTCAATTTATGTTCCTGTAAAAGTATACAATTTTTTACTAAAATCTTACTGTTTTTTTCTAAAATAATTATGTTTTCAGTATATTTTATGAAAATAATTTATAATATGTAAAAAAAAAAATACTAAAAAATCCACTCTAAAATATTCATTTCCATTTTGAAATGCAAAACAAAGAAGTTGGAATGATGAAAAATTATTGACAGGCTTTGAATGACAATTAACCAATCACCATCTAGAAAGGACTGCTCTTCTACCATTGTTAAAGTTTAAATGTCAAATATGTTGATTTTTTACTTGTAAAATAATTCAAGAGGGGGCAGCATCTTACGGTACTTTTTTAAGCTTTAAAATGACCATAAATTTTTTACTGTAGTGTTAAAAATGATGGAATTCGAGCAATTTGAAACTGTGATCATTTTTAACTGGACAAGGAAAGAAAAGGGTTAATGGAAAAATTGTTTTGGTCTCAGAGATTGTCAATTAATACCAATTGATAATTTAATAACATCAAAAGTTAATGGTTTTTTCTATTTACATGGATAATATCTACTCATTTCTATTTATTATATATATATATCATTAAAATTGCTATTTCCTAGTGAGTAGATAAAATTCAGTAGTCCTATCTGTGGTACAGACACAAAGTTAGAATAAAACATTATAAGTAAATAGTAACCTCTTACCTATTTACTACAAAGATATTTATTGAAATTCAGACTAGTATATACAAAAAGCATGAAAGTAAATTATCCCAAACTAAATAGCTAATAAACATTTCATATTCTGTATACAAAGCTAAATTAATAAATAATCATTTTACACTTTGAAAAACTCCCAAACAATAATAATAATAATAAAATGTCAATTGGCATAAAGCTAGCTGATAATTCAAATATACTAAAATTACTATTTCTAACAAATGAATCAAATTCAGTAGTTCTAATTATGAAACAAACACAAAATCTGAAGAAAACAGCATAGGTAAATGGTAACCTATTCAATGCACAGATGAAATGTATATTGAAATTCAGAATGACATTATGCGATTTATTTATTTTTTATATAATATATATAGTTTGATAGTAAAAAAAAAATTAAATTAGATGTCTAATGTTTGTCTGCACTGATTACAGCATTGAAACTCAAATTCTCAATGATGAACGGTAAAGTTAGAAACTGGTCTGAAGATGTGAATGAAAATATTTGCACTACCATCAAATAATTTTGTTGTTTTTATTTCTAATAATTTATTTTTAAAAAATATTTGTAATAATCTTTTTAAAAATATATATATTTTAAAAATATATATTGTTTATTAAAATGAATACATTCCTTACATTAAATCATTTGAATACAGTTCAACATATGTTTACACAAATACAAATTTCATTCTTCTTCTATTCGACCCTATTTGTGCTTTTATGTAGAAAAAAATTATTATAACATTTTAAATATTTACATGATATTTTAAATGTAATATAAAATATTCCAATAATAGCAACAACAATAAATTACATTTCAATAATATATTATTTTATAATAAAAATATTGACTATACAACATTAGATACTACTTTAACATTAGATACTCGTATATTTTTTCTATATACTTATTTTTTCTCTATACTAATTTCCCCCCTTTCTCCCCTTTTTAATATATTTTTTAATTTGTTTTTTTATTTCCCTATAATGTTGCAAGCTTCTTAATTCAATAGGTAAATTATTAAATAATTTAGGAACATAATGTTTTCTTACTCTAGTTCCATATTTATTACAATATTTTGAAACTATGTGTGTATCTGTTTTCCTTAGACACATTTCACACTGTTTTATATAAGATTTTTTGAAAGTACTATTCACATTTTTTTCTCTATAATTATATCATCTAGAACTTGATTGAATAATAAAATATTATTTACAATTTTTTCTTTATTAATATATTTTTCTTTTATTACATCATTTTTTTTTTCAGTAATGCTAATCTATTAATATTAGAAAGGCTTGCAAAATTATAAAGCTTTATTCCATATCTCAATAAAGATACACATCACATGATCACTATCTCATACTAGCACATAATTGTTATTAAACAATTATGTGCATCCACTGATTGCTCTTGTTGGCACAAGATGGCACTACTGTATGGAGAGTTTTGCTTTGTTTTGAATTGTTTAAAGATACACATAAAGATTTATATATAACAATAAGAATATTTAAAGAAAAAGTATATTTGATTTTGAAGATCATTGCTATAAAACATCTAAATTTATTAATTGGTATGTTTATGTGACGTTTTCAAGATTTTTCATTTATCATCATTCCAAGATATCTAATAAATTTTACTTGTTCTACTTTTATACACGAATTATTACATTATTGTCATATAAAAAATACTCATGTGAATGCAGATGTATATCGATATTTTTATATTTCATGTAAGGGGAGCAGTCCAATATAAAAATACAACTAGAACACCATCATCACAAACCTTCATGAAAACATATTAACATACATTTTGTTTTTTCTCTATTTATTTAAATTCCTCTCTCATAACACCAAAATACAATTTTGTTTAGATTTTCTTGACATTCTTTAATTGCAATATTAATATTTCTATTTATAGTCATAACAGCAGTATTATCTGCATATAGATCCTTTAAGATTAATATTTCCTAGATCATTTATAAAAATCAGAAACAACAATGCACTAAATATAAAATGTTAAAAATCTCCATATAATTTTTTTTTTGTTTATTACTTAATATATTTGATAATTTTTCTATAACATATCTTTCCATTTAAATAATAAAAGCTAAGCAATTTTCCTCCAACTCCACAATTTTGTAAATTATGAATCAATTGCTTGTGTTCAATGTCAAAAACCTTTATCTAAAAAAATTATAGTTACATATTTTTTGTCATTTAAGGGACTATTAATTTTATCTGTAAAATTCTCTAATAACATAGTTGTTTTTTTCTTCTATGAATCCATATTGGTTTTTTATTAAAAATATATTTTTTGTTAAATTTTTTAAAATTATTTTATAAATATATTTTTCTATTATTTTAACAATTGAAGGAAGAATAGATATAACTTTATAGTTATTAAAATTATTTTTAGCATCAGATTTATAAACTGGTTTTGCTATAAATGTTTTTAATAATATAGGAAACTCATTACTTTCTATTATTTTATTATTCATATAAATTATAACATCTGATAGAATGTCAATATTATTTTTTATGTCTACCATTCTGATTGTATCTATACATGGGGTTATATTATCTATATTCTTTTATTATTTCATATAATTCTTCTTCATTTAAATATGGCATAAATATTGAATTAGATTGACTATTATATGCTTTCAAAATATTACTATCATAATCAATTTGTTTTAGTTTGTTAATGATTTCTACAAATATATTATGCAAAGTATTTGCTAGAAAAAACTATCATTTATATTAAAATATTTTTGTAAATCTTCATTTATAGAATTTGATTTTCTTAATAATATTTCATTTATTTTTTTCCAAGTTTGTTTTTTTGTTACCTCTATTTTTATTTAAAAATTTATTATAAAACAATCATTTCTCTGACCTTATCATGGAATTAATTTTATTTTTTAATGCCTCATATTTAAGAAATAAATCATGATTTTGTTTAGTTTTTTTTTAATTCTTCCCATAAATTGTTTTTTTTTTCTTTTATTAATTTCAATATTTTTTATTTATCCAATTAATATGGACTATATATATTTTTTAATCATAATGATTTTTTATACCTTATTATATACGTCATTGAAAATTTCTGCAAACTTCTCATACATAGTATTAATGCCATTTTTTTTTACTTCATTCTACTCAGTTTCTTGTAAAAAATTTCTAGCTAGTTTATTGATATATAATATCAATTTATTTCCACTACTTCTGATATTCTATTATATTGTATTTATTTATCTTTTCAGCATATATGTGCTTGAGTGTATCAGTGTTGTTAGATAAACAGGAGAGTGGTGGGTTGTGTGAAAGTCTGTGCTCATATACCCTATATATTACATATATAGACACAGGTGTATATATAATAAGCCCGTGTTTCAGTTATTACATTGTATTTTGTTTGGAATAGATATAACTGTAAAATAATGATCAACTATTTTTTTTTAATAACAGTAGTTAAAATATTATTTTTCATCAGCCTTGTATTAATATGATCAATACATGAAAAAACTATATTATTCAATATAATTTGTTCTACTGTGTATGATTTAACATGACAAAGTATCCCATAAATAGATAATGCATCTATATAATCTTCAACAGTTTTAAAATTTTTACATAAGTCACTGTTCATATCACCTATTAGTATTATTTCAATATTTGTTAGTCTAAAACATTTTAACCATGATTTTAATTCATCTATAAATATTTTATCATTAATTATCTGGCAGTCTATATACTGTTAGTAATGTAACTTTATTGCTATTTAATCCAAATGTTATATGAACTGTTTCAAAGCTGTTAACATTTACTTTAGTTTTAACAAAAATATTTTCTCTAATAAAAATCAATACACCTCCACCTTTTCTGTAATTCAATACTAGTGCTAGAGCCACATACATACAAAGCTAATATTTAATATCTTATTAAACCATGGGCTGAGAACCTTTGAGTCACGGCTCTCATAATTATAGCTCTTTGTGAAATAATTGATTGTCTAATGTTATGCAAATTTATGCAAAGTTCAAGTATTCCATTTTTTGGATATAGAATAACACGTTTCCTTTCTGTTAATAGAATTTCTGTCTATTGTGATGAAGTAGGGCTTGCAATAGACAGCAACATCATTAACAAAAAGGAAGCATGTTATTCTATAACCAGGAAATGGAATACTTGAATTTTGCATAAATTTGCATAACATTAGACAATCAATTATTTCACAAAGACCTATGATTATGAGAGCCATGACTCTTGAAAGTGTTCAGCCCATGGTTTAATGAGATATTAAATATTAGCTTTGTGTGTATGCTGTTAGCATTGAATTGCAGATTATTAATCAAACATACAAAATTTAAAATTAAGTTTGTACTTCACCTTTTCTATAATTTCTACAATAAGCAATTTTTTTATAATTTACATTATTGATTAACTTGTTCATGTTTTATATTTTTTATATTTGTTTTCATTAATATTAGAAATCAAGTTAATGTAAGGGTCTGCAGTTGCAATTAATTTGATCCAATTATTCGCTTCTATTTTTAAGATTAACATGAAGTATATTATAAATACTTTTTCCAACACTAAATTATTTTAATTTCTACTTCCCAACCTTTGAATATATTAAAATTCTTTACATAATAATCTTCAATGGCTTTCAATAGTACAAGTTATTCATTTTGTATTAAAACATATTCAAATATGATACCATACTGTGAATTAAATGAGTTTTTATCATTAAAAATGTGAGATGTTTAAAGTTACTCACTTCATATTATCACTTGTTAATATCCATTGCTCATCACATATTCAATTTAATATATGCTATTTGTTAAACAAACATGATTTCACAATTTATTTTATACAATGCTCTGGTATTAAATCTCATTATTAGTCCACTGCTTATTTAATATGTTTAATTCTTCATGATTCACACTTACCAATAGTGCAAGACTGATCACATCTGATGTAATCAAGAACTCTGTATTACACTGTATATTTAACTTTTTGTGAAATAAAGGTTATTTAAAAAACATTTAAAAGTAGATGGCGCTATAGTAGAGAGCTGTTCTTGTTTATCAATACAAGGAGAAATACAGGTTAGACAGAGTAAATAAAAATAGATTATGGGTAAGTTTAGTAAATTTGGGAATGGATAGAGCTTTAGTGGATCATATTAAGAGATTATATGAAAATAATTAATTTACATATCAATTAGGAAATATAGAATCAGTTAAAGTTAAAAATGGGGTGAGACTAAGGCAAAGATGCCCCATATCACTTATTATGTTTTTGTTGCATTTGAGAGAAATGGAGAGAACAATAGAAAGACAAGGAAGATGGATAGAGATAACATTAATAGATTGCAAGGGAGTATGTACATTGTCAGGTCTTTTACTTGCAGATGATATCATCTTGTGCACAGAAAAAAGGGAAAATATGAAAGTTATGCTGAAAACATGCGCAAGAGTAGGGAATGAGATGGTGATTAAATTTAGTGAAGAAAAATCAAAAGTATGATGATTAATATTGGGAAAAGAGAAGACAAAGAATTTTTGCTGGGGGATATAAAGTTAAGCCGGTTGAATAGATATAACTATTTCAGAATTGTTTTAAGTAATCAGAGAAATTGCTTGGATGAATGGGATAAAAAACTGATAAATGAAGCAAAGAAAAGAAAGGGACTGCTAAAGAAATTAACAGTGTTTTCATATAATAAATATGATGTAGCTAAAATTGTATGGAAGGAATGGCAGTAGCAGGGTTAACATATGTTAATGATGTGTTATGTGTTAGTAAAATGGTGTTAGATTACTTAGAAAAAGTACAAAGAGAAGTAGGAAGTCATGCATTAAATGCAGATGTGTGAACAGCAAAGGAGGCAATTCAAGAAGAAATGGATAGTCAAGTTTTTATATGAGAGATGCAAAAGACAAAATAAAAACATTCAGTAAATCACAATAGCCAAAATTGTATTTAATTGGTTTACGAGTAAAGAGCAGGCAATAAGATGGGTGAGAAAGGTAGTATGGTCTGCAGACGATGTGGATAAAGAATTTATGTCAGTATAGTTAGACAAAAGGTGGGATTATTGTGTTAGGAGAATTGTTGACTGTTATAGTGGCAAGGGATGGGATAGAAGAATAAATGCATTAATAAAGAATAGAAAGTTGGAGAAATGGAGAACTAATATGGAAAATAAAGAGAGTTTAAATATATATAGAAGTATAACAGAATATTGAGTGTGAGTTGATTTATGATAATATCAAGGAAAGTAGTTTACTGTTTAATGTTCAAACAATATCTTCAGCAATAAAGAAATATTTACATAAATAGAAAAATGTGGGTAACTAAGTCTGAAAGTTGTGTAAGGAAGGCATAGAAAATATTAGGCATCTGTTAATTGAATTAATTGAATGCAAATGCCTGTAAGCAGAAAGAGTACAAATAATGAAGTTTTGGAAAAATAAATATAAACAAAGTGATTATATAGAAAGTGAGTTCTTCATTTTTATACTAGGTTTGGGAAAAGATAAGAGGGATTTAGATATAAAGGCTATGGAGTTGACAAAGATTATGTTGTGGAAATGGGGTGGAGCTCATAGAGAAGAATATGGAAAAAAATTTTAGGCAGGGAATAAAAGGGAAGAGAAAGTGGCTAACAGGTTTCTCTGAGCATAGTGGCTGAGAGATTCCTGACTCTGAAAACAGAGATGTCACAATGCATCACATCGCATGTTAATTGAATGTAAATGTCTGCAAGAAGGAAGGGTGCAAATAATGAAATTGTGGGAGTTTAAATTTAAACAAGGTGATTAATTGTACAGAAAGTGGATTCTTGATTTTTATGCTGGGTTTGGGAAAAGATAAATAGAATTTAGATATAAAGGCCATGGAGATGACAAAGTTTATGTTATGGAAATGGAGTGGAGCAGGATAGAGAAGAATATGTAAAAAACTTAGGATGGGGAATGGAAAGAGAAGGGAAGGTGGCTAATAGGTTTTTCTGGGCATAGTCGCTGAGAGATTTCTGACTCCGAAAAAGTAGAAGCCATAATGCATCACATCACATCACATATTAATTTTATATACGCATATATTTATATACCCACACATGTATATGTATAGTCACAACCTCAATTAAATGCACTTTTAATATTACATGCAAGTCATTAAATATTCACAAAGAATATATATAATTAAAAATTCACAAAAAATACGATTTAATTAAAAATTCAAAATATCACATATATTTAATAAGAAAAAGTACAACTGCTGTTTAATACAATAGTAAAAATAATTTAGGTTTACTCTAATTGAACATTTGGCATGAAGGTTTTTTTTTTAATTTCTAGATTTATAAATGAGTATTATTAAATATAAAAATTATAAAACTCAAGCAGCGTTTTCTTTTTATTTCAAATTGGTACATGTCAGAATTATTAATTAATAAATCAGTGCATAAAATTAAATATTAATTGTATTCTGATTATGTTTTTTGTGAATCTAGGTTTTCTATTTGCTCCATTTAGAAGTTTATGGGTTAAATTTTTATTGGTATTGAATCTATTTATTTTTATATAACTCTAACATATTAGTAAACTATTTTACCTTGTGATATGAGATATTTTCTATTATCTTTTCTATTATTACAAGAAGAAAAACAATTATTTTCATTAAAAGATTACAGTTGTGATTTTTATCTTTCATAATTTGTATACTCTTCTGACCTTGCGTATCTGACCATTATTCATAGTTTTATGCTCATTGCATTCTGAAACTATCTACGAAATCATGAGTAATGTGACGTGATGTAATGCACTGTGACTTCTCCTTATATGGAGTCAGAAATCTCTCAGCAACTATGCCCAGAGAAAGCTGTTAGCCACTTTACCTTCCCTTTTCATTCCCCACCCTACATTTTCCCATATTGTGCTCCATCCCATTTCCACAACATAATCATTGTCAAATCCATGGCCTTTTTATCTAAATCCCCCTTATCTTTCCTCAAATCCAGCATAAAAATCAATAACCCACTTTCTGTATAATCACTTTGTTTATATTTATTCTTCCACAACTTTATTATTTGTATCCTTTCTGCTTTCAGGCATTTTTATTCAATCAACAGATGCCTAATATTTCCTATGCCTTCCTTACACAACTTGCAGACTAAAGCACCCACATGTTTTTATTTATGTGTATAATCCCTTGTTGCTAAAGATTCCATTTAAGCCTTAAACAGTATACTAACTCGCACCCAATATTCCATTTACTTCTATATATATTTCAATTCTTTTTACACTCCATACTAGTACTCCATCTCTCCAACTCCCTATTCTTTATTAATGCATCTATTCTTCTATCCCATTCCTTGCCACTATAACACTCAACAATTCTCCTAACACAATCATCCCACCTTTTGTACAAGTATACTGACATAAATTCTTTATCCAAGTTTTCTGCATACTGTATTACCTTTCTCACCCATCTTGTTACCTGCTTATTTATAACCCAGTTAAATACTATTTTGGCTATTCTTTTATTATCTATAAATTCCAATCTACCAAACATTTTTATTTTGTTTTTGCATCTCTCATATAAAAACTTGAATTGCCTCCTTTGCTATCCACCCACCTGCATCTAATGTATGTCTTCCTACCTTTCTTTGTACTTTTTCTAAGTAATCTAATACCCCTTTACTAACACATAACCCATCATTGTTGTATGTTAACCCTGCTATTGCTACTCCCTTCCATACAATTCTAGCTACATCATATTTATTATATGAAAACTCTTAATTTCTTTATCAGCCACTTTCTTTTTTTTTTTGCTTCATTTATCTTTTTTCCCCCATTCATTCAAACAATTTCTCTGATTACTTAAGATGATTCCCAAATAGTTATATCTATTCACCACACTTAACTTTATATCCTCCAATAAAAATTATTTGTCTTCTCTTTCCTCAAAATTAATCATCATTACTTTTAATTTTCTTCACCAAATTTAATCCCCATTACCCACTCTTGTGTATGTCTTCAGCATAACTTCTATATTTTCATTTTTTTCTGCACACAAAAAGACACCATCTGCAAATAAAAGACTCGACAATGTATATACTCCATTGCCACTTATTAATGGAATCTCTATCCCTCTTCATAGTCTTTCTATTGCTCTCTCCATTTCTCTAAAATACAATAAAAACAAAACAGGTGACATAGGGCATCCTTGCCTTAGTCCCACCCCATTTTTAACTTTAACTGATTCTATATTCCCTAATTGCTATGTATAGTAATTATTTTCATATAATTTCATAATAATATCCATTAAAATTTTATCCATTCCCAAACTTACAAAACTTACCCATAATCTAGTTGTATTTTTATATTGGATGATCTCCATAACATGTGGATTGAATACCTCTAGAAAAATTTAGCCCTCCTTAAACATTCAAAACACATTCAATTGTTAGCAATAACACATCAAACAGGTTAGCACATGCACAAATATTTCGAGAGGTATCACTCTTTACTCTTTCTTCAGGCACTCCTGGCCATACCAGTGACCTTACCAGTATGGGATTCGAACCTGGAGCCTTAGATTTTTAACTATTAAATTTTAAGGTAATGATCTAAACATGAATCAAAGGGTCCAGGTTTGAATCCCATGCCAACACCATCACTGGTCAGGCCAGCAACACCTGAAGAAGAGGGGAACAATACCTTCTGAAATGTAGTGCATACCCTAATCTGTTTGACATGCTACTCACTAACAGTTGAATGTATCTGGAACACTTAAACAAATCAGTGGAACAATATAGCAATGCCATCTAACTTTTATCAGGAAAATTAATATAAGCTTTCTACCCAAAGACAAGAACATTGCTATCAAAACACACCACAAAAATGTAATACTCTATACAGACTAATGCAGTGTTAAGATGGATAGACTCAAGAGCTAAAAGTTTGTAAATTAATGTTCAATGAAAATTCTTAGTGTGAATGCATGGATGAAACTGTTTTACTCCTGAACAATATATTATATGATTTATTTTGTTATATCAGCAGAAAATATTGTTTTAGCAACACACTTTCTTTTATCACATTTATGCTACAATATGTAAGTTTTAGTAATAAGTAGATGGTAGATGATAGAGCTTAATAAACCCTTATGTAGTGCTCTATTCCCATATTAGGTTATCACATATGACTATCATTAATAAGGAGCTTTGAATCTTGGATCAATGCACCTGAATCTAGTAGTTATCATTTACTTCTCTACTTCACCATCAAACTATCAGGCCAAATTGAAAACACATAAATGTTTTTAATATAAAGCAACTTGCTCATATAGTCATACTGATTTAAAACCAGTTCAGTATTTATATATTTTGGTATTCTTAGTTTTTTTTAATTACCACAGCTACATCTGTTTTATGGCCAAAATTGGTAAAAAGTCAGTAAAACCTTACATGATTTTATCACATGATACCAGTGTATATTGCCCCTTCTGCAACATACTATTTTCCTTTTAGCATAGTTATGTCATCTTAGCTTTGCTTAAAAAAAGTTCAAGTGGCAAAATGGAAATGTGTAAGCTGGAGTCCTATAATAGGATCATGTGATATTTTATTGGTTAATGATTATTTTATAAATATAACAGTTTTCTAGAATTTATATCTGTTAAAAATTCAGACATTTAAAGGTTTTTAATACACGTGCATTTTCTTATGTGGATATATGAATCTGATACTAAATCAAGCACATTAATAATTAAAGATTTTATAGACTTATCTTATAAGCTAACTGGAGGTATTTTTAATCATAAGAAGATTGAAATACAACAAAGCATTAACTCTATGCTGGAGAAATTAAGTCTACTTTGCAAGCAGTATTCTTTACATTCTTAGAAGTTAATTTTCTTATTCTGAAATAAAATAAAGTATTAAACTATATATTTTTTTATTCAAAAGTATCACTTTTTTAATGATATTTTGATATTTAAACTTATTTTACTCTGCATCTAGAGTATATAAATAGAAATATTTCGTTATTATTTAATCAGAGCATATGTACTTTTAATTTTATGATAAATTATGAAATTATATAGTGAAATGGCTTTCCAATGCTTCTCCATTCTGCAAAAAAAATTATATTTATGGAGATTAAACATTTTTTTATTAAAAATCTGCTGTCACATTTCTTTTCACTATTGTCACTTCTACTAATTTTCTATTCAATAAGAAAAGTGCTTTGTCAACATATGACTTAGAAGGATATTGACTTAATAAATATTCATCATTATACAAACTATACTTATCCCCTATACTTATTATACAAACTGTAACAATTTCTAAAAATCAACAATCCACTGCCTTTTCCACACTTTACAATAACAAAAGTCATCTTAATTTCTTTTCTTATCTTATTCACATCTAATATTCATATCTACAGACCTGCATCCTGAAAATGCCCTAATCTTCTGCTCCGCAAATCTCTTTTTTAACCCAGATTTAATTTTACATAGCCCATTTTTGCATGCTATAATTTTTCTTGCATAGTATTATTCTAAAATGATCTGAAAAAATTCATTTCTTTTTTTTTTACATGATTTGTTTTGATCTAATAGTGACCTATAAACTTGCATTTTAAAAATCTCTATTTAATTTCAGTCTAAGAAACTCTTCCTATTTATTTTTCTAAAAATAATAATTAAAATTTGCATTAAATCATTTCAAAACGTATTCATTTATATGAGTGTAAGGCCAAACAAATGTTTTTTTTTAATAGAAAAATATATATGTACAATCTAAAACATATAAAGTTTAAAATGTAAAATTTTTCTTCATAAGAAGTATTAAATAAAAATGCTAAAATATTATATGAATGAAATATTTATAGTGAAAATATCAAAAGCTTTCCTGAAATATATATAACAAAAGTGAAGGCTAAATTTCTTGAAATTTTTCAATAGAAGGAATGTAAAATATTCAATTTATATAATAGATATGGTGTATTAAAAAAACACCAATATTTGAAATGTAAAACAGAAAATAAAAAATTGGAAATATATTTATAAAATATATATTATAAAATCAAAAGCTAAAATAGTATACATCATTAAAAACCAGGCATGGTTTAGACAATCCCAATTATATATAATATCTAAACTTAATTTATTTGTATCTTTCACCATAAGAATATAATATAAAATGTATATTGAAAAGATTCATATTGGTATATTTCAAAATATAAATTATTAAATAATAATATAATTCCAAGAGGGTAGATATTTTCTTGAAACAACGATAATTCAATGTCAATGATACTACATGCCACATATACTGAAAAAAGTTGTTTAATAATTTAAAAATAAAAATGATAATTTACATCTCATTATTAAATTTTATGCAAAATACCACTTCAGTGATTCTTCTGTAAATCTTGTAATCCTTTTGGATGATGATGATGATGATAATAATAATAATAATAATTTTTTAAATTTATTATTTTAATTTAATAATAATAATAATAATAATAATAATAATAATAATAATAATAATAATAATAATAATAATAATAATAATAATAATAATAATAATAATAATAATAATAATAATAATAATAATAATTTAGTATTATTTTATTTCATAGTGAAAATTAATTTCAACCTTACTAAATACATGATTGAAAAAAAATGAATAAAAATGTCTTTCCTCTATGAAAACTCAATAAAAAAGGAAAGAGCAGATCAGAGCTAAGTGGACACAATCTCATGCTATCAATGAGAAATTTTGATTTCCTGTGATTCCATTTGCCAGCAGTTAGTTGTATGTATGAGAAGTAGAATAATAGTTAATTGTTATACTCTTTTAAAATATGCATATAATTTAATAGATGTTACTAAAAGCAGTCTTCATTCTCAATAGCACGGATTAGCATAAAAAGAGAAATATATATTATGCTAAAAAATGTAGAATTTATGTGAAGAAGTTAATGCTGCTCCACAGTTTGAGTAAAATTTAAGATTAGTCTGTTTTTTAAATAAACTTATGTGGAAAAACGATCATTCTTTCTTTCCACTTTTACACATGAGAAAAGCAATCAGAAAAGTTGAATTTGATAAGACTGACAATTTGTTTAGATGACTGTATTTCTTCTGATTTTTTTCCAATAGGAAATAGTTTTTGTATTTCATTTTCTGTTATATAGTAGAGATGATTTTGTGTTTAAGTAAAAAAGTCAAATAAAAAATGAAATAAAATTTGCTAGAATTAAATGTAAGTTATTATTTTTTAATCCTCGCATTTATTAACAATTAATAGCAACTGCAAATAAAATCTACTTTTTATGCATAATATTTTTAACTTTATAAGATTATGAAAAAAAAAGTAAAAAACATAAAAGTGTAATATTTTTTTTTTATATGTCAAAGGCGTTGATGAGAAGCGAACACGTGCCAGCTGCTTGGAAGGCAGTTATGCTAACCATTAGGCCACCAACACTTGACAATTTTATTATTGTAATTTTGTATAGAAGTGGCAAAGTTTCTGAACTCTGACCTTGGACTTTATCTATTTTAAATAAATATATTAATGATTATTACAATCATTTATTTGACTAAAAATTATAAAATAGAACCATAATATTTGCTATATTTTGTTTTAAGCTCTCTTTGCACATATCATATATCATGTAAAATAGGTCATGTTTTGTTGATTGGCTTTAATTACAATTGAATACATATTGCTTATTCAACCAGTAGTTTTCAGCATGCATATATATATATTAATTCTGATATTCTCACAGATAAATGATGAATTCATAGTATTATTTTTGGGAACCTCTGTGTACTAAAAAATATAATAGCTAAATAGCTGACATTTCAGGCTGACTGTCTTCAGGATTTCTTCTTTCTCAAATCATAAGAATGAGTGTAGTGAGTTTTAAAATCATCTTTTTTTTCCTTGCTTATTTTCTCCTCATTCTCAAATTTTATTGGTTGAAAAGTTTTTAATAAAATACATATTCTGGAAAAAATTGAATAAAGCTATAGAGAATGTTTTTAAAAGGCCTAAGAACATAAATGAAAAATGTGAATTAAAGAAAATTAACAATATTTGGGAAAAGCTATTGGGGATAAAATATTTTTTAAAACTTCTCAACCAATAGAATTTGAAAATGAGAACAAAATAACAAATGAAAAAGTAATGATTTTAAATTTCACCATACACATTCTTATGATTTGAGAAAGAAGAAACTTTGATGAAAATACTTGTTATTGTACTGAAATTTCAGCTATTTAGCTATTATATTTTTATTACACAGAAGTTGCCAGAAATAATACTATGAATTCATATATATATATATACAACAGAACACTTTTTCATATATATATATTCTAACCTCCCCCCCGCGCATCCTCACCCCAAAATATACTGTTTATTACGAATATTACAGGTTCTAGCTCAGTTAACAAATAAATAAATGAAATATTCAGTATTAATTAAAATGATTACTAGCTCTAATTTTAAAATACAAATACGGTTCAATTTTAAAATGAATTAACAAATATTTACTATTTTGATGAGACCTGGAGTGACAATACAGGGAACGAGATAGACTACATTGAGCCATTATCCATACGATACTACCTCAATGGCATAAGGACACTATCCCCCCTTTTTACTATACCAAATAATTAACTCATAGTATTCTTATGACTTTCTGAGCTCTATTCACTACGATTAAAATAATAATCATATCTTAATCTTCTTTATAACAAGAATCTAGCTCAATTAAATAAAATGAAGTAAAATAAAATAAAATCTCAGGTTCATAAATTGTATTCTAACTGATTTAAAATTACGGTAGTAAAATATGAAAAGGGAATTTTATGTCATAATCTACTACACAGCAACTAATAATAATAAAAAAATAATAACAACAATAATAATATAATATAATCTTATTTCTTCCTAAAATGAAATAAATAAATACGTACGTGGTAGTAATTTAATAATCTGACAACAGAATACGCGTGGCAACATTAGCATATAATTTAATGTAATATTATGGCAACCAACTTATGACCAATAAATAATATAAAATTATGATCTTTTGATTTTAACATACCAATAAATTCTCAAAATTATTATAACACTTTTATGTTTACCTTTTGTGCAAAACTTATATGTCTGTTTCAATTATAAATGTATCGTGATTTCATGCATCCATGTGGAGAAATAACAACTCGGACACAAAAACTTTAAAACAAATTTAAAACAAAGTTTATTAACAACATAAATAAATTAACAATATTTTTACACTATATACATTGGATATCCCTTACTTTCATATCTCAACTTAGTTTATTAGTTTATAAAATGAAATCAAAATATTATTTACTTTTCCTAGTTAAATATTATTTTTTAACACTTAAGAAAATACAGCATTATTACTTGATTTATTATTATGGTTAGCTTATTACAAAATGCATTTCTTATATGATTATCACAAACACTTTTCATCCCTAATATTATTAAAATTACATTTTTTACAAAATTTACATTCGTAATAAAATTCTACAAAATAATAAAATTTAGTTTCATATTGGTTGTATGGAATCTTACAAAGTCAAAACACTATTCTACATTCGGTATTAGGTTTTTATTATTCATTATCCGATGTTTATTAATCCTAATATTCTCATTCAAACCTTACTTTGGATGATATTATTATAACTATTAATATACCATGCACAAGTATATGTTTATTATACCTTATTGAATTTTCTCTTGATAAATATGCAATACTCATTCCCTCCAACATTAATAATTAAAAAAATTCAAATTTTATTATCACTTTTCAAATACTTGGTTTAGATTTCTTTTCAAAATCTTATATTCATTTCTGAATTAATTTTACAATGTATTATATGATTCTTTCTCTCTTTATGATATTTTGGACTTTCAATTTTAAAGTTACACAATTCTATACATTCAAGCAAATAAACTATTCTTACACAAACGATAACATATCTTCAGTTCTATTTTATTCATTATTTCTTTGAAAATATCTTTCTGACCGATGCAGATTCATGAAATAAGGATAGCGAAGATAGATGCATAGGATCAAAATACAACTAGAATATTACTCGTCATATACCTTGACAATCATGGCACAGTGAATTAAAAGACACTATAGAGGAGTGACCTTTACCTGTCTACCAACCTCTATCATAGGAACGATGCTAAAGCTATTTCTTCAGCTTTATTCTAACATCAAAATTTTAAAGATATGCAAAACACTGTCCAAACCATATGTGTTCAGTCATAGGACTTTGTTAACTATACTAAATCACACAAAACTAAATATGATCCAAATCCCTTATATTTTCCTCTTTCTTAAAAAAAAACCACATCATCTTGGTTTCCTCTCCACTAGTACTTCCAAGTCACTATCCGATCTTATTTCTCAAGATTTTTTCTATACTGTACATTGACAAATACATATCTGCATTACTAACAATAATAAAATTCATTGATATTTTAAAACTATTCCACTGTTCTATAAGAAAATCTTTTTACTACTTTCCTTCGCATATTTAATCATATACAAACTATTTAAATATCTGAATACTTTATCATGAAAGTTCAAAAGAATCACACAATTGTTCTGTTAAATTATATTATTAATATACTTTAAATAAATTGTTGCATGCATATTCCGAATTACTCCTATCTCATTATATGTTAAAATGTTGCATAAAATGTGTACATATAATTAAGACTTTCACATTTCATTCTTAGGTCAATAGATGATCTAAAAAAAAATACATTATGCATTATAAATAACTATTAAAATTACCAAACGACCTTTATCTCCTCGATCGCGTTCCGTAGGCTTCACCATCCCTTTGATCCTTGTAGATATAAGATTCACATCCATACACTTTATTTTAAACACTATTTCTATAATTTTATCAAGCTATTATATTTAAATTTTAATATTACTAAATTTATGTTTTATGTTTTCCCTAATCTCACATAACATTTTATATTTTAAAATAAATTAGTAAAAAAATATTCAAACTATATTTACTGTACTCCTTCATCAAATTTTCCTGAAAACCGTTCATACTAAAGCCAAAAAAAATTGTTTATTATTTCTTTTCCATTCACTTAATGTTCCTCTCCCTGCTTGTTCAATTTTAAGGTAAAACAAATATCACTTCGTTCAATAAATATTCATGAATGATAATCCTTGGTTTTTATAATATTTAATACAATTATTAATTATGATATTAGTTAATCCCATAAAGAAAACTTCTAAATATTCTCTTCTAATATTTCTTGCTAATATTTTCTCCTGCGCGATTTTTACGATGCATCTTCTCAGTACTTTGATTTAAATATTCAATAAAACTTTTCTGCTTCCATGGATTCATTTCATTAAGTAAATTAGATTTATAGTTTCCAAATCTTTATCTTTATTAATCATTTCTCCAATGAACACTTTATAATATTTTTAATTCTTCTTAGAGAAAGTTTTTCTGTTCCTTTTCATAAAAACACAATAGCTCTTTCATATTATTATTCTGTAACTTTTTTCCTTCTTTTAAAATTCTGGTACTATATACTTTGTAATGTTTCCTTTAAAAAGACAAACATTCTTTCTCCATTATAACTTTTACATAATTTTTCCTTATGATATATGCATCTTAATTTTTCCATAGAGAAGAATAAAAAAAAAACTTCGGAATAGCCTTTTAAAATTGTACGTCATAATTTTTCCTGACGGCAAATAACTTTTCTTTTAAGTTTTCTGTATAATGTCCAAATTATATTTATCTGAGTTCTAATGATTTTCTGGTCTATCACAAATAAACTGTATTCAAGGCACTTTACAATTATTTTTACTTTATCAATACTTTTAGGTACTTTTTTCTGTAGTATTTCCATTTTTACTGCAAGGTTTCGGCTAAACTTGAATAAAAATCCTGGCAAGAAATCTTTTAAATTAGCCTTCCATTTAAAGGCAGATCAAAATATTATATTTTAAAACAAAACTTTTAAAATAAATACAAAATTTTTTAAAATTATAACACTTTTCTAGCTTATGATCTTATACAGCTAAAAAATATGTTCCTCCTTCCTTTACTTACACATTCCTTCTCCCGCTCCATCTAATTCCTATTTTTCGTCTGCTAAAATACCTCCGTTGATTGGTTAATGACTTTTTTAGCGTGAACAAATTTAAACATTTTTAGTTTTATAATAGATTAAACTTTTTAAAATAAAGAATTTATGACGTCATGTTTTAAAATATTACTTAGAATAGTATTTTTAAACTCAATTATAGTTTTATCAAAATCATTTAAATTTTAAAACAATTATTAAAATAACATTTAATATTTTAACTTTTACTTTAACGATAGATAGCAATTACATTTAGTTTTATAATTCACAAACTTTATTATTATATTCTAACAAGCATGTGTGTGAAGGTATATAATATACAGTCACATGATTACTAACTTTATCAGATGATTTTTTTAAATTTACGTCTCGGTCTAAATTACCAAAACTGATATATTTTATAAAAATTTTGGAAAATAATTTAAAAATGTAGAACTAAATATAATTCTCACTATCCCAAAGTTTATTTTAAAATATATTAGATTAAATTTGAATTTTAATTATAATTATAATATTACATATAGTGTTTATTTAATTTATTAGTTTTAAAACATTACAATTGGATTGTTAATATACTTTTAACTATTTATAGCTGTATTATTTTATATGGCCAGCTTTTACAACCATAAGCAAGGATATAATTAAGCTTTATTTAACTGTTCTTTTAAAATAATCCATTACACTTTTATATACCAGGTATTCTTCAGCCTTAAATTGTACTATAAAATCTAATCGATGATACAATTATCAATATATTACACAAACATATTTTAAAATTTAATTTTTTTTAGCAATTGACCATTCTACCTTATTATGACCTATAAATAAGGGCACAATATATATATATAAGATTGTAATATAAAATTTTAAAAAAAGCTATTAATAATAAAAATCAAGATTGTAATATAAAATTTTAAAAAAAGCTATTAATAATAAATTGAGAGAGCATATTTACATATATATTTATTGGGAGTGTGTTCACTCATAATCAAAAAATAAAAATAACATACTTATTATATTATACCTTTATTTTTTAAATTAAAATGAATTGTAAAATGTTAGACTTTCATTGCAATTGAATATGTTCCATACAATAGCCTTTTTCTTTAATAACTTTCTTTCCTATGGACATCTAATAAGCAGTTCTATTAATGATAGACTATAGCATTTCTAAATGCTTTAATGTTTGTAAGTCAGTATTAACTTGGAATTTATACAGTCATCCTTATTTGCTATGATATTTTTGAGATTCTTGTTTAACTTCTTCAAATTTTAAGCATTCTGGTGGAATATATAGATAATTTATTATTCCTTTTTTCTGCCATTGCTAAATTATTAACTTTCATTTTATTCCTTAAGAAAGATATTTTGTGAATTTGTAAAACTTCTAGTATTATATTTAGAAAACATTTTTATAACACTTAACATGTTTTATTGAGAAAGGATATTAAAGTGAAGAATAAAATACATGTGATTTCAATATAAGCTGAAGAAATATTATTAATAAGTATGATCATGTGACTGTATTCTAAGACAGAAAATGTCTGCTGCCATAGACAAATTTTAATATTTTTTACTTTGTGTTTGATTGCATTTTATATCATATATAAGCATATATTGACATAGCATAAAGCATGGCATTATTATATTATCCAAAAGATAGTAGACATGGGGAAAACATTGGTTATGATTAATATTAAAAATAAACAAATATATTACTCTGTAATCACAATCTCTAGTATAATAAATGATTAGTAATAAAGCATTAATGTTTTATCTAAAATGAATGGTAATTATATATTGCTTGCAATAACTTTCCTCATATACACTTTAATGCAAAAATTTTGATATAATTTCTTTATTCTCCTGACAGTTTTGACTGTCTTGCAGTCTTCATCAGAGCATTCTTAATCTCTTCTAAAAAGTAGAGGAGGTTAAGAATGCTCTGATGAAGACTGCAGGACAGTCAAAACTGTCAGGAGAATAAAGAAATTATATCAAACTTTTTGCATTAAAGTGTATATGAGAGGAATTATTGCAAGCAATATATATATATATATATATATATATATATATATTTCTTTGCATTTCTTCATATACTCATATATATATATATATATATATATATGAGTATATGAAGAAATGCAAAGAAAGTAAAGGAGAATAATAATAATATATTTCTAATGAATAGTAATTAAAAGTAAAAGTGCAGAAAGTTTGGTGTTTGCAAAATCAAATATTAGTAATTTGGTATTGATAAATATTGAGCAAATTATAAAATATTATGACCTCATCCAATTAAAAAATACAAGTTCAACCTGAAATGCATTTTGGGGGATCATTTACCTTTTCCAGATATCTTTACTTATATGTTTCAAGAATATGTGCTGAAATAAAAGTTTTGATTATATCTAAAAAAAAAATAGATTTCCATATAATTTTTTTGAAGCATATTCTATTATACTACTTAATTTGTATTATTTTTATTGGTTTTTAAGATATGGTTCAATCTTTTATACTTTCATAGTAACTGCTTTTTATATACAATTTATTATTACGAAGACTCTTCAAGAAAATATTTACCATGTAAAAACAGCTTCAAAATTACACCAGTAATAATGTGAATAGTGATAGGATCTCTCAAAGTGGGTGATTTGAAAAGTCATATTCAACTATTCAAATATAAAAGAAAAAATATATAGTGGTTGGAAGCTATATTATTAATTGACACATTAATAAATGGTACCAGGACAAACAGTAAATAAGAATGATTACACAATTGCCATCACGACATAAAAATGCTGAAAAGAGAAATGAAAATATTCATTATATAATCTTAGAAATATATTGTGTTAATCAAAGAGCTGACAAACAACTATGTATAGTTAATTAATTAATTGTCAGATAACAACACAAATACAAATAATTACATGTAACTGCATAACAGATATTCTCTACTGGATTACTTTACTGCTATTATTAATTTACAAATAAGAATTTTTTAATGTATATTGTATCTTTTATGCAATAAGTATTATATAAATTTGCATCCACTATCGTAGATTTAATTGATTAAGCTTTCACCTATGCAAGAATCAAATGTAAAATTTATTTTAAAATATCCTGTCATTAAATCATATATATTTCTTACATTACACATGAATATGAGATGAATATTTGAATATCACCATCTGGCGTGAATAGATGCATTTTCTGGGAGTAATGGTTTGTGATAATTTTATGGCTACCCTTACTGGAGGATATTTCTGCAGCAAAAATAATGATCTTCAAAATAAATTTGGCATAAAAGCCATTTATTTTCGCAAATAATAAACCTGTGAAAAGATTTGAATAATAACCATCCAGATATAGTTATAACTACCCTATCTACCTGATTCATAGATACTTTATATCAGTGCCATCTGCAGGAAGTTCATCATGCTAATTTTTGTTTTGCTGTCTTTCAAAAAAAGAGCTTATTATATTTCAGTATAATTCAGGTCAATGACAACCATATTTCTCAACAAGAGTAGTGAAAATGAGATGCCACTTTTCAAGCTAATCACTGCAGCTTCGTTTTCTAGTTTACATTTTAAATAATGATACCAAAATACCCATTTACTGACTATTAATGGAATGAATTTTGAAGTTAAACTTGCTGCATAAATACAACTACTGAAATATTTTACTCAAATTGGAACATGTAATTATCAGCATCAAAGTAATTATCCAACTCTTAGATTATAAAATCATTTTATATACACTTTTTTTTGGTATAAGATATTAGTTTCTGATGATGTCAATACTTTCCACTTTTTAAATTTAAAAAAAGTATCTACATTTCAAAGATTATTTATTTTTTCATAAGTTATTAAAATGAACATAAAACAGTCTCTATCTTGCACAGGAATGGTGTAATGAAAGGTATTGAGCTGTCAATATAGGCTGAAGATTTCAAGAGTAAAGCTTGTTCTTAAAATGCATGAATAATGAGAGCATATAGTCTAAATTTTGTCATTAATAAGTGTCTGTTGCGAAGTAGAATGGAAATGAGGGTGTACTCAGAAAAATTAAAACACCTAAAAAAGAAAATGTAATTTTTTGTGCAGAATTCTTTAGTAGTACCATTCAATAAACATTACTTTGGTTTACAATTATGACAGACAAAAATAAATCATTGCTCGTATTACCAAGAGGCTATAAAGTCACCAGACAAAGTAACGGTGGCTAAAGGCAAGAATCCCCTAATTGTGAACACAGGCTCCTATTTGATAATGACCTTTTATTTACATACTGACAACTGCAGATCATTTTCAAGAGAATGAAGATTGCAAGAATTGAACAAAAACGGATTCATATTAGATTAGAAGAAAAGGCGAAGAAACAATTGATTTAAAAAGTAAACATGTATTCTATTACAAAAGCACAAATATTGGAAGTACAACTGGAGTAGGACTCATTATAAATATAAAAGGTGGATGAACATCATTGAGAAGATTGGTGGTGTATTAGACAGAGAGGCAAGATCAATTATTCAACTTAATAGAAGATAGAAAATGCTGGTAATTCAGATTGCCCCAACAAGTTCTCATAGTAATGAAATAGCAGAGGATTTTTATATTGATGTGCAAAAGACTATTGATCTGACTAAACATTTTAAAATTGTTATGGCAGACTTAGAATTGGTAAACAGTTAAAAGATTAAAGTGCTGTAGGTAAATTTGCTTATGGTGATAGAAATGAGAGACGGGATAGACTTGTGTTTTCAGAAAAAAAAACCTTTATATTATAAATTATTTTTTTGAAAAAAAAAAACCGTTAACAGAAAATGGATATGGAAGCATCTAATTGAAGATACAGCAGAATTGGATTATATTTTGACTAACAGAAAATACATGTTTCAAGATTATAACATTCTTAGTAAATTCAACACATAAAGTAATCATCAACTAGTTAGATGTAAGATACATGTTAATTCAAAACTAGAGATAAAAAAATATTTAAAAAAAAACAATATTCACTGTTGATATTCCTAATGTTTAAAAATATCCCAATAAATTTGAATTAGAACTTGCAAATAGTTTTCAAGTATTAGCAAATGTTGAGCATGATTTAGGTTTGAATAAAATTAATAAAAAAATAACTGATACACTTTTAAAAACTGCAACAAAGATAGATATTAGAAAAAAGCAGCAATTGACCAGTAAAATTTCTACTGAGACAAGAGAATTTTTGAAGTAAATAAGGAATATGAAAATATATAAAAATGATGCATTAAGAAGAATTAAGTATTTTGAATTTTGTAAATGGTATGAAAATGAGTTGATAATGATATAAGAAAATATAATTGTGAACTAGTAAAGAAAGCTATAGAAGAAAATAAAAATCTCAAGAGTGCAAAACAACATTTTGTTATTGGTAGAAAACTTATTTTTGCAATAAAAAAGATGGAACTAGAGATGGCATCTTGAAATGTGTAATAGAGTTCTATCAAAAATTATATAGTAATAAAGAACATGGAGAAATACCTTCTACAACTATTATATCATCTGAATTGCCCAACATTTTAAATAAAAAGTGAGATGTGTAATTAAATGTATGAAGAAAGAAAAGGTTCCAAGTAATGATGGAATTATAATCGATATCTTAAAAAAAGCAGGTGAAAAAATAGAAAATTTATTGGCAAAGTTATATTCCAAATAACTAAGTGATAAAGATGTACCAGCTGATTGAAGAATATAGTATTAATATTAATATTTAAAAAAGGCAATAAAGAAGATATTAAATTACAAACTTATCAGTCTTTTATCAGTTTTATACAAAATTTTTACCAAGATAATTACAACTTATTTACAGAGAATTTTGGATTTCACCTATCCAAAAGAACAAACTGGATTTAAAAGTGGTTTTAGTACAAGATATCATATCCAAGAACTGAGAGAATTTATAGAAAGGACCAATAAATATTAATTGCCAATGTGCATTGAATTTGTAGATAATGAAATGGCATTAGATTCTTTAAGCATTTCTTCAGTGATTAAAGCATTGAATCATCAAAGTATGGATGCAGGCGATTGCCATATTTTAAAGAATATTTATAAAAATGGAATAGCAACAATTAGATTACATAATAGTATTAGGAAGGTTAACATTGAGAAGGGCATAAGACAGAGTATTGTCATATCTCCAAAGGTTTTTACAGCAGTGCTGCAAGAAGTATTTTGTGGATTAAAATGGGAAGTTAAAGGAATAAAAGTAAATAGAGATTATTTAAATTCTTTAGATTTTGCAGATGATGTAGTTGTTTTTGCAAATAATGCTTCAGTGCTTTAGGAAATGTTGCAAGAGTTATCAAATGAATGTAAGAAAGTATGACTAAAGGTAAATGTTACAATGTTCTATGGATTTTTTCGAAAGTTGAAAATTAAGATTGATTATGATGAGATAGAAGAAGTTAACAATTACAAATACTTTGATTAGACTATTACTATAGATGGAAACATAATGGATAAAATTAATCATAGAATTAAATTTGGTTGAAGTGCTTTTGATAAAAATAATTTAATGGCACAGTTTGATTTAGCACTATGATTCTGGCAGCAATCTGCTGAAAGCTAGCAGCATTCAAATGATTCCTTACTTATTTTGATTAATATTATTATTAAGAAAAAAAAACATTTTCCATTTTCATTTTAACAGTAGATGTGTGTGAAAATGCAAAGATAGGGACGTCTACAGGTCTTAACCCCAAGCTTATGCTTTGGAAGCTTGTGGTTAAGAACTGTAAAGGTCCCTACCTTCACATTTTCACACACATATTCTTGAGGTTTACAGCCTTAGTAAATATTACTTATGTAATCAGTGTGCATTTAAATAAATTTAAATAGTAGAATAATATTATCTTCCACATACTTTTATATTTCATAATGCACTAAGGTTTATTTCATCTGTTATTCAACAATTTATTCTCCATGCATATTTATTCTTTATTAAATATTTTTTGTATGGTTTTACTCTTTTACATTTATCTTTTTTTTTTCAGATGATAGATAATGCTTTCATTCATGCTAACAGACTACTGCTATTCAGTACACATATAAATATAATCATTGTTTAATCTATATACCACTCAGTATAATTTTTTTAAACTTTACATAACAGTAATATTAAAATTAGTATTGCTCAGTATTAATTATTTCTGCTTTAAAATTTATCTTTCAATACAATGTATACTTTTTCATTCACACCTAATTATGTTATTATTTATTATTATTTTAGTTCTAGATAATTTTAAAAACACATACTTATCTCTGTCAGACATAATTTGCTTTTTATTTATCCCTGGCTAATAATTGATTTGGTTCAATTATTTTGACTCATATGGCCCATGAATACTTCAACTGGTTTTCCTTTAGAGAGTTTCTACCTTGGTCACAATTTGGGATATACAGACAATTTTTCCTCTTTATTTTATATTATTTTCTGCATATAATGATTTCAAGAAAATTTCCAACAACCATTAATTGTTCAGTTGCCCATAGAGATCAATTTAATTTACTCTTGCATTTAATGAAGCTTTATAACCTATATCATTTAAATTATTACTTAGACATAATTCATTATTTTTTTAAAATAATAATGATAATTAAGTAATTTTTTGAAAACTTTTAGGATAACAAAAAAAAAAAAAAGAAACAAAACAAGTTACTTGTTCCTCAATCTGTAAACTTTTTTTTTTTAATTTTCCCTCAATTTTTTAAACAATCATCTGCCTGCTGTTTATTGGTTAATTTTTCCCTCCTTCTCTGCTTTTAAAAGATTTACTTAGGTGCTAATATTTGATCTATTTTTAAAACAAATATTTTCCATTTTAAAATATTACTCAATAAAAATACTTACTTTTGGCAACTGAATAAAATACAATTTACTTTAGATCTTTCTGGTTTTATTTTTATACCAACTAGATTTTATTTTTATGATTTTTTTTAATCACCAAATTTGTAAAATGAATATTAATCATTTATTTGTAAACATAACTTCAAATGTAATTAGAAATAATAATTGCTTTTATAATATTAGAAGCGCCCAGACAATAATTCTCTATCTATATAATGCATATTTGTTTAGAAGATTAGATTTTAACTTTACTATAATTTTAAATGCTCTCAAAGATTTACTTATTTATAACTATAATAAATTTATAGTTTATTATTTTTTCTTTTATGTACATTTATAAGAAACTATTTTACCCAGCATTTATATCATTTATATGACTTTAAATTGACTAAACCTAAGTTCAAACCTTATGGTAACTAAAATGGCAATTACTTTTCCTAGCTTAATAAGTAACTATCTTTTTGATTTAATAAAATTTAAAATTATATATCTCAAAATTTTATTCCCAATTTGTTTTATGATAGGATGTATCAATAAAAAGGGCACAACTTCCCCTTCCTTCATTTAATTTTAAATTTTATAATGTTTAACTCTAAAAAAAATTTTATATTGATCTCTACTATTTTTATACCTACAACAATCAAACAAACAAAATTCTTTTTTTCTTGGAATCTAATATTATGTCTATTGATTTGCCTTTTGAATACTCACAAGCTCTAAAATATAACAGATTATGATTATTACAATATTTAAAACCATAACTCTTCTTATCCTATAAATTTTTACACAACTCTTCTTATCCTATAAATTTTTACACCTTTTGTTTTATATTCTTACAGACTATGGAATGAGACTTCATGCATTATGTTTTTCTAATACCTTCTGAAGTTGAAAGCATTCTCTCTGACTTGTTTTACAATTTTGTACGGAACACATAACCAAAGACCTCCCTAACTTTACCTTAATTTATTTATAAAATTGCCTCCCATTCTCTCTAAAATAGCAGTAACTTCACTTATGGTTAACTGACTACTCCAAATTAGAGGCTGACTTAACTTCAAGGTAATTTTTATTTCTACATCAAAATATTATTCTATTTCCATAATTTTATGAAGTATCTTAACTTCATATTCCATATCATTAACATGGTAATTCATTTTATCTTGAACATCTTTAGCTATCTTATCAGCATTAATTTCACTACCTTGTAATATATCTAACAATTTAATAATCTCTTTACTAGTATATTTATCAACTAGACTTTGGGTTTTTTCACTTAAATATGGTAGATTCTGTCTACTCAATCTTACCATTTGAATTTACAATAAAGAAAAATTAAGAATTTTTAATCTGACATCTTGATTATGGACAAACTTCCCATAACCACCTTTATAAATTTTTTTTTTTGATATCATCTGATATCTGAGATAATCTCATAGGTCAGATCCGAAAAACCAACTAATACTACTATGTATTTAAAATCTCCATATGAACCAGGTTTTTCAACTATTGGCCACCAGCAATCTTTTGCATCAATATATAACAGACTATTAGAAAGAACCAATTTCCTTTTTTTGGACATGGGGTACAAATAAAACAACTTCTCTAAATTATTTAAAGATTCTAAATGATTTTCTGTATCATTCCCTTTCACTGACTTTATTTTTATAAATCTTACATCCATGAAATTTTCCTTATCTAACTTTTCTTCAACTGATTGGCAACTTTTAACATGTTTGGCTTCCTGGCACATACTTAGCTTTCCTCTTTAGATATATTTATAATATTTTCCTACATTTTATTTTATCCCAGTTTTCATTTCAAAATCTATTTTGTAAAATTTGATTATACCATTCTCTTCCTAAGTCTTTGAAATTTTTCAATCTATCACAATTACTCATTTGAATCATTTAAATTATTGAATAAATGTCTGGTATTAAACCATCCAATTTTATTTTATTAAAGAAACTATCTATTTAATTCTTTTGCTCTTCTCTCAGTTGATCAATGTTTATATTACTCATCTCTTTTTGACTGTTATTCTGTTCACTTATCTCTTTATTTTTCTCTACTTGTTCTATTATGCATTTCTCTAACTTCTTAAACTTTTCTCCAACTTTAGACCGATATCTTTGATCTTCAGTTTTATTCCCAACTCTTTTTTAAATCTTAGAGTGCTTTTATCAACTTCTTCTTTTACTTCTGTTTTTAAATATTCAAATTTGCTTTCTATTAATTTCATTTGATTCTTAATATCTTTAATACCTCTACCTAAAGCTCCATCTAAATGTTCTATCTTCTTGTTGATTTCATCTTTATTAACTGTACACTTTTTGTTAACTTCTTCAACCTGAACTTGGAGAGCTTGAACATTCTTCTGAATGTATCTCTGTAATTTTTCATCTATTTCCTCTTTTATCACCTCCATAACTTTCTCTTTTGTTGCACACTTTTCATTTAAATCTTCAATTTTTTTCTCTAAATCTCCCTTTATAAACTTAATGGCTTGCTGATTTTCTACTATACCTTTATTCATAAATTCTCACTTAGCAGTTCATTATTTTCTTTTAGTTGTTTATTTAAAGTTTTATTATTTTTTTTCACCTTTTCATTCAAAGATTTACTAGTTTCTTCTAATTTGTCATTCAAAAATTTATTATCTTCTCTCAAAGGTTTAATATTTTTTTCTAACTTTTCACTGAAAGACTTAAGAGTTTCTTCTAACTTTTCTTTGAAATCTTTTCTTAAAGATTTACTATTTTCTTCTAACTTTTTCATCATCAATATAAATAAATCCTCTAAACTTTTCTTTTCTTCCACGTCAACAATTTTCTTTTCTTCTATCACTTTACATTGAAGATTTTTTCATACTTCTCTATCTTCCCTGCAATCCATCTTTTCTTTTTCCATCCTTATTTCCACCACCAACACTTCCTTCCGATCTTGTTCTTGAACAGAACAAACATTTTTTATTTTTTTTATTTTCAACTCTACACATTTAAAATTCTTTTTTTCTCTTTAATACGCTATATTAATTTTTGAAAGTCATAATAATTTTTGAAAGTCGAATTAATTCAACTTCATAAAAAATAATCTCTACTAGGCTATATTCAACACTCAATAATTCCCTGAAATAACTTGTTAAATCAATTATATTTCATTTTTATCATCTTTATTATTAACTCCTATAAACAATACTTATTATTATTTATTTATTAACAATAAATATAAAAATAACAAGTAAACAATAAATATTTGTGACATACTCTCTAATTAAACATCATGAAATAGATCTTTCATCTAAATTAAGATTTATAAAAATAAATACGTATACCACAAAAATTCATATATTTTAATGTTTATTATGAGATATTTAAAATTTACGTAAGCCAAAAGTGTCGCTACTCACACAAACAATTTAAAACAAAGAAAGCTATGATAATTTTATACTATTCACAATATAAAAATTTATTAATATAAATTATAATAATAAGTACATTTATTCATTTTTTATTTTCAAAATATAATACCAATAAATGATTGTTATAATACAATAGTTTCAGATTTTCAATACTCACAATAAGTATATTAAAATAATTTACAGTCAACGAATAAACATATAATATTTTTAATTAGAATTTTAACCATTAAAATTTAAAATATAATTTTAAATTTAAATTAAACTTGACTTTCTTCTATTTTACATATATAAACAAACAACTAATTTATAATATCGTAATCAATAATGTTAATAAAATATAATAAAAAAATATATAAATAAAATACACATTAATACATGACCTGCACACAGTTCTAAACACAGTCCTTGTATCTAGGTACTTCATAAGCTTCAAGTAATTCAATGATATTCACTAATCCAAATAAGGTAAAATATATAATAAATAGTTATAAAAAAAGTATATTTGATAAATTCTGGTATTCTTGAAGTATTATTTTTTATATTCTCTATATTGCAAACATTTGGCATCATAATAACATTATAAACATGCAGATGGTGAAATCCATTATGACTTATGCAATATAAAAATAATCTAGTTCAAATTCTATATTAAATACTTCATGGTATTATAAAATGATATTTATAGGTAGAAATAATTCTCATGCATAGCAATATACTATTGATTTTAATGTTTCATAATTAAAACATTTTGTTTATATGTTTCAATCCTCCATAATTAAAACATTTTGTTTATATGTTTCAATCCTCCTTCGGCAGAGAAATATTAAGATGAATTTGAATGCTATAAATTCTTTTTTTCTTCTATCAACAAGCATTTAGGAAACCAACCCAGTCTGCCAGGCAATACAATTCTTTCTAGTCATTAGTTAATAATTATCAAGCAGATACTTATAAAATAAAAATACAATATATAAATGAATTTGGATTTGCTTCAATGAAAGTCAGAATATTAGAGAGCGAATTCGAATTGTTCAGTCTTATTTATAACCTTGTATATTTGATGTCATCATCATCATCAAAAACCAAGAATATACTCGTTTCTTCATTCTAATATTAAATTTATCCTATGTTCCAAAACTATAATTTCTTTTACAATAATAATATAATAATAAAATATTTCATAATGATTGTAAATAAAATATATTCACAGCTTAAAAACTCAAATGATACTCTTTTAATTTAACACAAACCAAAACAATTTACACTTCATTCTCACAATATTGCATTAGAAGTATATACTTTATATATATATATATATATTATTCCAACCTAAACATTACACATATAACATAAACATAACAACATATCCACTTACAATATTAAATATTTGTTTTTAATGTTTATAACTGACTACTTATGAATGTAGTAATTGAAAATACCCAGAATAAAGAAACAATATTAATTTTATTAAGATTATAAATTTTATTATTTACATGTGAATATTAAACAAATAGGATTAATTTGTTAATTTATGTAGCAATAATAACACATTCCTTACTTTAACATTTTGTCATTATATAAATCATTTCAATACGTAATGGTTAATTTATTACCTATTAAAACTATTGAGAAAATTTTAAAAAATGCTTAATCTCATCTCAAATAACTGAAAAAACACCCAAATTTCGGCGGGTACAATATGTATATATATATAACAATGATAAAGATATCTGAGACAGATTGTGATCTGGGCCAACTGATAAATGCTAGTTCAGCATGAAATGTGCATCTTGGAAATCATACATTCTTACACATGACTTTGATCATATTTTTATAATTACAATCATCTACAAGGTGTTCAAAGTAGATATAAGAGTGGTGTAGTAAAATTTATACTGCAAAAATATTATTTGCTGTGCTTTTTTATTTCTCTAATCAAAAAACACATTTTGATGTCGAATACTAATATCGTCGTCTTGCATTGGTGGTCGAGAGTTCAGTGCGACTGCCTTGCACTTGCAGGCAGTTGCCCGGGTTGCGGGTTCGCGTCCCGGCCGGTGCTATGACACTTAAAAAAAATAATAATAATAATATCGTAGTCTTTCAAACATTTTTAATCTTTTTTTCTCGATAGATTCAAATTTTATCCATAATTCACAACCCTATACTCTGCCTATATAAAGTCTCTTACTTCCAAATGTCAAAATAGATACGGTTATTATGCGAAGTAAAATGGGTTTTTTTATTAGACGAAAAGAAAACGCTCTTAACCAAGTTTAACGATTTTCTTAAAGTATTTCTGACTTTCATATATATATTTCTTCAAAATAAGTTTTTCTTTTACTTTTTTTAATTAAATTATTTTAAAATTTTTCTATAAACTATTAAATATTTGAAATTAAAGTAGAAAATCCAATTTTATTTTTCAAACAAAGTGTTTCATGTAATCAGTTATCTAGATATTAAACTGTCAGACAAAATATAGGATTTCTATCGGTTTTTCTAAAAAGAAAATCCTTCTAAATAAAATTTAGTATTAGTACTGTACTATTTTTTCACAATATGCTAGAGCATGTTATTCAAATCTTACCTTTACTTCTCCAAACAGATTAAATTTAGCGACCTATTTAGAATTAAAAAGAACAGAAAAGCTATTTACCAACATTATTCTTTCCAATTCAAAAGTTCTATTGAATAAGGCTAGTCTTAAGTAACAAATGGCCTGTATTGATTTACAGTAGCTTTTTATTGTTGTTAGTGTTTGTAGGTAAACAAAACATTTTTTAAAACATCACTTATAATAAAAATTTGATTGTTTTCTTCTAACAAAAACCCACAAGAAAACAATATATGTATATAATGTTTGTTTAAAATTGGTGATATTGATATTATTTTAGTAGTACTTCCAAGTCGGCCTATTTTCATCATTTAATATTAATTGTTACTGGTCTTTAGAACAATTCAACTTTTCAATACATCAACTGTAATAATAGCATGCAGATTAGGGTAGTGTACACAAGAGTGTTATTATTTTCCTCTTTTCTTCTGTTGCTGACCAGACCAATAAAAATAAAAGCATGAGAATCAAACCTGAATCTTTATATTCATAAATGTTAAGTTTGAGATGACATTCTAACTAAATATTCTTTCATATATATATATACATTATATATATATATATATATATATCAATAACTATATTTACATATATATATATATATATATATATATAATGTAAAATAGTTATTGAATAGTTTACTGTAAAGCATGCTAAAGAATTATCTACCATCTCTAGCTATTTGCACATATTGGAAATTGGAGTTGAGACCAATTAAAATCAAGTAAAACAAGATTATTTAATAATCCGATGTGTTTCTCAGAGAGATGTGCTGCAGTGGTAGAAAAGCAAATTCTGCTGCTTAAGATGATAAATCATATTCAGTCTACCATTTTTGGCATTAAAACTTCTCATTAATTCCTAAGCAGCAAAACCATTTGATTATTAGTAGTAAAAACTATTAATCAAACAACACTTCAAAAGTAATCTTTTCACAAGGCTTTGATCATGTATGATTACATCCATCCAGAAGGTGTTAAATGCAGATAGAAACCAATCCACACCTTGCATGACAGTGATGTAGTGAAAATTATACTACAGAAATATTATTTATTAAGCGGATAATCTCTAGTCTAATAAATGACTAAAAAAATTATTGACAAGCACTGTGGGCTTGAAAAGTTTTACTATACACAAAGTTAATTGGTAGAGAATTAATGTTTGTGTATTTATATAATAGACAGAATAGATTTATAAGAATATATAACAGATCCATAATTAGGAAAAACACATAAAGCATTTAGAGGCTGAATATAAATATAAGGTGAGCACATTAATAGTAATAGCTAGTTTACAAAGTGTATCATTGCACTGTTTCAAGGAATTGTATAAGAATTAAAAAATATACCTGCATAGTGTAATACAGTGGTAAAATTCAAGATTCTGAAGTGAATATTTTTGGATTAATTCTGGTTCTGGTACTTCACACATTCAATTATTTTAGAAACTACCAACCAATAATTTATTTAAATGAAAACATATAAAATTTAAAGAAATATATTAAACCTAGAAGCCATTATTACTATTTGGCCTAATGAAAGAAAGAAAAAAGAGTAAGAATTTGAAATGTGAATGAGACTTATATGAATATAAAAAGGGAAATATTGAATATTTATTATTGGAGTATACATTATTGGGGGGACAGGGAATTATTTGGGAAATGGGAAAAACATAAAAGAAGTGATTGAAATTATAATTAGATAAAAGAGAGAGACAGTTTGTTCAAAATAAGAGTCTCTGAGGAGTGCCAAAGCATGAAACCATGGCCAGGGGTTTGGGGAGGGGTTCCTGACAGAGATATTTTAAGTGCTGGCTCTGGATAAGCATTTATCATAAAGCTTGTAGAGGAATTGGCAATCCTCATTGTTTATAGACAGTTTGTTATTTTTAAAAATCTTTTCTAGTATAATGATGTATATTAATAGTTATTATTATTCATGGAAAAACTAAATTCAAATGTTCATACTTCAATAATAATTCACAATTCAGATCACATAGAATCATTTTAATAAACTTGTAAAAATTTTCTGCTTTTTATCAATGCTAATTTATGATTTAGACAGAAATGATTAAAAAAGATGATGAAATAATATGTAATGGTACAGTGATACAGTTTGATGAATACTATAATAATAATGGCAAAAAATAAAATGAATTGTCAAGCGTTGTTAGCCGAGAGGTCATTGTACCTGCCTTGCAAGCAAGTACTTTGTTGCAGACAGGTTTGGGTTCACGTCCCGGCTGATGCTATGACATATGAAAAAAAAAAATTATTTAAAAAAATAAATAAGTAAAATGAATTGATTAAAATTTTAATATTAGTTCAAAATAAATGCCAGAAACTCTGAAATAAATTTGATCAGTGACCTCTGTTTTAAAATATGCAAGTCAGAGCATATTATAAACATGTGACCATGTAGTCACCCCATATTCAACAGGTCAAGTGAACAAATACTTGATATAATTATGAATTCAAAAAGTTTAAAATTATTTGTATTTGATTAATTTATTTTAATAATAAAAGAATTAAAAAAAATTTAATAAAATAAATGCAATGAAAACTTAGTACTGTAATTTTTTAAATAAAAGTTCATATAGTAGAAATATTAATATGTGCAATTACATCAGCAGCAAATTCTATGTTACTTAAGAAATCTCTACTCAGTTTTATTTTCTTAATTTAAGTCACAAAGTATTTCCGTAAAATAGCTTCAGTAATTAAGACTTCTTTTTGTCAGTTTCTCTGCGATGACTCATATACATAGGAATTCACCCATATATATATATATTTTACCATATTGGTACACCCTGACCATGTATTATTGTGCATACATATTACGATTTTTTTTGCACTTGGATTTTATTTTATAAGATAATTAATTATAAGAAATGCAAATAGATGTCTTCCTAACTCAATCTATGTATACATTATCTTCAGCAGAATTCCATAAATGATGTTGTGTCTATTTTTTAAGATTTATTATCAACATTGTAGAATATAAAGCAATTTGTGATTGTATTTTATCTCTGAAAATAATACAATATTAACTTTCTCAAAAGTTAAAATCATTTAAAATTCCAAAAGAAAGGCAAATATATATATTTTGCTTTTAACAAAACAATGATATATATGTATTCTTAAACCTTAATTTCTGATAAATAAATCATACAAAAAATTTTGTCAGATATTGAAAATTATTCTTCACATATAAATTGTGATAAACAAAACAGCCAAAAATTGAAAAAAATATTAATTACAATTAACAATTTGCCAAGCCCTTTCGGTACATTATACCAGTATTCTATTATATCGCCATGATTCTGGTATACTGTACTGAAAGTGCTTGGCAAATTGTTAATTGTAATTAATATTTTTTCATTTTTTGGCTGCTTTGTTTATCATGATTTATATGTGAAGAATAATTTTTTTAATTTCTAATAAGTAAATAATGAATGATCTTTCAAAATCAAAGTAACCATTTTAACACATTTTTAATTTAATATGATTTTTAAAAATAAATTCACAGTTCATTTTTTTACTTTGATTTTAATACATAAACAACATGTGATAAGGTTTAGCATTTCATCAAGTGGAAACTCTTTGTTTTTATTCTTTTTTCTTTTGAATCGCATCTGTTTTAGACATATAGTTTGCTTACTTTGAGAGCTTTAATTTTAACAAACATTTTTTACATTATAATACCAAAAATGTATATATTTATGAAGATCTGTACTAAAAGATCATACAACATGACTTTCTAGAAAGTTGACATCTACTCCTCAAGACAAACTAAAATGTAAATCAAGGTTAATATCATCTGAAGAGCAATTACCATCACATTTTACAAAATTTATTCTTTGTTTTTATTGGAGATTTCAAAAATGCTTATTTAAATTTAAGTTAAATACAATACAAATGCTTGTGGATAAAATCAATAATATTGCTAAAGGGATTAAGATATAATACCAATGCTAAAAACTAGAGTTATTTATTAAAGAATGTCAACATCTTGATTTTCTACATTTTTGTTACTATTTCTTTGATGCTACATATTGGAATCAACTTATTTTATGCACATTGATAAAAGACATTATTAAATCTGCATTGTACTTATATATTATAGTCCCTAAAGATTATACCGCATCGTGATGAATGGAATAACAATTACTTTAAAAAGGAATTTATGACAATGAAAAATTGGATGAGTATCATAGGAATTAACATCTAATGGTATTTGATATTTCATATGCATATAGTATATGACCTATACTATAGAATAATGCATATGATAACAACCCACAATGGATTAATCTACACTAAAACTCTTCTGATAAAATTATATTGGTAAACTAATTGGGATAAATTTTAAATAACACTTCTGTATCATTGTTGCTTTTCAGATGTTGGATATTTTAATGAATGATAAAATCTAGAGTGCAACTAAATTATGGATATTGAGTATCTCACCATTATTTCAGATCATTCAGTTTTATCTTAAATTTTTATTACATATGTATTTGAAAGAATGCTTAATATATATGTTTGTTTATTAAAGGATAAATGATTAAACATATGCATAATTAGGAGAAAAATCATAATAATTAGGCAAAATTGAAAATAACTATTAATTAAATGTCCTATGAATAATTAGTTAAAATTCTTAGTATCATCATAGTAACAACTTATAAGCTAAGGATTCTTTATAAATTATATATCCCTTGAATAAAATTAATATAAACACATATTTTCTTCTGGTTTTAAAAATAAGTATGTTGCTTAATAGCACCACCTAGCGGCTGGAACTTACATTGCTGAATTTGGGCCCCTATTCTGAATATTTCTGTGGTTGACACAAAAACAGCACCTCTTGTGGCCACATGGGGCATAAGTTACAACTATCATATCAAGTTACAACTACCAATATAACTATGAAAGTCACCACTCAAAAAGTAGATTCTATAAGCATGAGTTCAGATGTTATAAACATAATTCTCAGTCAAGAGTTAAAGGCAGATTCTAATGAATTGAGAGATGCATTTAGTAATAAATTCAGTGTTTTCAATGCAAGATTGGAAGAGTTTAGTTGCGACTTTGATAATAAATGGAAGCAATCTGACAAAATGTGTGATGTTAGATTTAAAAAATTAAAAAATGAGACAAAAAAAATTGAGATGGAATTAGTTCTAATCCTAAAAATTTTTTAAAAAGAGTTTAATATTTTAGACAACGATATTAGTAGAACTTAAAAAATTAACTGTACATTATATGTCTTCATCAATTTTTTTTACTTATTTTTACTGTATTTATGTAAAATAAATAAATTAAATAAATTCACTGTTTTTTGTTTTTTTTTAAATTAACTGGACTGTAAAACAAATTCTATAATAAAAAATCTTTGATAATAAAATATAAATTTCATCAAAACTAAATTTTAAAATGTACATTGTGTTAATTTTATTTTTAATCTTTAAAATGTATATTATGGTTAATTTTTTCTTAATGCTATATTTAATGAATTGCCATTTAGAAAATATCTCCCACTGACTTAAAGGAATAATAGCACATCATCAGTGAAATCATTATTATTAAATTATAGCTACTGAAATGTTTTATACAGTATATTAAACAACAAGTTAGTAATATTTTTTTAATAATATGCTTAATAAAATGAACTACAGATTTCCTATTTAAAAACATTATTGTTTTTTTCTCTCAAAATTTTATATATTTTGAATTTAAAATAATGAATTAATTTTTTAAGCCTAGGAAGTCATTATAATAGCTTAGTTTTTATGCATAACTTTCATTTACAATGCAATTGAAAGAAAAGTTTTCCTTGCTAACTGGGATAAAGGTTTATAATTATAACCCAGTAAAAAGGTAGTTGGCTTTCTCTCCAACTGCCTATGGTCTATCTCTAAATCAACAAATATATTATTAGTGACACAATTTAGCCATTTCCCACAAAACCTTTAGAGGACTAATATATTTGGATTACAAGTTATGACATGAAATGTGATAATAAATTTCATGCCTTTATTTTAAAAAAACTTGTGAAACTGTGTAGAGCAGCAAATCTTTGAGTTGCACAAGTTTTTTCATATGATTTGCAACTCTTTATGATGTCAGGGAGTTCATCTAAGCCAGACAAATAAAAACAACTGAAAACAAAACATGCAAAAAGTTGCTGAAATTTTTAATTAGATCACTGTGTGTATGCATATTAGACTTATTGAAGAAATCATTGGCCTTATTATAACCAGTGTCCATCATATTTTAATGAAATATTCGAAAAAGCAAAAGGTGTGCACAAATTATGCCAGATGGAGTACTGTAAAGACATACAAAAAACCATAGCTACTCATCCAAAATTTTTGCCAAATATAGAATTAAGATTAGACATTAACTAACACCTGAGTATGGAATATAGATTTTGAAAAGAAGACAAATAAAAACAATTCCAATTGCAAAAGTGCCAAATCAAAACATTGCACATTGTTTTTTATTCTATAAGTATTGTTCATCATAAATATATTTCTGAAGTTCACATGGTAAATACTAACTGTACTTTAAATCATTTATGAGCCAAAATCATTTTCAAGCTACTTAAATACCACAAGCAAGACTTTTGAAAATTGTTGTGTGATAAAACACTGTACCACAATGCCAAAATTGCATACAATATTTTGGTCAAAGAAGCATTATTATATTTGAGCATCTACTCAATTCTCATGATTTAGCTTCTAACTAATGGCTATTTTCAAAATTAAAACTGGCCATGAAAGGTAAAGGTTTAATATTAAATTAAATATCAAACTTGGATAAAAATTATTACCAGGCTAACAAAAGAAAATCACTTTATCAAAGCATTAATAACATTTTTAAAGTATAATGCTAAAAGTTTACAATACTTAGGAACATTCAGAAACTTGAGATATATCAAAACAATTAAAGAAAGTACTTTCCGTAAATGAGATTTTTATTGTTTCAATAGAATAAACGTTATTGAAAAAAATAATATCACTTAGATTGTATTTAATTGTGATGAAAGTCAGATGTTCTCTAATCATTTTATTTAAAAATATATAAATACAATCAGTAAGTTTGTTATCTTTATTTTTTGAGTTGATATAAATGAATGAATACATGCTCAGTAAAATATATAAACTTATGCTCTCCTTAATTTATTATTATCATTTTTTTAAAAATTTGTTTGTATTTTAATCTTACTTTATACATGCATGCTATATATATATATATATATAAAACATCATTTGTAGTATATGTAAGTGTGTGGTGAAAAGTATTGTATACTTGCATTTCCGTAAAGAAGATTTATCTTATTATAGTCAAAGTTTATCAATAAAATGTGTGCTATTATACATTATGTATAATTTATGTAAAGGGGCTTGGAACTAAATATAGCTCCACTATATATATATATTACTACATTTGTTGTTTTGATTGCAATTTATTTAAAAATTTTAGTAAGTCTATATCACATAAAATAATGTATTTGTGTTATTTGGAGAATATTTAAATCAAACCTTTCCTTTTATTATTATCGTCATTATTAAATATTTAATAAAATAATTAATAATTATTTTGAATTATTACAATAAACTGCTTGAATATTGTTTTAAGTATTTTGTCTTTACTTTTATAAACATATGTTTAACACCGTCTTTTGCTCTACAGGTAGCTTGCATTGATCAATAACAAAATTTGATGTAAAGTATGTGATTCTGTTTAATTATTTTTTTAAATTTTATTCATGGTGCTAATGATTACCTTTAAAACCCACACACTTTACTAACATATTATATGACCATTTTATTTATGCCAACACATATGATAAAATATTGCCTTTAGATAAATCAATTATCACAATAATCTCAACTCTTTATATAACATATAATAGTTATCACAGAACAATACTTAAAGAATTGAGAAAGTGAAATAGAGCTGAGATAATCATATTGCTAGAAAAGATGATAACAGGTGAATAGTTTAAAATCAAATTTCCAAAAATCGTAAAAGACCTAAAAGCAGACCGTGACATGAGTGGATGAAATGAAAAATGCTGTTATGTAAAGTGGAGAAAAGAGTCTATGAATTGAAGAAACTTGATTAAACTTGGAATGACTTTCTGCAATGAATTGATGATGATTAAAAAGGATGATGACAATTATATAACATTTATTTTTTGCATGAAGAAAGCATTGTGTGATTTTTAAATTCATGCACCAATGATTATTTTTTATCATTTGCCTTCTATTTGAATATCTTTTTATAACTATTACAATGGCACATTAATATAATCAACTATATCGTGGGATATTTATATTTTGTCTTATCTTAATAACTTATTTTTTGTCCATTACAGTATGTACAGATATAACATAAATATAAGTATATATTTACTAATGACACAAATATATAAAAAAATTATATATACACCTTAAGAAGTAAGCAAAAATATTTAACAAAATAAAATAATAGAAGTACTGAATAGTTAGCAAAACAGCACATATTTATAAATGATGAAAATTAAGTCAAATGCTAAATACTGCAGTTGGAACAGTAAAAAAATAATTTAACATTAATATTTTTAAAATATTAAAACATTGACATAAAATTCACGAAAAATAAAAATTTAATATTTTTCTTTATTTTTTCTGTAATAAAATCTAATGATGATAAAAGGATAAAAATACATTATTTAAATATTAAATTATTACAAAAAGTTTCAGTCACATAGCTTCTTTATAGTATGTCGTAATTTATTTTTGATGAAATAGGATAATTAGGTATCACACTATATAACAGTTTGTTGAAGCAAAATATTAAAATTTTGTTCCTAACTTTTTTATTATACATTTTTAAACCATGGGTAATTGATCACTGGATTTTGAGGCAGTTGGTATTGAAGTTTCTCTATATTTTGCAACAAATAAACTCTTCATATAGTAGTGCCATTCAGTGCAAACCAGAGCAATCAATGGATGCCAGAAGGCTTGTGAATAAAATCCCTATCTAGTTCATACTCATACAATATCCCCAGACTACTTTCTAGCTTGTGGCTTTTGTCAGTGAGGAGCCTTGAATCTGAGAGCACTGTTTTAATAACAGTTATGAGCAAGCATAAGAAATGGTGATCATGTGATGTTATTTTACAACAAGCAATATAGGTGATAAGGATTAGTTATTATTATCTACAGTTATAAACCTATTAAGACCTTCCATAATTGGTTGTATTATCTTAACAATGAATGTAATATATTGTTCACCCAGGAGTCTGCTAATTAAAACAATGAGTTATTTGCTTCCTTTCATTTTGTCATTTAATCACAATCTATTTAGAAATCTCTTTCATGAAAGAGACTTATTAACAAACACTCTGTCTAATAATTGATGTCTCATATTCAAACACTGATCTAAAACTATTGTGATATTATGGTTAAATTAAAAAGAAATGTTTTTAAATTTCTGATTTATTGACAAATTAATCCAAACGTTGTTAATACATTTTTTAAAACCCTGATACATTCAAGATTGCCATTTCAATACAAAATAATCATTTTCATCATAGACCCAGATTTATATAATACAGAGAGTGTGTTTAGAAAATTTTAAAATAAGAGTGAAATCTAATACACATATGATGAAAACACTGCCACTACTACATATAGTTTAATTCCAATATATATCGACAAATTCATTGATTATTCACTTTAATGCTCATATAAGCAAAGATTTATGGGTAAAATATGGGTAATGCAGTTAAATATAGCATTTTTGTATCATTATATGTAATTTCTAATGTAATGCTAAATTTAACCAAATGATGTTAATACACTTTTAGAATCTTCATACTTTTCTACATTGTTGTGCCATTTAAAATGGTCACTACATCAGAAAAATATAGAATAACATATCAAGAAAGATTCTAAATGAGGTAAAATTTAATATATTGTTGATGTAAACACTATTAATTTTATATACAGTTTAGATCCAAACTATACAATGGAATTTATTTTTCATTCATTTTAATACCCATGTTAATAAAGAATTATATATAAGTCAGATATTTGAAATGTATTTAAATATAGCATTTTCCAAGTTTATAACTATTTAGTTTTGTTGAAAACATTAAAGTGAACTTCATACTTTTTGCAATGGAATAAATTTTTAAAATTAAAAATATAAATATATCTATAAAATGCTAATTTATACATTTATTACTGCTACTATTACTGTTTTTAAACATTTTTATTTAAATTAGAATTTCTATTTGTTTGCTTATTTGGGGAAAATTTTAAAATTAAAGTTTAACATATTTATATCCAATAGAATTCATTCAAATTTTGTACATTTGTTATAAATCATTGACAGTGTAATATGGCACTAAACTATTTTATGTAGGTTCCCTTATGTCTTTATCCTCTTAGAGGAGTTGGTGGATAAAATTTCAAATATATTAATAGCTGTTTACTAAAATTTTCAGTAATACTTGCAAGATTGCAGTATAAATACACATTTTTAAAAAAAATTACATTAAAAAGTATATTAGAAATTATTTAAAACTGAAATAAAAACAAGTCTTTGATTATAAAAGTTTTCTTTTTAAAAAAGTATACAGCATTTCTCACTGAAAATTTTCATTTTTAAAAAATGCTTTTTAAATAAACAAAAATATATTGTAAAGGATCTTTATTTGATACATATGATTTTACTTTCAAACATTAGAATGATGTTTGGAATAATTAAAAAAAATCAGGATGCTAAAAACTTAAAAGTAATAAATATAAAAAATATAAGTTTGCTGTAAACTAAAAAAAACTGAAAATAATAGTTTCTTCAACTGCAAAATTGGAGTTTTTATATAATGGGTATGAGAGAGGGTCAATGCCTACTTTTTTATAACAAGGGATTAACTTAATTAATATTTGAACCCCTCACACTTTTATTTCATGTTAAATATAAAATTTCCAATTGCAGTTGAAAAAACAATTATTTTATAGTTTTTTAGACCACAATAACAATAAATAAAATGTTCGTTATATGTTTTTATTTCTATTATTATTAGATGATGACAAAATATGCTTTATGTTTTGAATGCAACATTTAAAGATTTTGATTTAATAATTAATTTGCAAAAAGTTCAAGTTCTTTATGAGCCAGTGATGGGAGAAAAAATTCTCAGCAACTTTTAGCTTTAATGATAATCAACTTGAGGATGTATATCAATTCAAATACTTGGGTAATTTTATAACTAAAAAAAATGAACTTAAATCTTGAAGTATAAGATAGACTTCAACTGGCAGCTGCTTTTGACAAGTTAAAAGATAGAGTATTTCCTTTAACAAAATAATTACTGCAACTGAATTAGCGATACAAAATGGTTATTTCACTTATTATATGTTAAATAGATCTTTTTCACCACATTAATATTATATAAGAGCATTAGAAAAGTTTTACTTAAAGATGTTTAAATATATGAATTTTTTCCTCTGAAGTACAGGCTTTTTCATACCTGCACTCCAATATGTAATATATAGGGGGTTTGAACTCAGATTTTCACATGACTCTCAACTATCCATTGAAGATCTGAGTTCAAACTCCCTATATATTAAAGTTGTTTCACAAATATTTAATAATACAATGGCAAGATCATAAAAGCAATCAATGTTTCTCAACTTGTTGTATGTCATACTGTATAAACTGCTATTGCAAAATCATATTTCCATTAAATTGGACATATAAAACAAATTAGCAATGCAAAACTTTCTCAGAGAGGGCTTTACAGTTGAAGCATGGGTTTTGTGACAGAGATAGATTCCATCTATGATGTAAAATTATCTTAAAGATATTGTAAAGAAGTGCACTGTCAGTTGTTTCCATGAAAAGATATAGTTTAAAATAGATATTTTAAAATGAAAACTTTTCTGCAAAAGAAGTTAGAAGGAGGATCACTAATCAAACAGTAAAATGGAACAACATGTAAAATGTGTGGACATATTTGTGCTCCACAGATTGGCTATATAGCCATCACAAAAGTTTTTCTTCTGTTTACTGGAATTGAAATGCTGACACTTATTCGTGTGGGTGTTGCATATATATATATATGTAAAATTCAACTTGATATATATTAAATACAGTAGTATTCATATAATTCAATTTATTCTATTAGAAGTACTTTCGACTATATTCCTTTTAGTCTTTCTCAACTGTATAACGATATAACGTTGAATAATCAAAACGAGGCATTATTTTATAACTCCCATAATTCCATTCAGTTCAACCATAATTTTATCATTTTAATGTTTGATGATGGACGATTCATTAATACTTGATGATTTCTCCAAAGAGCTTCTTTTATTTTTCGTTTATTGTGGCAACGTTCAATTTGTATAATTTTTATGTTTTTATAATCAAATTTAAAACCCGCATTTACAAATTTTATTATAATCAAATATAATAAATGCTGAAGGTCTATTTTCACTTTTCAAATTTAATATTTTAATATATATATGTGTGTGTGTATTTTCATTAAGAAAGATATTACTATGAATAGTTTTTTTTTTTTTTTGGGGGGGGGGGGGTTCTGCTACACTTTTTTTTTTTAGAGTTTAAAACTGCTTATAGTCTTTTATGAGTGTTTACTAATCTTTTAATAATAATGATTTTTAGATGACTGTTTTTATGCTATTAGAGTGTGAATTAAAAGACGGTTTTCTAAACACTAGATTGTTTTGATATAAATAGTTTTCAATTTGTGATATATAATATTTTTTAAATTGTAGAAATATTTACTTTAGGTTTACCTATTTATAGCATTTAATTTTGTTTAAGAAATATTTTATATAACATAGAATAATAAATGAAGTAACATGGTCTTAATCCATATAACCTGGCCAGGATTATTTCCCACTAAAATTAGACTAAATATTCAATATAAATCTTTTTGTAATTCTATTATTACTTATTTTTTGAATCAAGGTAATATCTGGTAATTAATTAATATACTCACAAAAATTGTAGTTTTTTATTATTATTCAGTTTTATTACGACCTAGCATGCTTTAAATATATTCAATGTATCATATTCATGGCGAGTAACGATGTGATTACAAATTCTTTACATCAGTGTAACTTGTAACCACACCATTATATGCCATGAATATGATATACTGAATATATTGAAGGCATATTAGGCAGTAATAAAGCTGAATGTTGAAAAGCTACCTTTTCTGGGAGTATATTCAATAATTTCAAGATATAATATAAATCTTTGAAATTAAGCTAAGCTTTATTCTTTTTCAAAGAAATGAATAAAGTTAAAAAGACAAATAATCTAAAAAATATATTTTTACTGCACTAACTCCGTCAGTTGACCCAGGGCATCAAAGGCTCATGAGTCAGTAATAATATAATAATCTCTGGCTTAATAAGTAGTTATTAATAACTTTGATATATTTATTCAAAAGGCGATAAAGTTTCATTAAGGTTGTACTCACAAACTTAAATTTTAATGTAAATGTTCTTTGGTTCTATCTTATTTCTATTTTCTCTTATACGTCTTTTAAAAGAAAGGATGGGGATAATGTTCTACTTCAGATAATTTAAATAAAAAATAAAACATCAGAAGGAAAAAAAATTAATTATTAATATTAAAATAGATCGGCAATTTTTTTAAAAAAAAATAATTTGAATAATAGAATTATTATTTATATTTTTTCCTTTTAAAAAATTCTAATACATAAAATTATTTTATTTTTTCCCTTAAAACACAGATTATAAATTTTCGATTAGACTTTTGCAAAATTTGCATAAAAACTTTACGAAAAATAAATTCATAAACTCATTTCTAATCCCATTTATTGAAATATTCAAATTTTATGTAATAATTTAAAATTTAAAAATCATATATATTTAATTGTTTTAAAATTTAAATTAATGTGCAATAATAATGAAACAAAAATTGATTTTATGATACATTTTTGGATATAAAACGGAAAGATTAAAAGGGGTTTAAATAACCCATTTATAGGCAAAACTTGTTCTCCATAAGGAAACAAGAAAAGGGGGGTTATTTCTCACCATTTAGCTAATTGCTAAGTGATGATATTTATAGTGAACTCAACCTAAATTGAAAAAACTTCAGTCCACATTCAACAGATAGCAAGTTTTTAAGTTTTTATTTATTATGACAATCAATAATAAAAGTATTAATTAAATAACTAATAAATCACGGTAGAGATAACGATTTAACTAATTAAATTTATGTCACAAAGTTTGTAATTATATGTACAAAGATAATTAAGTCCAAGTGATAATGGAAAACTACTGTACATGCTAAATGGAAAAGGTATTTGAGCCTAGAGAATCTTAGAATTGAAATGATAATTGTTGTAAATATCTATGTTATTGTAAACACGACTGATTTAAACAATTTTAAAATGTGACGTTTTTTTCTTTATAGAATATCCATTATTGGTGATGATGGTGGGATGGTGGGAATCATGGGATGCAAGAGATCCAGATACATATTTTCAGAGTGATTTGACAACGGTCTAGTGTCCATTTGTCATTAAATTAATTCCATAATTGGGCAATTGTCAAAAAAAAACTAAGTAACTATCTAAAATTACGGTAAATGTACTTATGGTATGACTCAAGTAGGTTATCATGAAAAAGTTATTCCAGATTATCTTAGAAGCTCATCAATATGCTTGAATGGTTTTTATTTCTTCATGGACTTAAATAAAAGAAAACATAAATTAAAATTGGCTACTATGTTATGGAAATGTTTTTATACCAGATTATATGATTACAAATAGTGCTGGTGCATCACTACAAGTGAAAGTTTGGGAAAGCATGTGAACTTCTAAATATATTTTGTTATCTAAATATCTAAATTCAATAATATGGATTTAACCTATGCAATAAGAGAAAAGCAAAAAAGCAATCATTGTTCAGCTGAAGCTTTAGCTTGCAATTTGAAAGCATTTCTGGAGGAGACATTTAAATATTATGTTATATGTGTTATGTAAGATGATAAACTGAAAGTCCATCCATTTGTGGCATTAGTTTAACATTGGAATCAGTCATCTCTCAAGATAAGAATTGACCAGAAAGAATCTTTGCTTAAAGAACATTCTAAAATAAGAATTTCTCATCTAAATAATGCCAAAGAACAATTGTTAATTGAATCACAACCTTAAACAAGCATTACACAAAAGCACAACTTCTAAATGAGCAAAACCCATGTACAAATGTGATTTTCCATTTTTGCCAATGAACACTTACATGCTGAAATTGCCTGCCTATCAAAAAAGCAGTTGAATAATGCTTTAAGAAATGGAGCCAAAGCCAAAAGTTGCCTAACAAAGAATGTAATATCGAAATACTCAAAGAGTAATTGAAAGTGTCATCATTTAAGATCAATAACAGCACATCTGTAAACAATGGAGTCTGTCATCTGCATCATTTCAACAAATTATTAGACAAACAATAAGTAAAAGTCAAAAGATTGGATGAGACCATTGCCTTATAAATATGAATGCCAGAAAGCATTAGCTGAGCAGTCAATTATAGAAATAATGAAACAGTATCCCAAAATTATGTAGAACAAGAATTCCTATGGTTCCTCTCATGCATGAAAGATGGTATCTCAGTAAAGTAATATAGATTTGCAAGGCTGTTGTTAAATGTCAAGCATTGGTGGCCTAGTGATTTGCATAGTTGCCTTCCAAGCAGCTGGCCTAGGTTCACTTCCCCGTCAATGCATTTGACATAGGAAAAAAAAGATTAAAAAAACAGATGTTAAATGTAGATTTAAAAAAATTGTGATGCTTTAATCTGCTTTATTTTTAAAGCAATGCTAGAAACATAAAATTTTAGCAGGGGTGAGTCAACAGCAGACTTTTCATTTTTTAGAAATCAACCAATCTGTGATCAAAGTTTTATATAAGTTATGTCAACTGCTAAAGCTTTTCAGGATGTTTAAATCCTTTAGATATTTTGTAAGAGACTCTCCAATCTTGTGATCAATATTTTATATAAGGTAAACAACTGTTAAGGCATTTGGAATGATTTAAATTTTTGAGGATATTTCTTTTTGCAAAACTATAAATAAAATATCAGTTTTCAATAAGTACAGTAGATAAGAATTAAAATGCAGTGCCTAATAATCACGTTGTTTTATCTATCATTAATGTAACCCAGCATTTAATTAAATCCATTTAAATTTGGGCATAGTTTTCTTTCAGTCACTAAAATGAAATCACTGCAGTATAAATACAATTTTATTCATACATTTCAGAACTTATATAAGTGTTTTAATAATTTCTATTAGTCATTCATTAGACTAAAGATTATACAATAGTGAATAATATTACTGTAGTATAATTTTCAGTACATCATTTAAGCACAAGGTAGGGACTGGTTTCTATCTACTTTAATATCTTGTGGAGGGATGTAAACTTAAACATATGATAAAAACATGTGAAAAAGATGTATGAGCCCAAGAGGTATATTTTGTGCTGAACCAGCACTTATCAGTTGGACTAGATGACATTCTCTTACATGTATCTTTATCATTGTTCAGCATACAAAAATAGATAGATAGATAGATAGATAGATAGATAGATAGATGGATGGATGATAGATAGATAGATAGATAGATAGATAGATAGATAGATAGATAGAGGTAGGTAGGTAGGTAGGTGGATAGATGGATGAATGGATGGATAGATGGATAGATAGATAGATAGATAGATAGATAGATAGATAGATAGATAGATAGATAGATAGATAGATAGATAGATAGATAACAAATTACTATAGTTTAATTGATAAGTGCCCAACTTACTGCCCTCACTACTTTGAGCAAAATTATTTATTATATAGATGTTATTTCACCTGTTATTGTACTATTTAAGAGACTGATAAAATCTCAGCAAACTTATTGAAAATTATTGCATGTGATTGGTTGGAATATTTTTAGATCTGTTTTAGTGTTTGGTGATTTTATATCTTTTCTGTATAGATTTTGGGTGTGAAGAGATCCCAGGTTTATATCCTGGACTAGCTACAAGCGCACGGTCATCCTGTATAATTTAGCACAGTGGCAGGATGTCAGATTCTGGAACCTAAAGTCAGTAGATTGATTCCAGTAGAGACAGTTCCAGTATCTCGAACTTCCTATGAATTCCGGAGTAATTAAGCCATTTGATTGGTTATTTAAACCTAAAGTCATTAGATTGATTCCAGTTGAGATAGTTCCAGTATCTCGAACTTCCTACGAATTCCGGAGTAATAAAGCCATTTGATTGGTTATTTAAAAATAATTTTATATTTTGATATTTACCTTATTGATAATGTGTATTAGTTGTTAATTTTGTTCTTTAATTAATCGAATATTGTTCCTTTATTAGAAACAATATTTAAAAAAAAAAAAAAGAATAAAATCCAATATAAAATTAGATTTGAACTCAGTCGTGAGCATGACAAGCAAAATCGCTCATCATTATAATATGACACTTTGTTAAAAAAGTTCTTATTTTGTAAAAACACTCACTAAAATTATAATGTATTTTATATAACGCATACTATCCCTTACTTAACAGCTTTTATTAGTTATAGACTTTTTTTAAATTTCATTTTTAAATGGATGGATTTTTTATTTAAATTATATTAACCTCAATTTGTACAGTTGTGTCATTAATGACTATTTGAAATATTTATACTCTTTTAAATGGATACCTGTGAATTAATAAACTTTTATTCAGTAAGAGGTCATGGAATCTGACGTTAATTACTGATTTTCATGAAAAGGTATTGATTTGTTTAATTGGACTATACTTTTTCTCCCCAAATAAAGACATCAAGAAGTTAATCTATTAAAGGGTTTAAATGAAGCGTGTTTAACAGCAAAGTAATAAAAGATGTAATGTTAATGGCATTCTTCTATATTAGAGGAATTATTAAAAAATAAAGAAAGAGGTAAACAAACGGAATTGAATCTTTTATTAATACTAAAATAGTAAATATTTACTATATATGTGATTTAATATCAATCTTTACAGTTAAATATTTTAATTAATATAAAAAATGCATCTCACAGACTAAAGGTGTGCAATTAATTGCTTCCGTGCCCATGATCTGGGTTCGAATTCTAAAACTAATTTTTTTCATGATTCAATCAGAGATATAATTTATTTTTAAATAGGAAGAATATGGCCAGTTTACCATCCAGTGTGGCTGGAAAATGGTTATCTTGCTATATTCTCAGCTAGAAAGTAAGATAGGGAGGGGGAAATCTGCTCAAACCTTCTTACACTATATTTGGAAAGCCTGGTAAGTAACGTCTACTACTTCATTTTTTTTTTGAGAATTGGTGTGTTTTTTTTTTGTTTTGGAAGTGAAGTATTTAGAAGATATTTTAATTTTTGATTTTTTTTTTTTTTTTACAAAACATGTATTCTATTGTTAATATTGAATAAAACTTAGTTTAAGAAGTGAATTTTTCATTTGATCAAAATAAAATTTATATTTTTTCATCCTGAAGTATAAATCTTTATAAAAAACATAAATAATAATGAAAAAAAATCTCCAAACCTTTTTTTTTTATAATCCCAATTATTCCATTTGGATGAAACAGTTATGAAAAATGAGATGTTCAGTTGATGATAATTATCTGATACAGCAAACAAAATATTTTGTATGATTGGTTATTAGGACATCATATATTGTTTTAGCATTCAAATGGTTCGATAAGCACAAGAATTTTTGATTTTACTAAACTGAATTTTCTTTTATTCCTTTTCTGAAAATCAATCTAGAAAATTGTAGCTTTTGAGTGTGTTTCTATTCTCACACCAGGCAAAAATTTTAAAAATACAGTATGTCAGTTTCCAGGAATCATCTCACATTTAAACATTAATATTAATCAATTAAATTTTTAAAAAAATTATTTTCTCATTTGCTGAATATATCACTCCAACATTTCATAAAATACAATATTAAACAAATTAGACATACATAAAATAAATTTAGAAACATATGGGTGTTAGTTTTTCATTGAATATCATACTTTAATTCTAATGGTAATTTGATATTTGTTCATTATTTTCATAAGATAATTTTTTCCATTATTATCATAATTAATGAATACGATTAATTTTTTTAAAGCAAAATTTGTTGACTAGTGATTAGGCAGCTAATTAAGTTGCATAAGGCCTAGTTACCCTAGGGAAAAAGCCTATTTGAACCTAAAATTTTATACTGGCCTGATTTAAATTGCATTTTATAGACATAGTGGACAGATCTACTAACCACTGAGTCACAAAACTCTTCATGTTTTTATATCTTTGACTGTAATAAATCACTAACTCCTTACACAGAAATATATGTAATTAATAAATCTATCAGCTACTTTGTAAAATTGACTTTTTTTGTCTCAATTGAATTTTCTATAAATATAAATTAATAAATGTTTATTAGATTTGAGTTCAAATACAAAATTATTTTTTTAGGTTTTTACAAAAATCTCAAATATGTTCAATACTTTTTTCAAGTAACTGCTCATAATTAATCAATCCAATATGGGTTTACAGAAATTAGATGCACTTATCTGAATGGTAATATAACAAGAAAAAGTTAAAAAAAATTATTGATTAGAAGTGTACCAATCTGTTCTAAAATGCCTATATATATATTTTTTTAAAAATACATAATTACTCAAATAAAGTTTAAACAAACCAGCCAATTAAATCACTATCTTTGATTCCATGGTGAAATAACCAGACAATCATCTATTTTGAAGGATGACTTTTCATTGCTTATAAAACTGCTATCAATTGGGTGGATCTTACAGCTGATATTTTTATATTGTACAAATTGCTTACATATGAATATTAAATGCAAAAAGAAGTTAAATGTTATCAAAAAAAAGTTGAATGTTGTACAATCTTATCAAGATTCTTTAAAATATGACTTGTCTTGAAATTGTCATTTATATAAAAGATTTTTTATATTACATTGGAATACTAGCTGTGGAATCCCAAAAATACTAATTATGGACTTCCAGTCAGCTAAAGAATGGCATCAAAAGTCAAAAAACAATTGTCTTGGAAAAACCACTCCACAATATTTGACAATAAGAAATTTAATGTAATTAAAAAAATCATAAACATACTTTCTTATACTTTTATCCAGTAATATCATGAGCAAAACTTGGTAATCTACCTTATTTGTGTACATTCATACTTTGAATTTTTAGTACCATTAACATTCTCATCACTTTTCATTCTTAAGAAGAAATATCTTGACTGGTCAATATATGAACATGCACTGAAAAGAATCAGCTTAGTCATCATAGTTATGCAATTTAGAATATGAATTTTGATATACATTTCATCAACAGACAAGTAATTGTCATTAGTAAATACTTGGTAATAAATAATGTTAGAGAAATAATTTTTAAAATAATTACCATCTCATGGAACTTAGCCTTGTAACAATTTTAGATTAGATCAGGGGTGCCAATTGTTTTGGCTCAGGGGTTGCAGAGGTTGGCGGAGGGCCGCATCGGTGGCCATGTTGTGGAAGTGAAGGTTAGTGGAGGGCTGCATTTTTTTCATGACCCAATAAACACACTGCTTTATTCCTTGTATTACCAAAGAAATATTTGTTTGTCCATTTATTATTAAACACATGACATTCATCACCGATTTTACATTTTTTCAGAGGGTTCATGGTTTCACTAAAGTTGGAAATGTATATATTTACTAATGCAAAGACAAAATTGAAATTAACCAGATCAACTGGAAAAGCATTGCACTTTGTATCTACACTGTGCATGTGTATTGTTGAGGCCATCCTAGTGGAAAATATGAGACGAATCTTCGGTCACGCATGGGAAGAAAATCTCAGTTCAAGACAGATTTTTCTGATTGTCTTGGTGGACCACATAAAAACTCTCAGTGGGTCTCATGTGGTCCTCAGGCCACTATTTGCCCACTCCTGGATTAGATGAATAAATAAATCAAGTATACTCATAAAAACTTATACTCTACAAATTTGGATAATTCCTTATTGGAGTTAAATAACCTATTGTATTGCCTGTACCATTACAGTTGAAGTTTCATCTAGGTTTGCCTATATAATTTAAATTCCTTCTATTGCAAATATGTTAATATATATGTAATTTGTCAATAAAGTTTTAATATATATAAAATTGTCTTGAAAGAACTGATTGGCTAGTTATTTTAAGCATGATGTCAAACCGATTAAATGTATAAGTATATTACTAAGCATTTGATGAGCTGGCTTGTTTATACTTTGAGTTGTTAATTTTTGAACTATATTTTTATATCTGTTGTTAATAAAGCATGATTCTGATGCAATATTTATCTGCATGAATAGTTTCCTTTTAATTTCAATTAATATGTTTTTATAAAAAAAAAAGTAAATAATCAATCATATTTTATCTCTTAATTCTTAAAATTCAAAGATACAATAATTGTTTGTTTGTTTTTTTTTTGCTTTAGAAAAAATTTAAAATCTCTCGCCCATACCTTTTTAATTTTTTTTTTTTATAAATTTAAAAAGTCAGATGTATTTTTGTTTAACTCTGTATTAAGAGTCTTTTAAAAATGGAGTTTTTGTTTTATTTACAATTTTGCATTAAGTGTTAACATTCACTGGATAATTAAAATAGTAAAATTTATCATAAACAAATAAATGTCAATTACTTTTCGGAATGAATTAATAATTAGATATTATTATTTATTTTAAAAAACTCTAATGACTGTATGTATTTAATATTAACTTCAAATTTTTATACATAGGTAATTTTATATATTTCTACTTTATATGGAATGTTTTGAAATATTATTTAAGTCTAAAGATGTAGCTTGTCACATACTTTAATAAATAACTGTTAATCTATTTCTTATCTTTAACTTGTAATAGATTATCATTTTATTAAAATAAGAGTCATAGATCACATGACCCAATTCTCTTAAGCTTGTAAGATATAATCAATGAGGATTGCCAATTCCTCAACAAGTTTATAATAAATGCTTAGCCAGAGCCAGCATTTAAAATATCTCTGTCAAGACCCCCCCCCCCAAACCTCTGACCATGGTTTTGTGCTTTGGCACTCCTCAGAGAGGTGCTAGGGTAGGTCTAGACCTACCCTAGCACCTCTCTGAGGAGTGCCAAAGCACAAAACCATGGTCAGAGGTTTGGGAGGCTTTGAGGAGTGCCAAAGCATGAAACCATGGTCAGAGGTTTGGGAGGAGGTCCTGACAGAGATATTTTAAATGCTGGCTCTGGCTAAGCATTTATCACAAAGCTTGTTGAGGAATTGGCAATCCTCATTGATTATAACATTTTATTGTTTTTGTATATCTGTCAGTGTTTAAAAATAAACCAATAGAATATCAACAATATGTTACCAAAGTGACACCCAGCTAATAAATAGAAATCCATTTACAATCATGTTTTATAAACTCCATTAAATAAGCAATTTTAATCTCACTTTGATGCAGTCAAGTGCTATCATTCACAATCTATTGCTGACATTTTAAACACTGTTTGTGATAACATGGTTTACATATAAGCAATTATCTATATAAGCAATTATCTATATGTATGGTTTATATAGCAATGGATCATGTGTAGACCTATATTTTTAAACAAATAAAAAAATATTGTTAATTCAAGACTAGAGTAAAATCATAAAATTATATTTAAAATTATAGATTTTATAAAGCACTTAATTTTTTAGCACTTTTTCATCACTAGAGAGAAGCTATTATTTATCTTCTTTTATTATTTTCAATCCAAATAAATTTTATTTTAAAAGTATAGCTTTATTTTTTTAAGTTTATTGAAAAGATAATTTTAAAATATCCAAATTTGCAAATAAATGAAAAAAAGTAAAAAATAGAAAGTAATAGATCAAAGGACAGAATTTCCATTAATAACAAATAAAAAGTACTTGAAAGGAGATGTTTTTGACTTGAAGTCATGTAAATATTTATTTGAATAATTCCTGTGAAAAAGATATTGCATTAAAATAAAACTACACTGTGAACATTCAATAACTAAAAAGAAATAAATATTAATAATGTAAAAAATAATAACAAAAAATGAAGAAATTAGATTGAAAGTTCATTTATAATTAAATGAAATATAATGCTGAACAGGCAGAGTAATAATTTTTATTTTAAACCACTAAAAAACTAGTCTGGGGATATTGGATTAGTAGGCACTAGATAGGGATTTTATGAACAAGCCTTCTGTCATCCATTGATTACTCTGGTTAGCACAAGGTGGCACTACTATATGGAGAGTTTTTGCCTGTTTAATTTTTATCTTATCATGTTTTTGCTTTACTCTTTAATTTTTCACTAAAAATAATAATAACATCTATGGCACATAATTATAATTAAAATCTGAATTTTTAAAAGATTGCAACAATAGTTTTATATATGTATTGTCATTAGTAAATGCAATGGGGAAAATAACAATAGTACCATTTAGTTACAAACAGTCTTTGTAGTGAAAACATTGAAGGAATAATTGTTATTTAATAAAGATATTTTTATAATGATGTTTTTTATGTAAACTCTATAAGAATAATTTATTAAAAAAAGAATATTATATAAATATTTTTGAATGAAGCTTGTGAAGTGACTTTAGGATAAGCTATTCTTAAAACACAGACTAATATAAAAAAGAAACAAATTAGAGAGTTGCAGATTAGATTTAAATTCAAGTAGAGAAGATAATGTTAAAATTTTAGAGTTAATAGCATGTTTTATTTAACTTTAAATGAAACATTATATCATGACTGTGAATGATTTAATCATGAAAAGAAATTACATCAATTGTTCATCAATTTTCTGAAACAATAGCTATCCCTGCCATCATGTTATTATCAAGTACTGATGGACCTACATTAATGTAATTTAAAAATTTATTATAGTTCTTCACTTGTCCACGTACTTTCCAAATTCTTACTATAATATTTGATTAATGTACAATGTATAAACTGAACTTTATTTGTAATTACTAGGCCTTCTAATTACATCTAAATTTAAGTATATACCTTATACAGAGCAAAACTCTCACACAGTAGTGCCACTTAATGCAATGGATGCAGGAAGATTTGTGCATAAAATTTATATCTAGTGTCTACTCATCCAATATCCCCAGACTAGTTTTTAGCTTGTGACTTTCATCAGTGAAGAGCTGCATCTAGATCTTAAAATCTACTGCAACTCTCCAGCAGCCACCTTTTACTTATTTAACTAACTATTAAGCTTTGAATCAAAATTAAAAACACTAATGTTTTCAAGCTAAGCTCATTAGCTTGTACAATTGTCAGCTCCTCACTGATGAAAGCCACAAGCTAGAAACTAGTATGGGGATATTGGATGAGTAAGCACTAGATAGAGATTTTGTGCACAAACATTCCTGCATCCATTGATTATTCTCACTTGCACCAAGTGGTGCTACTTTATAGAGAGTTTTGCATCTGTAAAAAACAGCTTGTGTAAGCATAAAAAATGGTGATCATGTGCTGTTTGATGATTTGATAACAATCCTGCTGAAGAGGAATATGGTGGCTGTGGTTATTAAATAACCAAAGACACTAAAAAGTATGAATGCTGATCTGAGTTCAGATCTATGCAACTATACAAGCTAATGAGCTTAGCTTAGAAACATTATTGTGTTTTCATTTTGGACTCATAGTTAGCTAAAAAAAATAAAAGGTGAATTGCTGGAGGATTGCATTAGATCCTAAGATCTAGGTATAGTGTTCTCAGATCCAAGGCTCATTACTGATGAAAGCCACAAGCTAGAAACTAGTCTTGTGATATTGGATAAGTAGGCACTAGATGATTTTATGCACAAACTTTTCTGTAGCCATAGATTCCTCTGGCTTGCACTAAGTGGTACTAACTGTATGGAGAGTTTTGCTTCTGAGAAAAACAGCTTGTGTAAGCATAAAGGATGGTGATCATGCGATGTATATTCAAATATTGCAGATGCAACCTAAATTCTGCCCATCCCTCTTCTGTATATTGAAATGGACATATTAAGATCCTATATATGAGGGGTCAGAGTGACAGAGTTAACATGGGCATGATGACAATATTGGCATCAACAAGGGTTTTGAGTATTTCATTATCAGATTTTCACTAATATGGATGACTGAAGAGTTCAAGAGTGAAGAAGATTGAAGCCTGTCCATTAAAACTGGATGATTTGCTATCTTAATATGAAATGAGCACTGATTAGATATTTATGTGTGAGATAATGATCTGTACCAATTGATGGGTGCTGGTTCAGCACGGCATACATTTATTGGAGTTCACTTATTTTTTTCACATGGGTTATATAAGATGGAGTGGATAACTGAACAGAACTTGAAAGTCTGTGTTCAAATCCTTCTAATTACAAATTCTTACTGATATATAATTTTGGAGAAATTATAAAATGAATGCTTAAAAGAGGAAAAAATATATAATAGCAAATACATTGTAATAGAATTTTTGTAATTATATAGATAAATTTATATGAAAAATAATTATTCTTCTAAAGTTCATTTAAATCTGTCACTAATTATTTAAATAAATATTTACGTTCTTTTAAATATAATTTTAATATTTCTTTTGTTAAAAACTGTAACTGTCAAATACAGTCCTGGATCAAATAAATATATGCTGTAAATTAACTTAGTCATTCATGTTAAAAAAGTTGATTTATTAATTATTAACTTAAAAATCTTTATTAACTTTCTGAAATACGTTTCTAAAAAAATATTATTTTAGAAGTTTGTAAAACAATTTTCTTTTTCTTCCTGAAAGAAAAATTAAGAAAGAGAAATGTTCTACTGTATTTAACAACAAATTATGGTATCTAAAGATGCAGATTGATTTATTTAATGATTGTTAATATTTAAATATAATAATGGGACTTTTTTTGCAAATTGTTAATGTCTCTAATAACGATGTGTGTGTGTGTTGTTAATTTAGATTTTATCTAAACGGATGATTTTTTTCCCCATATGTCATAGCATCGGCTGGGAGGCGAACCCACTACGTCTGCGACCAACTACTTGCTTGCAAGGCTGCTGCGACGACCTCTCGGCTAACAACGCTTGACTAAATTTTGTTTCATTTACAAGCTTTCGTAATGTCTAGAAGTCTTGGTGTTTGCAGCTGGTAGTTGGGTATAAGTCAAAACAAAAGGGAATAGGCCATTTAAATAGACAAGGTAGATGATTTGTAATTAAATTAATCAACATCCAACAAATATTGCTATATACCACTAGTTAATATTTTACTTAATATCCATAATATGAGAATAAGCATATATCACACAAATATTATTCGTCATTTAATTATGATAATTTAAATATATAGCTACTTCATCTATCACTTTATATTTATTCCAATTATTGAAATTTGTATTTTTAATGGGTACATTTCAGATAGTTATCATTACCATTTATCCCATCTGCAATTAAATTCAATGACACCTATTATAATGCACCAAGTTGCAGCTATTAATTGATTGATTGATATGATAATCATCTGATCTGTAGTTTGTTCTGGTCATCATCATCATTAATACATGATCTATAGGATTTTTCACTTATTTTTCTTTTTTAACTTAGCTTTCTCTTTATAGTTCTATCTAAATAGCATCAACATCACACTGTTTGCTGTTTTAGGCATTATGATGTTATTATCTCTATATCTTCTCAAGTTATTTTAATTCTTTCTCTAACCTTATACTATTGTGTGCAATTTATTTTAAAATTATAATAATAAGTAAATATCTATAAATTTTAAATATCTATAATTGTAAAGTGGAAGTAACTACCTCTCTATGATAGCATCAAAAACCAATGAAAAGATAAAATGATATCATTCTATCTTTGGACTCTGTCATTGTATAAGCTTAGTTTTTGACTTGGTTTTTAAATTATGCAGTGGATTTAATCTGGTCATAAATTAAAACAATAGATAAATTTCACCATATAATTCAAAAACCAAGTAAAAAACTAAGCTTATATAATTGCAGAGCTCATAGATAGAATAGTATCATTCTATCTTCATTGGTTTTTTGATGCTGTATAACATAGAGGGCGGTAGTTACTTCTGTTTTATAATTACAGATATTTAGAAATTATTTATTTATTATTACAATTATTAAAATTAATGTTTCATTTAATGTTCAAAGGTTGTTAAAAGTAGGATTTGTTCTAAATCTTTTGAATATATTAATGGTGAATGGAAAACATTTAGTCTGTACATAAATTAAAACCATTCACCATATAATTTAAAAACCAAATCAAAAACTAAGTTTATATAATAACAGAGGTCACAGATACAATGGTATCATTCTATCTTTTTATTGATTTTTGATCCCATGCAACTCAGAGGAAGGTAATTACTTCCATTTTACAATTTTAAAATTATTACTTGAAAAAACATCAGAAGATATCAACATTGTATGGACCTTTTAGGCACTTATATAATCAATTTGACACCTGCCTCTTTAATTAATAATTTCTTATTGGTGCAGTGTAATAAAAAATTTACTTTTCTAAAAATAAAAAGTGTAATTTTCAGTAAATTTACTTACATATTAAAGATTGTTTATGCAACATTTTCGTAAAATACTTAAGATTTTTTAAAAAAATAATTTAATTTTAAAGAAGATAACTTTTAAGAAATTCCTTACTACTGGCAGAATCTATTTTCACTGAATAAATAGAATGGCCTTTTGTCAAAATAGTAAAGAATTTTTAAAAAACTTGTTTACTTTTAAAATATATTTGTTTCTTTAATAGTAACTAATTCTAAATTTCTTTTGATTTAAAAAATATATAATTCAAATATATAATATTCTGTCCTACTATTTTTTGAATAGATAAATTATGACTAATGTCATTGTTATATTAATAACTCCATTTAGAAATTTATTTTTATATTTTGAAAAGGTCAAATGTTAACTTTTAGAATGTCTATCATTTAAGAGCTTATATTTGTAATAAATAATGTTAACATTAACAATACATGATATGGAAAAAGGTGTAATTGTAAAAATAAAATATTCATATATGAAGGACTATAGATGAAAGTCTCATTTGGATCCATTCATAATAGAAAGTTAGAATTTGCAGCTAAACAGATTATAGTAGTTTTAATTTCTTAGCAAATGCAAAGTTTGTCATTTTCTCATCATATTTATGGGATAACGATGATTATTAAATTGCACATACAGATTCTGCATGTAATTAATATTTCAGTTCCTGTAATAATATGGTTAGAGAAATTACAAGGGAAAAGTCTAAAAGACAAGACATCACATGGTCTTAAACTAGACATTGCTATTCATTATCAAATATTTCTATTCTCATTATTTTTATGCCGTAAGTGGTGAAAGTAAACAAGATTTACCATGCATTCGAAAGGTGTGATGCATCAGTGCTCTAATTTTATTAAAATCTGTAAATATTGAAATTTGAATATTAATTACATATAAAACTCTGTACACACAATGGAACACTTGCTTGCAGCATAAATTCAACATAAAAATACTGAAAATGTTTTATGAGAAATTTAAGCTATTACAAAATAAGAATCTTCAAATATTAATATAAAGAGTTCCATTGCAAAATGCTTTTCTACATAAAATGTAATTTATAGTACTTCTATGTGTATGTAAAAATAATATTCTTTGTCACTATCTAATGTAAAATAAACATTTTGGGTTTTTTTGTCAAATATGTGTCAGCTACAACCAAACCTAGTTTATATGCTACAGGTCTAAGATGTGTAAACTATGTCAGAGTTTCACTATTGCTTTTATGATGTATTTTATCTTCAAGCTAGTAACGTATCACATGATCTCACTTATATATGATTAAGCACCCCCCCCATTCCAGACAGTTATGATTTGATTTCAAACCTTATGGACATTGTTAAAACTGAATTAATGATGTAATAATAGTAATGCTATAACACACCATATACTCTTTAAATTACACTCTACAATGCAGTTTAACATATGATTTATTTTATTTCCTTCCTTACAGTTTCAACTGTCCAACAGTCATCATCAGAGCTTTTACTGAGTTTTTACTGAGATAAAAGCTCTGATGATGACTGCTGGACAGTTGAAACTGTAAGGAAGGAAATAAAATAAATCATATGTTAAACTGCATTGTAGAGTGTGATTTAAGGAGTATATGGTGTATTATAGTATATACTATATATATACATAATATATATATATATATTGCTATAATATATATATATATATATATATATATATATATATAATTAAGCAATGCAAATAAGAAGTGGAATGAAATTTAATAATAGTAATGCACTAAATAAATAAAAAAAGTGGTTTTACTCCTTGAGCGGTCATAAGAAGTTTGAGTATTAGAATCACAAGAAATGGAACAGATCCAAGCACTTTACCTATTTCAGAGTCAGATATGTTATGATTATATTAAAGTATGCAAAGTGAAATAATTCTCTAAAAATATATTATAAATGAGAAGTGAATTTTGAAGCTATCACATGCAGTTTCTAAATGTAATTTTGTTCATCAGTGTCTGACCTAAATATATTTTATTAGTTTAAAAGTAGTTTCAAGATGTGATTGTGCTTTCTGTTGATAGAGTGTTTTTCTTATTGGCTGCTGAGACAATTTTAATGAAAACACATTATTGATGAGATAATTGATGTAGTTGGCCTTTAATCAAGTGTATTTGTTTTCTTTTTATCCCCAAACTCATCATCCATAGTTTAAAAAAATGTAAATTCATATATCTGTTGATTATTTATCTTTTCAACATGTGTGTGATTCAGGTGGGTCAGCAATATGAGATGGCATGGAGAATTGAGGGTCATGTAAAAGTCTGAGATCGAATCCCTTATATATTACATTATATGTGCAGGTGTGTATAAGCCTGTGCAGTGTACTAAATTTTATAACTTTATGTTTAATTGATTTTTTTTTTTTTTTTTTTACAAAACTGATCATTTAAAAATAAAAAATAAAAAATCGTCTATTTTGGGGTCGCCAGACAATAATTGTACCCTCTTTCATCTCTGAACAATTTATGTTTAAAATTGTTATTGTTAAACAATTACATCAAGTTTATATGCATGTGTTTATGATTGCATATAAAAATATTTAAAGCCGTATTGCTAATTTATTTCTAAACCACATATTTGATTAATGATTTAAATTTTCACTAAGTTTATTACATATTAAATACCAGAACTCGTTTTTGAAAACACCTTCATTATTACAACTCTCTTTATCTAATATTGAAATACTAGTGTATATACCTAACCTAGATGTAATTAAAAAAATTTGAATCTAGACCTTCAAGCTCCCTACAGATATTCATTCTATCCAATATAACCGATACACATGACCACATACACGTGAAAAAGATAAATGATCTCCGGTATATGTATTTCATGTTGAACCAGCACTCATCAATTGATCTGGATCATCATCTCTCACACACATATATATAGTAAGTGCTCAGTTTATATTAAGATAGCAAATCTGCACCATTAAAGCGTGTGTGTAGATATCCTATCTTAATATGAACCGGGCTCTGATTATATATGTGTGTAATTCAGACCAGATAATGAGTGCTGGTTCAGCATGAAATACGTAGACGTGGTTATGTGTATAGGGCATATTGGATAGAGTGGATGACTATAAGGAGCTTGAAAGTCTGGGTTCAAATCTTCTTTAATTAAATCTCTTTATCACAATGGATGATTGAAAATAAAATTTTCAATTACACCGTTCAGTTTTATTTTTCAAGCTACAAATTTCAGATTTCAATTTGAAAAATAAGTAAATATTTTTGTCTTCAAATTCTAAACATTAACTTATTAACTTCGTAAGTTTCAAATAACAAACAATTATTAATGTAAATATACATTTTTTTTTTTTGTAAACGGATTATTTAATATACAGAAGAAGAAAAAAATCAACCCTAAATCTTACAAACACAGATTCAAACGGTATAAAAATACAAGCATAAAATGTTTTTCTGAATATTTTTAAATTTAATTCTAGGGTTTTTTTTAAAAGTTGTTTATTTTAATCTTCTCATTTCTCAACATTTACGTTTTTATTTTTATTTTTAATTCCATATCAAAAGAATTTTTTTCTAACTTTTCAAACATTCATATATATATATATTGATTATGTTATGAGGTATTATAAATTCATAGCTGTATGCGGTATGGTGCAGCTATAGAGGGTTCAACATGGATCGGGAGATCACAGGATCCATTCTGGCAGTCGCAGTTCTGGCGTTCTAATTTCTTATATACACCTGAACAATAAAGTTATTTTTTTCCCATATGTCATAGCATCGGCCGGGAAGCGAACCGCAACAACCATTTGCAACCAACTGCTTGCTTGCAAGGCGGCTTGGCTGACCTCTTGGCTAACAACGCTTGACAACAATAAAGCTATTTGTAGGCGTTTTTTATGACTTCAGAAGGTACATAAACAGCTATCTGGTTTTATATCACATGTTTGCAATATATATATTTGTCTAATGCAATTGTATGTATAAAAAGAATATCTATAAGGCACGAGAACCAATTAACAATAATTTAGAAAAATATAATTGTGAAATGGCAAAGTAAGCTATGGAAGAAACCAAAAGTTTTAAAGTTGGATAACAATGTCTTAGCATTGAAAGAAAAGTTATTTTAGTAATAAAAAGAAAAGACAAAAAAACTATTATTAAAAAAGAAATGCATCATGAAATATATGGGAAAGTTCTATAAATAATTACATAGTAATAAAAAACAAACAAAATCAAAGTGTGCCCTATAATTATTACATCTTCTAAATTGCCTAGCATTTTAAATGAAGATGTCTCATACAATTAAATTTATGTGAATCAGAAAAGCTCTTGGGAATGGTAGAATTATGATTGATATATTAAAAAGAGGAGTAAGGAAATAGAAAAATTGTTGACAAAGTTATATAGCAAATATTTAAATGATAAAGATGTATCAGATCATTGGAAGAAAGGCATATATTAAGAAAAATAATAAAGACCTAATAGAAATTACAGACTGATCAGTCTATACAAAATCTTTACCAGGAAAAGTACAATTTGTATATAAAAAACTTTGAATTTTATCTAGTCCCCCCAAAAAAAAACCAGGTTTAAAAGTATTGTAGCATAGTGGATCATATTTGCGAATTGATAGGAGTTATAAAAAGAACCTATGATTACAAGTTGCCATTATGCTTTAGATTTATGGATTATAAAAAGGTCTTTGATTTTATAAATGGTTATTAAAGCTTTGGATCATCAACATAAAGACCCAGAATGCTGCCATACTCTGAATGTTATTTACCAAAATGCATTGTTTAGATTACCTTATGGCACTAACATGATTAACATTGCTAAGGATTCTATGTTTCTGAAAGATTTTATGACAGTTTTGAGGAAATAAAGTAAATGGTGACTATTTAATCCATCTAAATTTTACAAATGATGTAGTTGTTTTTATCACAACTTCAAAGAATGTTACAAGACTTGGATGAAAATAAGAAAGTATGATTAAAAACAAATATTAAAAAGACAACATTAATTTTCCATAGATTTTCTTAAAACAAGAAAATAAAATTAATGTACATAAATTAGAAAAAGTTATCAGCTACAAATATCTTGATATGAGATGTGATATGTTGGACTATTGCCATCATTTATGAGTGAATGTTGAATGTATAGAAAATTTTAAACTTTATTTAAACTTTGCAAATACAAACAACTTGTTAGTAATAACACACAAATAGACAATACAGGTTAGTAATTACACAACATTTTGAGTAGTAGTATTCTTCACCTTTAGATTCTTGAATATTAAATTTAAGGCAAATGCTCTACCATCTGAGCTATTCTGTCAAAGGCAGCATATAGTAAAAATTTGATATATTTATATATGAGGGTTGGTTCAAATCCTCCTGAGTCCTTCAATTTTTTTTTCTACTATATGTTGCCTTTGATAGAATAGCTCAGTTGGTAGAGAGTTTGCCTTAAATTCAATATTCAAGAATCTAAAGGTGCGAGTTCAACTTCTAAGTGAATATTGTCACTGTGCATAGAGTCCAGCAACACCTGAAGAAAAGTGGAGTATAATACTACTCAAAACATTGTGTAATTACTAACCTGTATTGTCTATTTGTGTGTTATTACTAACAAGTTGTTTGTATTTGGAAATTTAAATAAAGTTTAAAATTTTCTATACATTCAATATTCACTCATAAATGATGGAAATAGTCCAACATATTACATTTTATAATATACCATCATTACAAACCTTCAGACAAATATTAATTCTACTAATTTTATCGTAAATAATTCTGGTGCAATCATCATTTATCTTAATCCAATTTATCTTTTCTTCACTAAATTTAAGCCCCATCTCTTTACTCACCTTTGTGCATGTTCTTAACATAACTTCCATATCTTACCTTCTTTCTGCACACAAAAAACATCATCCACAAATAAAAGACCTGACAATGTATATACTACCTTGCCACTTATTAATAGTATCTCTAACCCTCTTCCTAATCTTTCTATTGCTCTCTCCATGTCTCTCAATTACAATACAAACAAAAATAGGTGACATAGTGCATCTTTGCCTTAGATCCATCCCATTTTTAACTTTAACTGATAGCAAACTTTTCATATAGTAATGCCACCATGTGCAGGTCTTTATAATCAATGGATGCAGGATGGTTTATGCATAAAATTCTTATATATTGCCTACTCATCCAATATTTCCAGACTAGTTTTTACTTTGTGTCTTTCATCATTGAGGAGCTTAATATCCATTGATTACAAAGGCTTGCACTTGGTGGCACTATAGTATGGAGAGCTTGCTATTGTTACTACTGTACTTATTAGAGACCTTATAATCTACATTCTTGGCATTTATATCAGATAAAGATGTAAATTTAAACAATAGCAATTAAAAATCTTGATAAAGAATTATATAGATGAAAAGCAATTTATCATAATTTAATTATCTTAAATAATGTGGATTTAAACCAGATCAAGAATTAATTTATATTTGTTTTCATGATGGGTTAATTTATTATTTATTTATATTATTCAGTTGATAATCAGTTCTGAAATCTTTATATATAAATCTGTCATACTATCATTATGCTAAACCATATAGTGTGATACAATACAATTAAGATGCATGATATGCATAGATGTTCTTATATAAATATAAACACACACAAATAAAAAAATAGAATTACTTATACATTGAAAATTTGAGCATGCATGATTATAATATACTTAGTTTTTATATTGCACAAAATGATTTTTAAAAAAAATCAACTAAATATGTCCTTAAATTAATGACAAATTTGTCAGAAGAGTGATTTAAACATTGAAATACATGCTTTCAGTAATCTGTCTAATTAAAGGCAATGGAAATTTGGTCCTTATCCACTTATTTGATATTTTTGTTGGCTTTTATTCCTCCATCTAGAACATAAGTTGCTTTAGATTCTATATAAATAAATAATTATTACTGGGTTGCAATCCATGGTCATTGAGATCATGAATCTAAAAGTCTATCACTTCACTAAACAATACAGGAAAATATAAATAAAATGATTTTTGCACTAGAATTCATAGAAAATTTTAATTCTGAAAGTGGTAGTTTCAAAAGTACAATTTATAAACCTTGAAATGTACAATCTGTCATACTACCAGTATATTAAAAGATGCAGAGTAAAACTAATTAAATGATTTATTGCTTAGAGGTTTTCCAGAAGTTTGAGACTGACAGAGCTAAACTGTGATTAATGGATCTTGAGCTTTGAAGGGGGTCCCATGTGACCACTACAATAAATCATGTGAGATAAAAATTATCAAATGGTTTATTGCACAGTTCATAAAAAATTTGAGTCAGAGAAATGCCAGAGATAAATTATAATCCATGAACTTAAGCTTTCCAAAATCCACCACTCTTTCACTGCAAGCATGAGTTTATCTAAGCGGGATGTTTTAGAATAAAGTGTGATAAAATTTCTAATTTTTACTACAGCAGAAAATACCCATTTACATCAACTGCAATTAATAAGTCAAAATGTTATTTTAAAACTGCCACACTGAGAATCTGTACTTCCACAAATTAATGTTCAGACTTTCGTATTAAATAAATAAAATGGATATTTCAACGTGCCAAAGAGTTTTCTATATGGCCATTTGTCTTAAACTAGTTAAGTATAGTCTGAAGCTAACAACTATCATGTAAAAGTAAAATCCCCATCCCATGAAAAAAATAAAAACTAATTAACACTTTGTTATATATATATACATTGTAACCTTATATTTTATGAAGGGAATTTATAAACATAATCATAATCTGTGAAAAATTTTATTGGCATTCTTTTCATGTTAAATTAATCAAATCAGTCATTATTGTTGATAAAATAGCAGGTAATTTAGTTAAAAGTGAATTTTAAACATCTCTTATAGTACTACCTATATGTTGGTCAAAAGTTATGCAAAATGTCTTCTGAACAGATTTTATTAACCACTGCAGTAGTAAAAATGTATGTGTCTCAAATTTTACACCCTTTTCAAAAAGTGCAGTTGATTTTTTTTATACGTGCAAATAGAAAACATACACACAAAATTCATAAATGGTTGTCAAGCGTTGGTGGCCATATGGTTAGCATAGCTGCCTTCCAAGCAGCTGGCCTGGGTTCGCTTCCTGGTCAATGCTTTGACATATGAAAAAAAAAATCATAATATGGAAACTATACAAGATAGGATATAGTAGATCAGCTACAAAACAATGTTTGAAGCATTAATCTAATATTTATATTACCTTTGTCAAGCGTTGTTAACTGAGAGGTCATCGCAGCTGCCTTGCAAGCAAGTAGTTGGTTGAAGACAGTTGTGGGTTCACGTCCCAGCCAATGCTATGACATATGGAAGAATTGAATACCCAATATTACACTTAACTAAAACAATAAAGATTAACATTCCTTTTGAAAATATATGTGTGCATGCATGAATTTTTCTACAATAAAATATATAGTCAATTTAAAAAGTTACCAGTGTAAAATAATTAAATGAGATTTGTTTTATTGACTATTAAAATTCAGTTACTAAGTTATTTATTAAATAAATTTATTAATAAAATTTTGAAAAAGGTTCAAATATAATCAAACTAATTATGATTGTATAATATGCTGCTGTTATAAATTATTTATATGCTAAATAATTTAATTGTATTTTATTGATATGGCAATGATTTATTTTAAGGTATAACATTAAATTTTTAATATTTAAGTTTATTTTAAAAACGATGTCTCAAAATTCGTTCTGTTGACATTCAAGTGCGCTTGCTATCGATAATTACCATAGCAATGGAATAAATTTTACTCATAAAATTTTAAAAAGCAAAGAACTCTGGATAATATTGGATGATATCACAGACCACGTGATAATAACCTATAAATATCACTCCCTGTCAAAAGTTAGTCAGTCTTTACTAAATTATAATGCATCAAGGACAATATCCAATTAAATTTTAAAAGTAACCATCTTATTCACCTTCTTCAACATAAAAGAGTAGAAAAACTTACTAAGGTCCTCTTTTACTACACGATCTCTGCCATTTTGAATTTCAAAAATGACCAAAAACGTCATCTGACACATCTAAGTGATAAAAAAGTACGCGAAAATGCAAAAAGTTTAGAACTCTGATCATTTCACTTAGCTAAGCACTTCACTTAGTTGTCAAATTGTATCTTCTCATCAGCTTAAATAGATAAATTATATTGACAATAAGGATTATCACCAATATTATTTAAAAGGAAATTGAATTTAAATATTTTTAAGACAATAATTAAATTTATAAAATTGCTTACAGGATGCTCTAAATATAAAATGTTCCAAAAATCATTTATCTCTTCTCTGAAATTATAATAACTTACTTGAAGTAATACTGACTGCCTCTTCCTATGGATTCATTGAAGGTTAGAGAATTTGTATAAACAATGAGTTAACATTCAACATATTATTTGTTCATGTATGAAAGCTATTTAAAAATCTTAATGATGATTGGTGAAAGTAGTTCAAGCCAATGGATTAATTTATTCTCTGCTAGATCTCATAAGTAAATAAGATGATCTGAACTATAGCTGATAAATTTAACTTGCTTAAATTAATGGATTATAAAATCGTACTGCATTTAATGTATATGATAACCACCAACCATCAAGATAATATTCCCTTATTGCTTCTTAAATGAATAACTTGTTTATTTTATACAAAACTAGAGTGCTAACATCATCCCAAAAACAACAAATTTATAATTATTGATGCTGTAGTCACAAAATATGATAAAAACATTACAAAGTGATAAATTAAATTTTTGTAGATGGATTAATTGTTACAACCATGCATACCAGAATAGGAGTAGTAATTGTAATTTACTACTAACCTTTGGAAAATCAGCCTATTAATCCGTGCTTCAAATTTTAATCTTCAAATGGATTATTCCATCATGTAGATTTAATGTTAAGTTTATATTATTAAAATTATTTCCACAAAACTTCAATAATCTTTGGATGCTACTTCAAAAGCATGGCATGGATAAATACAATGCTTTTGAGCTATGCATGGAATTTGGGGATTACTTGTTAAAATAATTATCTACTGAATCTTATTTTTAAATTATGGATTTATTTTCTTTATAGTTATTATTGTTGTAATTATAATATTAATAAAGTTTTCAAGAGAATGCTGGTATATAAGAAGGTAAAGTAACTACCTAATATTGTCAGTGACATTTGAGTATAAATATAATATCTGTTATTATATTTTGTATTGGAAATAGATTGCATTAAATTATATTAATTTATAAACCCCATAAATTCATTATGTTTAACTTTATGTTTTATTTATACTTATTCCCAGCCTCAGTTTATTAGGTCATAAAACGTTCTGTATTGCATGATCACCATTTCTTATGCTTGCTTACAGCTGTTATTAAAACAGGCAAAACTCACTATATGTATTGCCAAACACAGCAAGCTAGAGTAATCAATGGATGCCAGAAGGCTTGTGCATAAAATCCCCATCTAATACCTACTCATCCAATATCCCCAGACTAGTTTCTGGCTTGAGTCCTTCATCAGTGAGGAGTCTTGGATCTGTGCAGTGATCTCAGATCCCAGACTCCTCACTGATGAAGGCCACAAGCCAGAAATTAGTCTGGGGATATTGGATGAGTAGGCATTAGATGGGGATTTCTGGCATCCATTGATTACTCTAGCCTGCTGTGTGTGGTTATACATATGGTGAGTTTTGCCTGTTTTAAAACATTCTGTGTAGATAATTAAATCACAGGGAATATTTATTTCATTGTTCTTAGTAAAGATTATATATAATTTAATGAGTGTTATACCATGCAACAAAGTACACTTAGGGTATTAATAATTCTAAACTTCATTTGTTAGTTGATATTTGCACCTAATTAAATACTGAAACTTTAATGTATAATATAATCTAAACAAAGTAGCAATTCATGCCAGTAAAAGATGCAACAGGTAGATTTTATGAAGTTATGTATTTGTATAGTATTGATATAACTATTGGATAAACAAGTTGCTTATTTCTAAACTAGACCAATCTTAGAAATGTGGTTACGAGCAAATTGTCATTGTGAATAATTAAGGACATCATAAAACATTCTTACCCACCTATAAGTAATGGTTGGCACTGAACGAATAGTGTGCAACCCTCTTCAATAGAGTATTTTGTATTTGCATCACTTTATTGGCCATACACACAATCATATCCAAATGTTCAATTATTGAAAGAGAACAAATAATATTAGCAATTATTTTGCAGAGAACTTTTGATATTAAAAATGTTTAATGTTCATTAACATTTTGTTGTTTAGGAAGTACTTGTTATATTTATAATACAGATGTCTATCGTTACTAAAATCATCATTTTTTAGACATCAAAATAAAAGAGGCCATACTTCCATTTTGTTTAATTAATTCTCTTTATTGAATCCATTTACTTCATTTATTATTTCCATCTTTAGTTGTAATATAATATTCAATAAGGTATGATGAGATACAACAAAACCTCTTGATAAGTTATAGTTTTTAAGTTTATATTTTATTAAATAGATAAGTTGATTAGATTTATTTAAAAACCCTGAGAAAATTAATTGATTTGGCCTCACTTTTAATCTTGGAATAAGAGAGTTAATTACTAGTTGTGTCTGAATAAATACACTCGTTTATCATAGAATAAGTCTTTATACATTGTACGTTGCAATATAACTGTGCATGTAAGAACACATTAAGATTATTTTGATAATTTATAAAATTATCCTAATGTATTTAATTATTGCAATAATTATAAATATCACAATTTGATACAACAATTATTTATTATTGTTCTTAGAGGGATAAACCACATATGTTCTTTTTAGTTTACTTTCCGTAAAGATTCATCCAATCTCAAATGCATTCCACATAAACGCACTCGTCTCAACTTATTGTCTTTTGCTACTGCCCAATTGCGGCTTGACCTTTGGGTTACTATATATATATGATTTCTATACAGTGGTTAGTGAATTCATCTGCTATGTCTATGTCACATGCAGAGAGAATCCAAATCAGGTAAAACTTGAAAATATTAGTAAAATTCTAAATATATTATGTTTTTGTTTTTTTAAAGTATCTAGCCCATATTTGTTATTTAGTATTGATCTGTAATCATATTTTCAGCCTCAGGCTAAAATAGAGTTGAAAAACTACTAAAATTTTTATTACCTAGCAAACCTGAGTACATTTTATCATCATTTCCTACCAGGAAGTCTTGTTAAAAACGAATTTGGCCTTTGGTGTGCTATTTAAACATTAATATATATTATTTTTGAAAATCAGGTATATACCGAAAGTCTCTTATTACATGGGAGATCATAAAATATTAAAGCATCAAAAGTGATAGAATTAAGCAGCAATCGATCATTCTTTAGCTCTTAGCAATGTTATATTAAATCATGCAAGGCAAAAATAATAAAACCATTTGTTACTCGGGAGGTCATATGACATTTGAACAATGAAAGAAATTGACTTGTACTGTTAACCATAAACTTTGTCTTTCAAATCCCTACTACACTAAATCATGTAGAATTGAACTATTTAAAGACTTCCCCATATATTAATTTTAAAATCAAGTTCATAAAATAAAATTGTTTACTACTCAGGAGAATATGAAATATTCCAAGCACCAAAAATGTCAGAATTGAGTTGCAATCCATAGTCCTCTGGCCCTCAGGTTTACCACACTGACACTGCACTAAACCACGCAAGACAAAAATTACTAAATGGTTTGTTATTCAGGAGGTCATGTGACTTTTGAACACTGACTGCCACTGACATATTGTGATTCATAGATCTGTAATTTTTGAACTCACCCTTCTACTATTGTACTAAACTGAATAGCAGTAGGCATTTTACCGATTTGCATATGTTAATTTTAAAAACAAGTATTAAATAATTAAATGGTCAGTTGTTCAAGAGATAACATATCATTCAAACACCCAAAGCTGGGCACAAAAGCAAACTGATTATTTTTACTTGCCTCGATCATATAAAACAATTCAAAAAATCGTAGCTCTTAAGTCTCCAGCCACCATTGTCATATGTTGGGGGCAAAAATAATCGCATCGCCAATTGCTCAGATAAGATCACAATACCGAAGCTATTAATGCTTTGAGTATTTTTTTTTTAAAAATTTCTTCCTGCTTAACTTTCAAAATTTTTACTAAACGATTCTGACAAGGACTGATAGTTATATTTATCTCTGTAAGAATTTAATTAAAATATTTAGAATGCATTATGGTTTTTCCGACATTATCTGTTATTTATCAAGTTTTTTAAGCTTAGCATTTTCAAGTTAATAAACATTTCATTATTATTATTGCAAACATTATACACAAATTAAAGAGAAAACTTCAAAGAAGATAGATTTAAAAAAAAAATGTTATAAATACTTCATTTTCATTTAAAATAACTTTAATAATGTATTTAGATTTTTTTGAAATAAAAAATAAAATTTTAACTTATTTTTTATGAATTACAAAATGCTCTTTATTTAATGAATGTATGTACAATATATAGAATAGTTTTATTATTACAATAATTAACAGACACTCATAAGTGATCACGACTATTCCAATTAAAAAAAGGAAGGAGAATGAGAAAGAGAGAAAAAGATACTCTAAAAATGGGTTTTCCAATGACTATACATGCATATCTGTAGACCACAAATACGTTCACATATAGAATATGCTGATCCATTTTTCTGTTTATTTGATGTCTTCGATGTCATTTAATTTCCTCAGCAAAAGACTATACTTTTTGAAATATCTCAACACCACCTCTAATTGCAGTTCTTCACTATATTCTATTCTTCGGCAAAATTTTCCAATTGAAACAATTGACATTGCACTAATTTAGAATATCTATGAGATAATCTTTATAACATAAGGATCTACCACTCCAGCAAAACCCATGCCCAAATTCTCGCTCTGTTAGAAAGTTTTTCATTATTCATTTGTTTTATATATCCAATCTAATGAAGGTGTGATGCGATTTACAGGAGTGGATTCAATAGTAACATATCAAGCTAGCTAAAAAATATATTGAGTGATTTTATGATTTTGCCAAATACAAATTTGCTATTGTACTTAACATTTTACAAAGCATTCTTAAATAAAAACTTTTTAAAATCTTTATATTGCACCGATAGATGTCCATGTTTCACTTCCGTACAATAAATCAAATAAAATAACAAGCTGCCTCCTTTTTCCATGTATTACATCTATGCCACTTACTGAAAGCTTTAATAAATGACAAATGCAGATGATAGTCCTATCCAATGTCCCCAGACTAGCATTATCATCTGCATTTATCAATTACTAATGCTTGCAGTAAGTAGGATAGATGTGGTGAAAGAGAAGAAAAGTTTGTTGCTGAAATAACATTGAGTATCTGAAGTCATGTGATAGAGTCATATGACTGGGTTTAAAATAACAGCTCTTTCTACAACTAATTTACTCGCAGCAGTTATTTTCTTGGAATATAATCTGCTATCTTTTGACTTGATAAAAGCAGCACCACTTTGAAGTCTGTGTTGAATTTCAATTTCTAAGTTAGTATACTAATAGAATATATTTTTCAACTTTAATTTTAATTTTAGTATCTTATTTTTTCTTGTAATATTTATAATAATTATTTTAATTTAAATTATTTTATTTTTATTGCATTTTTTTTTTCAAACTATATGCTTTTGCATTTTTCCATTATTTTTTCTATACTAACGTTATTGGTTTTTTTATTGCAGTATTTTTAATTATACTTTAATAATAAATGTGAAAAATAATACATATTCCCAGTGTCATAGTTTTATCACTCTGAAAGATTTGGAAATGTTGTAGAAAGGTTTGGACATAAAATCCAAGGATCCAGGATCCATCTTGGTTAGGCCCTGTGATTGAAATTTATATAAACTTTGAACAATAAACCATTCCATTATTATTTTTTCTCATAATTTCTTTTACTGAAGAATTTATGCAGTTTTCACACTAGAAGAGTCATAAACTCAAAAGCTAAAGTAAATTATTTAAACAAAACTCAATTTATTTTGGTGTTTAAATTATGTTAGAGCAAAAAAAAATTACATTGATAAAAACTAAGAAAAAACAATAAGTCTAAGACAAATAGTGATAACCATTTAAAAAATAAGAAAAAAAAATTTCAACATCTGACATAATTATTACTTTATTGTTTGTTCATAATTTCTAATTTATTATTAACTAAGTTCAAATTACATCTTCAGTGATAATTTTTTTTGTATTCCTCACAAAATTATCTTTCAAACCGTATATAATATGTCTTATCTGAAATAATCCATAGCTTCAGAATCTCCAAAAGTATTCACATAAGAATTTTTTATTTTTATCTTGTACCCCAAAAGTTACTAAAACTCAAAGGCATCTATAAGAAAAAGATTCATCCTAATAAAACATACAAAACAAATCATTTCCAGAAGATAGATATGCATTTGTCATCATAGCAATTGGCTTCTTGTTTATCTAAAACTAGAAATTGTAGGCTACTGTCTGTATCACTGATAAAATTAGTTTTATCTCTTCATTTTATATTTTTTGTGTATATCAGTGATGTTTATATTCTTTATGCACAACAGTGATGTTTATATTCTTTATGCATACCAGTGAAGCTATCTTGTTATATTTATAGTATCACATAGATATAATTTATTTGCATATAATCCATTTGTTAGCTATAGACTTGAAAATAATGTGATGAAAGATATGGCAAAATTAGCGACTCCACAAATGAGTATCAAGACATAGATAAGAATCAGAATTTGATTCTTTGCTTGCATATGCAATCTTTCTGTACATTTGATTATTGGTTTTGTAAATCATTATTTGTTATACAACATGCAAAAATAAACACAAACACACCATATAAACATAATAATAAATAAGAATTATTAAACCTTTTGAGAATCATCATTTTTATAAAATAAGTTTATTTTTATACAATAAGTGAATATTAGAACACACAAAATTACAGCACATATAAATTCATATGAGCATAAATAACTATAGAATTTATATACACACACACCAATTACAAACCCAATAAATCATTTTTCAAATAATAAATTATTAAACCTTTTGAGAATCATTATTTTTATAAAATAAGTTTATTTTTATAAAATAATTAGATTATACTAGAACACAAAATTACTGTACATATGAATTCATATGAGCATAAATATATATAGACTGTATATAAACACACATCACTATAAACACAAATTAATAAAAATTAAATTATTTTTTTCAAATAATTAAAAAAAAAAAATTAAAATATTCAAAAAATTAAAATTGTATACAAACAAGCCCAAAATTCTGTAATTATGTTTAGACTCCATGGAACGCCTTGTTTGTGAATCAGCATATTTTTAATCTGATGAAAGTGTATTTTTAGGCTGATAAAAGTTTTTTGTCTTTATCCCTTTATGGAAATTACAAAATTGATAAAAAAAAAAAAAACTTAAATCACCGGTTATAAAAAAGTTTATTAAAGAATCCAATTTTCATCGGATTTCTTTTTTAAAGACAGCATTAGAAAGTTACATAAAAGATGCATAAAATGTCTATATTTCAATTGACATCATGCTTTTAGTTTTTACATCATTAAAAAAAAACAACATTTCGACCAATCAAATAAAATGAGCAGGTCACTTGCTTAATGAGCAGAAGCAGTTAAACCATAATGACATGTTATCAGATATAAAAGTAATAAAATTAAAAATATTGATTATTTATTTAAGAACTCATAAATGTAGGATATGATAGAAGATAAACTCTTTATACATTAACTAATTAAAAAAAAAGGATTTCGCTTTTTCACATATGTGCCTTAACAATTTATATAATAGCCTAATAACGATGTGTTGAGTACAGAGGAAACTCTCAAACCCAAACACTAGATAGGAACTTAACATTTTGATTTAGCAATTTCAATTTTTGACCAATTTGCCTCTTGGTAAATTTTTTCATAAGTACTATACATTAAAATGGGTGTAAAACTAAATATTATAATAAATTTTCGCTGAAAAATTTGCAGCACAAGGCAGGAAATTCAAAATTCCCACTCTTACAATTGACATAAGCCCTGCCCTGACATGTTCAGCCATTGTCTGTTGCCAAGGCTGTAAATTTTTGGTGTTTTACAATATTGTTTATGGAAAATAGTTTCAATGATCAACAACATGTTTATTTGTGAATTTATTACGGTTTTAGATATTTTTGAAAAATAATTTACACCATATTTATTAGATATCAAGAAATATAAATTATTAATAACTTGTTTTGACTTATTTTCAACAATATAATATTATATTAGCAGCTAATGTGAATATGGCCTGAAGGAATTTACAAGATTAGCTTCTATGTAAGAAATCTACTTATTCTTACGAGTATGAAAATATGTAAACTTTTAAAGTATAATTCAGATATAAGAGAAATAAATAATTATTCATTCGACTCAATTAAAAATAATAAGAATTAAAAAATATTTCATTGATTTTATAAACTGAAAATAATCTTTCTAAAAATTATGATATGTAAAGTCTTTGTTTTGATTACAATCTCATTTTTTTTAATATTTACAGAAACAAAATGTGAACATTTAAAATTTATTTCAGTAGTAAACAAAAGTATCTATCAAATGAAGTCAAATTTATTATTTTCTGATAAGTAATAATCATTTTATCACATATTTTACATTGATGTGTGAGACAAAGAAAACATTAGAAAATGCAGACCTACAAGAGCATTAATAAATAAAATTGAACAATTCATTAAGTAAGTTTAAAAATAAATTTTACAAAAATAGTAAAAAATAGTAAAAAAAAATGAATATCTATGCCATTTTAAAATAATATTCAATCCAAATTTATTACAAAAATATTTAGTGATAAATATGTTTCATTTTATGTATTTCCAAATGTAAACTGATTGATTAATAATTCTAAAAATACTATTTCTAAAATGCAAAAATATATTATTATAATGGGACAACTCTATTAACCTTATCTGCCATACCTTGTTGCGGCATCAAATATAATGGACAGCTATACACAGATGTCCCAGTCTGAAAATACACTTGGATACTTCTATCAACTGTTACATCTTTATACCTAACACATTGTGTGCCAGATATAATAGAACCCACCACCCCAAAGTTAATGGTGCCATATTTACCGAAACCACAATGTATACCCATATGATGACACAAATATGACTAAGTAATTGGATAACTTGGGTGAAATGTGTCAACCTACTACAATAAGTCATATCATAAATTTGTGATTTGATAACACATTTGGGTGTGTCAGATGTTTCAGAATTAGCAATGACAGGTAATAAAGGGAGAGCATCTTACTACTATCAGATCTAAGCCTTCAAATAGGATGCTACAGATGTCACAATGAAATGCCCAGTTCCAAGTCACGTCTACTTTCAATGTACTAACTTATCATTTACTTAAAAATATTTCAATATACCTTAGACCAGCGCAGACACATTACATCTCCCTTCTAAGCCCCATTACATCACAGAATTCAAACTCAGGGAGTTCTTACAATCGGCTCTCTTCAGGGATGGACCTACTCAATTATAAACTAAATCTGCCCATATATATAAGCCCAGATATAGGAAAGTACTGATGATGATCAGTTATTTATAAAGCAATACACAATGGATGATGATGATCATCAAACCTATAGTAGTGTAAATTCATAATGTGATAATGATGATCAACATTTAATGGTATCAAGGCACAGTAATGATAGGGATGACCAAACAGATATCAGATTGTTTCAAACAACTAATTTATTAACAACATATAAAAAATAAATATTTACAAACAAGAAATAATAAAAGATTAATACTTAGTTATCAAAAAATAGTTTCCTTATCATCTTTGTGACTTCATATAAGAAAACAAAACACAATAATTTGACTTATATTATATACATTATATTCTGTAATTCATTAAATATAAACATAACACAAAATAAAGAAAATCACCATAAAAGTTCATTAATTATAAAATTACCCCATTAGAATAATTATCACAATATTTATAAGCTAGGGTAAATGTATTATCACTATAACTGCCCACTCCCCTTTATCTATATGTAGGTTAAAGTTATGGTAGAAATTAATGACAGCGAAAGACCATTCATTCAGAAGGATTAATTATATATTCAGAATAAATAAAATTACAAGTAAATATTAGTAAAATTGATTAGCATATTATCTATCTGGTCTTGTCTTAAAGTCTTTCCCTCAATATTATATATATATATAAATAAATCTTACTTGAGATGAGGTCACCTGGATGGGTTACTTTTGACTTCTAGAGGAATATATATTAATGGAAGAGGATTCCTTTTTAAATTTACATCAACAAGATATTTCTCCATCCATTGGTTTACTTTTAAGTTGTAGGTGATCGAATTTGGAAAAATACATTTTAAATACACAATAAAAAAAAAAACAATACATAAATTTCAAATAAAAAATTACAAAAGTAAAAAAAAATATTCATCACATGAATTAACTATATAACTTTATCTTGGGTAAGCAAGCATTCAGTCAATAAAAAAAATGTCAATATCCATGGCTGAAAATTACAATTCACCTACTTTGTTGTTGTTATTTATATATACAAAATATCTTTCCTGATTGTATGAATCCATGGAAAAATGGTGATGCACCAGCATTTTCAAAAATAGATGTTCCAATGACAAAGGTTATAATTTCATAATCAAGCAATGAGTAGAATTTAGTTAGAAAAATCCCACAGTATTTAATTTTCTACCCCGAATATATCATAATGTTTCCTGTATTATATCGTATATTTATAACTTAGCTTGATTATATATATATAAAATAGCTTAAAAAACAAGTTACTTTTTTAGTATTCAGATTTCCTTTGCATTAATATTTCTATAATGAATTTAACTTGTAAAAGAACTTCTAGAAATGATATTATTACAACTTGAAAATAAAAAAAATCACATTATAAAATATCATATTTATTATTCCAACTTCGACCATTTATTACATCTTGACCTCATATAAATTTAATCTTTAATTATATCCATTCTATGTCAGTCAATTAGTATTTTTTATTAATAAAATTAAATGAATAAACAAATAGGAAAACAATTAATTTCTACCAATAAACGAACACACTATTTTCTATGCATAGGTTTATCTATATATATATACACACCATGTAAACAAACAATTTATTTACTTACTCATTATAGATATAAAAAAATTAATCTCTCAAACATATCAGTCTGTATGTATGTTGATGAAGGTATATATTACATTTATATAATCAAGTATGTAGGATATTTATCTTTCCTACTACTTGCTTTGAATTCAGATATTATTGAAGGACATTGGGGCAGGTTTGTGTAAGCTTGTAGTAAGCCTTCTCTTACAACACCCCTTCCTAAAAGGTAAAATTTTAAATAGCTTTCAAATTTTAGCTCTCATATTGAAACAGTAAGATTCGTATTTGAATCTTAAGTTTCACCTTTTTCTGTCGTCTCTCACTGACCGGTCTATCCCGCCCAAATTTAAACTTTTTGGTATCGAATTGTGTGTGTAGCAATATTAAAAATGTATAAATATATGTAGAATTCAGCATAAACACGCACACATTTTGATCTCAAATTAAAGGCAATAAATAGGGATAAAATAATATAATTTAGATTTCTTTTAGTTATATAATTTTGTATAATTTTAATCATTTATTTTGGATTATAAAGTTCATATTTATTTCTTTGTTTAAATTTCGTTTAATAATAATTCTAAAAAAATCTGATATAATATTTAATTAAAAGTTAAAATAATCTTATGTTCCCTTTTTGTCTTTGAAATTTAAAAGCATCGGTCAGTGATAGATAATAGATTAATTAAAGAAAAATTCCCCAAAATGTAATTAGTAAATGTAAAATGTAAACAATAGAACGGCAGCTTTCTTTATAATTAAAACCAACAAAATGCATTGATTATCCTCAGGGTGGATTAAGTAGAACCTAAACATACCTTAACAAAAATGTGAAAGATCAAGATAGGAAAAGAGGTCATCTTAGACTTGCTGGAGACATTCACTTAAACTTTAGCTCTGCTCTCGATCACTGAAAGTCTCCAAAATATAAAAATAAATTGTTCCTGCCAAGATATGACCAAGTAAAAGCACCTAGATTATTCTCCATCGGGAGATGGCCTATTGGATGCCGAACTTTCCATTGCCCATCATAAATTTACCATGAAGATCTGCTGCCTGAAATAAATGAGAAAGCTGCATCTGCTGTTAAAGTAAATGAAACATCTAAATACAAGAAAGAATTGCCACTCATGAACTATTTGCTACTAAACCAATGGACTCGGAAAACTTCTTATAAAACAGGTACCTGTCTGTGTTGAAACTCTAGACTACTCTAATAATATGCTATAGCTCTTCTTCATACTACTTATCTAAATTATAAAATGTAAAAACTACCATATGTATAACTAAAACTGAATAATTAACTCAATGTGTAAATTTCTCTAATAATGTAGTTTACCTCATTCTATCTTTCTTGGGTGCGTATTTCTAAAATCTACATTTAATCTATATTTATTCGTTAATTATTGCATGCTCATAATTGTCTCAATTTTCAAAGTTTAAATCTATGATCGCTTGAGATAGTGAGTGCGTGTCAGATTTCAATAACATTACTTTCATAAATAATTTAATTTTCATATAAACCGACACGCATTCAATGCTTCATTTATTGTAATGCAGAGATCTACAACTTCGCAAATGGCTGGCATATTAGTTGTAATAATCCCCAGTTTATATATGTTTTGCATTTATTAAATCTTAATGAATAATTCCATCAAATTACATTTCTTTGAGAGTCACCAAAGTTCTTTAGTAAATGTTGATAATGTAGGACCGAGTTAGAAATCTATTTAAATTTTATCATAATCATTTATACATTATACATGTGTTACATTTTAAAGATGCAATGACCCATTCCGCCGTGAAATTTCCGGATTCTTCAGGGTTGAAATTAACCCATCGTCCTACACAAGCGGACATAATGGGTGCTCCTGTAGGATTTGATGATGTCATGCAGCCAGCCAGCAAACTGCAACATGGACTGCTTGTCCCTGATTATGCTTATGTGACACCTTACTTCATCGGGCCGATAGCAGAGACCAGCCCAACATTCTTATAAACTCATTCGCGGCATTGCAGTTTCGATATACTGCTATTCCATATCGCCTTTCTAAAGTGTACCACATGTTCCTTTACTTAATTTTATTATTCTATATATCACTCCGCCTCTGCATTATCTTTGTAATTCACTCTCAAAAAATGTTTGCCCTTAGTTATAAATAAATATTTTAATTAAATAAATATATGTCTGCCGCTACTCTTATAAACCTTACTTTAGATTCTTGCTTTACAAAGGTATAAATCCCTCCAGGAATGCATTAGAAATACTTACTCGAGAATTTTAGGTAGCTAGATTACACCTTCAAATAAGTGAATTCCTTTTGTAAACAAATAAATAAATGTATTCTTTAAAATATAATCATGTCACAAATCCCGCTACTGAAGCTTTTAATCCATAAAATATTATAAGTAAATGATCTTATTAAAATGTGTTACTAAATAATTTTAAGCTATACGTCTGCAGTTACATTTCATTTATTCGATATCCATTCTATACAATATTTCCTCGATTATGTAAATATGAATGTTTAATTAATATTAGTTTAATTATTGGCTAACTCGAAAATAAAATAATGAATCTCTTGCATATCCCTGACCACCGTGCCTAAAGAAATATTTACTAATGTCGCATCAGATGCGTTGTTTCGTGGATTGTATTGTGGAACCGATAAACTATGTTCGAACTCAGTACCATGGGTGGCTTCGCTACCTCGATGGTGCTGCTGTTCTGTGTGGTGGTCAAATTCTGCATTATGTTTACGAGTCACACGTTTTCTGACTGTTACATAGTAGAAATTTTTTTTTAGCGTTTGGCACTTTCCAACATGGAGCTTTCGATACAAAAAACCCATATATACCCTGAGCAAAATATAACGCATATAAATTTTTTTTAGTGTTTGTTACTCGAGTTAGCTAATTATTCTATATATATATACGATTTTGTTTTGATAAAAATAATGAAAAAAAAAATAAATCGAGTGAAATAATGTGGGTCGAGTGAATGAAAGGACAGCAGGCATAATAAAAAATTTAAGGAAAGCAGGGATGTGTGTGTAATTTAAGAAGGAACGAAAATACTCGGATCTAATGAAATATTTATATATATATATATATATGTCAAAAAAAAAGTAATCAGTTGCTAAATGAGAAAGCAGGTAGCATTGAATAATTTATTAAAGCACCGTTATATATATAGCATAGACAGCAGAAGCTTGTTATATATGTTAACAGTAAATATTTTAGTAAAGTACAAATATATATCATAGACAGCAGTGGCTTATTATACGCGTTACCAGTAATTCGCTATAATATATATGTTAAATATGTTAAATGCAGCAATATAGAGATAGGGCAATGTAGAGCAGGTGAGGGCAGCGAAAGAGTGTTATAGGGCCAATATACCAGTGGGGAGTAGTCAAATGCTAGTAGTATAAAATAAATAAATCATATTAAGAAAATGGAATCAGAAAATATTGATATAGAGCAAGTAGATTTATCTGAAGCTTTGGAGTCGACACCCGAATGAAGGGAAGCTTCGCAACAATACAGAGGATCAATGGACTAATTTCAAGTTCATTGAGGAATGAAGAAAATGTATGAGGAGGAAATGAGAAAAAGAAGAGATGAAGAATCAAAACAGAGACAGGAAGAAGAAAAGATAAGAGTTAGAGAATATCAGGAATTTAAAGACACTATGTGGAGAGAGTTAGAAGCCATAAAGGAACATTTTGGAATGTCCCCAGTTAGTAAAAAGGAAGAAGAGAGTAAAGATATGGAAAAGGAAAGGAAGTCAGAGAGATCCGATGAACCTATGATAGTAGAAGGGCAAGCAGGTAGTGTAGTAAAAATAAAAAAGTGTGTTGAGCAAAGAGACCTCATTCCAGCCGATGAAGGCCCACAAGAACCAGAGAAGGAAGTCATCATTAAAGAAGAGATGAAGATGGACACTGGACACCAAAGCTATATAGCAAAGATGATCCACATCAAAATCTTTAGAGGGGAGATAGGAGAAAATCCTCAAGCCCACTTAGAGAGCTTACAAAAGTTCTTCCAAGTTTATAAGACAGGGCCAGATGAGCAGATAGCGATAGCCAGTTACCATCTACAGGGATCTGCCAAGGACTGGTATAATATGGTGAGATGGAAGCCTAAAACCATAGAAAAATACAAAGATACGTTAATGAAGCATTACTGGAGCAATGAGCGTCAAAGCGGTATCTACAATATGCTCTGCCATGAAAAATATGGGATGATACCCCAAGAGATGCACACACAGTCTTTCCTCTGCCAAGTGAACCATTTTAAATCCCTTACAATGTTCACCTTTTCAGATTCACACATCATAGGGACCATCCAGTGTAGTATGCTGCTAACCATCCAATAATTAATGGCAGGCAGTTGGATCAAAGTCATAGAAGAAATGATTGAATTTCTCACTACATTGGATTTTAACTATTGGGCCAAAAAACCACCCGATAAAAGGCAAAGATTAGAAAACCCAAGGCCGCAGTCATCGATGATGAGAGATTGGTATTATCCACCTGACCCGGGGTTGTAAAAATATTAGACTATTAGGATGGTTATTAAACGTATATAAAAATTTTAAAATGAACTTGATATAATGAACTTGGTTGAATGGAATGTACTTTAGTCAAATAGCGTTTTAGATAGATATTTTGTTATATATATTATTGTTTTAATTACTATTACTCTTAAAATTTTTTTTTTTATATTATACTAACTAATCTTATTCTAAGAATTTTTTTATATATATACATTCAGTTTAACTAATTATTACTATGATTTTAACCAGACATGGCCAAATTAGGCCATTTTAATTAAACTATAAATTCTAGATCCGAGTATATAAATTGTTTGTTGCTTCATGTAATCTCTGCTTTCTATATTTCAATATATCTGTAAAAACAATAATAATGTTTTCGTATTTAAATTATGTAATGTAAAAATTTTTTTTTCTCTTTCTTGCTTTTTTTTTCCTTCCTTAATTATTCACGGGAAGTACGGGGAAATGAAACAGTAAGATTTGTATTCGAATCTTAAGTTTCACCTTTTTCTGTCATTTCTCGTAAATGAAACATCTAAAACAAGAAAGAATTGCTACTCATGAACTATTTGCTACTAAACCAATGGACTTGAAAAACTTTTTATAAAACAGGTACCTGTCTGTGTTCAAACTCTAGAGTACTCTAATAATATGCTATAGCTCTTCTTCATACTACTTATCTAAATTATAAAATGTAAAAACTACCATATGTATAACTAAAACTGAATAATTAACTCAATGTGTAAATTTGTCTAATAATCTAGCTTACCTCATTCTATCTTTCTTGGTGCGTATTTCTAAAATCTACATTTTATCTATATTTATTATTTAATTATTGCATGCTCATAATTGTCTCAATTTTCAAAGTTTAAATCTATGATCGCTTGAAATAGTGAGTGCATGTCAGATTTCATTAACATTACTTTCATAAAATAGTGAGTGCGTGTCAGATTTCATTAACATTACTTTCATAAATAATTTAATTTTCATGTAAACCAACATGCATTCAATGCTTCATTTATTGTAATGCAGGGGTCTACAACTTTGCAAATGGCTGGTGTATTAGTTGTAATAATCCCCAGTTTATATATGTTTTGCATTTATTAAATCTTAATGAATAATTCCATCAAATTACATGTCTTTGAGAGTCGTCAAAGTTCTTTAGTAAATGTTGATAATGTAGAGCCGAGTTAGAAATCTATTTAAATCTTATCATAATCATTTATACATTATACATTATTCATGTGTTACGTTTTAGAGACGCGATGACCCATTCCGCCGTGAAATTTCTGGATTCTTCAGGGTTGAAATTAACCCCAGTCATCCTATACAAGCGGACATAATGGGTGCTTCCGTAGGATTTGACGATGTCATGCAGCCAGCCGGCAAACTGCGACATGGACCGCTTGTCCCTGGTTATGCTTATGTGACACTTTACTTCATCGGGCCGATGGCAGAGACCAGCTCGACATTCTTATAAACTCATTCACGGCATTGCAGTTTCGATATACTGCTATTCCATATCGCCTTTCTAAAGCGCACCATGTGTTCCTTTACTTAATTTTATTATTCTATATATCACTCCGCCTCTACATTATCTTCATAATTCACTCTCAAATAAATGTTTGCCATTAGTTATAAATAAATATTTTAATTAAATAAATATATGTCTGCTGCTACTCTTATAAACCTTACTTTAGACTCTTATATTGCAAAGGTATAAATCTTTCCAGGCATGCATTAGAAATACTTACTCAAGAATTTTAGGTAGCTAGATTACGCCTTCAAATAAGTGAATTCCTTTTGTAAACAAATAAATAAATGTATTCTTTAAAATATAATCATGTCGCAAATCCCGCTACTGAAGCTTTTAATCCATAAAATATTATTAGTAAATGATCTTATTAAAATGTGTTACTAAATAATTTTAAACTATACATCTGCAGTTACATTTCATTTATTCGATATCCATTCTATACAATATTTCCTCGATTATGTAAATATGAATGTTTAATTAACATTAGTTTGATTATTGGCTAACTCAAAAATAAAATCATGAATCTCTTGCATATCCCTGACCACCGTGCCTAAAGAAATATTTACTAATGTCACATCAGATGCGTTGTTTCATGGATTGTATTGTGGAACCGATAAATTATGTTCGAACTCAGTACCACAGGTGGCTTCACTACTTCAATGGTGCTGCTGTTCTGTGTGGTGGTCAAATTCTGCATTAGGTTTATGAGTCACACATTTTCTGACTGTTACAATATGTATGACAAGTATGTTAGTTACTTTGGGTTTGGTGAAGGGTTGCTATATTAATTACCTTGCTTTCTAGCATTTCTTTCCCTTAGGATTATAATTTAACAGCTGGTTCAGGGAAGTTCAAATAGTGTACTCGATTAGAGCTTTGATGTTTTATACTTGATGCACAACCAAGAAAGTGTCTCTGTTACAGAAGGCACATGGAATCATTTATTTGCCACCCTTCTCCATGCTTCTTTGAGACTTATTGGAGTTTGAAGGTCTAGTCAAATATAAAAATGTTTGCTTAAGTTAGCCTCTAGATATTCCCATATTTGCATTTATGCATTACTTGGGAAATATCCTCATCAAACTCAATATCTTTAATCCTATACTATGTATATGTGTTTATGCACATATACCTATTTTTTTTATTATACGATGCACGTCTATTATCACAAAGTTTACCCCTTTTTTTTAAATTTATACTTTCAGCTATGATAAAAAAATATTTCCTCATATTATCCTACATAATTACTAACATCCAAAATAAGGTTTTAAGATTCGAGCATTATACATGCCATGAATCTCTCCTCCTTAATTTATAATGCATTGGGACCTGACTGCTTGACTATGGTATATGGTCCCTCATACATATTGCTAAACTTATGATATTTACCTTCCTGCAGTTTACTGGGATGCGGAGTTTTTATTAGCACTCTGTTTCCAATTTTAAATTTATATTTGGACCTTCTTATTTTTTGATATCTATGATTGGCTTTCCTAGCAATTCACTTGCAAGCTTGCAATATGTCCTTATCTTTGTCTATGTTTATTTTTGTGGCCACTGGTTTATAACTTTAAATAGCACAGGTGTAATTTGATGGAAATGTAGTCGGATTGGTGTGAATCCGGTCGACTCATTCACACTCCAATTAATGTACTCGACTACCTGTTTTGTCTGCTTAACCCATCCCTTGTGTTCTCTCTCTAAATAGGTCCTAAACAAATGTCCAAGTTCCCACATGATGCGTTCACATGGGTTTGACTGAGGATTCCTAATGGAGGTTAACACATGCTTGATCCCTGATTTTCCTACCCATTTCTTCCATTCCTTGGATAGAAAAGGAGTACCATGATCAGTTAAAATGATCCCAGGCTTTCCTATTGTCAGTAATTGGAGGAAGTCCAATACCTTGATCGTATGTTTAGTATTGGCTTGGGGTATTGGGTAAGCAGCGACATATTTGGAAAAGAGATCGTATCTGACTAATAAATATTTTGCCTGTTAAATGGGGACAATGGCCCATAATTATCAATCGCTAAGATCTCGCCTGATCTTTCTGGTATTATCGAATTTATTGAGTTGATATAATTTTGGTTTACTGGTTTGGTTCTCAAACAAGTTAAACAATCTTTGAATGACTTCAAAACATCCTTGAATGATGTCTTGTACAATATAATTTTGGTTTACTGGTTTGGTTCTCAAACAAGTTAAACAATCTTTGAGTGACTTCAAGACATCCTTGAATGATGTCTTGTACATTTTCAGCCAGTAAAATCAATTTTTAAGTGTGTGATCTGTCTTGTGAGCACCGTAATGCCCATACAGACAATGGACATACTTTATGAGTGGGTCTCTTAGAGGTGTTGGTATTACTACCCTCCACTCATCTGCCTCACAATCAATTCTATATTGCAAGACCTGTTGTTCAAGTTTAAATTGATCAATATCCTTAGTCACATTCAAAACTTCCTTCCCTATCAAAACTCTCTGATTGGGTTCAATTCTGGGTCATTGATTTGTAACTTGGGTAAGTTTTCCAATGCATTCTCTACATTACTATCAGCCATAATGTTGACATTCGTAATGTAGGCATTGTCTATCGATAAATGATTTTGTTCTGACCTACATGGGTTTTGACTTAACACGTCAGCTGCAACATTCTCAGATCCTTTGCAATATTGTACAGGGTAATTGAATTCTTGTAGCAGCAAATTCCATCTGACTAGATGACTATTAGTCAGATAGCTGTGGTTCAGAAATTTGAGACTTTTGTGATCAGTGATCACTATTACCTTTGATCCAAGTAGCATCTGTTGAAATTTTTGGAAGGCCCACACTATTGCTAGTGCTTCCTTCTCAGTAACCATATAATTAATCTCTGGACCTTTCAGAAGCCGGCTAATAAAATAGAGGACACCAGATTGGCCATCCTCCTGGATTTGGGATAATGTTACCCCCAATCCAAAACCACTACTATTGGTTTGGACAATGAATGGTTTATTAAAATCAGGGAAGGCTAACATGGTTTGCTCTAAGAACTCTGTTTTAATACTCTCAAATGCTTGGTCCTGTTCTTCAGTCCATTTCCATCATTCATCTTTTCTAATAAGTTTTAGCAATGGTTCCATGTGGTCAGCGAACTTCTGGTAGAAATGGTTGTAAAAATTACACAATGTTACCCCCAATCCAAAACCACTACTATCTCTTTGGACAATGAATGGTTTATTAAAATCAGGGAAGGCTAACATGGTTTGCTCTAAGAACTCTGTTTTAATACTCTCAAATGCTCGGTCCTGTTCTTCAGTCCATTTCCATCGTTCATCTTTTCTAATAAGTTTTAGCAATGGTTCCATGTGGTCAGCGAACTTCTGGTAGAAATGGTTGTAAAAATTACACAAGCCTAAAATGATATAATTTGCTTCTTATTAATTGATTTGGAGAAGTTTTGAATTGCACTGATTTTATCTAGATGGGGCCGTATCCCATTGCAACCAATGATATGACCTAGGAAGACAACCTGGTTACAAACTAAGATACTCTTTTTGAAGTTGATTTTGATTCCCTTTTTGTAGCACTCTTCAAAAAACATAACAAGATGTCGAAGATGTTCCTCGATTGTGGTTGATGTAATAATTACATCATCCACATAAATTGTTAGGATCTGTCTAATTTCAGAAGATAAGGTCTTATTCAGGCATCTAATCAGACCAGCATCACTATTGATCAATCCAATTGTTAGGATCTGTCTAATCTCAGAAGATAAGGTCTTATCCAGGCATCTAATCACACCAGCACCACTATTGATCAATCCAAATGGCATCCAATTAAACTGGTATGTAATACCCTCATATCGGAAGGCAGTATATTGGCAATCTTCAGGATGAAGTTCAATCTGCCAATAACTGGAGGTCAATCAAAGGTGGAAAATACCTTCTTGTTCCCAAATCTCATGAACAATTCATGAATGGGCAGTGTGATGTTCCTGTCAGGGATAATAATTTTGTTCAATTGCCTCACATCTAAACAAAACCTCATCGACCCATCTCTCTTCTTTACCATCACAACTAGATTACAGAATGGTGAAGAGCATTTGGAAATGATACCCCAATCCAGCATTTTAGTAATCTGCTTGGATATTTCTTTTCGATATTGGTATGGAATAGGATACGATCTGGATTGAAATGGTTGGTCACGCACTAACTTAATTCTTTGCTGGAATCCCTCTATCACTTCTGGTATCTCTAAAAATATCAGGCTAAATTCCATTATAACAGATTGCAATTTAAGTACATCCTCATTTCCAAACAAGTTGGACTCTGCAAGTTTATCATTTATGAGCACTTCTGGGATACTAGATGTAATACAATCAACCTCAATTAGATCATATCTTGGAATCAATGCCATCTCCAAGACCTCATCATTTACTCTAATTGTTCTACTGGAAAAATCAGTAACCCAGGTGTTCATATGTAGGAAGTCTACCCCAAAGATAACATCATGGATTAAACCATTGAGTATCAAAAAGGCATGATAGAGGGTTGTTTGGCCCACTTCAATCTTAACCCAGACTTGTTTCTGAGCTAGCTTGGCCTTCTTGCTGTTGGCCATGGTAACTTTTATAGATTTCAGTGGCAAAATTTTAACATTAGAGTGTTTGATCAGAATTTTTTGAAAAAAATTGACACCACTGAAATCTGGCTACCAGAATCTAATAGTGCCTTAACCAGCAGACCCTCAAACAAAATTTTTATCATGGGGCAGCTTTGTAAAGCGAAGTTAGGTACTTCATCATCCTATGAACACATCATGTTAGTGATCTCTCTATAAGGAGTCAGTTGCATGTTCCTCATGGTATCTTTGGCATCTTGAGGTGAGGAACATAACCTCAAATACCTGCTAGTTTGGTTGCTTTTGGTTTTTGAGTGTATGGTTACTACACCTGGGTTTTGGTGACTTCCCTGGACTATTAGGAGGACTTATTTGCACTTTGCCATAATTAGGCCGGTCTCTTTTTGGTGACCATATATTTTGGGAACTATTTGGCCTGGCTTTACCTTTCCAGTGATTAGGATCATTGTTATTCTTCCATTTTCGATAAAATATTGCATTTATAGCTGTATCTTTTTTTCTTTTTTCAGGAGCTCTAGTAGATGAATTGAGGTTATTCATGTCGATGCTAGTTAATAACTCAGTTACCTGCTTGATATTTACTGCATTTGTGCTCAACAGTGATTGTTTTATCCTCAATGGAAGATTTTTTTACAATTCTTATAATCTCACTTTTAATGTATGTAATTTCGTAACCTGCCATCAGAAAAACTTGGTTAGTGTTTCTCCAAGTACTGATCTGTACTCTCCTGAAACATTTGATACAGTCGGTCCCTATTTCAAAAGTTCCTGGTCAGTTACATTTTATAATCTTCAAAGGTAGATGGTGTCTGAAATAAAGATTTCAACCACATCAAGGCATCTTCTTGCAGGTGGCTATAGGCAGTTATTATCTTCTTACCCTCAGACAAATTCTTATTTTCAGAAAAATACAAGTTTAAACTTCATAATGTTCTATTGGTGATTCATTTGGGGCTCCTTTAAAAACCTTCAACTTAACAAATTGATTAATCACATTCATCTGTGTGGAATGTGGATGAATCTTCATAATTTCTGAAGCATCCTTTTGTGGATTCATCATATATTGATCAGAATAAGTTTGATATATTTTTGGAAGAGTATCATCTAAATAAATGTTGTGGAGGCCACAATCCTCTCCAGTTAAGACATAAGATGGGTGAGTGGATTCCACATAATGGTTGCTCACTCTTTGTGGATCCTTAACAGCTACTTCCAAATGATTCAAATTAACCTCCCTATCTTCTCCATGTTTTATAGTCTTTGTGCTAGCTTCAGTTTATCGTGTTATACGTGTTAGTAATCTTGGGTCCCCTTGAGATTCCCTATTGAATATCTTCGATTCATGGACTCATCTATTCTATCAGGTTGACCACATACTTCAGCTGTACTCTCAGTGAGTTCCTCCAATCTATTTTGGTGTATAACAGTTACAGTTTCCAAAGACATTCATTTGTTTGCAAATTGGTCCAACCGTCGATTCAATATATCTTCAACCCCATTGGGTATTTCACCTTCTTTATCCCATACAGTCGAAGGATGAGTCAATTTGGCATGAATGGCTTGAATTTCCTCTTTGATTTCACTTTCTTGCTTTTCTTGACTCTTCTTTATATCTTCCCTGAAAGTTTTGTGGGTCTTATAAATCTCTTTAAGTTTGGTACCCAGATGAACCACAATACTATCTGTTAAGACTGTAAACCGGTCACCACACTGTATAATCCTTTCCTCCATCTCTTATTTCATTTTAACCATCTCTTGCTTTAGTTCAATGCTGTCTTTTTGTACATTTCTGAATACTAAAGATAATTGTTCCATATTCTTAATCAGCTTTTCCTCAACTTCCTCCATTTCTGCTTTTTGTTCTTGCTTCTACTTTATTCACATCACTTTTCAATTCTTCTCTCAAAAAGACATACATCTCCTTTCAGTTCTGTTTCCAGCTTGTTCACAACATCTCTAGTTGCCATACTTTCCAATTTCACATTCATATCTTCTCTCATGGCACCCATTTTATTGCATATACTAGCAGTTATCTTTGCCTCCATACCATTCATGTTTGATTCTAAACTAGCACTTATTCTCACCTCCATACTATTGATATCTGTTTTCATACCATTGATATAAGTTTTCATATTATTGATATCAGTTTTCACTTCTGTTTTCATATCATCGATATCAGTTTTCACTTCTATTTTCACACCATCCATCTTTGTCATCATGCTGTTCATTTCTGCTTTCATTTCTCAAAGCATTTGCATGATGGTCATATTTTCAATATCATATATTGTTTTACTCTCAAGTGCTTGAGAAATCTGATCAGAGAGGACTTCTTGGTCTGTAAAGCTCTGGCTTTCTTCCAGTCTCTGAGATTCATTCTCACCCATCATAGATTCCCCAGGAGTTTGGATCAATAAAGACTCCTCCCCATCACTATTATCACTATCACTCTCTCCTCCAACAACAGTAGTGTCTAACATCTCCTCCATATTCTCCCTGTTTTTACTTCTAAATACCAGTCCACTTCTAAGCAACATGTATCTAAATAATTATTCAAAATAACTTTATATTTACTAATATCAAAATACAATACTGCAGGACTCCTAACCACCTTACATCATTACCTAACTATTTACTGTCTATTTTTTTAAAACTGGTGTTTAAGCTTACTCAATTCCTCTATTTTTCATATCACTTATTAATAACTCATTTATAAGTTGATCTCTATCTGTTCTCTCCATCACCTGTTGCATTCTTCATTTACTTTTAATGTTTTTTTAACATGAATTTTTAAATTTCAAAAAAATAATAATTGATATATCTGTTCATCATCATTCCTATTGAACATATACTGGCCTTATATAACAGAGTACGTCCAATATGGATTTAAGACTTAAAGCTTAAGGGTAAAATAAAAAACATCAAAAAAATTATTTTTTTTAAAAATTTCAGTCTTATGGCTGAACCTTCCTTGCATCTAAACTCTGTTCAGGCCTAAATGTTTGGGTGCCAGATATAATGGGACAACTCTATTAACCTTACCTGCCATACCCTGTTGTGGCATCAAATATAATGGATGGCCATACACAGATGCCCCGGTCTGAAAATACACTTGGATACTTCTATCAATTGTTACATCTTCATGCCTAACACATTGTGTGCCAGATATAATGGAACCCACCACCCCAAAGTTAATGGTGCCATATTTACTGGAATCACAATGTACACCCAAATGATGACACAAATATGACTAAGTAATTGGCTAACTTGGGTGAAATGTGTCAACCTACCACAACAAGTCATATCATAAATTTGGGATTCGATAACACATTTGGGTGTGTCAGATGTTTCAGAATTAGCAATGACAGGTAATAAAGGGAGTACATCTCGCTACTATCAGATCTAAGCCTTCAAATAGGATGCTACAGATGTCACAATGAAATGCCCAGTTCCAAGTCAAATGCCCAGATCCAAGTCACATCTACTTTCAATATACTAACATCATTTACTTAAAAATATTTCAATGTACCTTAGACCAGCACAGACTCATTATATCTCCCTTCTAATCCCCATTACACCATGGAATTCAAAAGGGATTCTTACAATCGGCTCTCTTCAGGGATGGACCTACTCAATTATAAACTAAATCTGCCCATATATATAAGCCCAGATATAGGAAAGTACTGATGATGACCAATTATTTATAGAAGCAATACACAATGATGATGATGATCATCAAACCTATAGTAGTGTAAATTCATAATGTGATAATGATGATCAACATTTAATGGTATCAATGCACAGTAATGATGGGGGTGACCAAACAGAGATCAGATTGTTTCAAACAACTAATTTATTAACAGCATATAAAAAATAAATATTTACAAACAAAAAATAATAAAAGATTAATACTTAGTTATCAAAAAATGGTTTCCTTATCATCTTTGTGACTTCATATAAAAAAACAAAACACAATAATTTGACTTATATTATATACATTATATTCTGTAATTCATTAAATATATATAAACATAACACAAAATAAAGAAAATCACTATAAAAGTTCATTAATTAGAAAATTACCCCATTAAAATAATTATCACAATATTTATAAGCTAGGGAAAATGTACTATCACTATAACTGCCCACTCCCCTTTATCTATATGTAGGTTAAAATTATGGTAGAAATTAATGACAGCGAAAGACCATTCATTCAGAAGGATTAATTATATATTCAGAATAAATAAAATTACAAGTAAATATTAGTAAAATTGATTAGCATATCCTTTATCTGGTATTGTTGTCTTAAAGTCTTTCCCTCAATATTATATATATATATAAATCTTACTTGAGATGAGGTCACCTGGATGGGTTACTTTTGACTTCTAGAGGAATCTAAAAATGTACTTTATTAAAAAAAATATCTATATATATATATATATATATATATATATATATATTGTGCCAGGCATTATCAAATGGCCTCGCACGAAGTCTGTATTAAGCACAACAAATATAAAAATGTGCTAGATTAATAATGGAGGTTTGGTCTGAGCAGTAGAATACCCACACACACAAATTTAAATATTGTACACATATAATAAACTCATGTATTTTTTTATTTTTGTTTTTCCTTTTTGTATATTTTTTATATGTCATTATATATATTTGGGGTTTTTTTTATTTTCCAACATACTTGTATATTTTTTTTAATTACTTTTCTAAAGATTGTAATTTTATTCCATAAGCAAGTAATGTTAATTGCTTTTGCAAAAATCTGATCAAAAGCAAAAGGTTTGATAATGCTATAATTAAACTGTTATCTCTTTAAAAAAAACTCTTTTGAATTGATTTTGTAAGCAAGTGGTCTGAGTTATTCAAGATGGATATCAAACTAAAATGTAGAATTTAATCGGAAAAATATAAAGAAATATTTGCAATCTAAGTGATAAGCTAAATTAACAGGAGCTGATTCATTCTTCTCAGAGGAATATCTGAATTGGTTCTTATTAGTGGGATTGATAGTGCTGTGGGATTTATTCTTTCTTTGGCAGCCATTCTGGGAAAGTCATTTTTTTTGTGGCTCCAGAATTCTCCAAGCAACCAGCTACTTAGAGATTCATTTATGAATAGGACTATTGGTGACATTCTTAAGAACAAATCCATTATACAGTTCTTTTAAGAACTCTTGTCTTTATGGATTCGAGTAACCATTGGAGACAGCTTATGAAAATTTATTAATAATTCTAATTATTATTAGATATATAAAAAAGAAGATATGAAGCAATATACTAGAGATTCCAGCAAAATGATCGTGGGGTAGACAACTAGCTGGTGCACCGCCCTTTCTCTGTCCCAAGCCACCAATATGTGACCATGCCAATTCCAGCCACCAATGATGATGACAAATGCTGCCTTGCTAAATGGATGAAATTTTCACCACACAGCCAGTTAACTTGAAGCCCACTCAAGAGCTCAGAGGAGAAGAATGAAGATGCAGATATAAGTTTATTTTAAGATATTTATTAATATTGAAATAATTAACTTTGATATTTCCGATTAGATATATTATTTTTTGTTATTATTATTAATCATTTAAAAAAGAGAGAGAGTCTCTCACATATGTATATGAATTTGCGATTATTATGGCCATAAATGATAAAGCTTTTACTTAAAACCTTTGAGTCAATTTTTCTATTTCAAATTCTAGTGTTCTCAACAAAGATTGCAATGAGATTCTTTTTTTTTGTTGTTGTTACTATTCATTTTCCTCTTGTTGTTACTCCTGGAATTCATCATATATGGATATACATGTATGTATATGCGTAATGTATTTAACCATATATCCTTTTTAAGTTATTTTTTTTGTCACTGCTGCACTTTAGGATGCGTGCAAGAAGGGATTGATCTATTATAGATTCCCTGTAAGCAAGTACTCTAATAACTTTATATTTAAAGTAATAGTAAGTGTATAATTGTGCGCGCGCGTATATACATGTACAGAAATTTATCTATAGCAAGAAGGAAATAGATACAGTACCTTATGGTGAGTACGATATAGTATCTGAGCCAATGCAACCTTGTTGACTTGTTGAAAATACGAAATTATTGAAATAGCTCATAATGCAAATATGTGTGTGCATAGTTTTTATTATTATTATTGCTATCAATAAAAGGGTTTTAAAGCACTGAGTAAAAGCGCATGCCTGTATGACCGAAAATCTCATATCTGTATATCAAATCACACAAAGTAAAATTTATTTCTATTGGGTAAAAGGAGCTCAGACCACTTCCATTACTTATAAACATTGTAAATAGCTTTAGGGATTTATTATTTTCTTATTTAAAATTGTATTTTATCTATATCAATGCCTCGAATATATATGGTTTGAGATAATTAATTATTTAGTATTTTGTTATATCATCATTAGTATTATAACGTTTTCCGTTTTTCTAGGCCTCTACACGCTAATATAAACTGCGTGTGAGTTGATCAAGCTATGTCAAAAAAGAAGAAAGTTATATTTCTATTCTAAAAACATAGCTATATTTCCTGATCAACTCGGCCTATTACTTGTTGAGAATGGTGCTATTGATGAAATCAGCTTTTAATTTATTTAATCTGGGCACCAGAATTCCTAAGAATTCGCTGAAATCGTTATATAACATCTCACAAATAAAAAAAAATACTTTTAAACTAATCGGTATTACATCATACCATAACGAGAATTATTTTCTCCTTTTTGATTATTATTCCTGGGCTTGTTTAAATATATTGGCAAGGTAAATTCCGTTTTAAATCTTATTAAACTAATAATAAATTTAATACTAAAAAAATAATAACTATTATTAATAACGCACAATGAAAAGGTTGATAAAAGTAAAATCTCTTTTATTCTAACAAACTAAAAATATTTATAAGTTAAATTACGAATTAACTAAACAGGAAAATACACACACACTAATCCAGATAATGAATCGATTAACAAAAACAGTTATATTAAGCAATTAAAGCAATTTAATAATGTCCCAAGATCTTGTATAAAATTCTTTATTAGAAAGTTCCTTGAATACAAAAAGAAAAGTCTATATCAGGATGGTAGTCTAAGCTTAGATAAATAATTGTTCGCAAACTTTTAAGTCACTATCAGGAAAATTTATTCTTAACTTACCGGTAAGTTCATGTAGGTTTATGGGATCCCAGATTATGAGAATTTCCATTGGTCTCTCCTGCCAGCGTCTTCCATTATTGTTCCGTTATATAGCTGGAGAAAAGGCACGGTTGTAGTGACCCTTTTATTGCAAAAAGCGGTCTTCACAAGTCTCGTTTCCATGCTTGCATGACAGCTTGATACAGCAAGGGGCATACCTGTGTAGAAGTATATTTCTTGCCACAGGTTATGCTCACAGAAACCTCCAACTTTCAGAGACGTAACTAGAAGTTAAAGAGAAGACGTAGATTGAAGTTGTCCTCTCCTTTTTATATCGCGATCCAGTTTATGAAACTTCTGCGCACTCTTTTGTCTTTTTATCAGCATATAAGATAATAATCTTGTCCACTCTCTCTTAAATTTAAATTACAAAGTCTTAATTTTTTTTAGCATTATTCTTCCATCTTTAATTAGCTAAAATATTTTTCTTTTAGCTTATTCTTTTGGAATTCTTTTAATTTATCTGGATTAGTAATCTGCATGTCATTTATTCTTTCCAATTAGATAAAAAAAAATAAGAATGACAATTTTAACTTTCATTGCACGTTTTAACAAAAATTATACTAATCAAAAAAAAAATCTAAATTTACTTTTTTCGCTTTTACCAAATGCCAATATATTTGCAATGTATATAAATAAATGTTACAGTATGAAACAGTGGTGGGTATTTGGGATTAAATAAATATTTAATCATAATATTAAACTTGTTTCATTTTCATATTAGTATTTATATTGATCAAAATGTATTCTTTCCTTATCAACCACATACCGGTAATAATCATTTAACTTACCCATTTGAAGAGCCTAGATTGTAGAGTGACTGAGCTAGCCACAAAGGGATATCGCTCTACTGGGATGTTAAATCTTATTCTTATGCTCTGCTGAACATATGGTATTGCACATCCTTCTAGGAGGGTGAAAAATTCATTTTTTTTTATTCTTTTATAGAAGTGGTGCGCAAAAGTCTATTTTGTAAATAGATTTTTCAAAGGTGTGTACTTGCTATTGTTCTAAATATCCAGGCATTCAAATAAGATATCAACTAAAGGGTGTTTTTAACTAGAAGAGTCCTGTCAATCCACTCTTTCTATCAATTTATCTGGAAGTACCAATATACATGAGTACAGACAATCGGCTAGAATCCATTTCTTTACCTGTTGAATCTTGGTCACTTCATGCTCAGTGCAAGATTAGGAAAAGAATTCCACAGGGAGTATGGACTGATACAATATATTAATGGAAGCAGATTCCTTTTTAAATTTACATCAACAAGATATTTCTCCATCCATTGGTTTACTTTTAAGTTGTAGGTGATCGCATTTGGAAAAATATATTTTAAATACACAATAAAAAAAAACAATACATAAACTTTCAAATAAAAAATTACAAAAGTAAAAAAAAAATATTCATCACGTGAATTAACTATATAACTTTATCTTCGGTAAGCAAGCATTCAGTCAATAAAAAAATGTCAATATCCATGGCTAAAATTTACAATTCACCAACTTTGTTGTTGTTATTTATATATATGAAATATCTTTCCTGATCGTATGAATCCATGGAAAAATGGTGATGCACCAGCGTTTTCAAAAATAGACATTCCGATGACAAAGTTATAATTTCATAATCAAGCAATGAGTAGAATTTAGTTAGCAAAATCCCACAGTATTTAATTTTCTACCCCGAATATATCATAATGTTTCCTGTATTATATCGTATATTTATAACTTAGCTTGATTATATATATATATATAAAATACCTTAAAAAAACAAGTTACTTTTACTTTTTAGTATTCAGATTTCCTTTGCATTAATATTTCTATAATGAATTTAACTTGTAAAAGAACTTAATCCACTAGTTCATTATTGAAGTTTAATTTCTAGAAACTACAAATATTTTTTTTTAGATGCCAAAAAGTTTTTTTTTTCTTTTGAAAGAAATAAAAACTTAACTTCTCTTGCCATTTGTTCAATTCCTGGTCTTGAACCATCGTCTGCTTTTTTTTTTTCAATTGTAAAAAAAAAAAACACTCTTTCATCACATGACTGCTAAAAATGATATTATTACAACTTGAAAATAAAAAAAATCACATTATAAAATATCATATTTATTATTCCAAGTTCGACCATTTATTAAATCTTGACCTCATATAAATTTAATCTTTAATTATATCCGTTCTATGTCAGTCAATTAGTATTTTTTTATTAATAAAATTAAATGAATAAACAAATAGGAAAACAATTAATTTCTACCAATAAACGAACATATTATTTTCTATGCATAGGTTTATCTACATATATATATATTTGCACCATGTAAACAAACAATTTATTTACTTACTCATTGTAGATATAAAAAAAATTAATCTCTCAAACATATCAGTCTATATGTATGTTGATGAAGGTATATATTACATTTATATAATCAAGTATGTAGGATATTTACCTTTCATATTACTTGGTTTGAATTCAGATATTATTGAAGAAGACATTGGGACAGGTTTGTGTAAACTTGTTGTAAGCCATCTCTTACATTATATATAAATTTTATATGGATGCAAAAAATCATACATTGAGGAATCGATCATATAAAAAATACTACAATTAATCAGTCTAATACTGCCTCGGTTTTCTTTTATCATGAAAAATCTTGCAGTTTTAAATTTACCTTTCCCCCAGATCACACAAAAATAATAAATGAAAAAAAAATCATAAAACAGAAAAATTAAAGAGACAATTTTTTAAAAGAAATTTAAAGATTGTATAATATATAAACAATCTACTAATATCAATATAGAAAGTTCTTGGAAAATCACATGGTATCAGTTTTTTTTTTTTTAGTCTATGTGACTTCAATTGATAATGATTATAATATAATCAGAAGTATTTCTGGTTAAATTATATATTAATATTATTGCTATTATTTACTATTATTATAATTTAAAATTTATATATTTTGAATTGCATATTTTTATGAATTTAATATATTTACAATTAAAATTAATGGATTATATTCATGTAAACAGTTAACTATTTACTTTTGAACTTACCACAATTAGTGATTAAAAGTTTCCTGGCAACATCAAAAGTAAAAAGCTATCTCAGCTGACATGAATATAGCCTCATAATTTTCATGGTTAATATATATATATATATTCAATGAAATGCATGGCTGAATAATTGAAGGGGAAAGAGGATTGAAGCCTGTCCATTAAAATTTGAGGAATTGCTATCTTAATATAACTGAGCACTGATTTTATATATGTGTGGAAGATTATGATCTGGGCCAACTGATGAATGCTGAGTCTGCATGAAATATGTTTATTGGAGATCATTTATCTTTTTCACATGTGTGGTCATGTGTATCAGTTGCTTGAGATGGAGTGGAGGATGAATAGACTAAAAAATCTTGAGTTCAAATCTCTCTCTAATTACATATATAAAAAACATTCAGTTATAACCATATTACATACTGTCTTAGAATTACATATTATTTGGGAAATAGATTACATTTTAGTATATGTTCAACCCATCCCGCTTCTATTAATATATATGGATATGTAAAAGTCTGATAATACTGAGGGGTTAAATTAGTGTAATGTCTACATGGGTATGACTACAATATCAAATCCAATAAGGGTTTTGAATATTTCATTGATGTTTTTCAATGAAATGGATGGTTAAATAGTTGGAGAGATGAGAGTATTGAAGCCTGTCCATTAAAATTTGAGGAATTGCTACCTTGATATAAACCTGAGCACTGATTGTATATATGTGTGGGAGATTATCATATGGCCCAACTGATGAATTCTGGTTCTGCATGAAATATGTATGTTGGAGATCATGTTTCTTCTTAGCATGTGTGGAGTCACATGTATTGGTTGCTTGAGATGGAGTGGAGGATAAATAGATAAAAAAAGTCCTGAGTTCAAATTCCTCTAATTACATATATAAGAACCATTCTGTCTAAGCAAATTACATACTGTCTTAGAATTGTATATTGCTTGTCAAATAAATTACATCTTAGTATAAGTTCAGTCCATCAATCTTCTATTAATATATATGGATTCATAAACATCCAATAATTTTGAGGAGTTAGATTTACATAATGACTACATGGGTATGACTACAATATCAAATCCAAAAGGTCTTTGAGCATTCCATCATAAGTTTTTTAATGAAATAAACAGTTGAATAGTTGCAAGGGTGAGAAGATTGAAACTTATCTATTAAAGTTTGAGGAATTGCTATCTTAATATAAACTGGGCACTGATTGTATATATATAGAGGTGTGAGAGATTATGATATGGCCTAACATATGAGTGGTGGTTCTGCATGAAATACTACAATGGAGATCATATACCTTTTTTACATGAGTGGTCATGTGTATCAGTTGCTTGAGATAGAGTGGAAGATGAATAGGCTGAAAAATCCTGAGTTCAAACCCCTCTATTTACATAAAATTAGCAACATTCAGTATAAGAAAATTGCATACAGTCTTAGAATTATATCTTATGAAAAATGTTTATTGTACAATACGTTCATTTTACAAGTCTTTATTGTGGCTGGATTAACGGAATAAATTATTAATAGATTTCATGGACTTAACACAGCATTTTTACATCAAACAAAATATATATATAAAAGAAACCCATTTGCAATTTAATTAATCAACCACACACATCACCCACAATTCAAATGAATATCCAATTTCCTATAGAGTTAAAATTTGTTTTAATTTAATGAAATATTTTTTAATTTTGTCATAATTAAAATGTTGCATTAAATTATGGAAAGTGTGTGTGAATGTATCAATTAGCAATTGGATTTTTTTTTTCATGTGTCAAAGCATCGGCTAGAAAGCAAACCCGGGACAACTGCTTGTAAGCCAGCTGTGGTGACTTCTCGATCACCAACGCTTGACTTCATTTTATTTTTTTACTATCTGTAACCACAACATTGTTCACATTAATAGAATGAAATAATACGGTATATCACAATATGTAGTTGCTTCCACAACTCTATTTTTATGTATTTATTTAAATAAAATAATACATGAGTTATCAACATTAGTATTGCAAAAAAATATAACATTTTAAGATCAGTTGTACTAAATGAAGTTAGATCAATTGTTAGGATTTTAGTCTAAATATATTTCTCATATGATAAACAAATTAATTATTAAGCATTCCGATATGTATAATATATTTACGATATGCCAAAACATACTTAAAAGAATGTAACAAAGTTGATTAATTACACCTAATACCCATTTGTAAATAATGATGAATTTTATGGACTTCGTTCATGTCATGCTATTTAAAAGATATAATTAAAATAATCAATTTAAAACAAAATATGCATTTTTCCCTGGAGTTTTATTATTACTAATTTTTATTTTCTTGATCACAATTATTCATGTCTAATTTCAATAATTGCATATAATATTTACTTATATAAGGTAATTAGCTTCAAAAAATATAGTTCCTGTCATTGTATTTGTAATACATGTGTATTTATGTGTTTTTCAATATCTCTCTTGAATAGAATCACATATTTCTAATTTAACTAATAAATATCATGTTGACATACAGGAAGGGAGATTACTGATTTAATCTTCAGGTGCATCAATTCCTGAATAAAATATTATATATTTATAAGATAGCTATTGGTTTTCTTCATGCAATGACATAGATGGCTAACTATTTATTCATTTTCATGCTAATGTGTGGTGTAGTTAATAAAATTTATTAATAAATATTATTATTTATAAGGGCACTGATTATAATATGTGCATCCAAGTAAAAAAATGACTGTTCCTCTCCAAGCAGCCTAAAGTGTAATCTCTGAACCAATGCACATGGTGTGTAATAACATACTTTTGCCATTTACCACAAAAACTTGTCTGGATTATGAATTCTGGCATAATATGCCACAGTGTATTTCATATATTTGTAGTTCATTTTCAATGTTTTCTCTGAAATCACAAAATCTTGCAGACCACTTCAAAACATTTTTCCATCTTATAAGAGCTTCACTGCCATATACTATTTGGATAATTTCAAATGTTTCAGTAGCCGTTTTGTCCAATTTAAAATAGAATTTTATGTTAAAATAGTTTCATCATGGATTAAGATATAAAACACAACCACATATGTTTTTGCACCCTGAATATTGCTTGTAGCTGAGCCTGTACATTCTGTTGCTATTTCTTATCAGCTGCAGTTTTTAGAGTTCTCCATAAATTATATCACTTATGCTCTGGATAAGTAAAGTGCAACATTGATCTTACAATGTTAATAGATTGCAAATGTTTATTTGAAAGCAAGGTTATTTTAAAGTATTTATTAAATAAATGTTTCCCATTCTATTGAACAATGTTATTTTAAAAGTAAAATGGTTTTATATTTTTTAAAAGACAATAATTATTTGACTAGTTTTAATTTTAACATTCTTTATTATTGTAAGTCAACATTTCTTAGAATAAAATTAATATGAGATTACCACTCACTTTTATTTTTTGATTTATTGCTAAGATTGTGTATCTCTTTCTATTAGCATATATTAATTAGTATTTTAGTTAATTAATAAAGATTAATACTAGTTTCTGACTTTATTTTGAAAAATCTACATAATTTTTTTCTTTAAAATTAGGTAAATTACATTTTCTTTTTAAGAAATACATGCATGCATTTTAGGCAGAGTCTCATTTTGAGTATACAAAATGCATATGTAAAAAAAGAACATGTTGAATTACTAAAGCTTTTAAACCAAGTATCATAAAGCAAAAATTTACAGTCTATAAAATTCTTCACAAAAAAGTTAAGTCACACACAACAAGAGTTATTATCAAGATTGGTGTAACATTCATTGATTTATAAAGTAGCAAACAAACAAACTTTTACATTCATATATCAATATAGATAGAAATTTATTTCCATTTGAAAAGGATATTTAAAAAAAACAGAATCAATTCATAGTTTATACTTACATGCTATGAATAAATAACTCCCCATGGTAAGAAAGGATTTATAATAGAATGGATACATCCTTCTTTAAGCTTTTGATGTTTATCAGCTTACCTCTGACAATACTGTGGAAATTCAGAATGAAATTAATATATGAGTCAGATGAAAGTAAGGCAGTGCTAAATATTAAATTAATAATTAACAATACAAGAATAGAGACTGAATCTCACTTTTAATAATCTCCTTGTTTTAATAATCAAATAGAAGTTGATAAATATAAACATGAACCTTAATCCCTAGAGTTATCCAATTTACCATTGCACTAAACAGGCAGTGTTGGTTACAGAATGATTTGGTAATGATAAATTGGGGAGAAAAAATGGGTTAGATGCAAGCACATGGGTCTGCAGTAATATAAAGTAAAAGGTTTTCAAGGACAGATTAAATGTCTATTTAACATATGTAGTAGGTTCTCAAGGCAAATGGTGTTTTATGTACAGAAATTTCTGGTCTCGTCAAATAAAACACTATTTTATGTTATTTCACTTGCTTCTGGTTAATAGATTTCTACACTTCATTCATAAAAGTTATTCAGTTTAAGAATTTTGTCTAAACTCAAATTATTATTTTTTATGATAAGCAAGGCAAGTTGAATATTTAAAAAAATTATGAATAATTTTATAATTTCTGGTTTTCAGTATAATTTCATGATTTATATGATTTTTTAAATTAGTAAATACATAAAAAATCTATCTAGTCATCCAAATCATCATCATTTTCAACCTTTACTGACTTACTGCAAAATGGTCTTTCTAATTTTAATCCAGTTTCTCTGATCCATAACTTTTTTTCCATAACATTGCATTCATCTCACATATGGTTTTCTTTGAAATCTTTTGCAATCTTTTAGAATCTAATTTAAAACTATAATTGTTTATCAGTTACTTTCTCTTCTAGCATTATATCTAGTCAGTCTTTTAATATTTTCAATCATATCAATGATAATTTCTTTTTTCATCCAAGTATTTCATTTTTATTCTCTTTTGGTTATTCACAACATACACCTTTGCATATTTCATTTATTTTGTCTGAAGTCTCTGTATTTCTCTTCTGTTTAAAGTATTTAAATCTTAGATCCATAATTAAGAATTAGAAAGAAACATTTATTAATAATCCTCTCTTTCAAACACTTTTAATATTAAGCTATTTTTATCAAAAACATTCCATCCAAATTTTATTTTAAGTCTAATCTTATTCATCATGTTTCTAACTGTAGTAACAATTTTACCAATGTATTTGTAGTTATTAATTTATTCTGATTCATGATCTTTATCTTTTCTTCTGAGAAAGCCATTGAACTTTACTCTAGTCTTTTGCTTTAGTCCTACTTTTTTAATTTCACTTTATTACTCTTGCAATATTTTCTGAAGTTGGGGAAGATTATTTGCAAAAATGATCACATAATTTCCAAAAAGCTAAATGACTTAAATAATTTTTATGAATGTTTACTTCTTAACCTCCTATTTTAATCCACAAAATGCTTCTTGTAGAACTGCTGTAAAAAGTTTTGGGTTTGTAGAATCATCTTACCATACATCATTTTGAGTAGTATTAATCTTCTTGGTATTAACATGAATAAATGCAAATAATTATAATAAATTCATTTTCACTGGACCTCCTCTGTAACTTCTCTCAATTATAGTATGTGATTCACTGTGCTAAAATCACTTTTAAATCCAACTTGTTCTTTTGGTTAGTTTGAGTTCACAATTCACCATGACTGAGTTGTAAATATCTTGGTAAATATTTTGTTAAAACTAGATGATTGAAGACTGATAGATCTGTAATGTTTAATACTTTAACACTTATCTTAAATAGCAGTATTATGACTGCATTTTTCCTATGTTTTGGTATGTCTTTATCATTTAAATATTTGGTATATTTTTTTCCATCAATTTTCATTTTTATTTCTTCACCTGTCTTTTCTAAAATATCAGTAAGAAATTTATCATTTTCTGGAGCTTTTTCCTTAAACCACTAAACATCACATGACCACCATTTCTAATGCTTGCTCATAGCTGTTATTAAAACAGGCAAAACTCTCCATACAGTAGTGCCACTCAGTGCATCCATTGATTACTCTGGCTTGCACTGAGTGGCACTACTATATGGAGAGTTTTGCATGTTTTAATAACTTTCTTCTTCTTTATAGATTTAATTATCACTCTTTATAAAACTCTTCCTCATATTTCATGATGTCATGCCTCTTTTAGCAATAGTTGCATCTTTTTTTTATTACTGAAATAACATTCTTTCCAATCTAGTGTCTGTTTTATACTTTTGAGACTTTTATTTTTTTTATAGTCTTCCTTGTTAATTCCCAATTATACATTTTTATATCATTATTAACACACACACACACACCCCATTTTATAAAACTATACATATTCAGTTCTTATTAATGAATCACTAAAATAATCATATTCCTTCTTTATATTTATATATATATATATATTAGCTTGACTCAGCAGAAAAGTTATTGTTAAATTATTGGTTTTTCTCCCATCTATACTCGTTGTAGTTTTAATAGTACATTAACTGTCTTCTTATTAATTTTATTCAAATTTGAAAATCATATTCAAAATCTGTTAAATATTTAAAACGATTTTCAGTTTCCAATTTAAATTCATTGGACTGTTTTTGAAGATTAGGGCCATAATTGTTAATATTGTTTTTTTTAATAATTTCCATTTTTTTTTTTTTTTTGGTTTTGTATTAACAACATCATACTCATCAATGATTATTTTCTCCATTGAATCTATTAAGGATATTATAAGTAGTAATGAATTTATATAGCAGACAGAAAGCTTATGTAAAATAGTCTGACCAGGCATTAACTTGTATTCAATGCGCTTTAAAATTTACAATAATCAAACATATTTTGCCGATAGAGGGATCTTCCAAACCACGACACAAGATAGCAATTTTTATAAAGACAAGAATAGTCTGTCTTGTCTTTAATCTAAATGTCTACTTATATAAGTGAATCTGAAGCATATATAAGTGAACATTTAGGTTAAAGATAAGATGGACCATTCTTGTCTTTATAAAAATCACTATCTTGTGTCATGGTTTGGAAGATCCCTCTATTGGCAAAATATGCTTGGTTATTGCAAATTTTAAAGCACATTGAATACAGGTTAATGCTAGTTCAGACTATTTTACATAAGGATATTATAATAATGAAATTTATATTTTTTGTTACTCAAAATACAATCCAATTTTACTCATTCATTTGAATGCTTTCATATCCATTAATGTTTATCTTATTTTGTAAAGAAAATTTTTTACCATACTCTTTTTATTTTTGTACAAACTTTACAAATCTCTCCTCTCTTATTTCTGGCATCATAATCAAATTTTTTCTCATCACGTCCATATTTTAGTAACCATTTCTAGTATTAAGTCTCCAATGATAATTTTAAAGTGTTTACTCTGATCAAAAATATTTTGCACATCCATACAAAATTTCTTTTACTTTTTCATCACAATGAGAACTTAATGGAGCACAAAGAAGAATTATCTTCCCTGGTATCTATTAATTTGAATAACTAACCTTTCTACTTGTCTAGTATACCACTAACCTTCCTAAAACTGTTCTTCCTCTTTTTATTTATAATGAATTATACTTTACCTGAACTTCTGATATTTGTGCCTTTGTATTGAAGTTCATGATCATTTTTCAAATGATTGTCTCATCACCTTTTCTTTTAACTTTACAAAGTCTATCAAGGTCATGTTTAATATTAGACAGTTCTTCTCCCAGCTCATGTAATCTTCTTTCACTTAAAAGACTTCTGCAGTTATAGATAACTAAATGAAAAATCACTATTCAAATAATGTATAATATCACTCCAAAGAGTTTATTGTTGTTTGGTCACAACAGAAACTTTAAATGCCAGAGAAAGAATACAAAAAATGAAATAAGAATTTGGATCGTAAATAGTTTATGTGGATATTGGGGAGAGTATTGATTACTTTTTTTTTTGAACATATAATATTGAAACCAGAGCCACTGCATACAGGCATGGAGTTTGTGTGGGGTTCAAAGGTGCTTTATCACAAGGGTATCAAGATGCCAAGCTAATTAATAAAATTTATATATAAATAAAAGTGTTTTATTTTAAAATCACTTCATTATTAGAAATATGTTCTGAGTGTAAATATTTTTTAATTTAAATGTGTCAGGAATACTTCTACTTAGATTTATTGTGCCAATTGTCTAAGCCTCAAGTTTGAATATACTACATATATCCTCTTAACATCACACTAAGCCAAACAGACCGACACCATTTTGTCATGATAATTAATAAAACATATACATACATATTTAGATTTCCTGAATCACTTAATTGTTAGAAGCACATTTTGATTATAAATATTTTTAATTTAAATATAAGAGAAATACTTCTTTACTTAGACTTGTAACAATTTGTAGAGTTCCAAAATATACTTCATTTATACTCTTTGATTCCTCTTGGAGGCTTTAAAGGAACCGAGCAGGGCAAATTCCTAATGTCCACTCCATACGTTCTTGTCGTTGCAGCTGTTATTACTATGTGATTATTCATATAGTATATGAACATGGATGGGCTGCTCACCAACCCACATTAGCCAGCGTGGTGAGTTTATTGACTTTTAACCTCTGAGTTTAAGATCAAGAAACACCATGGTCTTTCTTCTCAGTGCCTGATAAGGCAGAATGAATGTTTGTGTAAATGATAAATATTTTTCCCATACATATATACAATTATGACAGACAAAAATAAAGCATGGCCCTTATTCCCAGGAGGCTGTAAAGTCACCAACCAAGGCAGCAGTTGGTGGCCGAAGGCGGAGGGTGCTAAGAATCCACTGATTGCGGACTCAGGCTGCCATTTGATGATGACTTTTTATTTAGGTACTTACAACTGCAGATCACTTTCAAGTGAAGGAAGATTGCAAGAATTAGAAGAAGAACTGTCTTATATTAAATGGGACATTATTGGACTTTGTGAAGTTAGAAGAAAAGGAGAAGAAACAATTGATTTAAAAAGTGGACATATACTCTATTATAAAGGCACACATATTGGAAATACAAGTGGAGTAGGATTCATTATAAATAAAAAGTGGAAGAACAATATTCTGGAGATTGATGGTGTATCGGACAGAATGGCAAGATTAGTTATACAACTTAATTGCAGATACCAAATGCAGATAATTCAGGTTTATGCCCCAACAAGTTCTCATAGTGATGAAGTATAGAAGATTTTTATATGGATGTACAAAAGGCTTTTGATCAGAGTAAACAACATTTTAAAATTGTTATGGGGGACTTTAATGCTAGAATTGATAGACAAATGAAAGATGAAATTGCTGTAGGTAATTTTGGTTATGGTAATAGAAATGAGAGAGGACATAGACTTGTGGAGTTTGCAGAAAAAGAAAAACTTTATATTATGAATTCATTTTTTGAGAAAAATGTTAAAAGGAAATGGACATGGAAACATCCAAATGAAGGTACAGCAGAATTGGATTATATTTTGACTAACAGAAAATACATATTTCAAGATTGTAATGTTCTTAATAAATTTAACACAGGAAGTGATCATCGATTAGTAAGGTGTAAGTTACGTGTTAATGTAAAACTAGAGAGACAAAAATTATTAAGAAAAACAATATTTACAGTTGATATTCCTAATCTTCAGAAACATTCTAATGAATTTAAATTAGAACTTACAAATAGGTTTCAAGAGTTAGGAGATTTTGAACATGATTCAGATTTGAATGAAATTAATATGAAAATAACTGATACACTTTTAAAAACTGCAACAAACATAGCTGGTAGAAAAAAGCAGCAATTGACTAATAAAATTTCTACTGAGACTAGAGAATTTATGAAGAAAAGAAGGAATATGAAGATATACAAAAATGATGTATTAAAAAGAATTGAATATTTCGAATTTTGTAAAATGGTACAGAAAAGAATTGAAAATGATATAAGAAAGTATAACTGTGAAATAGCAAGGAAAGCTGTAGAAGAAAATAAAAGTCTCAAAAATGTTAAACAACATTTTGGTTTTGGTAGGAAATTTATATCTGCAATAAGAAAAAAAGATGGAATTATTACTAAAAAGAGAGATGACATCATGAAATTGGTAGAAGTTTTTTATCAAGAATTATATAGTAATAAAAACAAGTACCTCCTATATCTATTACATCTTCCGAATTGCCCAGAATTTTAAATGAAGAAGTGAGACATGCAATTAAGTGTATGAAGAAAGGAAAGGCTCCAGGAAATGATGGAATTATAATTGATATATTAAAAGAAGCAGGTGAAGAAATAGAAACAATTTTAGCAAAGTTATATACCAAATGTCTAAATGATAAAGATGTACCAGAAGATTGGAAGAATGCAGTAATAATATTAATATTTAAAAAAGGTGATAAAGAAGATATTAGAAATTACAGACCTATCAGCCTTTTATCAGTTTTATATAAAATTTTTACCAAGATAATTACAACTCGTCTACAGAGAACTTTGGATTTCCACCAACCAAGAGAACAAGCTGGATTTAAAAGTGGTTTTAGTACAATAGATCATATCCAGGTATTGAGAGAAGTCATAGAAAGGACAAATGAATATGAGTTCTCATTATGTTTTGGATTTGTAGATTATGAAAAGGCATTCGATTCTATACACATTTCTTCAGTGATTAAAGCATTGGATCATCAAGGTATAGATCCAGGATATTGTCATATTTTAAAGAATATTTATAAAAATGTAACAGCAACAATTAGATTACATAATGATACTGGAAAAATCAACATTGAGAAAGGTGTAAGACAAGGTGACTCCATATCTCCAAAACTCTTTACAGCAGTGCTGCAAGAAGTATTTTGTGGATTAAAATGGGAAACTAAAGGAGTGAAAGTAAATGGAGAGTATTTAAGTCATTTAGATTTCGCAGATGATGTAGTTGTTTTTGCAAATAGTGCTTAAGAGCTGCAAGAAATGTTGCAGGAGTTAGCAGATGAAAGTAGAAAAGTAGGACTAAAGATAAATGTTAAAAAGACTAAAGTAATGTTTAATCGTTTTGCTCAAAATATGAAAATGAAGATTGATTATGAAGAATTAGAAGAAGTTAACAGTTACAAATACCTTGGTCAGATTATTAATACAGATGGAAACATAATGGAGGAAATTAATCATAGAATTAAACTTGGTTGGAGTGCTTTTGGTAGAAATAACTTGATACTAAAAGGAAATATGCCTATGTGTTTGAAAAGGATGGTTTTTAACAAATGTGTTTTACCAGTTCTTACTTATGGATCTGAGACTTGGACACTTAATAGAAGAGCAATACAAAGACTTCAGACCACTCAAAGGAGTATGGAGAGATGTATGTTGAGAGTAACAAGAAGAGATCGAAAACGCAATGTATGGGTAAGACAACAAACAGGTGTTACTGACCTTATTGAAAAAATTAAAAGATTGAAATGGAGTTGGGCTGGACATATTGCTAGAAGAGATGATAATAGATGGACAATTGAAATTTTAAACTGGATTCCAAGAGATTGTAAAAGACCCAGAAAGAGACCACATGTGAGATGGATGGATGAAATAAGAAAATGTGCAGGGGTGTTGTGGAGAAGAGAAGCTAAAGATCAGAGAAGACGGATTAAACTTGGAGAGACCTTCATCTTGCAGTGGATTGATAATGGTTGATGATGATGATGATTACACTAAACTGAGAAGGTCAGTGCCCTTTTGACACTATAATTAATAAAATTTATATTTAAATAAAAATGTTTAGATGTTCCAATCACTTTTATTTAAATATTCTAATTTGTATAAAAAAAATAACGCATTCACTATTAATAATTTATTTACATTTTTTTTTCATGTGTCAAAGCATCAGCCAGGAAGCGAACCCACAAACCCAGGACAACTGCTTATAAGGCAGCTAGCTGTGCTGACCACTCGACCACCAATGTTTGACAAAAAATGTTTTTTTTTTTTTTAATATTGCCTCATAATTACAACAATTCTGTTGTAATGAATTAAACCATCTTTATCAATAGTATAGAATGTCACTCTAAAATATGAGTTCCTAGAATCAATTCTGGTGATGTCTTATGCAAAACATTTTTAATAATAATATTATTTTTTATGCCATATTAACTTTTTAATGTTTTACTAAAGAGCTTTTCTGTTGATGCAGACTTGGATTTCTTCTCTAATTAAAAACTCATAATTGATCCATAATCCATACTATGGTCCGAATCTAAGAAAAACCGAATGAGTAAAAAACATAATTTAAAAACAAATATTATTGCATACCAAGATATTTCATTCTTAATAAATTTCATGATAACCATATATTTAATGCAATTCTCTTGATTATAATTGCACTATATTTAAGTCTAAAGAAATGGGTACCAAAAATGTATCTATTGAAACAAACCAAGTGTTTGACTTTTTTAAAATATAATTATCCAACCTAACTTATACATAAACAAAATAAAATGAATGCATTTTAATGGCTTCTAAAAAAAATTATGGAATAAATAATCTAAGTATGAAAATTTAAAATTTCTTCCCTTAAATAAATCCTGGCTGAATCCTTAATTATCTAACATATAATAAAATAATATATATATAATATGAGTTATTAATAAGCATTAAAAAACTAAATAATAAAGTAATGTAAGTATGTATTTTATTATTGAACAAAAACAATAAAAACTATTTTTGTTAATAGAAAAATTAAGCAAGTTATGTGTAAGAGGATCTGAATTAAAAGTAACTAATGGTTTTTAAAACATACAACTATTTTTAATAAGTTGGTGTTAATGAAATGAAAGAGTTATATCAACCATGTTATTTAAAGTTAACCTAATTTTGTGGTTTCAATAAAATGTAAAAGTTTTATCAGTAAACAATATAAAAAATTAAATAATAGTGTAAATATTTTATTATTGAAGGAATATAACTTTGTTAATGGAAAATTGGAAAATATGAATAAATTAATATATGAGAGATTTTGATTGGATTTTCCTACAAACAAGGAATATTTTTAATGAATTATTGATATGCTGATTAAAGTTGATCTAAATATTGATAAAGAAGTCTAAGAATTACATCAGCTTTTAAAACTATTTTACTTTGTGATAATGGAGTCAAGCCAAACTCTCTTTTCTCGTCAGTATGCAGGCCAGAGTTCAAAGGTGAAGTATTTCAGAGAATCGTACTTTGGTTGAAGATAATATTTTTAAGTAAGTAAACTAAAAGTAGAATTACTTATAATATCGAACTGCCCCAAGAAGGAAAAAGGGTGGTGCAATGGTTTTATAGGTATGAGTGTGTATGATAGTGGCGATAGTGGTAGTTTTCTTTTAAATAAGATAAAACACTTAGATATTTAAAAAAGCATATTATTTGCAGATATTTCCTATCTCTACTAGGAATTTTGCAGAATTGTCCAAAAAATAATATAAAAACTTTTGAAAGAAAAAAATTAAAAATTTCACATTTACTAAATAAATATTTTTGTTTTAAAGTATTATTTAATTATTGTTGCAAAAATTATTTTTTCAAACATTAATTTGTTTTATTTTAGTATGTATTGTTTTAATTTCTGGGTTTATTTTATAGAAATAAATGAATAAAACACTTAAGATATCACAAATTTTATTTCATAGAATGAGGGGGGGGGGCGTTAAAATTTACCAAGCACAAAGACCCCTCTCGTCTATGCGCGGATACCGATTGAAATAGTTTTAGTATGAGTTCATGAGAGTAAAATAAATTTAAAGGTAAAGGGAATATAAAAAAAAAAAATAGCTATTTTGATTTTAAGTAAGTTTTGTAACGAGTAATCTGTTTGGGGGGGGGGGGACTAATAGAGCAGTTTTCTTAGAAAGGAATAGGAGAAAAAGAAATGAATAACGCCTGACAAAATAATTTAGCAACAACTCTGGAGCCCAAGGTTCATGATTCGTGGCTTAACGTGTCACTTCCGGTGCTCGCACTTCTAATGACCTCAGAGCAATAACCATGTGATTATATATTTATGGAAGAAGTGACTATTTAACTTTCTAAAGGGGATTGTTTATTGGTATATGGTCTGTACATATAAACTTTTAACAGCATCTAATAAAAAGCCATTTCATTTTTAAAGCAGTTTTTTAAATAAAATAAAAAAATTGAACACAGCTTTAAACATTATGTATCGATTATAAAAATGTTTAAGTTTGTGTGTAAGTAGAGGGGGAGATTTTTTTAAAAGAAAGTTTTGCCGACCTTTTTTTTAAAAAAAAAAAAATAATGATTATTTGTAACTATTTACTTTTCGAAACTTGATCGCATGACTTTCATATATTAAAATGTGTAGATAGAAATCAAAAACCTAGATCCATTAACACCCAAGTTTTCATTCCATTTTCTTTTCCAATACAAGATCAAACAAAATCGCTATCTGAAATAATACTTTTATCAATAGCTATACCATTTAAATTCAATTATGGTCATTTTAAAAGTAATTATGGCAAAAAGATTTTAAAAATAAGTTGGGCATAAAAACCATGAGAGAAATGACTGACATTTCTTCAATGGTTAATGAACTCCACAAATTTATTTAAGGCATTTATCAATATTTTCTCTTCAATAAAAATTATTTTTAGCAATTTGTAATTTTATAAAATAAAAAATAATTGCTAGAAAATTGCCTACGTATTGCTATATTTATGATTTACATTAAATCGAATAATTCCCGTTTCCTCAACCCTCCCTGTTAAAGAGATCATTTAATGATATCTCAAATCTTCCCATTAGAAATATCATCTACGATTGAGTCCCGAATCGCCCTGTGAGAAGAATCTCCTTTCACATCAATTTAACTGGAAGTTACTTTAAAATAGCTGTGTTGAAAAATAAATTTGTATGGGTAAATACAAATCTTTCAATATATATATATGTTGATTATCTGATTGTTCATGAGAATAGTTACGCTGACATCTCTTTATTTGCAGTTGTATGCTGGGATATTTCCACCATCTATTTGAATTGTTAAATGTTTTAAGAAAATTTCAGACTTGATTTATATCTTTCGAAATATAGTCACCTATTTGTAATAACACCCAGGTAAGCATGGAACATAAGATATTGAATATTATTACTTTCATTCCTTCTTCAAATGTTTTTTTGTCTGAATAAAGACTGCCAGAGTGGGAATTGAGCTAATAATCTTCAAATCTATAAACATTCAATTTAAATAGATGTTCGAACTAACTAGGATCATTCTGACAAAGACAACACTTAGCAGAAATTTTAAATACTTGTTTTATATTCTTAAGATTTGACAGTTTTTCCTCTGAAAGGCAAATTAGTGAGAGGGTACTGAACATTTTTCATTATCACACTAGTCTGTCTTAGAAGTTATTCACTCTTGTCACGTGACAACCTCTTTAAAAAAAAAAAAATGTAAAAAAAATGCTCTCATAATAATAGCAAATATCCATGTATGATTATAAAGAAATCAAGTCATATGTCACATGACTAATTTAACAGGGCTTGTATATAAATGTTATATGTAGAGCTTGCAAATAAGCTCTTAATAAGCAGAATATCCCCAACCCCAGACCGGTTTCTGTTACTGGCTTCCTCAATGAGGTGCTAGGATATTCAAACATTAGCCCATGTATAAATTTATGTGATTATCCAAAATGTTTGCAAATATTCTCGAGTGAGAGAATCAAAGAAACCATCAATTAGAAGTATTCTTGGTTTCTTTGTATTAGATTTCTCTGTAAGTAGAGTTTTTTTAAAATTAATAAATTAAAATTTGTTTAGACTTTTGTGATCAAATGACTACAAATAGGAAATGAATGCTAAATTTGGCTGTAAGATAATAAATAGTCAAGCATTGGTGGCCTAGAAGTTAGCATAGCTGCCTTTCAAGCAGCTGGTCTGGATTTGCTTACCAGTCAATACTTTGACATATAAAACAAGATAATAAATATAAGTCAACTGAAGTGCTTTCAGTATATTTACAATCAAGTCACTTAAAGAGTTAATGCTAAAATTAACATTTTAATAATATGGACAATTTGTTTGTTAATTGAATTTTCTTCTGCCATCAGTAGATTTTTCCATCTATGAATATAGACATTTATTGGGACTTATGTATTATTAGCCTCAAAATAACAAACTTAGTTGACAAATAAATAACTGCATACAGTTTTAAGTTAAGTTTCCTACTGTGTGGAAGATAACTAATGAATAATCTTAAAGTTTCTAGAAGTGCAGAAGATTTGAGGGTCAGTACAAGAACATTATTAGCACCAATCTTCTGTTTAGTCACCATTTTCTATTTGTATAGAATCATAAGTAGTCCCAGAACTATTCTTTACTCTAAAAACTTCCAAATTCAATTGTACCTTAGTGTTTAAAACTACCTGATTTCAATTGCTCAGGTGTATAAACAAAAGGATTAAAGAGTTAAATTTTTTTGTATATTTATAAAAAAATTTAAAAATGTGTAAATATGGTTAAAGGTCCAGCACAAGTGGGGTGAATGGGCATTGCTAAATTACTGAAATATTAAAATATTTTTGTAGATTGTTTTAAATATATATATTTAAAAAAAGGATTTTATTAAGTTTACTTATTTTATGTACATAAATGTATTTTATTAATTACATTTATTGTAATGTAATGTAAATAATGTCCATTAGGTAGAGTTGCTGTAGGGTAGTTGGTCATATTCCAATAAGGATCAAAAGCCTGATTAGGTATATTAAATAAATTTTGTATTTATATTTAGTTGGTTATTTCAATTTCATTTTAAATTGATTATTTTAAATTTTATTTTTAAAAAACGTTATGGACAATTTTTTTAACATTGAAATATTAATAAGATTACCCTATAAATACAAGTCTTCATTTCACATTCATAATAAACAAAATCTGTTTACATTACTTTCTGATTTGGGACAAAAATAATTTCTTAATCAAAATTTCTTTATTTATTCATACATATTTCAACATGAAGAACTTTATTGAGAAAAAGTACTCTTTGACATTCTCTTAGCATCATGCTTTTATAGTTACCTATTGAAAGAATTTGCTACTTTTTTTAAAAAAATGACATAATCATGAAATAACATAAATTGATTTTTAATTTTAAAAAATCTGACAAAATCAGTATTTTCAAAATCAAACTATATATCCTGTGTCCACATGTTGATGGTTTTTATTCATTGTTCTTTGATATCAAGAACATTTGTGAGATTACTTCAAGAAGATTTTTGAAATAGAAAAAAAGATTGATATTTTGTGTAGATAATTAAAGATTCATAATTACGTTTACACAATATTTGTACAATAATTATTAAAAATTAAAAGAATGCATAATTACACTTTTATTTTATATGTATATATTTTATTTTTAAAAATGGTAACTAAGAAAACAATTTTCATTATGACCACAACATATTGTGAAACTGATCACTAAATTTTATTATTTACACAGTGTTTTTTTTTTTTTTTTGGATTTTTTAAAAATTATAAAGCAATTTAGTATTTTAGAACAAAATTTTATAGATAAATATTTAATTTTTGCATTTTAAAAATAAATTTTATTCAAATAAGATTTTGTTGATTTTTTTTAATGTCAGGTTGCTTGGCTATTCTTTGCTGACCATTCAGTGAGGAAAACGTCCTTTTTTTCTGTTTATTATTGCTTTTTTCAATATTTTCAAATTCAAATATTACGATTTTTAGAATGTTTTCATTTGTAAACATGCATTTTTAACAATCAAATCTAATTCATTAAGATCTAACATAGAATAATGGTTTAATATTAAAATCAAATGTTGAATAATTAAAATAATATCACCAAAGTAACAATAAAAATGTCACCCTGCAAGAGTGCTAATTCCTTTTGGGCACATGAGTCTTAAAACATAGTTTGTTTCTTCTTTACAAAATACTATTTTTTTGTATTATTACTTATTTTCGTAATGTCTAGTCATGCCAAATTTATATATATATAAATTATGTAATTTTATATTTGTCCTTATTTTTAGGTTAATTTTAAACATATATACTGTATATATGGTCTCTAAGTTGCACATTCATTTCATTGATTTAAGAAATAGTTCTGTCTCAATATATAGATCGGAATATATATCTGTCAGAAGCCTTTTGATATATATATATATATATATATATCAAAAGGCTTCTGACTAGAAGATAATATATCTATCTGCAATGCTATTTTGGCTTCAATGAGTAAATTTCGAAAATGTTTTCTATAGTCTTAAATTTATTTATTTTTAGATAACTAGTTATTAACTTAGCTGACTATATACTGTTGGTTGGTGAATGGATTGTCATAACTAGACAGTAAAGCAAAAAACCACTTGAACTTTTAATCATCCAGCAACAAGAAAGCACAGTGAGTATAATCTTTTTCTTCAATGTGTCTCCATAGGAATCTGTCAGAAGGATCTTTATCCAATAGGGGACTATTTATAAAGGCTCTTTTAACTTTTATCTCAATAATCAGCCCATCAAGGTGTACAGAATGTACATTTAAATAATAAAATTGTGAATTAATTAATATGAATTAATTGAAACTTAGGTCATTATAATTAATGATTGATTTCAACTCAGCTATCTGCTAATTTGCTGTAAGAGTTAAATGTTGAATATTTTAAGACTGCATCATAATTATTTCACATTTTAAAATCAGATTATATATATTATATTGGAATGAAAGCTATAAGCTAACATCCCTATGAAGAGCAATGATGACAAGCCGTAAACAATTATTCTGAAAAAGCTGATTGGCCGATTATCTTAATATGTGATTATTAGTAGGGATTTTATTGGCTGCTCATGATTAATTTATATATTATTTATATAGTTTTTATTAATATATGTATTTGGATTATATATATATATTTATTAGTAATAAATTAATGAGTATTGTGAAACTTGAAATTAATTTGTACTTTTACAATGATTAAAATATATGTCTACATAATGGAAACCAAATTTATGTAACAGAATTATGCATATAGTCTCATTACACATTGAACCCCCAATTTTCATGATAGAAATATCCATAATTGTGTAGTGTACAATAAGAATAATAATTATGTAATTGACATGTATACAATGAGTTTATCCTTAGCTCATTTAAATAGCTGTATGATTATCTAGGTCAGTTTTGGATGGCTATATATTTTTTTCTTATGTGTCATAGCATCAGCCAAGAAGTGAACCCGCTAACCCGGGACAACTGCTTGTAAAGCAGCTCAACCATTTAGATGAATAATATATATGTGATTAGCAAAAGTTGATTTGTATATTTAATCATAATAAAGCTAATGTTGAACTACCTCTTATGACTATCATTATCATCTTTAGATTTTACCATAAGTAAAAGGAATTTTAAAAGGAAGTTAGAGTAAGGGTAAAAGATAAAATGAATTTGGTTTGTAAAAAAATATAAAGAGGGAGCCACTAAAAATATTGGAAAATTTGAAATTTAAACAATGGAGAGTTGGGTTAGTTTAGGAATAAAAGGTGAGTATAAAATATAATAAAAATAAGTTAAAAATAATTAAAATAAAAGAAATTAAGATTGTGAATATAGATTAGGAATAAATATTAAGTTGTTTATTTAAAAACAGGAAATATAGAAAGATGAAAAAATGAATAATATATAATGTTAGATATATAATGTCAAAGTTAGAATATATAGGTTAAATATATAATGTTAAGGTTGGAATGAATATTTAAAAATGAAAAATACATTAGAATTAAAAATGAATATAAAAATAATAAATAAATTAGAATATAAAATTATAATATATATATATAGATAATAAAAAAAGAATTAATTATTAAAAATAATATGTGTAAAAATGATTGAAGTGACTAAGGATATTTATGTAGGTTTATATATAAGGGAATATAAAAAAACCATATATGTAGGATATATAGGTATGTTGATTAAAAGGAAGAATTTATAATATGAAATGTGTATAAGATGTAGAAATTATGTGTTTATATATAAATAAATATTCCTGTATTTATGTTTATTATAGATCTGAAGAAGATTTCTGGGGCAATCAAAATTGTTATGATAGTAAAATAAGTGTATAATGCATTATAAAAAAAGGGAATAAAGAAAAGTGATTTATGTTAATAATGGGTCATCTTTATATTATGAGCACAGAAAATAATACTGGCTGATGAATTTATTAGGTTATCAATCACACAGATATATATATAACAAATCCCAGTTACTAAATTTCAGTGTAGAATATGAAATCACAGTTATTATTGATATAATCAAGATTTTTGGATCATAAAGTAAACAAAATGAGACAAAGTTTACAATAAATTAATATTTAAATACATAATTATATATATATCATTAAAATCCAGTCAATACTTAGACAATCCCAATGTCAATAACAATCAGCAATTTCAAACTGTTGTCAAGGCAACCTCCTTTTAACAATAAAGATGGAATCCCCACCTTTATTAATGGTCCAATATATTTATATAGACACTAAAGATTGCAATTTGACCACATAGATTAAAATTATTGATATATTTATGATTCTTTATTCATTTATACGGGTTAAATACAGGTCAAGATATATTTATACAAAGGCAAATGTTCTTCTTCTACTAATTCTCTTTTGATTTCAAATATATTACAAAATTTGCTAATGATGATAAATTATATTTCAATAATATATTAATTACATATAATAAAAATATTGATTTTATAATATTATATACTTATATATACTTTCTATATATTCAAACAGGCAAAACTTTCTACACGTATTGCCACTCAGTGCAAACCAGAGTAATCAATGGATGCCAGAAGGTTTGTGCATAAAATCCCCATCTAGTGTCTACTCATCCAATATCCCCAGACTAGTTTCTGGCTTGTGGCTTTTGTCAGTGAGGAACCTTGGATCTGAGAGCATTGCAACAAGCCTTCTGCATCCATTGATTACTCTGACTTGCACTGAGTGGCAATACATATAGAGAGTTTTGCCTGTTTTAATAGCAGTTAAGAGCAAGCATAAGAAATGGTGATCATGTGATGTTTATTTACTTTTTATATACTAAGTTCATTTCCCCCCCTTTTCACCTCTAATATATTTTTTAGTTTAATTTTTTATTTCCCTATAACATTACATGCTTTTTAATTCAATAGATAAAATATTGAATAATTTAGAAACACAGTGATTTCTCACTCGGCTCCATGTTTATTATATTATTTTGATAATATGCATGTATCCATTTTTCTTATAACATTTCAAACTGTTTCATATAAGATTTTTTGAAAGTACTGCCAAAAACATTTTTCTCTATAATTATATATTCAGGAAGATTGAATATTAAAATATTACTCTTGTATTTATTTTTTTATTTTTTTATATATAATTTTCTTCTATTAAACCAATTATTCTTTTTGCAGTATTAGACAAGCTTGCAAAATTATGAAGTTTTATTTCATATCTGAATAAAAATTCACTTAAAGAATCACGTTATAACGATAAAAATATTTGCAGGAAAAGTATCTTTGGTTTTGTAGAACATTGTTATAAAATATCGAAATTTATTAATTAGTATGATGTTTCCAAGACATTTTTTATGTATTATCTTTTCAATATATATAATATATTTTACTGTAGCATTAATGACAGAGACTATGAATATGGGAGTTAACATACCCTAAAAGCGCTAAGCCAAATATTATTGTTGTTTATTAGTTTAATAACGTCACCAATTTGCATTAAAGTGCAATATAATCATTGTTTTACTTTTATACATTTTTATTATATACTACATTATTATCATATATGCAATCAAGTGAATATAGATGTATATCAATATTTTTATATTTCATGTGAGGAGAGGATATTAACATACATTTTGTTTTTCCTCCATTTATATAAATTCCTCTCTCAAAGTATCAAAAAATAATTTTGTTAAGACCTTCTAACATTCTTTAATTCCAATATCAATATTATTTTTTACCCCTCATAATAACATTTTCATCCTCATATTGATTCATCAATATTGATATTTCGTAGATCATTTTTGAAAATCAGAAACAACAATGCACTAAATATAGGTGCTTAAACACACCATATAATTTTTTTGGTTTATTACTTAATATATTTGATATTTTTGACACAATATATCTATTATTTAAGCAATTTTTAAAAACATCACATGATCACTATTTCCTATGCTAGCACATTACTGTTATTAAAACATGCAAAACTCTCCTGCCAACCAGAATAATCAATGGATGCCGGAAGACTTATGCATAAAACCCTATCTAGTGCCTACTCATCCAATATCCCCAGACTAGTTTCTAAGATCTAGGTGCAGTGCTCTCAGAGCCAAAGCTCCTCACTTACAAAGGCCACAAGTCAGAAACTAGTCTGGGGATATTGGATGAGTAGGCACTAGATAGGGATTTTATGCATAAACCTTCTGGCTTCCATTGATTACTATGGTTGGCACTGAGTGGCACTACTGTATGGAGAATTTTGCCTGTTTCAATTTTTAAAAAGACTGAACAATTTTTCTCTAACCCCACAATTTTTTAAACTGTGAATCAATTGTTTATGCTATGGAGAATTTTGCCTGTTTCAATTTTTAAAAAGACTGAACAATTTTTCTCTAACCCCACAATTTTTTAAACTGTGAATCAATTGTTTATGCTCAACAGTGTCAAAAGCTTTATAAAAAAATCAACAAAATTGCAGTTACATATTTTTTTATTATTTAATGCACTATTAATTGTATCTGCAAAATTTCCCCAGCACCATAAGTGTGTTTCTATCTTTTATGAATCCATATTGGTTTTTATTAAATAATAATAACAATAGCATATTGACTACTTTCAATTTGGTTATTAATATGAATAAGTAAATTTTGTATAAGTTGATCTTAAAAAGAATGTTACTATTGGAATAGTGATACAATGTTTTCATGTAGTCAAAATACTAATATTAATATTGTAATTATAAATTTATTTAAACACACATTCATTACGTAAATAATATTCATTAAGGCTGTAGCCTCAATCACATGTGTATAAAATGCGATAGTAGGGACCTCTACAGGTCTTAAAACCCCAAGCTTACTCTTAATATTGTAACATGTCTTTTTTAATATTATAATAAAGCTGAAATTAATGTGTGCTTATACAGAGATTTATAAAGAAAATATTGAGACAATAATAAATGTAATATTTAAAATAAAAATAAAGAGCGTATATCTTACCCAGGTTTTAAATATAATAAGTGTATATATTTTATAAACAATGAAATTTGATATGGGTGGATATAAGTGTCTTTTTTAGTTTAATTTTTATGCTTGCTATACATTTGTTAACTTGATTCAGAAATTTTATACTGTGGTTAACAAGGTTTGTTTTCTCTTGAATAAATAAATATTCACAGAAACTTTCTACAATTTGTAGTTCAAAAACTAGAAGATATATTTTTTTATAAAAACATTTGTGCATCCAAAATTTAAAATCTAGATAATAATGTTTGCAAGCACTTTTAAGCTGCTTTCAGTTTAAAATCTATAAGTTATTGAAGCTTCTGTGGATTATAGAGTTATCATGAAAATGTGACTTTCAAATGATTTAAAAGTAGTTCTAGCAACAATTTCTATATTCATGAAATACAGATTCTCGCTAATACAAACAGTTAATGCTATCTCTACAAGATTACCACTTAATATTGCTATCACAAGGAACTTGCAACTTACTTCAACCTTCTGGTCGCAGCAGATCTAAGAGATGTAAATTCTTTTTTTAAACATTGTTATATATTGTAATGGTATGGATGTGACAGCTAGATAATCATGGTCATATACTCAAATTAAGACATATATACATCATATGAATATAATTAAATGGATTGAAAATAAGGAATCCTGTGACCAATCAAATGGCTGTAAGACAATTGATAGATTTAATACCCTTAGGTGATGACTATTATATCAAGACAGTCTTAAAATTTTATAAAGTGCCATATATTGAAATATTAAAATAAAGAGTTTTATATGTGTGTGCTGATTTTAATCTCTCACTCAGACCAATACAATCTAAGACAGGATTGAATAATGAAGAGTACTAACCCTTCATTAGATATCAGGCTTCAAAAGGTAAATACTAACTAATGTTAATTGAATCAAGTAGATATAAATTCATACTGCATTATTTTCCAGTTGAAGTTCACCTATCCCTGTCTTCTGTAGCTATAGCTTATAATTATTATGGTTAAGAATTCAAATAAGTACAACCCATGACTTCTAGTTAATAAAACAGCAATCCCAGTTTATTTACATTGTATATAATGAAAAAGTAATAATAACATGTCATGGAAAATCAAATGTGGTGATCATGTGGGTGTTTAAACCATGTATGATGCAAGACAATATACACACTGCACAATTAGAAGAAAATATGTATTTGAATTAAAAATTTTCAAATTTAATTGATAAAGACAATTTAGCTTATTACGGCTAATTGTTAAGAATATCAAACCTAAATATTTTATCCTAATAAAATCTATTCAATGATTATTCATTGTCTCAATCAACTATAGCAATTTCATTTAATTAATTGCTTACTTTAAAGCCATTATTCCTTATACCAACAGATTAACATGAAGTGGTTATTTGAATATATATATATATATATTATATATTGAAATATATATATATATATATACATACATATATATATACATATATATACACATATAAGAGAAAACCTTAAAATAAAACTACTCTACAACATCAATAAGGCACTCAATATCCAAAGTTTCAAAACAGACTGGCAACAAATCCATATACAGTTACTTGAATACACAGTAATTATGGAGCATAATATTACAATGAGATGATATCTTAGACTTATACCTTTGTGTTATCCATTATGGTTTCATCATAAGTATATCTGGATACATTAGTTTATTTCTAAAAGATCATTACATCACATATTCCTAATACAAATCCTACTGATGTATGAGCATCTGGAATATTGAACATCATCGCAGGTTAATTTCTGCAGGACTTATTTAATATCAGTATTACAATCAGTCTTCTTTAATTTTAACAATTACTATATTTATTTGGATACTGTGATTAATAATTCTTATAATATCTGTGATCCAAAACCACAATGCAAAATTAATAAACGTTTTTTTTAATATGTGTGAAAGACATTGTTTATGACAGACAGGCTGTGAAGTGAATATAATGAATAAATACATGTGTCAACCTTTTATAGTTCCATTAAATAATTTTTTCAGTATTACATCAATATTGTTTTGGTATCCTCAGTAGCATTATTGATTTCATTCATAAAATATTGGCATTCTATGCAAGATATATGCATATGTACTTGCTTTAAATTTCGATGAACACTTTACAGATCTTTAGCAAAATAGGAACAACTCATTCAAATATGATTGGAGCCATATTTCAGATGTTGTTTAAACCTCCCTTAATATTTTGTGGGTTTTTAAAGCTAGATGTCAACTTTGTTTTTTAATAATCCATGCTATGTAATTCCTTAATTAACAATTTCATAAATATTTACATTGTGTTTTCTTTTATAACAAAATATTGGTTAATCATATAGATTTTCTTTTGGAATTGATAAAAGAAGCACATATATGAATACAAACTAAAAAGAATTACTTTTCTTTCTTTTTTTGATGTAAAGTTTACTTATGGTTGCCAGCCATCACACTCGCGGTTTAGACTTTGTTGAGTGGTTATTATTATACTAAATAGTCTTTTTTTAAAATAAAAAAACTTCAATCATACATGTATATACAAATACAACATATAAATTACTTATTAAGATGAACGGATAAGCAGTGTTATTTAATAAAATACTGTTTTCAAAATTCAAGATGTTTTGATTTCTTTTATTGGTACTTAAAAAAAAAATACTAAATCTTAATGTACTTCCTGTTTTCTTTCGTTATTACTACGATTTTTTTAATTTTTTTATAAATGATGAATTGCAAGCTTATTCTCAAAGACAATATAGTGAAATGAAACAAGTCAAAATCGTTATTTCAATCTTAATATGACTTTTGCCGTTTATCTATTAGAATTCAAGGTTTACGAACTACATCTATATCACTAATTATATCAAAAGTAAACATGTGCACATTTATTCTTTTTAAAATTATGAGAATTTAATATCTCACTAGTTTTCTAAAGATATAGAGAAGAGCAAATCGGAAGTTGCTCTCTCTTTTAAAAAATGTTCATACTAAATTAGGAAATAAACAAAACATTGCCTAGAGTTTTAGCAACATCTTATACTGAAATTAAGTAAAATATCAAACAATTCCAACCATCATTAATAATTCTCATATCCAATAATGTGTTAAAATTCTGATAAAAAAATTAAATACCCATATATACACACTAGATTACCACATCTGCATATATGTGTGCAGGAACCAGGTTTGAACCCTGTTACAATATATATAAGATTGAATGTGGTTGAAATACCCCTAGATGATACAATATATTAGATGCATAGTTTCAAGACCATGACTATCTGTGCGTTTATATGTGATTAATATTAACCACATAATGTTCAAGCTAACAGTTTAATTATAACACATGTTCATAAGGAGATATAAGATTTGGTAAATTGTATCTGAGATGTACCATGATCTCTGAAGTCAGTTTTGCTTTGTGAAAATAATCTTTAGGTTGTAAATAATAAAAAAAAAATTATATATTTTATTATATATATATATAATAAATTTAAATTTGCAATGTTTTTATTTTATTTATTTTTACAATTTATCTCATATTAGTAATTAACATTTCTCTCCTATACACATGATACTAATTCAGCAATTTTATTTTTACCGCAATCTTTATATTTTTTTGCTTAATAATTTTTAGAGTGTAACTCAAAATAAATTAAAAACAAGTCATGCATTTTATTTTTTAAATATAATAAAAGCAAAATTTCAATATTTTAAAATGTTTTCCATATTTACGCACATGGTAGTAATGAATGTACCTCTCAAATGCATATGACCTCCGCTGCAACTTTTTTTGACTATGACAACTGCAGGGTTATTTTCCAATTCTTTTAAAATTGATTGAAGGATTATTTATATAATTACATTTGTTTATTTATCCAAGTCTTGAAAATATATTGCAATAAATTTTATAAACAAGACATTTTTAGTATTTTATAAACACATAGCTTAATTAAAACATTTTGGCTGATTACTTTGAGTTTTTAAAAAAAATCTTATTTACAAAAGCAGCTATGTTTATAACACACGCTTCAATGTTTAAGCAAATAAATAAAAGGAAAAAAAGGTAAATCAATAATTATTTCTTACTAAATCTTATAATTATAACAATAATATAAATATTATAGTATTTCATTAAAAAAAAAAACAGAACTAAAATGTTAAGAATTTATAAAATTAAAGAAAAAATAATATAATTAAAATTCACTTATAATGTTATATATATCATTCCATCATTATGTACACTTAAGATATTTGTTTAATTATCATCATTGACTCCATGTAATCATTATCACCAACAAAACTGCAATGTCTCAATATATATTTGTAATGGGATCTCAAATACACTGTGGATTAAATGGTCAAATTTAACTCTCAACATCAACTTTCTGGAGTTTGGCCTATGGGTATGATGTGATGACAATTTTATTCATCAATGAGTGCTAGCTATAATAAAAATTATAGCTTTACAATTATCATTTAATAAATCCAACTCCTTCCTATTATTATGCATAATGCTAGGTATTATAAATTGTTAATTTACTCTATGTCCGATTATTAGCTCGAAATCACACACTAAATTTATGTCCTATATTACAGTAAAACTAGATATATTTTGAATATTCATATAGAATCAAAAGAAAAATATTTTAGGATGTTAAATTTTGATAAAAATAAATAATTTATTAAAATAAAATAAAAAACAATTAATATAAATGGAATTATAATACTACAGACAGGATTCTACTTGGGATTCTACACCCTCCGACCAGGGCATTTCGGAAAGAGATGTTCTGGCCAGATTAACTTCGATGCCTGAATGCACCCATCCGGGGGTACATGCAATCCCTCAATTCCTACTGTTACACTTGTCTAAATTCTCTGTTACAATCATGTACAACTTAATTAATTACATTTTGTCCAATCTCTGAGACATCAGTGGTCTTTATCCCATAGTGATGGTGCCTTTCTTAAAGCATAACATAATTCCTTCTTCGCTGGAGAATCTGTAGCCCATCTCTATGACCCCATTGATGGTCAAGGTCATTGAGTCTATTATTAAGGATGAAATTCAAAACAAATTTTTTCACCTTATTTCATAATACTAATTTGCGAAAAAGGGCAGCTCAACTGCAAATGCCATCAATTTATTTAAAATCACTATTGACCACATCAGATCTTCCAGGCAATCTAGACTGGTGGATTTGCAGCTCGACATCACCACTGCCTTTGATTCTATCCAAATCAATACCCTTTTAACCTTACTTGGTGAACATGACCTCTTCTGGAATCATCAATATTATTAGGAACCTCCTCTACAATCGTGAAGTGAGCATCTTGCTGAATGGGAAGCTTTCACCTCCTTTTGCCACCACATCCTCCATTCCACAGGGCTCTCCTCTCAGCAACCTGTTTTCATCATTTACCTCAAATTGAGAGTTCTCTTCCTGGAATCCATATCCCAACATTAAATACACCAATTTCATCACATCACCTATATTGACAACTTGGCCATTTTTCTTCCTTCAAAAAAACTAATCCCCAGACTTCTTTCAGTACTTAGAGAGTTCTCAGATCAAACTGGCCTCCAATTTAATATGGCCAAGTCATCTGCCTGGTATTTATATTCTGGTAAGATAATTCATGGCCAATTTGTGGCAAAGCCTCAGAACTTCTTAGGCTTCCCTATATTTGAATCTGCCTCTGCCATGAGGAGAACTGTCCAAAATAAGTTACTTCAATCTACACAGAAGATCACATCCTCCCTATCCAAAGTTTACATGTTCATGTTCACCAATTCCTCCCTTATCAACATGCTAATATTCCCTAGAATATCCTATTTCACCCCAGTGGTCAATTTCACCAAAGTCTTCATCAGAAAGATACACAAGATGTGCACTGATCTGATTAGAGGGACAGGAGTGCAAACATCAGCTTAAGAAGCCTGTAGAAACACACAAAGATCAATGGGTTATTCCTACATTCCATAGATACATTTATATTTCAACGTTTCTACAACTCTGTCTACAGAATATACCTGCAGTATCCCAACTCCTTGCCATTTAAGGAGATCACTTTCACAGACAAGCCTTCCCCTATTAACACTGGTTGGCTGGCAACCCTCACATCTCATCTCCAAATTTACTACTCTTCCTAACAAGCCATGCTCAATGAAAATCAATTTCTGAGAAGCATAAAACATTGTTAATCCTGATGTTTCTGGGAGATCAACTCTCCTCCAGCTTAACAATCATCTGCTAATCAAGAAATTTAAGTGATGGTTCCTTGAACTCAAATTCTTTGACTTTCTGTTGAAGATAAACCTCAATGCATTGCCTACTAAACATTTTCTTGTACATTGTTGAGGAGTCTCAAATATAGATTCCACTTGCACCCTATGTCTCAAAAAAGAGGAAACTTCCCTTCACCTCCTCTGCTACTGTGTTTTCCTTCAACCCTACAGACACCTTATAGACTCCATACTAAATGACAAAAAGCCTTTCTTATCTACTCTGATAGACAATATACTGTGTGGATCCATCCTAGAGATATGCTCATCAACATTCTTATTGTTTTTGTTATGGTAATACAGTGTGGGCTCACCTTTAATCATGCACTGGAGTGCTCTCTTGATTTATACATTAACAAAATGGAAAAAATTCGGAAAAGGGACCAGAATTTGGCCCCCTCCTACATCTATGACACCACATGGAAGCTAATTGATTTGTCTCCCTAAGGCAGATCCTTTTCATACCTGAATACATATCTCCTATCATGGAAATGATTAGTATTATTATTTTAATAAAAAAAATAGAAAATACCTATTGTTAAATAAGAAATGAAACTTTTTCTATAATAAAGATATATTGTTACTTTGAATTTAAAATAAACAAAATTTGATTAAAAGAAAAAAAAACTTTTACATAAGTAAATCTATAACTACAGATTACTCATGTAACCAAAGCAACGCAAACTATGTAAAACCATGTAACTAATCCACAGTATGTAAAAATTCCTGTAATCCAGCGTAAAATAATAAATCAACTTTTATATATGTAAACCTACAACTATGGATTGCCCATGTAAACTCAGCAATCCATGCTATGTAAACTCTTGTAATCCTTTAAGATAAATAAAGCTTATCATGATAAAAAAAAATATACAAGTAGAAATTCTGAAAAAGATTACTGTAACAATCTAAACCATCAATAGTAGGTTATAATTATATGAAGCTTTGTAAAAGTAATAAAGTTCATAAATGATATTAATATTAAATTGGATTTGGCAATGCAACAAGAAAACTAACATTATAATACTTCATAATGAAGATAAATGGAGTTATAATCTCAAATAAATAAATAAACATTTCTTTTTATATGTGACAATTGACAAATAATTACATAAATACTTTCTTATTGATAAATTTCTACCCTTTTATTTATCCATTAACTATCACCCACACACATATATATTATAATTGAAATAATAAATTTAACGGTTTACAAACTATTAAAAACAATCCTTAAATCCGCAGAAGTACTTCTGCGGATTTAAGGATTGTTTGTAATAGTTTGTAAACTGTTAAATTTATTATTTCAATTATAATTACAATTTTGTTTTTAATTAATGAACATTTTATTTCTTTTACATATATATATATTGAAATGGTAATTCTGATTCAGATTTGCCGTTTCACTGTCTGACCCACCTAATCACTTATTAAGGGTGTTTAATTAAAGCCCACCTATGTAGAAAAATGTATTTTTCAACATTTATTTTTTTATTATTCTTAAAACATTTTTTTAACACTAAATTACTAAAATTTATTTTGGATAATACTAATATTTAATCATATACTAGAACACTAAGTTATTTTATTTATTAAAAGAAAAAAAAATTCAAATAATAAGTTTTGAATTTTTTTTTGATATGTTTTTATATATATATATTTAAAATGTCTTTTTTTTTTTTTTAAGAATCCAAGATGGCTTTTTTGAAGGATTTGTACCTCAATAAGAAGTTTAAAATAAATGTTAAATTAAAACATTTAGAAATTACAAAAATCCATTACTTTGGAACTTCTATTCATTAATTAGTAGAGATTCTACATCGTTATCTAAATTAAAAACTAACAAAATTATACTGAAGTCTATTGATCCTTATCGAGGTACAAACTTTCTAAAATTAGAACAAAAATATGATTTCCTATTGTTTCATAGGAGATCTAAACAAAAATCACTTCAGGCAGCAGATAATTCGAATATCAATGTTCAGGTATAAATAGTGGGCTCTTTTTTTATAAAAAAAAAAAACAGAAGAGAAGGAAAGTTGTAGAATGTCTCTATACCAGTGATGAATGAATAGTAAAAGGGAAGATCACTGCCCGTCTCTTCCTGAGACTTGAAATCTCCCATTTATGCTACTGCCAGAACCTGCCTTCCAATGCCACCAGCCATCAATGTTCACCCATGCATTCATTCCAGGGAACTCCGGGTAAAAATGCCGAAGAGCTTAAATCCTGTCATCAAGATTTTAAAAAATATCATTAAAATATAAATGTAATTTCATAAAGCTTTAAATATCAAAAGTTAATGTTTATTAAGAATCTTTTTTAACTGACTCTTAAACTTTTTCTTTTAAATTATTTATAATGTTTTTCTTTTTAATAACTCAAGCTCTCAACCATTTTGAATATTTTTAATTATTAAATATGAAAATATTTATTTGTTTTATATATTTATTAATGTATGAGATTTCATGCTTTGATTTTTTTTTTATTTTGACAAACTTCACTCGTGGGGAACCAAAGAGCGTAGTTTGGCTAATAGAGCAAATTATGTTCACAAAAGGGAATTTTAGCAAAGAATGAATGAATTTTTAAATAAAATAAGTTGATCTATTTTTATTTTCGTGAGTGAAGTTATGTCGAATATACGTATGTAAAAAAAATGAACTTACCATAATTCTTTAAATAAATTTATTATAAATTTCCCAGGATGGGATTCTATTATTTTATATTTTTGTAATTTAAAACAAAATAAAATTTCTATACATTTTTGACCTAGTAACAGTGTTGCTGGATAGCGTCAGTTAATTATCATGCCTTTTTTTTTTTAGGTTAGGAAAGTGGGAAGGGGCAATTTATTCCAGAAGTAAATTTTCTTATTCTATATGTTTGGTTTTTGTTAGTTAAATATTTACATAAAGTAATTGGTTACGCAGGCAGATCTCTATGCAGTATTAGATCATTTAAGGCTATTTAATTATAATTAGTTCATATTTGATGATTATAATAACTCGGGTTAATAAAGAATGCTCGGAGTATTGTGGGCAGACCTAAAACAGTCACTCATTTGGTGTTTTGTATTGGCTCCCAGTTATGCATACATCTGTGAGCTGGAGAGTGTGGTTGAGGTAGAGTTGGTTAGTCACCATAATTCGTATAGGTGGACATGAGGGCTCTCCGTAAATCCTATCTCCTTTTGGTATTTGTTCACAACATGGTGGGCATACCGAGTTCCCTTTTTCTTCATTGGAATAGGCATGCGAGTGTCCGTAAACCGGCTTGTATGACCCTACCTATGTTTCTTCTTTCATTTGCATTCATATATTTATTAACCTGACATTGTTTTGCTTTTCTTTTTGCCTATCTAACATGTAAGCCATAGGGAAATGATTCTACTCAAGGATCTTGAAGAGCCTGAGTAACTGATTCTTTTATTATCTCATGATTAGTTAAAATGTTTTAATTTTTAGCTAATTCACATTATAGTTTTCATAAGGAATGATTTTAGTTGAAAGTCCAACTAAAGCCACTTGTTTGCTTGATAATTAACTGATCTATTTTTATATATAACAGCTTACAGTTTTAATCACTGTGTAGTTTAAAGCTATTCCAGCAAGGTCCACTAACATAATTTTTTTTTTTGAGATTAGTAAAATAAATCTTTTTTTTTCTTGTGTCATTAGAGTGAGACAACAAATCAGTCTTATTGTAATTGTTTCTGTGATATCCGTCTTGATATAAAATGTTTTTTTAATCTTTTTTAAAGAAGAAATAAAATGTTTATTCTTTATATAAATTAGTTGGTCAAATGTTTAGACACACTAATGTATTTTGTTATCTTGTACTAAATGTGGATGGAGAATTTAGAATCCATGGTCATTTAATTTTAAAATCTTTTTTGTTTCTTTCTCAAATAAATGTAAACAAAATAAATTTGTGCAAACCAAATAATAAAACAGATAACCTCTAATGTAAATCTGTCATGCAGGACATGGTGTCACACAAACATATTATTTAATTATAAAATTATTGTAAAGAATGTTTTTTTAAAAAGAGCTTGAGTTAAATGTAAATGTAAAATAAATAATGAATTTAAAATATATATAACTAAAACAAAACTTCCAGTGTTCTTCGAATCTTTTCATTTACTTTTATTTTAAGTAATCTTTGATTTTTAAGTATATATATATTTGAATCAATCACCCAAGTTCTCATTAAAATATAATTAAAAATGAATCTCATGCTTTAAGATTCGGCTTCCGGCATGGTGAAAGTAAGGGAATTCGATGTTATTGTCGAGAAAGTTATTGCTTAGATCTTTGACCTGGGGATATAGGTAAATAGGGCAGAATCCACGATGTACCTGACTTATATATCTTGTATGTGGTCAGATTTGAGGTACTTACCTGTATTCAGGGGTTTGTTGGATCGATATGCATTTTTCAACTGGTACAATATATATATATATATATATATATATATATATATATATATATTCACAATGCAATACAGAGAGTGTACCAATAGCTCAAACAAGCTCTTAATTAATAAGTGTGGTATGAGAAAACATTTAAAATCTCTATCCAGAACACTCTCATCTCCAGACCAACTGGTTTTGAGCTTATAGCTCATGTCAGTGGAGAGCTAGAACATTCGGACACTATATATTTATATTTCTTTACACATAACAAAAATATACTTATTCATAATACTAAATAATAACCTGTAGATTTATACTTTAAATTTGTCTTCAATATGATAATATTAAGTGCTATCACAATTCCAACGTAAAGCTGTAACAACAAATAGAAAACTAAATTAAATGGCTGAGTGCTTTCAAGAAGATGTACTTCTCATATTCATAGCCAGTTATGATTCTTTCTTTGAAATCATTATATAAATAAATACGATATGCAAATTCTATGCAAATGAGTCACTAAGACCATCTTTTAGATATAGCAAAACATGCATCCTTATGATTAATGGTGAAGGAGTCCTCTCTATAAAGTAAGCTTTTTTTACCTTTCATCTAATACCATGCCTCTCAGTACAAACTAATTTTGCAGATGCAGGTTCGAACACATGTCCTGACAATTTTTGATTAACAATACTAAAGACACTATAGCTTCTGATCAGACCCCACAGACTATGTACAGAGTGGCATGCCCTCATAATGGATGCAAAGCATCATACTATGGTGAAACAAGAGCCACCATAGCTACTAGGATATTACAACACAAGTATAGATACAATAAGGCACATATGAATCTAGAATGCACTTCAATTTTTGCACAACATCAAAAATTGTCAGGACATGTGTTTGAACCCGCATCTTCAAAATTAGTTTGTACTGAGAGGCATGATATTAAACGAAAGGTAAAAGAAGCTTACTTTATAGCAGAGGACTCCTTCACCATTAATCATAAGGATGCATGTTTTGCTATATCTAAAAGATGGTCTTAGTGACTCATTTGCATAGAATTTGCATATCGTATTTATTTATATAATGATTTCAAAGAAAGAATCATAACTGGCTATGAATATGAGAAGTACATCTTCTTGAAAGCACTCAGCCATTTAATTTAGTTTACTATTTGTTGTTACAGCTTTACATTGGAAGTGTGATAGCACGATTTAATATTATTCATAATACATAAAGCAAAAAAAATGATATAAATAATTTTTAAAAAAAACTTTAAAACTAACTAATCCTATTTAAAGATATAGTTGTCAACACCATGATAGAAAAAAAAGATCTAACCTACTGATAACTTCTTGATCTAATTTACCAATATGTGTGTATGATTATATATAATAATAATACTACAAATCGATGTCTGTATTTCTTCAAAATAATATGCATAAACTTATAAATAAATATTAGAAAATACAGTAATTAAAATTTGTTAGAAAGAACAAAAAATATAATCACTTAGGAGCACTTTCTACTATCCTTGTAGTCTTTGTCAACTAATATTTTGAATGGTCAACTTTCCCATAATTCCATGATCTTAAAGTTTGCTGCCTCCCTATTGATTAAGTCTTGCTTGTATTTATATATTAACATTTCTAAAAAATATTAAAATATTGCAAACTGAAAAAAATAATAAAAGAAAAATCAAGGAAGCTATGTTACTATATAGATACAACCAAGTCTTAATCAATAGGGAGGCAGCAAATGTTAAGATCATGGAATTATGGGAAAGTTGACCTTTCAAAGTATTAGTTGACAGAGACTATAAGAATAGTTGAAAGCTCTCCTAAGTGACATTAATATTTTTTGTTCTTTTTGACAAATTTTAATTACTGTATTTTCTAATATTTATTTATAAGTCTATGTATGATTATATATATATGTAAGTTTTGTGTGCACACAAAATCTGGTTGTATAAAAAAAAGTTATAGTCAAATTTATGATTTTCATGATCAGGTCTTCTTTTCCTTCATAAAGATGTCTTGAACTATTTTTTTGTGGGTTCCTCCCTCTTTTTTCATTTAATTTGCCTTGGTTGGGTGGGTTTTATATTTAAATTTTTTTTTTTTTTTTTTTCTTTCTTTTTTTTTTATTTAATTATTTATAAAAAAAATAAATAAAAAAAATGGGCATTTGCATTCATATTTGATTAGCGTTAATCAATTAAGTAGAAACGCATTTATTTCATCTGCTGAATTTCTTTTTTCTCTAGTCGGGAAAAACCGTCTCATTTCGGGGAGATTTTATACACAGATGTTCTAGGTATAACATATGATAGGTTCACATTTACAGGTAATATTGGGTAATTTAAAAAAAATTTAGTCCTTCATCATTAGAATTATTGTATCACAGTGAATATTTTCCACATTTATAGGATATAATTGCTCTTTCACTGGTAGTATTAAAAATCTTCTTCACAATCAATAGCTCCTGAATAGTGATTTAAAATTAACTTGCTTCTTAACAATGACCCATATAAATTTTGTTCAGCAACTAAATTATAGCTTTTTATCATCAATCTGATTTTCTGGGCAAACCAGCTGAAAAAGAAAAAAAATAAATATGAATATTTTATATCTACCCAATCCAGGATTCAATATAACCAAAAAAGTTATAAAATACCATATATATTTTTTCTTTTTTGATTTCTTTTTAATTAAAATTGTCTCCTCATTGCAATTTTAAAACTTAATCTCCTGTATCTAATGTCTATAGATTAAAAATCTTTTGTTCCAAAAAACAAGGTGATCCTAAGCTAGTTACTTAGATTAATTATATGTAATTACACATTCTTAAATTTGCGCATCAGGAGCTTAAAATACTAAAAATACAAAAAATAAGAACTTTTATAAACTAGATTTAATAAATATAAAGTTATTTATTTTATACATTTCATGTTATAGTTTCTTTTTTTTTTAGTTACCAATATTTATTACCTAAATCTTAAAAGCAATTTACTGCATTAATTTTAGACAGTAAAGTTCAATACTGGAGTTTGATAAAACAACTGTGCAATTAATTGAGCTTGCTTTTCCACCTTTATGTAATATAATATTAGGTAATTTCTGTTTGAAATTACATTACACTTTCTGCTAAGTAAATGCGTATTTATTTTGAGAAGAGAAAAATACTGAATTTAAACCTAGATAGAGGTACCACAATGTGCTGGTACAATATACATTCACTAGAGGGAGCTGACCACTAGCTCCAATCAAGCTTTAATTTATTAGTTATTATATATAAATATGAGGTAGTGATTGTTTACTTTGTTTAATGAATACTTTCTTTACCAATTCAACATTGTTTTTTTAGTATGCAAATGTTAAAATGCTTTATCATTAAATGAGTCTGGCAGAGAAAGCAATTAAAACAAATAATGTATATCTTAATATTTTATGTTGAATACTGTCAGGTGAAAATTCAAACCTAAAATAAGGTTTGCCCAAACTACAGAGATGTCTTAATGTACTATATTCATTAGATAGGAAATCCTATTTACCTTATTTATTTATTAATGATAATAAAATGAAAGATGAAGATTATTTGCTTATATAAATTTTATAGCTACCCAACCTTAATTTTAGAACCAATCACCAACTAACTACAAAACTCATTTAGAGCATAAGAATATTTATATCTTTTCTTAATCTTGCTAAATAATCCACATCCGCATTAACTCAGTTGGGTAGGTTCTCATTTGTTCAACCTTGATAAATAAAATCTTACTAAAAAGTCTATCAATAATTAAAATTATATGTTTTTATTATTCAAAATTATATTTTGTTTTAAGTATTAAATATTTTATCGTTTCTAATTATTCCTAATTTATGAATTGATTTCAAGTTTAAGTCAATTTCAAATAATTTTGACAGGTTTGATATTTAATTGTCAAATAAAAATATCAAATAGTCAAATTATTTATTTGCAATGCAAATTTTAATAAACATTCTATTTATAACTACCATAAATTTATTCATAAACTAAATGTATATTTTTGCAGGATGTTAAGATTAACAATTGGATGTGATCTAACAATTGATGTTATATGTCATAATTATCTTTCTTACATGATAGCAACTGTGCACCTTTATCATTCTAAATAGTGCAATCTTTATTAACATAGTTTTGATGGAAAAGCATCCTTTAATATTTAAGATTGACTGGTCTTGCAAATAATATTCAAAATGTATAATGTTTGGTTTACAAGATATAAGAGATCATTAGTTTAGATAATACCAGATGATATGAGTTAATAAATGATTCTTTTGATTCTTAATAGCATTCTTTAAGTTAGAAATCAAAATTATAAAATCTTTTTTTGGCTTTTGTATATGATAATGGTGAAAGACCCATATCCCCCTATTCTGGATGTCACATGTTGAGCCACCATTATTAAATAAATTTAAAGGAAGTCCTATGATGATAGGATATTGTTGAATTACTATATTCATGAGTTTTAAATAAAATATCACAAAATATTTACACAAGAGAATACCATGTTTTTAAATTCACAGTAACATTTGGTCAATAATTATTTGGTTAATAATTTTCACCTTAATGCTTTGCACCTTATGTGATGAATTGTACAACATATTGTTTATTAATAAATCTTGTAAATAAAAGATTCTATATAAAACCTCTCATTATAAATCAGGTAATATCTAAATCTTATTGCACACCCATAACAAGTCTTTAAGTATTGCTTTCTCTCACAAAAATATATTTTAAAGCACTTCAACAATTTATAAAACATAAAATAGCATAAGTATCACCATTTATCATTCATTCAAATTTCTAAATGTCTGGTGTAATAGAAATGTATCTAAATAAATTAAAGCAATTTTAACTTCATAAATTTTGAAAATTTTATATTAAATAATTAAATACCTACAGGCATAAAGATTATCTTAAATGCAAATAAATTTGTGTTCAAGCACCAATTCATACTTATAAATAAATTAAATGAATAACCAACAAAGACAGTCTTCTATTTTAATAGCCCATTAATTTTAATATATAAATAAATCACCTGTTCTGCTTTATAAATCTTGTTTTATTATATGATCTATTGAAATAGTTGTGGCTTTACGTCATTAGCGTTTGAAATCAATAAATATATGTGTGTGTGTGTGTGCTTTAATGAAGCTATTAATAGTGCTTGAAAATAAATAATATTCAAATGTTACTGTCAAACACTTTCGGAATAGTCCATAGTCCCATATTCATGGCTACTGAAACTTATATAAGAACTATAATGATATTAATGCAAATTTTAATAACTCTAATATTTTGACTATATTTTTTTATAGTCTTTATTAAAAAACAAATTAAAAAATATATAAAAAAAACAATAAATATGAATACAAATATTCCACAATAATTCAAATACATATAATAAATACAAATAACTCTTACCTTAAAACTCTTCTAACAAACAATCTTAAATTTTCATTACATTGGTTTCTTAAATATCTTTCTTAAAATAATCTTCTATAATTATTCAATTAAATCAAATTTATCTTTTTTTCCCAATTAACAATCTATGCATTACAGGTTTCATTTTAGTAATATAAATTGCTTCTTTTATCATTCTTTTCTAATACAATCTAATACATTCTAAGGTTCTATTTTATTGGCAATAAAATTAAAACAGCATTTAAATGATAAAAATTCTGCAGTTTATAGTATTATGAGTAAATTTAAACATAAAGATTTTAAAGTAGACCCTTTAGATTGTATTGGTCATATTATAAAAGAATTATAAAAGAAGAAATTTATATTCCTGAAATGAAACTTTTAATGAATAGGTTGTTAATTGAAAAACAAAAGTATAATAGATTGATTTAATTGAATAATTATAGGGGATTATTTTAAGAAAGGTATTTAAGAAATAAATGAAATGGAATTTTAAAATTGTTTGTTTGAAGAGTTTTAAGGTGAGAGTTAGTTGTATATTTTACATGCATTTGGATTATTGTGGAATATTTATATTTATTATTTTTATGTATTTTAAAATTTGTTCCTTGCTAAAGACTATAAAAAAATATAGTCGAAATGTTGGAGTGTTATTTATTTATTTTATAATACTTCATAAAATAAAACAAGATTTATAAAGAAGTAGAGTATATGTTTTATTTATATATTCATAGTTATATTGTTTTTAGAACTTAATATATTGACTTTGAATATTAGTCATTCCAAAACCAATACATTCAATGTTAAAATAATATTGATACTTATGATACTTAGGTATTTGTCCTGCAACATAGGGGAGATGGCATGCATTTTCACATCCACAATAATTAAAAATTATAAATTAATATGTGTTATCACAAATATTATATTATAGTGTAATTTCCTGAGTATTCCAATGCTTTGTACTGTCAAAACCATCTGCCCCCCTTCTTGCTAACTATAGCACTTTGCACCAGCATTGTGGATGTGAAAAGGCATACAATCTCCCCTACATTGCAGGACTAATACCTAAGTGCCCTAATGTTTACATTGACATATAAAAAATATAAAATAATTAAGATAGCAAAATTCATCAAAAAGAAAATATACAAAATAATAGAACATAAATAAATTGAATTCAAAGATTATTTATAGCATATTTAAAATCATGATTTAATTTTTTGTTTTTGGTCAATTCTTGTATTAATGATCATTAAAGTTAGATATAATATTTATTTATATTATTATTCAGTCAATTTTAATGTGGTGAATTCTTATATCTAAAACAAGTTAAATATTTATGATATAATAGTCAATTAATTTCAAAAGGCAATGAGAATCTTTTTTATTTTACTTTGATGTTATAATCTGAAGTGATACAATCAATAGAGATGGTAGCATTTAGATCTTTCTTGCCATGGAAACCTTAAATAAGATCTATTCACAAATGTTGCAAAATTATACATTTACACTTTTATCCCACTTATAAAAGGCAATTGGTCCCTCAAAACTCATCATTAAATAAGAATACTATATGATAGTTGTCTAAGGGGGAAAATTGGCCCACTACTCTTGCTAAAACGTTACGCTAAAAATTAGGAATATTACGTTAAAAAATAACTTACTGAGTATATATAAAAATGTTAAAAACCCTTAACATATATTATATTCTTGTGTTAACTATATTATGGGCATTATGCAGGTATTCACTTAAAATATGTATTTATGTATCTATGATAATGCAACTTAAATCTATGTATGAATGCAAAATAGCTTAAAGTAGTTACTTCCTGGAACCTATGCACCAATCATTGCTATCCAATTTGATTTCCAAGCTCAATGATTTTCTTGATTCTTTTTCATGGTCATATTAGTTGCTACACTGCTTTAAACAGAATCTTTAAAAAAAAGTTTAATGCCACTAGCATGTGTGTTTCCACCGTTCAAAAAGTACAGGAAAATAGACCGAGAAAATGAAACTAAACTAGCATTTAACAATTTTTTTGTGTATTCTTCTGCATAATTGTTTTTCATTACGCTAAAAAAAAAATCTATAGTAAAGTTTCATTTTTTTTAAATTTGCACTACAGTATTATACAATATTACTTATGTGAAATTCTTAAAATTAAAAAAACAATGTTTAATAACAAATAATTTGGTTGACTATAAAGATTTATTTATCATTAGTGTAGTAAGAACCAAACATTACAGAAACTTAATCACAATCAACTTTTAAAAAAAAATTTCAGCATATTGGAAAAAGTCTAATGCATTCTGTATTTGCATATTGTAATCAATATTTAAGGCTTTTGTTACAATGTGTATTGTGCTGACTTAAATACAATAGCTGTAGCAGGTATTTTTGGACATGGTACGTCATTACATTATCATGTGTGGTAGCCATTTTTTTGCAATGACTTAACAATTTGTTGAATAGCACAATACATTTTGATGGCTGAGTATGGGCTATTTAGATAAAAATTAAAATATTAATCTTGTTTACTTTATTTGTATTGCATTTTTTTCACACATAATTTACTATTAATTACATAAAATTATTCTCACCCCTCCCCAAATGCAATTCAAATAAGATGGATAGCAGTTTCGATTGGATTGAAATTAGCATTTGTAAAGATTTTAATCCAAAATGGAATGTCTGAAATTTTAGCTATGCTGAATTAAATTTATATATTTTTTTCAGTACCGCCTTTTTTTAACACATGCAATAATGTCTCCATTGCTTTGAATATTGAAAAGAATTACAAGATGATTTAAATTTGAGGAAGCAAAGTGTTATTTTTAATTTATATTTAGTAATTTTTGATATTAATTGTACAAATCTGAAACCATTTTATCCTCTTTGCCCCCTCCCCCACCCTTTTTACTGAAAATATTTTAGATTAATGTTGGTAGCACTTTCGATTTGACAGAAAAAATTTTAATTCAAAATTAATTGACTGAATATTTTAGCTAATGTACTGTATATTTTAAATTTTATGCTGAACAAATTTTCTATTTTTACAGTATTATGTTGATTTACATTAATGTACTGAATGAAACTTTTTATTTGATTTTGTAGTCATTAACAATAAAAATCTTTACTTTGGATATGTTATTAATGCAGTACTAATTGTCTCATAAAAACACTGGATGAAAATTAAATAAAATACTGTACATTCATTAATCATATTTTAAGCTTATAATCAAAATATTGAATGCAGCACTATAACGTTATGTTTTATGGATAAAATATGTGTAGTGCAATTTCAGCATGAAAGTCACTATTTTGCTTTTGGATGAGATGTCTTTAATAATTATTCTATGATATCATCAATGTTACAAAATGGCTGCCAATTTAAAAAATGGCTGACAACATTTTTTTATTTTTTATATGATCATTATAGTGAATAATCGATTGTAAATAAAAATAGTGGATACAAATTGATGATAATTATTATTGTGAATCCTTGCATAAAGACCAAGCACTAAAAAAGGTAAAGATGTACTTCCACATTATTAAATTTACTTTATTAAGATAATACATTGTACAGGCTTAAACCTGCATTTATATATGTAATATTTGCAGGGTTTGAACTCAGACTTTCACACAACCCACCACTCTCAGTGCCATCTCATATTGCTGACCCATCTGATCACACACATGTTGAAAAGATAAATAATCACCAATATATGTATTTCATGCTAAACCAGCAATCATCAGTTGGTCCAGATTACTATCCTCACACATATATATATAATCATTGCTCAGCTTTATGTTAAGATAGCCAATCTTTATACTTTAATGGACAGGCTTCAAACTATTCCAACTCACAACTCTTTAGCCTTCCATTTCATTGAAAATCTGATGATGGAACGTTCAAAGCCCTTGATAGTGCCAAGGTTTATTAAGATAATTAAGTGGAACAATAAAAATATTCTATTTCAACTATCTTTTGAAACTCTATTATGAAAATAATGATAATTATAACTTTCTAAAATTTAACATTAAATGAATTTCTTTATAATGCAAATGATATTTAAATGAGAAATAAAAATTTACAATTAACATTTTTTATTTGGGCAATTAACAATTTATTCTTCTGGAATCCTTTTAAATTTCAAAATAGATAGCATAAAAATTATTGCAAATAACATTCAAAAAAGTTATCTTCTATTTGATATTTAAAAATCCTTGAGACATTTTTGCAAGAATTATATACCATTTATTTTAAAAGAACAATTTGTAAAAAAGGTTCTATAAATACTAAGATTGCATTAGATTAATGTTTTATTATTATTATTATTTTACTTAACATGCAGAATACATTTTTCCTTCTGCTCCAAATGGCAAATAAATGTTAATGGTATACCATTAAGTTTGGGTAATTGAAGTGCCAAAACTGGAATCAATAAAAGAATCTTATACCCCAAAGTCTGACACTCTACCACTGCACTGAACCCCACAGGGATTCTCTAGAATATGACAAAATATTCAATTGTTTGGGTTTAACAAAATTTTGACATTTCACATTGACTTTTAAAAAGTGTAGATATTTTGACTATGTAGAAGGACTAGAAGATTACTCATTAGAAAATTAAAACGTTCTGAAAACTTCACACATCAAGAAGAATAAGTTCCAGATATCTATTTTAATGTTATTACACAACATAAAATAGAAAATTATTTGTTTTTAAATTGAAATAAATTAACACAGTAAATGGAAGAGAATAAAGTACATTTTGACATGGATTTCTTTCTCCACTTAATTAATCATTAATTATTTGCACTCTTTTGATGTTTATGTTTAAATTCCTAATTAACTTATTACTCTAATGTGACAATAACTTCAAAAAATTGACACCTGTTCAAAACTAGAAATGGAAATTGAATATGATAGTTATTATTGTGTAAGAAAAATATTTTAGTGTAGTATACATATACACGTAAACACATGCTTTCACTCCTACAAGGAGACTTCTCAAGTGTGAAGAACTACAAAATAACATACACTATATCAACAACAAAGTGTTGTTGATATAGTGTGAATATGTTATTTTATAGTTTTTTACACATGACATGTAGTAATGAAACCATTGGTAGTGTTTTAGATTATATTTTCTTGGCTTGTCTGGTTGAGCTGTGAATTTAAGGTAACTTTGATTATTTATTGACTAGTTTAGCTTTATGCTTTTAGTGTAAACACCTATTTAACTTATGCAACCACACAATATTTATTTAAATATTGTACTATTGAAATAGTACAATTCTAAATAATTACAGTAATTGCAATATTTAAAATTGCTGATCATTTTGAATTATAATCTCTGCTAAAAACAATTAAACTTTTTTTTAAAAATTTGATCTATTTAGAAGTATAGGCCTGTGGTAAATGAGTTATACTATTTCAATATATTACTTCACTGTAATTTGATCATTTTTATATTTTATTATTTTTACTGTAAAATAAAAAAATTATAAAAATATAAATATAATACTGATTGAAATGAGGATTATAAATACAATGTATTTTAGCTATTATTGTCCTGTTATTTTTTTTCATAATCTTCACCAACTTTATTTTTAGTTATATGTGATAACACTTTTCACATAATAAACTTCGGCAGTAACTTCCTAAATTTACTATATACACCAATACACAAACAACGTAGAATGATGCTTAAAAATTAATACAGTTTAGAAAAATTACAATCCAGAGTTCTAAAATACAGGGGAACACTCAAATATTTAAACTCACAATGATTGTACTGCCATTTTATTTTTTCTTTATTTTTTAAGTATTTATAACTAGATATAGTTTAAAACTTATGATCACATATCTTTAAAGTTTATTAGTAAAAACGCAAGAAAAGGTCAAATGTTACTTAAGATAGCTGTGTCTAAATCAAGCATCACCATTTGGCCCATACTTTTAGATCTCAAATGTCTATAGGATTTATCTTTAACATATTAATATAAATAATTAAGAGACTGAAATGGAACTGGGCTGGACAAAGTGCTGGAAGTGACGATAATGGATGGACAGTTGAAGTTATAAAATGAATTCCAAGAAATTGCCAATGATCTAAAAAGTGATGTGAGATTGATGAATCAAATAAGAAAGTTTGATGGTGTGATGTGAAAAAGGGAGACTACAGATAAGTCAAACTGGATTACATGTAGAAAGGCTTTCATCTTAGAATGGATTAATAATGGTTGAGAATGTTATGATGATATTCCCAATCCTTCTTAAAAACACCCATTTATCGATATTGTCTTTAGATAAATAAATTGATAATTACTGATTAAATATTTATTAGATCAGACATTATTACTTAACATTTAGCCCAAATGTAAACTTTAAACTTAATTAAAAATTAGCATATCAATTATTTAAAGTTGTAATTAATAATTTGTTAAGTGCATACTCATTACGTAAGTAATATATATTAAGGCTATAACATTAAGACTATGCGCCTAGATGTGACAGTAGAGTTGTTAATCTTGTGTTAAGATTTGTAGAGATTCATATTCTTGGATCTAGGTACATATCAATTATTGAATATAAGTCTAAATATGTTATTCAAGTATGCCTTCCATGGAAATTAAATTGAACGGTTTATAATATATCTAATGCATGAGTAGAAAAAAAATTAAATTAATAATATTCATGTTTGTATTTAATAATGGATATATTCATTTTTAAATCAGCTTGATTCAATAACTGGGCTAAAAATTAAATAATACTATTTAGCCTAATAAATGTCTAGTAATGATGTTAATGTATTTACCTAAAGATAATATTATCAAATGAGGGTGTTTAAGAAATATTGCATTTGTAAACTGAATTATGATAATTTATATATAAATATTTTTCTCACATTGGAATAATTAATTATAATAAATTACGATTTAGTTACTTATGCCTATATAATATCTTCAATGTTGCCTAGTGTCAGTTTCAAATAGTTATCCATTTCATTTATAAGCATACCATTCTAAACTAATTATTATCTTTTATAAATCATCACTATTCATAATTAATATTTAATGTTAAGGAAATCCTGGTGTGCAGCGGTAGATCGACAAACTCTGGATATTAAATTATTCACTTCCAAGGCTTGAACTAACTTTCGAACAAGAAGCCATTTAGTTATTACTGCTAATGTTATCCTGGATATATATACTTTAATTCTACTATAAATATTACATATATACATATAACCAACATTTAACACTTTTTTTATTCACGCATCAAGTCTTATTACATTTCTGAAGCAAAACATCTTGTGATATCAAATGTGCTAATTTAAAAATAAAAATAAACAAATTTATAATATATCAAGATTTATTTTATATTATTTTTAAATGTAAATATTTAATATGTATGGATTTCATTTTATAAAATATAATTAGGCTAATTATATGCATAACGAAACTAATGAAATATAACTCATTTACTGTTAATGTTTTACTTATGAAAATTTCATCTGCTCCAGTTATCCAATGCTTCTTGTAAAATGCTTTCCTTTTCAAATTAATTTGTTATTTGCATTTGATTTCATAATAAAACAATTTAGTTCCAAATTTTTACTGATTGTATTTGAATGAAAAATTTGTAAAACCACTGGGACGGGTGGTAATAAGAAATATCACTTGAAATGCAGATTGATAGAATTTACTTCTGTGCAGAAAATTCCTTTAGAATAAAATTAGTTTAAATAAAAATAAATAATTTATATCTCTATATCAACTTTTTTAATGTTTTATTTATTTTATTATACATTTAAAAATTGCTTAACAAAAAATAAAATTATATATAGAGACACACACAATAAATAATTGTATAATATAACAATACTGTATTACAATATATAATTCAATTAGCTTGCATGCGATGCGCTATGACTTCTCCTTTACCGAAATCAGGAATCTCTCAACCACTATGCCCAGAGATAAATTGTTAGCCACCTTACATTGCCTTTTCATTTTCCACCCTAAATCTATCCTGCTTTATCCCATTTCCACAACATCAACTTTTTTATTCTATGGCCTTTATATACAGATCCCCCTTATCTTTTTCCAAACCCAGCATAAAAACCAATAACCCACTTTCTGTATAATACTTTGTTTATATTTATTCTCTGACAACTTCATTATTTGTATCTTTTCTATTTGTAAGCATTTACATTTAATTAGCAGATGCTCAATATTTTCCATGCTTTCCTTACATAACTTTTTTTAAAAACAAAAAACAAATAATCTTTATTCAATGCTAAATTTTACACTGAAACAACGTAGTGGTTAACATACAATCTATATTTACAATTTTAAACTCAATAAAATAATCGTCCTTGACAACCAATACGCATTGTCTGGTGTCCTATATTGAACAAACATGTTTTCAAGAAGAATTCAGATCGAACCCAATTCAATAGGAAAAGCAATTAAGCTCCATGTTGCCACGTGAATATCCTTTGATGCCAATGTTCTATCTCTAAGCTTACACCTTGCAGACTAAATCACCCACATTTCTCCATTTATATGTATATTCCTTTGTTGCTAACAATCCTGTTCGAGCCTTTTAACAGAAAATTACTTTCTTTGCTCTTATCGTAAATTAACTCACTCCCAATATTCTATTTACTTTTATATATATATATATTTAAACTCTTTTTTACCCTCCATACTAGTTCTCCATCTTTTACAACTCTTATTTTTATTAATGCATCTATTCTTCTATCTCATTCATTGTGACTATATCACTCAACAATTCTCCTAACACAATCATCCCACCTTTTGTACAAGTATACTGACATAATGTTTTTACCGAAATCTTCTGCATACTATGTTACCTTTCTCACACATCTTGTTGCCTGTACTTTACTTATAACCCAATTAAGTCCTATGTTGGCTATTCTCTTATTATCAATAAATTGCAATCTACTGAATATTTTCATTTTGTTTTTTTGCATCTCTCATATAAAAATTTGATCCATTTCTTCTTGACTTGCATTCTTTGTTGTCTACACATCTGCATCTAATATATGTCTTCCTCTTTCTCTTTGTACTTTTTCTAAATAATTTAACACCTCTTTACTAACAAACAAATGATGCATTGTTACCATAAATTAACCCTGCTACTGTCACTCCCTTCCATACAATTCTTGCTACATCATATTTATTATATGAAAACACTGTTAATTTCTTTATCAGTCCCTTTTTTTCTTTGCTCACTTATTAATTTTTTTCTCCCATTCATCCAAGCAATTTCTCTGATTACTTAAGATGATTCGCAAATAGTTACACTTATTCACCGCTTTTAACTTTATATCCCCCAATAAAAATTCTTTCTCTTCATTTTCTCAGCATTTATCATCACTTTTAATTTTTCTTTACTAAATTTAATTCCCATCTCTTTACCCATTCTTGTGCATGTCTTCAGCATAACTTTCATATCTTCCCTACTTTCTGTGCACAAGAAGATATCAACAAATAAAAGAGCCTGTTAATGTATACAATCCCTTGCAATCCATTAATAGTATCTCTACTCCTCTTCTTAGTATTTCTATTGCTCTCTCCACTTTTCTGAAATATAACAAAAACAAAATAGGTGATATAGAGCATCTTTGCCTTACTCTCTCTCTCTCTCTCTAACTCTGTCTCTCTCTCTCTCTCTCTAACTAATACCTATAGTACTCTCTCTCTCTATCTCTCTCTCTCTAAGCTCTCTCTCTATAGCTCTCTCTCTCTCTCTCTCTCTATCTCTACTATATCTCTATCTCTCTCTCTCTCTCTCTCATTTACTTTCTCTCTGCTCTCTCTCTCTCTATCTCTCTATATCTCTCTCTAACTCTCTACTGTCTCTCTCTACTCTCCCTCTCTAAGTCTGTGTAACTACTATATAAACTATCTCTCTCTCTCTCTCTCTCTCGCTCTCTCTCTGCCTCTCTCTCTATTTCTCTCTCTCTCTCTCTCTCTCTCTCTCTCTCTCTCTCTCTCTCTCTCTCTCTCTCTCTCTCTCTCTCTCTCTCTCTCTCTCTGCTCTCTCTCTGTCTCTCTCTCTCTCTACTCTCTCTCTCTCTCTCTCTCTTTAAGTAATACTCTTTCTCTCTCTCTCTATTCTGTCTCTCTGTATCTCTCTCTCTCTCTCTCTCTCTCTCTCTCTCTCTCTCTCTCTCTCTCTCTCTCTCTCTCTCTCTCTCTCTCTCTCTCTCTCTCTCTCTCTCTCTCTCTCTCTCTCTCTCTCTCTCTCTCTCTCTCTCTCTCTCTCTCTCTCTCTCTCTCTCTCTCTCTCTCTCTCTCTCTCTCTCTCTCTCTCTCTCTCTCTCTCTCTCTCTCTCTCTCTCTCTCTCTCTCTCTCTCTCTCTCTCTCTCTCTCTCTCTCTCTCTCTCTCTCTCTCTCTCTCTCTCTCTCTCTCTCTCTCTCTCTCTCTCTCTCTCTCTCTCTCTCTCTCTCTCTCTCTCTCTCTCTCTCTCTCTCTCTCTCTCTCTCTCTCTCTCTCTCTCTCTCTCTCTCTCTCTCTCTCTCTCTCTCTCTCTCTCTCTCTCTCTCTCTCTCTCTCTCTCTCTCTCTCTCTCTCTCTCTCTCTCTCTCTCTCTCTCTCTCTCTCTCTCTCTCTCTCTCTCTCTTTCTCTCTCTCTAATTATCTATTTTGGCCAACTTTTTTTAAAATAGTTTTTCCATTTAATATTAACATCTTTTGCATTTTCTTTGTTTTTAAAGAGCACATTTATATTCTCTGCATACTTTTTCTTCTCTTTTACACTTTTACTAATTCTCACTTTTTTATTATTTTTATTCTTCTGAATATTCTCACCTAAAATTCTATTTGCTACTTTTTTTACTTCATCATACCAGTCCTTATATTTATCTCCAATAAACTCTTCCATGATTTCTTCTAATGAAAGCTTAAATCTGACACCTAATGAGTAAAAATGACACTTTTTGTGGGTTTATTTTAATATCTACTTTCAATATTAAAAATTTTGTTAATAATATTTTTGTGCAATATGAATCACAAAGTGACTTACATTTCTTTACATATAACAATTTGAAAAAAAGATGAAAAGCTTGTTAGACAGATTTAAACCGTCCACTGTTTCCCAACCTGTGGTACGCGAACCACTAGTGGTACGCGTACCACTAGTGGTACGCGAGTTGCTAGTTGGTGGTACACGAAAAATAATCAATAATGGCGGACATAAAAAAAAAATTAAATCATAAAAATATCATAGAAACGTTTTTTTTTTTATAATTCATAACAATTATTTTAATTAATAATATTATACAGTGAAGTTATTAATATGTATAGTCGATAACGATCTTTAATGTTAATGATAAAATTGAAATTTATGATTAAGAAATTAGATTTTTGGAAACAGTAATATATATAAGTATCGAAAATAATCAACTGGAAGTATTCGAAACCCTACATATTTTTTTGTTTGAAAATAAGGTTAGTCTATCTCAAGATATACAAGAAAATATAATAACACATTTAACAGGATTAAAATTGTCTTTCATGGAATATTTTCCAAAACCCAAAAACATAAATGGTAATTGGATTTCAAACCCCTTCTATACAGAAAATTTAGAAAAAGCTACATCATTATCAATAAAGAATAAAGAAAATTTAATAGAATTATCATGTGACAGAACTTTACAAGTAGAATTCAAACGACACAATCTAATTAATTTTTGGTTAAACATTAAAGAATATGAACAACTTTCTGAGAAAGCTCTTAAATTATTATTACCGTTTACTAGTACGGAATTAATAGAAGAGCTTTTTCTTCATATATTTTTTTTAAAAATAAATATCGAAACAGATTGAACACAGCTGTAGACTTAAGGGTATACCTGGCATCTTTTGAACCAAATTTCAAAAAATTATGTTGTTCGAAACAAGCACAAAGATCTCATTAAATTTATTTTATAAAAATATTTGATTATGATAAGAAAATATATTAATTGTTTTTTTATAATTTTGTGTTTTTATTAAAACCATTTATTAGTAAATGAAATATGACAAAATAGTAGATAAATAATGAGTCGGATCAAGGCAAATCAATCTAAATTATTTAATTTGAAAGAATGTATCAGAAAAGGATCATACCCAGAAATTAGACTCTCATTAATTCTTGATCATCTATTGTGGATTACTAAATGTAAGCTAGTATTTAATCATCAAAATTTTAATCCTATTAACTTCATGCTGAATAATATAAAGAAAACAAGAACAAGAGATAGCCTGATAACCCCTGAGGTTATTTTTACCATGACTTGGGACATGCTGGATAATTATCCTCTCCATGGCCCAACCAATAGCAAGATGCTCCGAAAAAGAGAAAACAGACTCAAATTCGGGAAAACCAAATGAAGAAATGAGAAAACACTTTGAACAAAATATGTACCAAATAACCTTTAATGTAATAATATAATCTTTAATAAATTATTTTGTAAAAAATATGAAACTTTGAACAAACACATACATATAAATATGTTACAGTAAGTTTATAATTTCAGTGAGTTTATAATCTGGCATGACGATTAGGTGTGTTTCAATGTAATTTGTCTCATTATGAGATGTAAATACATACATGATTACCCTATAATATTTATAATGCAAATAAAATAACACACTCACAATAACAAATTTCATGAAATACAATCATTTTTACAAAGTGGTACAATTTAGCAGTTATGTACTACCAAGTGGTACACGAGCCAAAAAAGGTTGGGAAACGCTGACTGTATGCATAAATGTTTCTTCAGTATTTGTCCATAGAAGAACAATGAAGAATATGATAATACTCACTAATTTAATCAACATGCAGTTGGTCACATGTTTATAGTTTTTTTTCATTGTTTTATCTCTATGTAAAAATAGTTAGATATCTATTTATAAACCAATTCTCCATGCTGTCTATTGAAATTACAAAGGATCTGATTGATATTCAATCTAACATTCAAATAAAATTAATATCACATGAATTTCCAGAAATTAACCATTTGATTATAAATATGCAAATTGATAACTGTGTGACTAATTTGGTTGGCTGTGAGTTCACTATCAAAAAACTCAGACTCATCCAAATGTGAAAAATGATGAATAATTTAATCAACTAATACACAATGGTCTTCTTGCTGAAAAAAAAATATATAACTATATTTCATAAAATTCAAAGTCTGTATTGAATGTTATGTTCAAGTGTGACTGTTAACATGATTGTAAACAAATTTCATTTTAGTTAAGCAGCTACTTATTAATGGATTTTAATTTCTTTTTTTCTATAGATTCTTGAACTCACACCAAGTTTGGAAACCTGTATGATCTAGTGCAGCAGTAGAGTGGAAGATTTTGAAATTCAAAGTCTATGGATTACAGCCAGTTTTGTCACAGAGCTCAAACTTCTTATGAACTTCTGAACAAAAAGCATTTGATTATTATTACTATTCCTACCATTCTGGAGATTTTTTTTTTCTTCACAATATCAGAAAATTTTATTGAGTTTTTTTTCCTATGTCATCATCATCATCAACCATTATCAATCCGCTGCAGGATGAAGGTCTCTCCAAATTCAAACCATCTTCTCTGATCTTTAGCTTTTCTTCCCCATATCATCCCTGCACATTTTCTTATTTCATCCATCCATCTCACATGTGGTCTCTTTCTGGGTCTTTTACAATCACTTGGAATCCAGTTTAAGATTTCATCTCTTCTAGCAGTATGTCCATCCCAACTCCACTCCAGCCTTTTAATTTTTTTCAATGTGGTCAATAACACCTGTTTGTTCTCTTACCCATATATTGCATTTTCGATCTTTTCTTGTTACTCCTAACATGCATATCTCCATATTTCTTTGAGTGGTCTGAAGTCTCTGTATTGATCTTCTATTAAGTGTTCAAGTCTCAGATCTATAAGTAAGAACTAGTAAAACCCAACACATAGACATATTTTATTTTAGTATCAAGTTATTTCTATCAAAAGCATTCCAACCAAGTTTAATTATATGATTAATTTCATCTATTATGTTTCTAACTGTATTAATAATCTGATCAAGATATTTGTCACTGTTAACTTTTTCTAACTTATCATAATCAATCTTTATTTTCATATCTTGAGAAAATCAATTGAACATTACTTTAGTCTTTTTAACATTTATCTTTAGTCCTACTTTCATACTTTCATCTTATAACTCCTGCAACATTTCCTGCAGCTCTAAAGCATTATTTGCATAAACAACTAAATCATCTTCAAAATCTAAATGACTTAAATAATCTCCCATTTACTTTTACTCCTTTAGATTCCCATTTTAATCCACAAAATACTTATTGCAGCATTGCTGTAAAAAGTTTTGAAGATATGGAGTCATCCTATCTTACACCCTTCTCAATGTTGATTTTCCTAGTATCATTATGTAATCTAATTTTTGCTGTTGCAATTTAATAAATATTCTTTAAAATATGACAATAACCTGGATCTATACCTTGATGATCCAATGCTTTAATCACTGAAGAAATGTTTATAGAATCAAATGCCTTTTCATAATCTACAAATCCAAAGCATAATGGCAACTCATATTCATTTGTCCTTTATAACTTTTTCCTATGTGTATTATTACTGCAGATGGAAACATAATGGATGAAATTAATTATAGAATTAAAAACTTGATTGGTAGAAATAAATACTAAAAGGAAATATGCCTATGTGTTTGAAAAGGAAGGTTTTTAATAAGTGTGTTTTACCAGTTGTTATATATGGATCTGAGACTTGGACACTTAATAGAAGAGCAATACAGAGACTTCAACCACTCAAAGAAGTATGGAGAAATGCATGTTAAGTCTAACAAAAAGAGATTGAACATGGGTAAGAGAACAACAAGTATTACTGATATCAATGAAAGAATTAAAAGACTGGAATGGTGTTGGGCTGGAAATATTTCTAGAAGCAATAATAATAGATGAACAATTGAAATCTTAAACTGAATTCCAAGAGATTGTAAAAGATCCAGAAAGAGGCCACGTGAGATGAATTGATGAAATAAGAAAGTGTGCAGGGGTGATGTGGAAAAGAGAGGCTAGAGATCGAAGAAAATGGATTGAACTTGGAGAGACCTTTATCCTGAAGTACATTTATAATGGTTGACAATGATGATGATATATATTGTAATAGTCGAACTTAGCATATTTCATGATTTAAATTAACCATTATTTATTTAAATAATTTATACAGGCACAACAAGTATATTTAAAACAATATTTTATTTCACTGAATAATGGTGACCATTATATACAATCCTTATTTGTAATCCCAGACTAGATCATCAAGAACATAAGTTACCACCAATGAATGAGAATAGACCATATATTCCTACTTTTAAAGAAGTTAACAAATTAGATAACAATAGTTTGATAATAAATTTTGATTATGAAATTAATGTACAATTTATTTTCTTTTAACAAAGTTCTTGTAATCTTTATACATTAGAGTCTTATTTCATATACATGCAGAAAAACAATTATTATGCATAAATGTCCAAGGTTTCTGTGCTAAGTTTATATAATGTTTATTTACATTATAGTATTAATATATTTCTAGATAATAGAGTACATTTACCATACATTAAACTCAACTTCAAAAAAGTTAAAACACAATTCTACTTATGAATTCATAAATATAAAACAGTTCTTTGACTTGTAGATTTCCTAGTATCAACACATACATATATTCTATATGGGATAGACATCAATGCTATCTTTATATGACAATAATTATAAAAAATAATCTTTTTAGATAATAATCCTAATTCATTAAATCATAACCACTATCTTTATATAACAAAAACTATAAGAATGATCTTTTGACCTAATCCTAATTTAAAATAACTACAACTTATACAGAGATGGCCCATTCTGAGACCAATATCTAATTTATCAATCTGGATAGGAATGTATTCTCCCATATGAATGTGAATAGATGTAAACTATTTAACAATAAACAAACAACTGCATATATATATATATATATATATATAAATTCAGCTACATAAAATATAATTCTCGGTGATCAAATATAAAGGTAACTACAGGTGAATAAACCCAATGGATATAATTACACCATTAACTATAATTATTTAGCTCTTGGATAATTTATATGAGAATTGCATTTTACATTATTATCATTATTTCTTAACTCTTTCCTTTACATTGATAATTTATATAAAGTAATAAATGATTACATGTATTAAAAAAAATCCTTACAAAATGTCAGTATATAATATATAATAACAGAGATTTTTTTTCTTTCGTTTTTTTTTTTTTAACAGACAATTTGTACAACATAATATCTTGCTTAACAGGTATTAAATACAAACTCAAAATAATTTAGATAAAATTTAATCAGACCTTTGAATATAAAACATAAAATAAAATAATTGTAGTATAATGAGTGCTAATAGTTCTAAACAAGATTTTTCAATAAATTCTGCAAGAGAAAACATTTAAAATCTTTATCTTAAATTATCCCTATCTTCAAACCGGTTTCAAGCTAATGGCTCTTGTCAATGAGGTGCTAGGACATTTAAACACTAGATCTAAAATACTAACTCAAGTGCAGCATTTATCTAATACTTAACTATTAAGTAGAAAATCTGAAATTTTCAGACATCCATATGTCTTCAAATCCAGCTATCTAATTTAAACAGTTATATGAGTCTGAATAATTTTCAGCTATACCATATATTAATAGCCTTAGCAATATAACATTGTCAAAGCCTCAAAAGCAAAACTCATTATATTAGATTTATAATACAAATTTATTAAGTCACTTGATATATTACTTTATTTTCTTATTATAATAATTGTAATTTATTTTTTCATTCTAATGAATATTAAAACAGTTTGTTTGTAATGATAATATACTCTTGTAATTTCCAGCTCTATCATGTATCAGGTGTTCCAGGTGAAGTGGTAGTCCTGTTTTTTTTCTATTCACTATACATAGTGAAGGTTTGATAGGTATGAATGAAGAAAGAATCCAATCTGAATGATTAAAAAAAGAAAAAGTTGATTTATATAAATTTCAGTTTTATTTTAACAGCTCATTTTCAGTTGTTGTTTTTTTAAAAAAGAAAAACAAATTTGCATATCACTTTGATTGCCTAAAGAGAAACTTTTAAAAAAAAAAAACTGAAGTGAATAATAGATTGTTCATTTGAATGTATATATATATCTGCTAAGACAACAAAGCCAATTAATCAAAGTTTTAATAGGTTTATAAATGTAGATGATAATAATCAACCCTTAATCTATCAACAATCTCAACCTGTAATCAAGGCAATATCTTTTAATAATAAAAGTGGTTGCCTTGACTACAGGATGAGATTACTGATAGTTTAAGGATTGATTGTTATTATCTATATTGTACCAGATTAGAGTGAAGACACCAAAATTTCATTCATTTAAACATAGAGGTCCTTAGCATCTATACACAAATTCCTGGTCCAATAATATGTATCTATAATTAACTGTTTGTATTTTATTATTTGGGATGGGATGATTAATATCCATCCCTTGAGACATCACCTAGTTCTCACCTTTATAGTATCAGCTTATGTATCTTATAGTCACTTTGCCTATTGATGGGAGATCAACCACTAAGCTAGCTCATAGAAAAAAACACAAATGATTTGCATCATTATTCGATGCATATCTACTCTTCTATATAAATATTTTCTGGTGATATCACTCCCATCCTCTTTCAAAGGCATGAAAGAGAACTAGACCCTAAATATATATTCATCCACTAGGGGATTGTCATATATACCAAATATATTTCTATGACCAAGATTTACATATCATGACTATAATTACCATTTTCAACTTTTTACTGGGGTTCATAATGTATTTTTATCTGATGGTGACTGATGAGTAACATTTATAAGGAGTTTTATGATTCATAAATAAACACATAAGTGGTTTTATTTCAACATCTGATTAATGTTTTATTCCAATATTTCAAAATAATGGGTACATCCCCAAAACAATTAATTAAGATAAAATTAATTACAGAATTGCTAAACCTATAATGGCTAATAATAATAAGAGAAAAAAATGGAAATTATTACACATCTTTTAATTATCCTATTTAAATGTCATTTTACCTAGCATAAAATAATTTGGTCACTTGTGACATTCATATAATTAATAAACAAAATAAAAAAATTCATGTACACACCCTACTTTGTCAAAAATATTATAATGTGCCTATCACATAATTAATTTGTATCCAATAATAGCTCTGCCTAATTTCTGTCCTTAATGAATCGATACTAAAAAAAATCTCTCACTTACTATTATCATTTCATATCCTTCTTTATCATTTTATTTTAGGATTGTCGACTACTGATATACATCCATGCACACACAGACGTCATCTAAGGTTTAAACCTCCCCCCCCCAAAAAAAAATGAACATCTATTTTAAAATGAACTATATCAGGAAACATCAACATGTGTACAAATAAATATATATAATACCATTGACAAAACAATTGAAAATGAATAAAAAATAGCATAATAATAACATAATATTTAGTAATAACCAAAACCCTTGATTGCTAATACCTTATTGGAATTTAAAGAGAGAGAGAAAAGGTTAAAAATTAAAAATGTCAATAGTTATTAATAAAATTTGATTCTATATTACTGATTGCTTGTGTTCCTGCATTTGGAAGAATAGCTAATTAGCTTTCAAGCACACATTACAGTCAAGTATATGTTTAGATGGCACATTGATTATCACATACAAACTTCCTAAACAATAACTATAGAGAACAAAGAACACAAAATATCTTTTAAAGCCCATACTGATTATGGTACACAAATGTTCTTCAAATTAGATTGGTTAGAGATGATAGCAAATTTATGATATAGACAGAAAGTAGTCGCTGTTGAGATTTATTCATAGGCAATCCTGAATTTGAATCAAACTAAGCTTTCTTTGTGCTTTTTCTATTCCTCTGATGCTTAATTTCCCACAGTGGATTGAGGCATCGCAGACACTGAAATCATCACTTCTTATGTGGTCAGCCCTGGATGTTTTCTCTAGTCTCCCTTCCATTCAGATACACCTGGATTCTGATGGCTTCCAAAGCCCTTCGAACAAAGCAATCTAAAATTTCAGCAAGGCATTTCTTTTTAGATTTTTTCACAATAAAATATTTGAAATTAGTTGGCAACACCAGTTTAAAAAAACTAATAATACCCTAGACCCAGTTTCTCTCTGGTATTTATTCATTTTATATTATTGACACCACTGATCCCTTTTTGACATCAGCTGCCAATTGATAATATATAATTGATGTATCTACTATCCACTTGGGTGGTTTAAAATGTCTTTGTCTTGGAACTGCCAACTTATGATTAGTTAGCAGCTGAGTTTGAAACTATTTTGGTGTTCAATCATTAAGTAGCAGCTGATTATGAAACTATTTTGGTAATCAAACAGCAATCATTATTGGTCTCTTTAATATTGCACATTTGGTAATGAATTTCTTTCTTTTCTTTCCAAAATATTAATGTACAATAAAATAGAAATAATATATATAAAAAACTGTGTTACATAAAATTAAAACTTGAAATATTAATTACTTTTCTTGACTTGTATGAAAACATCTAAGTTAGACTATCTACACATGCATATAGCCCCCTACCCATACACACAGCCAGAAATTGATTCCTAATATAATGCTAAAATTAGCAGAAATCTTGCATTTTATCTCCATTTCATTGTTTTTTTTATATTCTATATTTAAAAATATATTTATTGACATCATAAAATTGTACAGATGCATAATAAATACACTTTGTTAATGTTGGCTCATCCATTGCTGGCGTTAGTCTGGAAAAAGTATGCCAGAGCCATTCTCCGCACTAGCAGATTATAATATGAGCAAATACGTACTATTTTGTTGGTATTGCCCACCCCTACTAGTGCAGAGAATGGCCCAATAATGCTAACTTATCAGCTGGGATACATGTAGTGTGAAATCAATGCCCCTCTAGTAGAATCCAACATGTTGCAACACAGACTACTTCTTCTACGATACACTACAATGTGGATATATCAGGTCCAAAATTCATGTAGAGTCTGTGGGCCATACTAGTAGGCTCCATGTATTATTAAACAGAAATCTAGAGGATAGTATCTTATCCTTGTCTTGAAGAGCTTTGAGCTTATCGCAAAATATAGCATTGGAATCCGGTGTTGGTTGTGTGAACTTTGTCCTGAACCTTGTGTACCAAAAAGCATATGTCAGGAAGATAGATAACCTGATTACTGTAAAGTCTCCAGAGAAGAGACAACCCCTGATGTCCAGGATTTTATCCACTGCTATAATGCAGTGTTGAGAGATAACTCTTCGAATACTGTTATAGCCTGGACATATATTTAACAGATGATTAAAGGACTCCTCTCCTCTAGAACAGGCATGACAAATAGGGTCTATTTTATTTAGAAACCGCTTGTAGTATAAGAATGTATTAGTTGGCATGGAATCCATATTCACCTTGATCAGATAATCCAAAAGTTTGGGCTCCAGTAGCAGATATTTAAATATTGAGGTGATTTTATGATTGCTGCACCCTAGATGAGCATAAATAACTGTATTAACAGGATTCAGCAGTCAATGTGCATGCCAGATGTTGATTTTATTATTAAACTCTGTTGTTGAGTGCCCAATGTATAGAGATTGTTGTTTAATAATGGTGTCAAGCCATGTGTGTTTACTGGGGGGGAGGTCTGTCAGTAGGTATTACAGTCTCTATAATATTTGATAGAGGGTATTTTTTCCCCAGGTTTACTAAAAGTGAATGCCCTTTTTGGAAATTGATTGTCTGTATTGAATGGAGACCCATACCGTTCTGTCTCCTGTGAAACTGAAGTCTGCGGATGCTAAATATACAAATAGCTGAATAAAACAAAGAAATTTATCTCTACTAACTTTTTTTTCTAGAATAATTGAGATCTTGCTTGGATTTACAATTAATACCCTAAAAATATATATAAAAATTTTGTAATCTAATTTATTAAGTATATGTTGAAAAACAATATTAAGGACATAAAAAATGATGAGCAAAGAAATGAATAGATGGCGATATTAGAATATTATATACACCATTTGTAAGTCTAAAAATCAAATGGCTGATAATCATTTTGAAGAAGTATTTTCCATACAATCACTAGAAGCTTAACTTGATAGAATATTGATATCTCATATTGTAACAAAGTAAATAATTATTCAAAAAATAAGAAGGTGCCATCTGTGAGGAAAAATTAAAAACAATGTCTTTAATACAGTGACTGAGCTTTTACCTAAATTAATAACTGGTGAACTGAAATGAGATGTGATCACAGAACTATGCTTTAACAAACTCAACATAAGATTGAAACATCATGGGTTTTTTAAAAAAAGGATTAAACTTTATTGGTACAAAATGTTTTATAAGGTAAGCATTGATTTACATAGTATAATATGGAGATCTAAGATGATACATTATATTTTTTGTCTATAGCATTTCCAAAAATTGATCAACCTGTGACAACTCAGAGCATTAGTCCATGAGATGATTAATTATTAAAAGTAAACCTAGGTTACAATTAGGAATTATTTGTAAAGTCTAGAGTTTAAATATGAATAGCGTTTTAGGAGTACAGTATTGAAAAAATCCAATTTGCAGCAGATAACTTGAGGAATAAAAAAAACACTTGAGATAATATAAAATACAGGCTAAGCCAATTTACTGTTCAGTTCTCCAGAATGGCCTCAAATATCCTGAGAAGAGAGCAATCCAATATACTTTGGAAGACTTATGGAGAACTAGGAAAAAAAACTAAACTTTGAAATGTCTCTGCTGAAAACCATTCTAATCCATCAGGAAGAGCCACATGAGCAGCAAGGGTCAACCGTATCAATAATCACATTGTAAATAATAGTAATAAATAAGGTGAATCATTTGTAATTAAAATCATTAGACTAAGCTGCAACTTACTTTGCAGTAACACATGGATAAAATCATTTATAAGAGTAATGCTAAAAAACCGCTTAAACAAATATTGTTATTTCTTCTTTCCTATGAATGAGAAAATCAACGTCAGAAACGATCCCTGTAATGCATTCATCCCAGCTCTCATATTCAACAGAACTAGCATTTAGTCTCTTAGGGACCCTCCTGACCATAAGACTCTCTCATCCACTCAGCAAAATTAAGTAAAACAAAGAATTTTCATTAAAATGCAAAATCACTGTAGTAATCATTTGAAATTTCAATGGCTGCCATATAAATTGCACAGCATTTTTATAAATGTTAAAATTGTTTTTACTTGTGATAATGTGTTGACATAACTTGTATATAAAAAGAGAGCTAAGAAACTCCTTTTTTAAATAGGAATAGTTTTAGAAAAAAATAATTCTCTAAACTAAGAAAAAAGAAACTAAAACGGGGAACCAGTAACATGTGATGTGATTCTGGTGTGATGTGATGTACTGTAGCTTCTCCTTAAATGGAGTCAAGAATCTCTCAACAATTATGCCCAGAGAAACCCGTTAGCCACTTTATTTTCCCTCTAGTGGACTTTTTTTCATCATGTTTTAAATGATAATTCTGTAGTAATCAGAAGAGAGAAAATATGTGCAGGTGTGATAAACAGCATGAAATATCTCACTTCAAGTTAAAAGCCACCATTTAAGTTGTACAGTAAAGGTTTAGTAATATTCTTTCTTCTTTTTACAAATATTTTTACCAATCAATAATTGAATATTTATATTACCTATAGATTAACTACCTGAAAAGAAAATCAAAAGTTCTTTTGGATATGTTCACCATGAACAAAGCATCGTGGATAGCATCATTGTAATATGTTCACCCTCATATGCGCACACATATGTATATATACCATATATTATTAACATTTTTTGCATCAACAGTTATGTTTTATTTTTAACTAAAAACAAATGTTGAGCTTTTGATAATAATTTTGGCTTGATTGGTTGTCATGTGGTGTTGTTTTGTTAAAATTAATTTAAAATAACAACTTTAATCATATTGCAACGAATACAAAGTTGCGACAAAGTCAAAGGGTATATTGTTTTGCCTGATACTATATATTTATATAAAAGATGTTATTTAACTTTCTCCTTGACAGATGCCAGTGAAAACATATTTTTGGAAAAATAATAATAATACCAATTTTAGTATATATCTGACAATATATAAAATTAAGAAAAACTATCTAAATTATTAGAAATATGTTAGCTTTTTAAAATTTAAAAAATTAAATAAATTCTACAGCATTCTGCTCTATTTCTCCCAACGCTGAAATGTCATATGACCTCCCAAGCAACAAAGTGTTCTATGGCTCGTTTTTGCGGTCAACAGGATTAGCCTAGCTGATATATACACTCCATTAATTTTATCATATAAATGGCATTAATAATTTATTTTATATAAATGAATGTACTCTTCCCCATAAATATTTTTGTAATAATTTAATTTACCACATTTAACAGATTTTACATCCAAACAACCACGCACAACTAACACTGTCACCAAATATTTGCAGAATTAACAGCACTAAAATATTTATATATAGTCCAAATAATCTTACTAGTGCTGATTTTTTTTAAGGCTTCACTTTTAAACTTTGAAATATTATACAAATCTGTTTATCTCCTATTCTTTACTTTTATTTTAAAAGATATTGTTATTTGGCAATATCTCACGTCTATTATATCTGATGTAATTTTCTTTAAGTACATTGGCATCATATATTACTTCATAGTTAATATATTTTAGAAAATTTTTAACAGGAATTTCAGTTCACAAATTCATAATGTAAAATGGGTAAAACCAATATATGAAATAAATACTCATTCATACCTTTTTTAAACATTTTATAGTTTCTGAGAATCAAACCCATTATTTTGTAGTTTTTTGAAATAATATAATGGATATTGTTATTAAATGTTCCATTATTATAAAAAGTAATACATGAGTCTTTATATAAGATTTGAAATACCAGGCACTCTTAAACCTGGAGCCTAACTGTAAATATATGGGATTTGAACTCAGATTTTCAAGCCACTTCACTATCCCACACTATCTCATACTACTGATACACTGGTTTAACATAAAATATGTATATTGGTGATTATTTTTCTTTTCTGCATGTGTGTGGTCATGTGTATCAGTAGTATGAGATAGTGTGGGATAGTGATGAGTCCTTGTAATATTTTTTGTTTGGAATATTTTTTGATGCGAGTATATAATTAAACATACTTGATTTTTTAAAAAAAAAAAAAACAATATATTCTAACATCAATTTTCATACAGTTTCTTAGACACCAATGTTGAAATCTTTTGGTATCAAATTGTGAGATTTCTTGATTATCAAAATTGTTAATTGTTTTGTACAATTTAATTATTATATGCAAAACAAAGAATATTAGTATCAGCTGCATACTCCTCTACATCCAAACAATAAATTGAAAAGAATGGTGGTCCAAAGCTCTCCAGCAGTACTGAAATATGTGCATGATGTTGTAGACCTTTAAGAAACAAAATTAGACCTATTTGAGACAAAGATACAAACCATTGCAGATATTGATAAGAAAAGCCAATAATATGTAATTTAGAAATCAACCCAGAATGGTCGATCTTATCAAAGGCTTTGCTTAGATAAAAAAAATAACATTTAGTTTTAGCCTACTATCAATTGTATTTGCAATAGCATCATGATTGTATGTAGAACTGATCTGGTATGAAAGCATGTTTTGTTTTAGATAAAGATACAGATACTCTTTTTATTATTTTATTAAACCACACATTTTTCAAAGATTTTCCTAACTTACACATAACAAGGGAATAAGTCTGTAATTATCAATACCACTTGATTTGGAATTTGGTATTGGTATAACTTTTGCAATTTTCCATGAATTGTGAAAATTACTCTACTGCAAAGAGATATTAAAAATATAATTAAGTACTGGAGTCAGTAGTTCAGCTCATCCTTTGTAGATGATAACAGATAACATATCATGGCCAAAACTTTTCATTTTTGAGCTGTTTTATTGCCAACAGAATGTCATCAATATTTATCCTGCCAATACACATTAAATTATCAGTTTTAAAACAGTAGATATGCAAGGTTTGGATCACACTTTTTTATGTGGGATGAAAAATAATTAGTGAAGCTATCAGCTACAAGATTCCTATTGTCAACTGATATTTTATTTTTCATAGCAAAATACTTTTTAATAATTGTCTAAAAGTAATTAAAATTGTATCTTATTAATCAAAATAATAAAATATTAAATTTAATATTAAAATATAAACAATTTCATTTTGTCTTTCTTTGCATATATACTTTAATAATTAAAATTACCCCAAATTCAAAACTCAACTAGACTAGCCAAGAAAAAATAAAATAAAAAACACAAACAAAGGTTTCACTACTACAAGAAGAGTTCTTAAGTGTAAAGAACTACAAAACAACACTATATTTATATTAAACATTACCCACAAATCCATTTAATTCCCATCCACCCTTAATATTAAAAGAACTTTTAAATAAGTTAATTGCTTCAGAATAATGAATTTTTAATAATAAAGATTCTTTAATTCTTTTTATTTCATTTCTCTCAAAGAAGGGAACCTTAACTTCATCAAAATTAATAGTGTGTGTATCTTTTTCATGGGCATACAAAGCAGAACTAAGATATTTATTTCTAAGCCTACTTATATGAACCTTTATTCTTTCATTTAAACTCAAACTACTCTGACCTATGTAAACCTTCTTACAAAAACAAGGGACCAGGAATAGTCCTCCTATCAAAAATTTCCTTTGTATTATTTAATATTTAAATAAGGCTACAACCTTAGTACATACATCTTGAGTGCTTAATTTATTACAAGAGGGACCTCTGCAAATCTAAATGGAAGATTCGACTTTATAAAGATAAGAGTGACCCACTCTTAGCTTCAACCTATTTTTTCTAGTTAAATTAGGCAAATCTAAAGCATTTTGATTTGGGAACATGAAGCTAATAAATTCTTCACTGATTAATTATTCAAAGTAATACCCCTTTTCCAAGCAATTTTCTTATTTCCAAACAAATTGCTATTTTTACATACACTTTTATAAGAAGACAATTCAAATGGCAAAGAAATAAAATCATATTTTTCTTTATCTGTTACATTACTATTAAATAAAATACTTTTAACAAATTTATCACAGTAGCCAACACAGAAAGCTATCCTACTATAATTATTTAATTTTTTATTCCTATAACAATAATTTTTTTAAGCAGCTACTTTATGAGATACAGACTGATAGCTATCAGGTTTAATTATAGATCCTAATTTTTTTACTTTTAACAAAATGACCAATTAGTCTTTACATTTTGTATCACCAAAAGGTCTAAAAAATTTAATTTAACAAAATCTAACCCCCTCCTTCTACCACATATCTTATAGAAAGATCAAAACAATTAAAACTCATTTACAAATTCCTTCAATTAAATGAGTTTAATTGTTTTGATCTGTCTATAAGATACATGGTAAAAAGAGGGAGTTAGATTTTGTTAAGTTAAAAGTTTTAGATCTTTTGGTGATTAGAAATTTAAAGACTAATTGTTTAGTATAGTCATTTTGTTAAAAGTAAAGAATTAAGATCTATAATTAAACCTGATAGCTATCAGTCTGTATCTCATAAAGTAGATGTTTTTTTTTTATATGTTATAGTGGGGTAGCTTTGTTTCAGAAAGATCAATTTTATAAAGATTATTTGAGTGTTGGCTACTCTGATAAATTTGTTAAAAATATTTTATTTAATAGTAATATTTGTAATGATGTAAAGGATAAAGAAAAATATGATTTTATTTTTTTGCCATTTGAATTGTCTTTTTATAAAATTGTATGTAAAAATAGCAATTTGTTTGAAAATAAGAAAATTGCTTGGAAAAGGGGTATTATTTTTAATAATTTATTAAATAATACAAAGGAAATTTTAGATAGGAGGACTATTCCTGGTATAGTGTATTTTATCCCTTGCTTTTGTAAGAAGGTTTACATAAGTCAGAATACTTTGAGTTTAAATGAAAGAATAAAGATTCATAAAAGTATGTCCATGAAAAAGATACAGGCCACACTATTAATTTTGATGAAGCTAAGATTGTCTTCTTTGAGAGAAATGAAATAAAAAGAAGAATTAAAGAGACTTTATTATTGAAAATTTATTATTATGTAGCAATTAACTTATTTAAATTTTTTTTTAGGATTTGCATATATTTTACTATACATTTTATGAAGGCTATGAATATGAGGCATTGATCCTCGAAAACGTTAATCTGATAAACTTTAATATTAATTTATATCTTCTTCTTTATTAACAATTATAAATAAGTGTTCTTTTGTTACATAATATTGAGAAGTAAAACTATATTTAATATTAAAAGTAAATGGGAAGTAAATGGATTTGTGGGTAATGTTTAATATAAATATGGTGTTGTTTTGCAGTTCTTTACATTTGAGAAGTCTTCTTGTAGCAGTGAAACCTTTGGTTGTGTTTTTAATTTTATTTTTTCTTGGCTAGTCTGGTTGCATTTTGGATTTAGGGTAATTTTAATTATTTATTGACTAGTTTAGTTTTATGCTTGTAATGTATACTTTAATAAATAAACAATAATACATGTTGTAAAATTATACGGACTTACCCCAGTTGGTCTGATTGTTCAAAATAGATATTGGAAAGCATTGATACATTGTATTTTTGATTATCTGCAGATGTGTGTTTTAAAATCAATAAATACTCCTTTAAATATCAATAGGATCATGATGTATAAATAAAAAAAAGTTGAAAAGTTTAAAACTGAAGGCTTTCATGCATCTATATAAAAATTATTACAAACAAATTTAAAGTCTACATATAATTTTTAACATAATGAAGAATAATTAAATATCTAATATGTCTTTATAGAAAAGTGATTTTTTTATGAATAAGTACTTGCTAAAAAAAAATATTACATAAAAACAATTACATTAAAGGTGATTGTATCTTCTCCCAGTATTAAGTGATTTAAGCCTTTTTTTAGTTGTGAATGCATTAGTGACAAACCCACATTATTATTATTATTATTATTATTATTATTATTATTATTATTATTATTATTATTATTATTATCATCATCATCATCATCATCATCATCATCATCATCATACAGAGTTATTTTAACATAACATGATTTTACTAACTTTTTATTAGCCAATTTTACAAAATCTTAAAATGACATTACCAATCATATTTGATGAATAATAAAATTAATTATAATAACTTTTGAATACTCTGTGTAATGATTTTCTGTTTTATAAGTTTATATTAAGTAATTCCAATAGAATAGTAAATATCTAAATTTTTATTTTTGTTTCTAGATGTCATAAATCATCAATTAAATAAAAATAACTCTATAGTAAAAAGATCAAATTGCAGAATTCAAGTTGTACAAAATGACAGTGCTTTTTCACATTATATTTGCAAAAGAAACTTCCCAAGGCAATTTTTATGTTTAAGGGTAATTTTATTAATTTTAAAACTGTCTTTATAAATAACTATAAAAAAATAAATTTTAATTATACTATGTTTTTTAGAAGTATTTAAACTTACATTATGGGATTCAAGCAACAAAAATCATATTATTCTAATGTAAAGTATAAGTTTTTCATTTTTTTATTTATAGCTTTTAATATTTTTTTCATTATTTTAATTATAGTTTAAAATTTATTTTAATAATAAAATTGTTAAATATAGTTTTGTTTTGCCACAAACTATTCAAACTAAAAATCACATATGAAAAAAAATAAATTTTGAAAAACTAGCATTCATTTAGTTATTTATGTTAATGGACTAAATAAGATATATATAATTTAAAAAATCATAATTAAACATCATCATTCTAATTCTAGAAAAAAGTGTTTTTTTTTAAAAAAAAATTCCACATATTTTAAATGTTTTAATGTTCATAGTGTAACAGTCAAGTTTCGTACATTTGTGTAACAGAATCTAGAATCCAGACAAAGAGACCCAAGTGGACTAGACTAGGATTGTGACATCCCAAATCTGGCCACACTTCAACTCGTTTGCCAGTACTCCATAACTCAAGACCCTATGAATGACCCACTTGAAGTTACACATAGTATACCCATCTTTCGCAGCCAGCATAGAGCAGGGAGAAACAGGAGACACAGGGATTTAAATATATATTAGCTAATTTAATTGCTACCAGCATGAAATTAAAGATAAACTTTCATAAATGATAATTAATGCATATATAGTTATAACACACATATATAATTAACTAAGACTGAATTGGATTGAAATAGGAATGAAAAATAACACCAAACCAGACTAAATTTAACATATATTTATTAATCAAACAAAACATAAATTAATGTGGGAAAAGCACACAGGCTTTATAACATGAGGATTTAGCATGTCTCCTTATTAAATCTTTAATTATTAATATGAAGATATATTTAAAGAATCACTAAGCGGTGCCTAAATAAGATTCTGCCAATTCCTATTGAAAGTAGTAGCTACTATTATAAAATACTGTGCCAATCTTAGGCAAAATATTTACTATCTTTTCTTTAAAATATTTTATTTAAACATTTAAACAAATATTTTAGGCAAATATTTATTGCGACATTATTACTTTAATAAAGTATGAGCATATAATTCAGCTCAGGGTAGATATTGAACCCAGAAACCAAGATATAAATTTCAGTTTAATACTGATTAACTAAATTATGAAACATAGAGTTGGCTACATGAGATCACTGACATACTACAGCACCTGAAAATTACAATAACAAAGCACCCTGTGGATAGTTAGAGTGAAGAGTTTTCATGACCAATACCAGTACCCTGAAACTGAGCATTATGCTGCTAAAAAGGTCAGAGTGGCTAACATGACTGCCTGGAATTATATATCAGGTCTTACTAGTGAGTGCCCTAAAAGAAGGTAAGATGGTGTGGACTTTCCCGAGGTTCCATCTTAAGGAGAAGATGCAGCAAAATGTTAAACATAGAACGTGAATTTAATGTATCTAATCCACCAAGCAAAAGTATGACATTAATTATTACAACAATATGGAGCAATGGCCCAGTCAGTATTACTATCGTGAGCCAATTCTAACAACACTATATAAAATCTAGTAACATTAGGGGGGTAAATAAAATATAATAAAACGCTGGTTTATTGGTTTCAATCTATACACAGAAATTATTACAAGGGAGGGAAAAGTATTTTGATCAACTGGCCAAATAATTACTGAATATACTTTCATATTACTAAGACTAGCACATTACTTTAATTTTAATAAGAGGGAAATTTAATAGTAAGCCACAATACATTTTTAAATTAAATAAAATTATAGGAATTCGAACCAGTGAGCACTGATAATGTTATTAAGAAAATAGTTATGGGAGGATATTGGCAGTTATATCTACGATATTTAATACACTTAAATGCTTGCTGCTTTGAAGCATTGGCATATAAATAAAAATAACAATACCGAAATATTGTAGGCACAACCGCAGTGACAGACAAAGAAATTAGTGTAGGTTACATTTAGTTTAATTAAAAGATATTTCTAAAGATACAGGCAAGTTATACAAATGAAATATTTATTTTAATGAGAATTTATAATGAAACATTTATAAGTTTTAGAAAATTACATTATTTTATATATAGTTTGCTAGCTTTAAATTTTTAAGTAGAAAATTTGCATTTAGAAATAGTTCATTAACACAGAGCTCTGAGGTTATAGGTTGGCATTACCGATTAGTTGCTGGATTGGCAATTTGAATTAATAATTCAACAATCATTATTCATTATTATGCATCAGTAAATTGTATTTGATTTATTATAAATATAAATTTAAAACAGAAAACCATTCTAAAAATTATATTTAAACTTTCCAAATTCAGGAAAGAAATAGTAAAGTGAAACTCATAATGTTAACAATTCCCTTTTTTTTTTATTCACTGATTACAAAAACTTTGTTGTTTGAATTTTGTATCTAAATTCAGAATGAATTATTGATATGTCATCATAAAGTTATGAAATTCTGTTCTAAATTATAAAATTGCACTTCTAATTATTAAAATATCACAAAAGTTTTCTACTATGGTGTTTAATACAAAATAACTATTATAGTTTCATTTTTCTGATTACTTCAAATTTTTTAGCTTGTATTTTTAAAAGTGTGTAAACATATTTTTAAAAATGTCAAAACTCAAAATATTTAGATATTTAGGTAGTTGGTTGAGTTAGGATAAAGGAAGTGAAGTTAAAAGAAGAATAGAAATGGCAAAGGAGGCATCTACTAGTAGAAAAAAATATTCTGTGGATCTTTGAAGAGAGAATTAATAAAAAAAATTAAATCCTATGTGTGGAATGTATTATTGTATAGTTGTAAACATGAACACTGAGTAATAAAATTAGAAATAGATTAGAAGCCTTTGAGATGAGGTCATGGAGAAGAATGGAAAAAATCAGTTGGATAGAAAAATAAAAAATGAAGTTTTGACAAAAAGAAATAAAAAAAGAAGCTTGATTGAGGAAATTAGAGATAGAAACATGATTGGACATATGTTAAGAAAAAAGTATAGTTTAATTAAAGATGTTTTTAAGAGAATGCTGAGTGGAAACAAAAAAAAAGAATAGAAAAGATTGGCATTGCTGTATGTAAGAGATGGAAAGAATTATGGAAATGAATAGCTAGATAATGAAAAGAATGATATAGAGAAGTGGATGAATTGATGACATGACTTCTGTTTGGATTTGTCCTCAAGACAGAATACTATTGATTGATTGTTAAAACTCAATGATGAAAGCCATTAGATAACAAATGATTTGGAGATGCAGATAAATCAGCATTGTATAGGGATTTCTTAAGCACTATCATCTGATGTATATTGATTTCTTAAGCTCGTACAATTTTCATAACTATTAATGAAAGAGGATTTGCTACTGAAATGTTTTAGAAGTGCATAGTTTGACACTTCTGTGATATATTTTTAATAAGTTACTCAGCACTAGTATGAATATCTTTCTTTTAAAGATGACTGAATTTGTTTTATGATAAGTGCATCAATCCAACAGGATTTTTTGGTATAATGGTTCATACATTAGTATTCTAATTCCATAACCTAAAATGAAAATCAAGATCAATTGAAGATTGAAATGTTTGCATTTCACAAGCAGACTTAAAATCAGATAGTTAGTTTGTAGTTACTCATCCTATTAGTGACGGGAAATTCTTATCTAGTTATTATTTTATAAATAAAGTGAAAAGATCTTAGGTCATTGTGAGTTAATTAAATAAGAATCCAGGGACTGAATGGTAGTCATATGGTTCTGTTTTTAACACGTGGGAGATATCATAATTCAAAAGCACTAGCGCCACAATATACCCTTTTTTGCATTAACACTCATCTATCAATTTTAATTAATAAATGATCGTTAATTTCCAGCTAGAAAAAACTACATATCCATTTATCAAACAATAACTAGATGAGTTAAAGATGAATTGATTACTTAAAAAAACATCTCAACCACCATTAGAAAGAACCTCACCTAAATTGATAACATGGTAAACGAATATACTAATCGCAACACGACGGACTTTTCAAAACCAATTTAATTACTATTTTATGCGAATATTTTAAATGACTGTATTTGTCTGGTAGACAATATATATTTTAATACTTTACATATATTAAATATAATTCATTTTATTTTAATATTTTAAAACATTATACGTGAATTATATGAAATCACTTTTCCAATTTATAAAAAAAAAGAAAAAAAAAGAATTTTAATCCATAATTAGAAAAAAAAAATAATGATCTAAAAAATAATAATATCGAGTCTCTTCAGTTTTAATGAATTTGTAATTAACTAAAAGCTCGAATGTAAAAAAAACAACTATATTCCCAAGTGTGATCCTGAAAAAGTTTTCCCACAGTATGAACAAAAACTCTTAATTGAAATAACAGCAACGAAAGAGTAAATTATTATTCGTTCATACTATTAAAATATATATATATAAATCCGTAAAAAAGAATGGACGGATTCGTTTTGTCTGCTCCTGTTTTTAAAATTCGCTCTTTCAGTCAAAGAGAATAAATATTACTTCGCTCTTAAGCCAAACAAAGAAAACAAAGAGCAGGAAGAAAATACTCATTAGTTTAAACTTTCAAAGTAAAATTGTTACTTAATATAATACATTATTCAATTAAAAAAAATGTTTCTTATAGTGAACAATCAGAAAAAATCAAAGTAATATAACATATTGCTTAGTTGCTTAGGAGGTTTTTTGATTTTTGTACCGGAAATTTTTAACTTTTGAGTCCATCACTGTGTTAAACTATCTGCATAAATCCAGTGTTAACAATCTTAACTAATAATATCGTAAGAATACAATAGTATGTTAACTCAGCTAATTAACTGAGAGGAAATGTGTAGCCTAAGTTTAGCTAATGGTTAAAAAAAAGAATGAGTGGGTTAAGTAATCAGAAAAATGAAACTATAATAGTTATTTATATAACTAATAAGTCTTCACTCAATAATTATCTATCTTTTTTTAATATGAGATGGGCATAGGCCATGTATGTTGTCCTGATTGTTGTCAATAAAGACAGCATGGTGTATTATAAATTCAAGCACAAACTAAAACAATGTTATAGCAGCATTGAAATTATCAAATATTAGAATATTAATTAAAGAACACTATAGATTTAGATCTCATTACTAACTATGGTTTTGAAAATAATATGAAAATATTGAATGGGAGACTTAATTGAATATTAAGAAACTAAAAGAATAAACAATTATTCTTAATGATAAATTGGTAAATGAAGTTTGTAATTATGGTTAGTTCACTGGTCACTGTGACTGACATAAACATATATTGTAATGGTCAGTCAATGCCACACTACAAACGTTAGAGCAAGGATATTACGAATTTAATGTTTTTCTCATGTTTAGGCAACTTTTGATATTTTAGGTATATATTACTAGTTTCTTCTAGAATGTGGAAGATGATCTAGATTGGATTTAAACTCCAATCTTGGTGGAAACATATTCTATTCTGGATTTTCTTGGTATACTAAATGATATTATAACCAATCTATTCTCTCTCAATATTTTAAAAATACTCTAGCAATAAAAAAATTGAAAATGTTACCTTAGAAGGCAACTTCTTCCCTTTTGTCTTTTCTAGTCCATAACCATCACATAGCATAATTATTTCTGGCATAGATAAGGAGTCTATAATTCTTTCAGATCTATGCATTGAATGAAATATCAATAATAAAGACGCACATGATCCAGTTTTATTTACATGCAAGACTATTTACAATTTCACCATTGGTTAGTGATCTAACTTTCTCTACTTTAATTCAATATGATAACTCTCTTAATTTTCCACAGGAATTATTATCTAATCATAACAGATATCTTAAATGAGCTTAACTTTAAATTTTGTATTCCCTAAATGATGTCTTTAATTAATTGATTTCAGGTTTAAATACTACATTTATTTATTCTAATACTCATTATATGCTTGACTGTAATGTAATTTGAACAATGTTGTGAAAACATTACCTATCCTAATGTAAATTTAACTAATATATGTGTATGTTCATAATTTTGAAATATACTATTTTGAAGCAGAACTGTGTCCCTGATTTTTTACATTCTCTCATTATTGGCAGGATTTTTTTTGTTAATAAATGTATATTTTCTAAATCATTTTAAAACATTATCTTAGTGAGATTACCCATTCTGCATAACACAATTAAGAGAAATTTGAGTTCAAATACCTTATAGATTGAGTTAAACAATAAAATCATTAAGAAGTAAATATGCTTACATCATAAAACAACATACATAAAATATAACCAAATATATATAAGAATATTGTAGATCCTTAATCAAAATGCAAGCCATATAAAATAACATTGTATCTTCATTAAGGTACATATAGCAGGCTTACATTAACTACATACTATAAAAATATAAACATTACCAATCCTATATTGACTACTCAAAAGTTTATATAGGGCTCATGATACAGGGCTATGTTAACTGTCCAAGCAAATCGAATAAAAAATAAAATTTGGTCAACTTTTCTCCCAGTTCATTTGAATGGACACAGTTAACAGTTATTATATTCATTAACAAACAAATAAAGATAGTTTTATACAATTAATATTATTTTGATGTGATATGTTGGACTATTTCCATCAACTATGAGAGAATGTTGAATGTACAGAAAATTTTAAACTTTATTTAAACTTTCCAAATACAAACAACTTGTTAGTAATGGCATATAATTAGACAACACAGGTTAGTAATTACACAACTTCTATGTGAATACTGTCACTGTGCATATAGATCAGCAACACCTGAAGAAGAGTGGAGAATAATACTACTCAAAACATGTAATTACTAACCTATGTTGTCTAATTGTGTGTTATTACTAAAAAGTTGTTTGTATTTGAAAAGTTTAAATAAAGTTTAAAATTTTCTGTACATTCAACATTCACTCATAGATGATGGAAATAGCCCAACATATCACATCTAATAATATACTGTCATCACAAACTTTCAGGCAAATAATATTATTCTAAAATGTAAACATATACTCAACTCTGTATTTAATATTTTCCAAAATCATTTGACTAGTAATCAATCACAGTTAATCCAAATCATATACAAAACTGGTAATAAAAGACAAATGATTACTGTTATAATAATAATTCTGATTATTTTTAACACTTTTTAATCTTATTAACTTTATTTTATTTAAATAAAGAAAAGTCATAACTAATTTTAGATATTTGTAACAGCAACACAATTTTCTAAAATTAATAACTCAATTCATTTCCAATAGCAGGCATTTAATGAATTGAATTTTGCATTATTAATGCATATGCATGCACTAATATTTAAGAATTCTATTTTAGTAATTAAGATATTTATTTAATGCTAATTGATGTTTAAAGTGTAGACAAAGGTAAATTTTCTTACTTAAACCCTTCCAATTTTTTTTCCATTATAAATCATCTTTATACCTTCAATAAAACAATAAATTTTATCTTAAGTTTTATAGAAAAACATAATATTGAAGACAAAGTAAGGTGTCCAACAAAAGAAAGATATTTGAAAATCTTTCATTTTCTTTATTTTTATTTTTTTTTTCAGAAACCATTTTATTGGCAGCATAATTATTTTTTGATCTCCTTTCTCATCTTATTGCACCTTCTTTAAGATTTTGGTATGCATCTTAACAATAATAAAAGAAAACATAACATCATAAAAAGATTATTGTATCAAATAAAGAAACATAAGGTTATATAAAAAAATAAAACTTTTTTTTTTAACATAAACTAAGAGGAAGAGAAAAATAAATTACATCTGTAATCTATCACAAATCATTAAAGAATTGCTTCCTTTATCTTTTTAATGTTTCAGAAAAAATATCTGCATATTAAGACATTACTCTTTGTCAGCATAACTTAAATTTTCAGGCTGTTTTTAAATACTCACTTAAATCATTTCAGAATTCTGCAGTATTTAAGATATTGTCAACAATTTGATATTTCTTGTGTAAGGTACCATATTTAATAAACACCACAGTCTTGTAAATTTTCCTATATCAATTAACTCTTGTATTCAGTTTGAACATGATTAGCAGTAGGTGAGAATAGAAGATAATACTTAGGATACCATTTTCTTCTTCTTCCTTTAAGAAAGTTGTAAATGGCATGATATGGTAGGATACCATTGAAACAGGCTGACAATTCAAGAAATAGCAATCCTCTGGGTTTTTATTTATTCATTCTTGGCTCTTTCTTTCTATTTAGTAGATATTTTAACTACACTGAAGTTCTGACTGGAGTTTGACTTGACAATGATTCTTTTACAATTTATCACTAATGTGAAAAGAAATCCAGAATAAATAACAATAGTCTAACTACCTTCTAGAGCTGGTAACAAGACAAATCATTTTTGGGATTTATATAACTTTAACATATTTACTTTATTTTTTCACTTTTTATAAAATTTGATAAACACATCTGGGGTATGTACCAAATTCACATACCAATTGATCATAAATATAATTAACTGATTACAGTGTGTTTTTTTTTCCAAATTGTATTTATCAAAATAAAGTTAAGTAAAAATTTAATCTTGAATCTCTTATAATAAATCTTAATTAAATATGTTTACTAAAAACACATTTATTAATAATAATAATAATAATAATAATAATAATAATAATAATAATAATAATAATAATAATAATAATAACAACAACAACAACAACAACAGCACAACAACAACAGCCTATTTAGAAATTATTTAAAATTTAAAAGTGAACCTAGACTTTTCTATTTTTTTAAAACCAGTATTGGAAACTTAACTTATACACATATACAAACATGTATATACAACTGTTATCATGTGTAGATGTGTACATAGATAATAAATTAAGCTTTACATCATTATCATAAAGTATTAACTTTATGACAAAAAAAGCTGTGCTATTGAGATCTCTCTTTCTGACTAACTCCACATTCCTCTATTCTTTACTTTGCTTAATTTTGGCAACTGGTTATTATTGCATATGAAATTTCTACTTCAGTATATACATAGCTAGAAAGAATAAGCTACAAATAATATCATGGCATAGTGGTTGGCACATCTTTCTATGATAAAATGATCTAGAATTTGTACTCAGTTCAAACTAATATTGGAATTTTTTTCAGCTATTAAAAATCAGGTGAACAGTTCATATGCAGTCTAAGTTCCATATAATTAGTAGTCAGTAATTGGGTATCTAGCCATTTATAACTACAAAATAAAATAAAAGTAGAAATATATTAAATTTTTAGTATTTTTTAATTTTTTGGCAATTAGAAATTCTGAGAAGGCTAGATAGCCATCTAATTAATAACCAGGCCACATGTAGCTAAAAGATCAAATAAAGGTGTAAATATATTAAATTTTTGTTATTTGACATCTGAAAATTTTGATGTTTCTCTTTTATTTTTGTTTTTTGAAAAGAATGATAATGAGATTTTTGCATTACAGTGGACTATTTTAAAACTGCTTTGTGATTTACTCATGTATATTTACAATCAGATAGCACAAAATGAACCAATAAATGCAATGTAAGTAAATACTATTGCTACATACTGTAAAAAATTTTCTCAAACTCATGACAACTATATTCTGTCAGTTATATTTACATCAGCAGCTACAGAGTACATAACTAGAAATTGCATAGTATATATAGCACCAATCAAAAACAGAATATATCATTCATAACAATCAACTTTTTCATATTTAATAATATATATCATCATCACCATTGTCAAACATTATCAATTCACTGCAGGATGAAGGTCTCTCCAAGTTCAATCCATCTTCTTCGATCTCTAGCCTTTCTTCTCCACATTAGCCCTGCACACTTTCTTATTTCATCTATCTCACATATGGTCTCTTTCTTGGTCTTTTACAATATAATATATATATATATATATATATATATATATATATATATTACTTTTTCTCCTTTTTAGTAATTGGATATTCTGGATCTGACTTTTTATAACTATTTATATTCAAATTTAAAACTGTGAATATAAACAATACCACAGTATTCCAGTATTTAAATGAAATTAGCATACATTAAAAACTGTTGGAAGATTTTTGAGTTTATGAAAGCAACATTTAAAAAAAAGTCAAGAGAAGTTAAGATTTCATTTTGCATTTTATTTTTCTATTTTATTTAACTGAAAATAATTTTTAATAAATGGGTCATAAAATTCAATGAAAGTATATTTTTAAAAAAGACACCACTATTTATTGTGCATCATTGAAAACTTACTGAACCAATAACAAAATGGGTTGAATTTTAGCCACCAATCCTATTAAATCAGACAACCAGCTGAACTATCCTGAAATATTGCATTGTCATCAATACTTAACATGTGCACAAAATTTGAAGAAAATCCATTCAATAGGACTATATTAAAAATTGATTATAAAATTTGATTCAAGTAAACAAACAGCCCACTAGAATTTCTAAGTTAAACAAAAGCACGTAAAAAAACCAAATTTGTAAAGCAAATAGTCTTGAATTATTTGCCAAAACATATGCATTATTCATAATTTTTATTTGTTTTTTATATCAGTATTCACAATCCAATAATGATATGTTATACATAAACTATTCTTATCAGATATAGATGTGATTATGTTCAGTATTCTGGCTGTATTTAATATTATGAATAGTTATTTTGCTTTAAAATTTTTTAGCATACATAGTTATATATAATGTGAGAATTAAATCTATCTTTTACATTCTTTATTTTTAAAAATTAAAATGTATTTTATGATTTATCTCAGTCAGCTAAAAGATTGTTAATTTGATTTTTAAAAAAACTACCATTACTGCCTTAATATTTCCCATTTTTACATTCTAATTACATTAAACTGTTTTAAACCAGACAGACCATTATTTCTAAATTTAAAGTGATACTTTTTTTATATAAAAAGTTTATATATATATAAAATCTTAAAAAATAAACAGTGTGCTAAATAATATACTGTGAGGTAACATCTCTTCAATAATCCTAACCTCTACCCACCCATATGTGAAAACAAAACAATATTCAGCAGAATAATTGTCAGTTGATACAAATTTGATAATTTTCTTTTGTATTTTGATATCGAAGAGTAATTTGTTATCCACCCTACAAACTGAACCATGGTTATAAACCTACAGCTTAAAAAATATATTTGATTTGGTTAAAAACTCTCAGTTAAAATATAAAATGTATATATTTATTCTAGATTTAATGTTATATAATGGTTATGATGCACTTATCATTATACCATGAAATTTTATCCATGCTTGCATGCATAAAAATGCACATTTATAATTTTAATTTTACCCATATGCACTATTTACATCAGTAAAGATATCTACAAAAATATTCAGTGACACCCAAGATGCATTTCTTGCTGAATTTGTTGCCATTGGTTGGCCCAGATTGCAACTTCTGACATGTCTTCAGAATTCTTGCTCAGTAGTTATCAATATACTATTACAATTTATTATGAATGTCAGTATGATATCACCCTTTTGAGATAAAGATCTCAATTATCCAGGTGATCAGAGCATTAGATGTGATGAAGTTATAAATATATAATTACACATGGGAAAAAACATCCATGTGATTTTGTTCAATAATGTGAGATATATTCATTCTTTAATTAAAGTTTAAAGTGTATATTTGGGCTACATATTAAATGATAATCTCTAAAGTAAAGTGATTAATAATAATCATTAAGGTATTAATATATATATTGTAACGATCTGGAGAATGGAGACTTCAAGTAAACTGCACTACAGGGCGCCATCTAGGCATTTGAACCTAGATAAATTTATAAAGTAGGCAGATACGTAAGTAAAAAAAAATTTTTTTTTCTATATTTTGTTTCCGGTCGTTAGCTCATGTCACTAGCTCAGGGAGTAGCAGAGATTTAATAATATAATATAAGAGTATATATATAAAGAATAAAATAAGCCACTACCAGTAATTAGCATACAAACATTTATTTATGCACATATATATAAGATTTAAAATTATTTTAGTATTAGTTTTACATTTTAACATTTAACATTATTTTTAACTTTACCTTAGATTTTAATTTACATTTTAATTTCTATTATATTATCAGTTTACATTTTAATTAAGTTCGCACAGATGGGATTATAAAAGCTTGTTTTAATATGTTGCATATAGATCGGTTACATAGATTACACGGTTAAAAATATTTCAAAGTAAACATAAACGATCAAAATATAAAATCATTGATACTGACAATTGCAGAGGGAAATTTATAAGTAACCCAATAGTATTCACCATAAGATACTTGCATTGTCACCAATGACTTAAAAGACATCCGAATAAATACATTTTAGATACTCACCATAAGGTATCATTATTTATCGAATGTCTATATATTTTGATCAAATATGAAAACCCAAAACATACTTAACTGATAACCAATCCATGCAAGCATCTATAAACAACTTAAATTTAATGCATTTCTATTTAGGGTCGAATATGAATAGACTACATAAATTTGCATTTGAAAATAAAACATTCTATCCCCATTTAACCTTAGGCTAAAGGTTTGCAGCCAAAACTGGCATCAATTTATCTGATATATCGATGCATTCAATGTAATACGAAATACGGCAGCACCAAAAAGTTAAGAGAAGAAATTTCCTCTCGTCAAATAGGAATATGACATCTATCTGACAAGAAGAGCAATAAAAAAAACTCCATAGAAAGGAACTGCGTTCTCCGTCTTATAATTCCTTCCATAGGCAAACGGGTGAGTGCGGCGTATGAAACGATTCTGCCCGTAGCGAATCTGATATTACATCTACTAATCACACCAATATATCCAATCCATTGACCCAATTTAACAATGACACAAATAACCTAAGATTACCCTCCCCTAATATAACTTTACAAATCTATACAGCCATTCACGCCCGACTTAAGTTTAACATTGATATATTTTAAGTTGCCGGAAAACAGAAATCAGAAATAAACTTAAAGAACAAAATTAAATAAATGAAAATGATTTTAAACAAATAAATAAAAAATACATCAAATAACATTTTAACTACTTTAGTCAGATAGGAAACTAATGCAATTATTTTAAATATGAAAAGTTTTTAATTTAATGTTCATTAATTGTAAAGTTCTTACGGTTTTAAACAGTTCATCTTTATCTGTCATTAGTAAGTTTGAACGGGAATTCCCACGCTGTCCTGAAGATATTGGTATACATTTAGCCGTTGTTTTATTTATTCATTCGGAGGTTTTTTAATTTAATTGGTCCTCAATGTAGAAAACGATGTTTCACTCCCTTTTCTTTAACAGCTGAAGGAATTGAAAGGGCCTCTTTCAATCCCTTCACCTCCAACTCTGTACTAATACATATAGTCACATTATAATAATCATTAATCACTAACTAATGATTTCCAAATTTTCCTTTTATACGTATTCGAAGGATTGACTTGGCATTATATCATCGATGTGATGATCCTTTCGCTGAGGTCCGATTTCCCGATGGATTTCTTTCATTGGCTAAAAGTTTCTATTGTTTTCCTATCTGACCGATGTTTTTACATTTAAATGCCCAAGGCTGGTTTACATTTGACTAATTAAATTTATCATTTCCATGTCTGATTAATTAACCTGTTTTCCAAATCAAAGATATATTTAAAGATAAATTTAAAGATATAATTTTATCTCCAAATCTTTTTAAAATTTAGTTTTAAAATACTTTTTCTTTAATAAAGTTTTATTTTAATAATTTTTCATTATCTGTGCGATTTAATATATACGAGTTTAAGATGATATTTAATTTCAATTTTTAATTCTTAAAGAAAATTTTTAAATGCGAACTTTTTAATTTACTTTCATGTTTAATAAATAAAATAAAAAAACAATGTAACGAACGTCCATGCTCATTACATATCAGTAAAGTTGCTTAAAAAAAAATGATCAAAAAAAAATATATATTTTACTTAGGGTTAGTAATTATGGTACACGATTGATGAAGACATTTACAAAACATCCGGTTAATAATTTTACAAAAAGACTATATACAAAAAGAAAAATGTTTACTATCGCTTACCTAAGGACCATTTACGTTTACACGTCCTCCCCCCGAGAATTCTATTTTATTTTATACATTTTATTTTTACTCATGGCATGACAAGCAAGTTATTTAAATTATTTATTTAATTAGGTTGCATTGAACTAAATACGTTTTGAAAGATAATGGATTTATACGTGTATATTTGCAGCACAATTATAAATACCACCAACTTATTTATGACTGATTAAAATGCTTAAATAGGATTACACTGAAGTAAATTCCCAACGGTACTCATCGTAAGGTACCACATTTCGATCATAAACTTCTGTGGCTGTGCGCGCCTATACACGTTAAAGCATAATATATATCAACAAAAAAAAAACATATTTATGGCAACCTTTTGACTTTTTTTTTTTTAACAAAAATTAGTTTTAAAATTATTTACACTTTCTTGTGTTTAATATATATGCACAATTTCTTCTGGCAGTGCTTTTATAAGATTCAGAGTACAAGACTTTATGTAACAGATAAAAATATTTCATTTTGAAAAAAGAAATTTACTCAGGGTATACATGGTTTATTAAACATCGGCCCAAGTTGGGAAAGCCAATTGTAACGATCCAATGAAAAGAGCCTTAAATGTATCCGCACTACATGGGCACCATCTAGGCATTTGAACCTAGATAAATTTATAAAGTAGGCAGATACGTAAGTAAAAAAAAAATTTTTTTTCTATATTTTGTTTCCAGTCGTTAGCCCATGTCACTAGCTCAGGGAGTAGCAGAGATTTAATAATATAATATAAGAGTATATATATAAAGAATAAAATAAGCCACTACCAGTAATTAGCATACAAACATTTATTTATGCACATATATATAAGATTTAAAATTATTTTAGTATTAGTTTTACATTTTAACATTTAACATTATTTTTAACTTTACCTTAGATTTTAATTTACATTTTAATTTCTATTATATTATAAGTTTACATTTTAATTAAGTTCGCACAGATGGGATTATAAAAGCTTGTTTTAATATGTTGCATATAGATCGGTTACATAGATTACACGGTTAAAAACATTTCAAAGTAAACATAAACGATCAAAATATAAAATCATTGATACTGACAATTGCAGAGGGAAATTTATAAGTAACCCAATAGTATTCACCATAAGATACTTGCATTGTCACCAATGACTTAAAAGACATCCGAATAAATACATTTTAGATACTCACCGTAAGGTATCATTATTTATCGAATGTCTATATATTTTGATCAAATATGAAAACCCAAAACATACTTAACTGATAACCAATCCATGCAAGCGTCTATAAACAACTTAAATTTAATGCATTTTTATTTAGGGTCGAGTATGAATAGACTACATAAATTTGCATTTGAAAATAAAACATTCTATCCCCATTTAACCTTAGGCTAAAGGTTCGCAGCCAAAACTGGTGTCAATTTATCTGATATATCGATGCATTCAATGTAATACGAAATACGGCAGCACCAAAAAGTTAAGAGAAGAAATTGCCTCTCGTCAAATAGGAATATGACATCTATCTGACAAGAAGAGCAATAAAAAAAAACTCCATAGAAAGGAACTGCGTTCTCCGTCTTATAATTCCTTCCATAGGCAAACGGGTGAGTGCGGCGTATGAAACGATTCTGCCCGTAGCGAATCTGATATTACATCTACTAATCACACCAATATATCCAATCCATTGACCCAATTTAACAACGACACAAATAACCTAAGATTACCCTCCCCTAATATAACTTTACAAATCTATACAGCCATTCATGCCTGACTTAAGTTTAACATTGATATATTTTAAGTTGTCGGAAAACAGAAATCAGAAATAAACTTAAAGAACAAAATTAAATAAATGGAAATGATTTTAAACAAATAAATAAAAAATACATCAAATAACATTTTAACTACTTTAGTCAGATAGGAAACTAATGCAATTATTTTAAATACGAAAAGTTTTTAATTTAATGTTCATTAATTGTAAAGTTCTTACGGTTTTAAACAGTTCATCTTTATCTGTCATTAGTAAGTTTGAATGGGAATTCCCACGCCGTCCTGAAGATATTGGTATACATTTAGCCGTTGTTTTATTTATTCATTCGGAGGTTTTTTAATTTAGTTGGTCCTCAATGTAGAAAACGATGTTTCACTCCCTTTTCTTTAACAGCTGAAGGAATTGAAAGGGCCTCTTTCAATCCCTTCACCTCCAACTCTGTACTAATACATATAGTCACATCGTAATAATCATTAATCACTAACTAATAATTTCCAAATTTTCCTTTTATACGTATTCGAAGGATTGACTTGGCATTATGTCATCGATGTGATGATCCTTTCGCTGAGGTCCGATTTCCCGATGGATTTCTTTCATTGGCTAAAAGTTTCTATTGTTTTCCTATCTGACCGATGTTTTTACATTTAAATGCCCAAGGCTGGTTTACATTTGACTAATTAAATTTATCATTTCCATGTCTGATTAATTAACCTGTTTTCCAAATCAAAGATATATTTAAAGATAAATTTAAAGATATAATTTTATCTCCAAATCTTTTTAAAATTTAGTTTTAAAATACTTTTTCTTTAATAAAGTTTTATTTTAATAATTTTTCATTATCTGTGCGATTTAATATATACGAGTTTAAGATGATATTTAATTTCAATTTTTAATTCTTAAAGAAAATTTTTAAATGCGAACTTTTTAATTTACTTTCATGTTTAATAAATAAATAAAAAAACAATGTAATGAACGTCCGTACTCGTGCAAGTGAAGATCGAATCTAACCGCAAACTATGATATCCGCTCTACAGAGCGCCATTTAGGCATTTAAACCTAGAAAAATTTATAGAGTAGGCAGATATGTGCTGTTAAGATTCCACTTTATTTAAATATTCAGATCATTAGCCCAAGTCACTAGCTCAGTGGAGTAGCAGAGATAATAAAATATAAATTTTATATCTTAAATATAAAAGAATAAAAGCCACTGCCAGAAATTAACACATAAAAATATTTATTTACGCACATATAAAATAACATTTAAATTTTGAGGAATAAATTCAATATTTTAGATTTTTATATTAACTTTTAATTTTACATTTAACTAAGTTTCAATGAGTTTAATATTTTATTTAGATAGTTGAGTATGAATAGACTACATAGCTCTGCATTTGAAAAGAAAATATTCTTCCCTGATTTAACCTTAGGCAACAAATTTTGCAATCAAACTGGCGCCAATCCATCTGATACATTTATGTATTCAATGTAGCATGAAAATATGACAACACAAAATACTATACTGTCAGGAATGTACATCTGATCAGTAAGTAGAATTAGAGAGGACATTGTCTCTCCACCAACAGGAATGTCACATCTGTTGGCAAGTAGAACACTAAACATAAAACTCCATATGAATGGACTGCGGTCCTTTGCCATCTTACAAACCCATCCAGAGGCAAACAGAAGGTGTGTGGCATATATCTATAATCCTGCCCATAGTGGATCTCATACTACATCTACAATTACACAAATATATCCAATCCATTGAACCAATTCAACTACGAAATAAATAACCTAAGATTACCCTCCTTAATATAACTTTACAAAACTATATAGCCATTCACGCCCGACTTAAATTTAACATTTGAATACATTCGCACAGATTTGTTTAAAAATGTTGGGTATAAATCGATTACATAGATTCCACGGTCAAAAACATTTCAAAATAAACATAAATGATCAAAATACAAAATTATTGATACCGACAATCGCAGAGGGAAATTTATAAGTAACCCAATAGTATTCACCATAAGATACTTGCATTATCACCAATAACTTAAAAGACATCCGAATAAATACATTTTAGATACCATACGGTATCAATATTTATCGAATGTCTATATATTTTGATCAAATATGAAAACCAAAACATAATTAACCACAAACGAATCCATGAAAGCGTCCATAAACAACTTAAATTTTATACATTTAAATAATCTTTACAATAAGAAAAAAAAATGGAAATGATGTTTATCAATTGGAAAACATATAAAATTAAACATTATTAATTTGATTTAAAAACTTAAAAAAGTCAGATAGAAGTTCATAAGCTTGAACGAAAGCTCTTAATTATTTTTAAATTTAGAGTTCATGTCAATATAGCTTATGGTAGAAGAGTCCAGGTTTCTGCTTTTAATTCCCGTGATGCCTCCATTGGAAGATAATGTTCTGGAGATGGCAATAGCTGGTTCCAGGTATCACAGTCTTTTCATTTTTCTTTTTTAAATAGAGTGTGGTATGTGCACCCTACCACATCTCTCAAACACACAACGCTGGAACTGTCAGAAAAAACTGTATTTCCCTTTTTATATTATCCACATGGATTCAATCAACAAAACATCACTAATCCATCACTTTCGTTAGGGTCCGAACCAGGGCTTAGTGCTTCCATTGGTCAAGCTAATTTCTCTTTATTTTCTTATCTATCTATCATCAGATCATTTTAATTATACAAGAGCCCAAGACTGGCTTGCTTTTCAAACAATTTATAAACAATCATTTGCATTTACAGATTACAAGAATTAATTGATACCTGTTTTTATTTTTAAATCTTGTACTTTTTTTTTTTATAAAAAAGTACGTTCAAATACTTATTTATTTGTTTTTTAAAAAAAAAAATTTTTTAAAGTTTGGCATCTGTGCGAATGTATATACGTTTAACAAACATTTTAATTTTAGCGTTTAGTTTTTTACTTTTATTTGCGAACTTTTAAGTTTTTATTTTAAATTAATGTAACGACATATTTATATATCGTTACAATATATATATATAATAAAAAATCAGATGTCACTTGACTTATATATAGCTTGCACTTACAAATATGTAAAATTAAGACCATGCTAATGAACTCTAAACAAGCTTTTTTTTTATTTTATGATATATATATATAAGTAGCCCAAGATGAAAAAGCTATTGAGAGCTGCAGGAAAAATAGTTTTACGTAACTGATAGTTATCTATCAACATTGCTGCCAACATATTTTTTTAGTTATTACATGGAAATACTGCTACTCATTACTTTGTTTACATCATAATTAAGCCATAACAATTTTTAATTTAACATATGATAAATCTTCATATATAAAGTAATATATAAACACTTGATTGAGGATGGTTGCTGGAATCTACCAAAGGCATGCTTGATAAAATTCTAATGTATGCTTAAAACCTAGCTTTATAAAATTTTAAACATTAGTTTAAACCTTGATTATCATCTTTATTACCATGCTTTTGATTACAATTTTGCAGCCCATCTCAATAAAATGTTTAAATTATAATCTTTTTATACTTTTATTAATATTTATTTTATATCTTCATATCTAATTATACATATATAAGGTTTTCTCTTTTAAAGTAGATGAAAAACTGGACAACAAAGTACTACAAAACAAGTGATGTCATTTGATTGTTATTTACCACTATATGCCATATAAGACCAAAAATTTACTTTAGTATCTTAATTTTAAAGATGTATTTTTAATTTCAAATAGCCCTTTCACTATATCACATACACACAAGCTCTTTTTATTTGTTTTCACCTATGTATTAATTCATACTTATGTTTTAGTTCTTTGTTTTAAATTAATTATTTTACTTAAAAAAAATTTACATTTATTTTATAGATATATATTAACTGAAACACATAGGTTTATTATATACCTGTGTTTTTATGTGTAATATATAGGGTATATGAGCACAGACTTTCACATGACCCACCACTCTCCACACTATCTCATAACACTGATACACTTGAACACATATATGTTGAAAAGATAAATAATCACCAATATACATATTTCATGCTAAACCAGCAATAATCAGTTGGTCCAGATTACCATCTCTACATATATATATACTATAAGTGCTCAGATATTTATTAAGATAGCCAATCCTCATACTTTAATGGACAGCCTTCAATCCACTTCACACTCCAACTCTTCAATCATCCATCCAATTAAAAATCTGATGATGGAATGCTCAAAGGTCACCCTGAGGCTGAGATTCTTGTCACACCCATGTTGACCTAAGGTCAATCTGAGCCCTCATGTACAGGAAGCCTGTGTGATTCAGTTATTACATAGTAGAGATGTCTGCCCATCCCTTTTATATGTATTAAATGGATTGTCCTGTACATGAGGGCTCAGATTGACCTTAGGTCAACATGGGTGTGACAAGAATCTCAGCCTCAGGGTGACCTTTGAGCATTCCATCATCAGATTTTTAATTGGATGGATGGTTGAAGAGTTGGAGTGTGGAGTGGATTGAAGCCTGTCCATTAAAGTATGAGGATTGGCTGTCTTAATAAATATCTGAGCACTTATAGCATATACATGTAGAGATGGTAATCTGGACCAACTGATGATTGCTGGTTTAGCATGAAATATGTATATTGGAGATTATTTATCTTTTCAACAAATATGTGTTCAAGTGTTTCAGTGTTATGAGATAGTGTGGAGAGTGGTGGGTCATGTGAAAGTCTGTGCTCATATACCCTATATATTAGATATATTCTATAAACAAAATATTTATTATCTGCATTAATTCATTCTGTCTTCTCTAAAACCATGTATTATCAATAAGGAATGGATCTCTTACATATATATGTGCACATGGACAGATATATAAATTTTTGACCTTGTAAGTAGATAGTTAATAATTATCATTACCATCAACTTTATTGTTGTTGTTATTATTATTATTATTAGTAGTAGTAGTAGTAATAGTAGTAGTAGTAGTGTTGTTATTATTATTATTGTTGTTGTTACTATTATTACTACTACTACTACTACTACTACTACTACTACTACTACTACTATTAGTAGTAGTATGTTTATTATTTAGCAATCATGCAGAGCTCCAGCAAATAATAGTAAAATTCTATTGCTGTATTATCAGTGAATTTTATCTACAGTCATACTTAATTAAGTGAAGTATTGATATTCTAAACAATATTCACATCATCATCAGTTATCCTCATATCTGACAACCACTAGTGCACTCTTATAAAATCATGTTATCACTGTGACTATATTTGTATAGTAATGGTTGTTTTTATTTAAGGGAAACTGCAATGAAGTTATACTTTATAATATCAACAAACTGTAATGGGTTGTTTTTACAGTGTAGAGAGATGTTGTAGAAAGAGTACATACATATTTTTATTACACTGCAATATTTATGGTTACATATTCTTTGCACAGCTTAAAATTGTTTTTATCAATTATGACAAATTTTATACGCTGCAATAAAAAAATAAAGTTTAATGGAGAGCTAAGTCGAGAACGATGGATTGGGATTTCCGATTACCATTCTTTCTGTGCCTTAAAGTATGCAGGTGTAATCTTAATCATAAGCTGCTAGTAAGAATAATCTCAATAAAATATATAGGATTGAGAAGTTTGTTGAAAATTTGGATTGAAAATAAATGCTAATAAAATTAAAGCAATGAAAATAAATGAAAAGAACGAAGTATTAAGCATGCGCAATCTTTCCTTTTATGATTGACAATTTAATTTTTTTTTTAAAATATCAAAGTAGTAAAAATCACTTTACAATGTTTGTTAGCAAGATAATTTTAACAGTAAATAATTTTCCTATTAATTTTTATTTATTGTACATTAAAATAGATAGGTGTAGTTTTCCACTTTTATAACTACTAAACAAACAGTCATGTCTCTTACAGATGTAGTTTTATTTGCTTTATAAAATAAATATTTACAAACCTTTTTCAGTTTTAAGTAGCCATCTTGGGAGGTAAACTGTCATACGCAGGAAGTGTGCTTTTTCATCAACGACATAATGGTGAATAATATTTAAGTAATACTTTTAAAAGCTTTAGTCATTTGCTTACTGCATGGCTAGCAATAAAAATCTACATTTACGTGATTGATACATAAATATTTAAATACATTTGTCTTTACATTCAAACGTATATGTATGTTTAAGCATACACCCACATATGTATATAATATTAAAAAGTAAACTGTTGTAGACAAACTGTAAAAACAATGAGTTTAAAGTACAGCCATAATAACTGAAGGCCTAATACCAATCCACTTATATCTAATATATGTTCAATGTTGTCAACCATTATTGATTTCTTAGACTTTTAAAATTAATACTTTTTCCATAACCTAAGAAAAAAGTATACCTGCTTTTATTAGCTTTAAGAACACACAGACAGCTACACTTTGAAAGTTTTTAAAATATCATGAAAATAGATATTCACAATAATTGGTAAAGAGACTAGAATACAAGCAGTGAGTAATATAACCTATTCTCCAAAGGCCAGTAAAAATATATATTAGCAGAAAGAACAGATTTTCCAGATTTTTGATTTACTTGGAACTGATAAGAGAACATCCAGACAGAAAAAAGTGGATCTATAGACCTTTCAGCATGATTATTACAATCAGAAAGGGACCCAGCCAGAAAATATTTCTGTAAGTATAGTAATCAATGAACATTTGGATTTGCCTGTTTCCAGCAAGATAACATCTAATTATAATGTTTTCCAGTGTATTCAGACTATTAGTAATGCCAAAAAATGTTTATCCACAAAATTTCATCTATAGTAGCATTTGAGTCATCTGGTCACAGCTTTTCATTACAATGTAAGGGCTTCATGCTATAACACATTATTTAAATCATAACCACAACAGACATCAACTTTAGATAAACTCTAAAGATTTTATGTTCTTTAGCATTATCTATGTTTAACCTGAACAGATTCTGGATATTTTTTTTCCTCATGTGTCATAGCATCAGCCGGGAAGTGAACCAACCCGCTAGCCTGGGACAATTGCTTGTAAAGCAGCCATCAATATTTTACAACTCAGACATAATACAAGGAAAGGAAATAATGTATTTACTTATAAAAATAAATGCATCATTTTAAGATTAATACAAATAAAGACATTGTGAATAAATAAAAGTATAATGCATATTTTTTAAAGTGATTAAGATTTATCATAAAAAAGACATTTTATCAAAGCTGCTGTAATCAAACATTGCAGCCTCAGAATATCAAAACTGGTGTGTCAGAAGTTTTCTTATTTTCAAAGATAAAAATGATTATTAATGTCTTAAAATACTACACAGATTCATATTGCAATAAAAAAAACTATACATCATATTGTCAAATTATTGACTATCATTGGAGTGTTAGATGAGTTTGCAGTTGGCCAATTATTTGGAAAAAAATTCTAACCCTTACTAGAACCTACAAAAATTTTCAAGTTTAACCAGCACAGATTTAAACCCATATTGTAAAAATAGCAGGTCAATGTTTTATTATTGTACCACAAATAATTAAACAATTACATACATAAGTTATTTTATCAAATAAGAATAATTAAATGATTTAGTAGTAAGAAATGTATAAAAAAAATTGAGATTAAAAGTAACAGAACTGGGCTATGGCCTATACACCATGACCTTCAGAATCCACAACTCTTCCACTGCACACACCCATATAGATATGTTTCATCAAATATCAGGCTTAAGAAATAATATATTTAATTTTTCAGAGTAGTTATTTTGAAATCTTTACCAACAATAAAATGTGGGAAAGAAAAAAAAGATTTTGTCCACAATCACAAAGATAAAGAACACCTGTGCTAAGAATTGTTAACATTGTATGAGCAACAAAAAGTCGTAAAGCATTGATTGCATCCCACAAAGTTACAACTTTTAAATTAGCATTTATTTTTATATAATGCTATGCATACAATTGTATACATTCAAAGATCAGACTTCCAAGTTAATTGTGCATGTATCTTCTGCGAGTGTTAAATTAGTAAAAAATTATAATAATTATATATTTTTGATATATATTGTTTTTAATATACTTTGCACATTCTGTTGTATTTGAAATAAATATAACTTTGTTTCCATTTTTATATTTTTAGAAAAAATTGTCATTTAATCTCCAAAAACTAATCATGTGAATATTGAATTGCTTCGTCATTAGTAATTCCGGATGTAAGGTAGTTTTCTTTTTAACTTTCTCTGACAAAATATTCATGTTTCTGATGTGCATATATAGGTGTTTTATTATTCTTATTAAATATGTTGTATATTTATTATTTGCATGTGTTTTTTGGGAATATATCCACAATCATCATGATCAGAGAGATAAATATTATAAACTAAAATTATGGCTGATATCCTAAAAGATTTCATCTCATGAGTATATTCATTCACTAAAAAGGTAAAAGAAAGTGGGTTTTGGAGAGATGGTGTATTATATCTAAAGCACCAGGTATACTACTCCCAAATACAAGGCTCCACTCTGATGAAATCCATAATGTAGAAACTAGTCTGGGAATTTTGGATAGGAAAGCACAGTATAGGAATTATAATGCCCAACCTTCTAGTATCTATTGATTACTAGAACTTACACTAAATGGTATTATTACATAGAAAAAAAATTTGCTACTGAGAATATTCACCACATATTATACTAAATAATGAATGTTTTTATCTTCTAAATATTAAATCACAAATGTTATTAAATTATGCCACCAATGATTTAGTCTATCATCAACAGTTAGCAATTTTAATAAGCTCTGTAACCAATTTCTAATTTTTTGGATTAATTTGGATATGAGGAACTGCTTCATTGTTTTTGTGCCTTAACTACCATATTTACATTCTCTATCTACACTACCAAGATTTTTAAATCTGAAACAATGTGCTTTTCTAGATATATAATTTAATACTTAGGCTTTTAATGCAACCTTTTTTTGGCAAAAAAGTTACATAAATCAAAATATGTGTTTTATATGATATAAATTGGCTGTTTCTTAAATGAAGTCAACATTTTCTGTGGATATATTATATGCCCAGTAACCTATTATCCACAATAAATATCCTCTCTTTCAAAACCATTATACATCACAATAAACTCATCTATATTTTATTCCTTATAACCAAGTTACTTTTTCAGCCCTAATTTACTTCTTTTTTTTTAGTAATAGTAACAAGTCAGATGTCACATGTTTGTTAACCCACTGAATATAAACTGTTTCATATGTTTTACATTCTATTCTCATATTTTCTGATTTTGTGAGAATGATCAAAGTAAAAATAATAAAATTATTTATTTCTTTTATTTTTATTTTTTTCCACTCTTCATACTCTTTATCCCATTTCTCTTTCAACATTCTACTTTTCAAAAATACACATCCATCTTTGTATAAATTATTTTTACAGTTCAAATCCTTATTCTATTTTTGTTATCATCTTTTGTAATATTTGAATAATAAGCTTTCTTTAGTGTTATCATATATCCTTTCAAATTTTATTACTTTTTCTTTAACAACTTACCCATTTCTCTTTTCTCATCCTTCATTATTATGTACTTGTGTGCTTATACTCATTAACAGAGTAGTTTATTAGTTCTATAAAAATTATATGGCTGAGCACTTTTGAGAACATATGATGTTCTAATATTCATAGCAAGATAACATTGGAAAATAAGGAAGAGATAAGTGTGTGTGTATACAGGTGATGGATATCAAATGTATTGTTCATTTCTTGGAGAGAGGGAAAAATGAATGTTTTTGATTGATAGAATTATTGTTGTTGAATATATAGGATGCTTCTCAGATTTTCCTTTTTGAATCATTTTCTTTCTGAGTATTGAGTGGCCACAGAAGGATTAAATTGGTATCATGTTACTTTTTGGTATTCCAGGAAGATAGAAGTTTGTTCTGATTTGTCTGACGCTCTTTTATATATTGATGTTGTGTAAGGCATGTAGATAAGCATACTCCAGTTTCACCATAATAAATTAATTGGCATCCTATTTGGAGTCATTTAATTTTATAAATAGAGTCGGAGTGAGTTCAGGTTCGAGCCTATCCTTAGAAATGTCATGTAATCTATTCTAAAATGCAAGGCAATAACTGAAAGAATATTTTATTAAATTTTTTTGTTAATGTATGAATGTATGGCTGGAGAATGCATAGCATCACCAAACAGTTCCTATTAAATAATTCCTTAATTTTCCTGAAGGAAGACAAGCAATAGATTTGTCTCCATGATCAAAGGTGAATTCAATAACAAGTTGCAGTTGCAAATAAATAACTTAAAAAAATTTGTTCAATACCTATTTATATTATAAAACAGAACAAATACAAGTTTGTCATTGATATATTATGCAAACACTGTAATAAAGCATTCACCACCAATGGTTATTATATAATTTGCCCAACTGCTTTTACACCCCCCCCCCTCAAATGTTTGCCAATGCTAAACTACTTAAACCTAACATATATTTTAGACTCATGTTGGACTTTGGGGGTGCTCATTACTTTAATACAGCTAAATTAATCAACCAATGGTTGACTGATCACCTAGAATATGGGGCATATACATTCAAATCACCATTTAATTTTATATCTTGTATTAAACACATTAAACTTAATTCAACTTATAAAATAGCTTTGCTAGACATCATGGAACTGTAGGAAGTTATCAACCAACATAATTAAAGCTGAACTAACTAAACAAAACTACTCTCAGGCCTGCACAGATTTTATTATAGTTTTTCTATCTTGCTTAGTTGACAACATCATAGCCATATTTAATAATCAACTTATAGCCCACTTTGAAAGTTATTTTATTTTTAATGTGAATATTTGTGAAAACAAAGCAGAAAAATCTAACCTACAAAAAACTGATTATTATAAATTCAAAAGGACACAAAAGAATAAAACCATGGTAATATATGGTATTGTAATTTGCAAATAATGTTTAGTATAAGTAATAATAAATAATCTTTATGCTATTTTTTAAAAATTTTATTTCCCAACAAAAATTGTAAAAAAATATGGGACCTTTTCACTTTCAGAAAAAAAGGGGAAGAAGATCTTAGTCTTAAAAAATTTATCTTTTTTTTGTAAAATGTTGTTTTTCAATTTGAATCACTAAAATTAGAAATAATTATGTTAAAATAATGCTAATTAATTTAATTATTAAGAGTCAATAGCAAGTTAATCTTAATTGCTATATGAAATTATATTTTTTATAGAAAGGTGTTACATTTGGAACTATCATATTGTTATATGCTTTCTGAATGAATTAATTTATTAATTAATTTTAGTAGTCATTGTTAAAAAATAATAGTCTATATCTGAATTCCTCCAGCTATCTTTTCTATGAATTGCAGTCTGGGAACTTGATTTTGTTATAACATGGAGCTTTAAAGGATTTATAGCTTATTCCAATAAAATTATTTTAATTGATAGATTAAGCATATACATTTATATTTTTCTTATTCACAGTTCTTAACATTATTGTGATCTTGAGTCAGCTTTAGCAATAATGGTTAATTTGTGTATAAATGGGATATATGCTTGTGTTTGGCATTGAGATGGTTCTCTGGGTGGCACAAAGATTAAGATCATCTTTAAAGTTTATTCACTGCACTTATTTCCAGATTAAAAATTACTTTATAGTTGTTATGTATATTTATGTTACCATTTGGCCAGAGATATAATGATGATCAGCATTCATCATTATTCCAGCATTATTTTTTATGATAGATATTTTAACACTTGTGTATCTAGATGGTTGTTTTATATTTTGCCCTAAGTTTGGCAGTGGTTAGAGAATTAGCCTAGATATTATAATATATCTCTTTTAAATTCAGACACAAAGTATGGCTGTCAATTGATCTTGTTTAATACAAATGATGTAACTTATTATTAGTGTCTTGTATTCTTTACTAATCTTATGTCTTATTCATATTATTTTACATTTGTTGATATTTGTGGATGATGATGATTTTCCATTTCCTCATATTTACCCCTTCTTTAGATCTATTAATATATATATTGTAACAATATAAAGATAGATCACAAATCCAGTGTAACAAAATTAAAGATGGTTCCAATAACTATTACCATATCTGAGTTGTCTACAATATATATAAGATCATAATATTTAAAATAACGTTGGATTTCTCAAGATATCCCACTATCAATAATTATTAAAAAATTATTAACAACAAGTATTATAACTCAGGTATATGAAATCACGTGAGGTGAGTACACTAGTAATTCAATAAAATATAACTCAGGTATACAGACAGTAGGTTTTATCCACTTTCATTTCTTGGTTTGATGTTAAGTGCATGTTTAAACAAATACTAAGTGAATATGGTCTAGCAGGGCACCACTAGATTATCTGAATCTAGACACAGTTATATCTAATAACCTTTCACATGTACCGGGTTTGAATCCCCTTTTTGGTACTTTATTTCTAATAAAAATGGGAGATTTTGCTTTTTGAGTCATATCACTATACGCACTAATATTTAGGTAAAAGTAAAACATCTTTAAACCAAAGTGGAGTATATTAGACATAAATCATTTTTTAGATCTTAGCATAACAAATGTGTTTCAACATTTTTATAAATTTACTAGCTCAGATTATATATAACTAATTTAGGATGGCAATTCACTCATCCTTGCATGAAATAGATGACGGGATGTGGTTATAATAATACTAAGAAATCACTAAATATTATAAAATTACTATTTATTTATGGCTTTTAAACATTTAAACAGCTCATTAATTAAAACGTTGATGACGATGATGATGGTGATAATAATAATGATAATGACAAGGGTTTCAACTACAGCTCTAGGACTAAGCCTAAACATAAAACTAATTTTTATAAAGAAATTCATAATTATTGTTAATCTTAGCATATTTAATCATATCTTAAACAACTAATATTTAACCATTGATGATGAATGATCACACTTACTAAAGACTACTCTTAATGAAATATATATATATGCCTCGTTTAATAAAACAAACTAATATTTATTACTGCATTTCTAACATATACATAAAATTTCTAAAGAAACATGAAAATTGATATGAATAATAATAACAATAATAATTGATTGTACAACAATCCTCAGATTAATTTCAAGTTCTTCCCCCTTTCCCTTCAAATGTATTTTGTATTAAGTTGGATGTCACATTGACCATGATTTTCACTCCATGAGAAAAGTATTTCAAGAAAAAAATATTATCTGCTCATTAGCACACATACTTTATAAATCTAACATGTAAGTAGAATGTTAAAAAAAATGTTAATAGAATTGAAAGAGCAAGTTTTAGAAACAAGTTTTAAATTATTTTCTCCCCCTCTCTTTTACCTCTGAAATGCTATACTTAACTTGAAACAAAATAATCTAATATTCTAATACTACTTGTTACTTCACATTCACTCGCAATTATACACATATAAAAATATTATTATGTATGTGCGTGTTTTATCCCATAATAAAATATTATTTAAAACCAAAATAATAATATATTAGTTAAAACTAAAATCATAATACCATAAAAAAAATTGTTTTACACATTAATATTTCATAACTGTAAAATTAATAAACAAATAATTTTGATACATTCAAGATCATTTATGAAGCTCAAAGTTATTATTAGTAAGACATTCTTGTTTTTAATCGATCTGAATAGTCTTTAAAAGTTCTTTAAATAAAATATAACACTTTATTGCTAAAATGTTTATTATTTACTCTGATATCATAAAGAAAATAGATATAAAAAGTCATATTACCGATCTTTTGTTTGTGGCGAATTTCCAAGGGTTCAAACTTGTCTTGTATAATGTCTATATTTCTGCAGCTACCATTTCCGTTTTACATGGGAACAATCTCTTTCTTGAGGTGTATAACTATTTGATGATGATGACTCTATTGAGGTTATTTGCTTTAGTGGACAATTTGGAAATCATTATATTAATTTTTCTTCTCTTCCTGTCAAGCATGATTCTTTTAGTGGATGAAATACAGCAGTTGTTTTCACATTTATAAATTTTCTTGAGTTTAAAATCAGTTGTTGGAACAATTAATTGGACTTGATGATTAATATTTATCAGTAGATTAATTCATCTTTCATCGAATGCAGGTGAATGCTTTCTTCCTTCTATTAAAAAACATCTTATTTCTCTGGTCAGTTGAAAGGTGTAGAATATTATTTTAGACAAGACATCTTTTCTTTCCTATATAATGTGCAGCTTCCCCAGATGGTCCGGAAAAGATGGGACATACATATAATTTTTCTAGCCAGCCATTTCTTATATTTTCAACATTCAATTTAATAGTCTAATAATCTGAATCATAATCACAATAATAATTCCTCAACTGATTTTTCCAGACACTTTTTATATCCAATTTTTAGCTAACTTAACCAATCAGAGATAGCGTCACTTGCTATTTTTGGACAAATTCGTTTTAATTAGATCTCCAATTTATTTTCAACTAAATTATTTTTCAACTGAAAAGTTTAATCCTTTTTCCAGACACTTTTGTTTTACAAAAAAAAATAGACTTAAATCCTTTTTTCTTTTTTTTTACACCTAGGTAACATTTCAAATTTTTGAGCTTCCTTCTTTAGATCTTAAGATAAGACAATTTCAAAATTAGAGTTCCCACCCATCTTAAGCTCCCAAAGTGACAAACAATCATTTACAAAAACAAAATTGCTACAAAATAGATATCTGATTCAACAGATTTCCTCTTTTAACATAAAATTGTAAAAAAAAAAATAATTTGACAGATTTAATCCTTCCTTTTCTTTCAATATTTAATAAATGTAAATTTCTGTATGTAATGTACACACATACTTCATTATTTCAAATCATTTATAAACTAACATTAAATAATATAATTGCTAGCTTAGTAATTATAACCCTATTATTTAATTGAATCTGTAACTTTTAAATCCCAATTACAATTATAGAAAAGCAAAATAGAAGTATAGAATAAGATATTAGAATTGATCAAGCATAGGTTAGTTTTAAAGAAAGTCAAAGTGTTTAATATTTGAAATATAAAACAATTAAATAACTTACACATACACTGCTTATACGTATGCATTATAACTTTAATTTTTAACAGAAAATTTAAATATTAAATGTGTGTGCTGCTCTTTTTGAGATTTATTAACACACAAACAAGTAAAGCATATAATTGTTGACCCACTCTCTTTCTATCTAAAGCTTTTAGAACTGGACCTTGTAGGGTTTGAACTTGGATGCCCTACAGCTTCATTTATTGTTATATAAAAATGTGATGATTTTGTTTTATATTTTCCTACATGCACATTACTATAAATTTAGCTAGTGACTAAATTGTAATGGCACAATATATATATATATATATATATATTGAGACAGATATCCTGTCCCTCATATAAATATTCATAAGATCCCCCCCATTCAAAAATGTCTAGCGTGATTCAGTCTAATTGGAAACGCAATAAAGTTGTGATTCGTTAAAAATGGAAAATAAAATCATATTTTTGATTTTTAATATTGATGGATTTGAATAAAATGTTATATCATCTTTTTTTTTTTTTTTAATCTGTCTCAATAAAAAAAAGAGAAATTAATTATCCAATCATTAAAAAGGAAGAAAAAAGATACTTGAGTTAAACTGAGGCAGTATTCAAATTAGACACGTCGTTAAAAGTAGGAACTTTCGTCGTACACAGAGAAGCAGAATATATTGAATTTTTTTTGTTAAAAAAGAAAGTGTATTACTTAATCCTTTTGACAAGTTAAAATATAACTTTAACTAAACATGAAAATGGAAAAAGAAAACTTTACTAGAAGAATTATAATAATAATGGAGTAATTTAGCAGCTTCAATCTCTCCACGCTGTGCCATGACTTTCCATCGATGAAATAACCCGCCTTCTCTTGAGTAAAATGGACTGCAAAACTGGAAGGTAATTATGTTATAGGAATGTTTAGACATCTTTACCATAAATTATAAATTGACATCATGAAATATCTACATAAAAATTATTTTTATAAAATATTAAAACATATTTATCATATGTTATGAAGTGAATTTATGAAACGGTTGCATACGTTTTGTTTAATAAAATATTAAGACACCTTTATTATACTTTTATGTTTGACTAAATTATAAATGCTCCACAAGCCAAACAGAGTTTATGTATATGAATATAGCTTTATGTTTGACCAAATTATAAATGCTCCACAAGCCAAACAGAGTTTATGTATATGAATATAGCTTTATGTTTGACCAAATTATAAATGCTCCACAAGCCAAACAGAGTTTATGTATATGAATATAGCTTTATATTTGACTAAATTATAAATGCTCCACGGACCAAACAGAGTTTATGTATATGAATATAGCTTTATGTTTGACTAAATTATAAATGCTTTAATTACCAAATGATGAATGCTCCACAAACCAAGAATTGTTGAATTTAAATGTCTACCAATCGGTAATAATTCATAAAATGATGAAATGCTCTATAAATCATAAATACTTGACTGCTTCTAGGCTTCTTATAATGTAACAGAATTTATGTGTAAGAATATAGCTTCATATTTGACTAAATTATAAATGCTCCACAAGCCAAACAGAATTTATGTATATGAATATACCTCTATATTTGGCTGAATTATAAATGCCTCAATTATCAAATGATAAATGCTCTACAAACCAAGAATTGTTGAGTTCAAATATTTACCAATCAGTAATGATTCATAAAATAACGAAATGTTATATAAATCATAAATACTTAACTGCTACCAAACTTCTTCTCATAAAGGAATACAAAAATAAACTATTGTTGAATTGGAATATTTCCAAGCTTCTTCTCATAAATGGATTCAAAATGAACTATTATTGAATTAGAATATTCCCAAGCTTCTTCTCATAAATGAATTCAAAATGAACTATTGTTGAATTAGAATGTTTCCAAACTTCTTCTCATAAATGAATTTGTAAATGAACTTTATTAGAAATTGCAAACTAATTGTTATTTAATAAATTTTTTTTTGTTACTAAAAACTACTTTTAGTTCTCCGGTTACATTTGGCGCCGTAACGTGAGGCCTTATCTGGCATAGACTGGATACATTTGTCGTCCAACTGTGAGGCTTTATCCAGCTAGCCTAACCATAGGCACCTATTACATTGTCATCTTACTGTGAGGCCTTATCTGGCTAGCATACTCATAGACCGGTTAATTTGCCACCTTACTGTGAAGCCTTATCTAGCTAGCCTACTCATAGGCATAAGCAGATCACGATTCTGTGATATGAACAGTGCATATGATGTAGTGATGTAATTTGTTCAGGAAGGATAAAGAAACAAAACAAAAATTAATGGCATAAAGAATGAAACAGGCATTTCAAAGAAGATGGAGTAAGGTCATGGTGTGGATGGAGAGAGAAGCTTACTAAGTCAGAAAACAAAGGAAAAATGGTGAACGTAGAAACTCAGGAAACAAAAAAGAAAGCCATGTTAAAGCAGCTATTCGATATGATCAAAGAACGAAGAGAAGAAGATGAGAAACAAAGAGAAGAAGATATTAAACAAAGAGAAGAAGATATCAAATGGAGAGAAGAAGATATCAAATGGAGAGAAGAAGATAAAAAGAAAAGAGACAAACAAAGAGAAGAAGATATCAAATGGAGAGAAGAAGATAAAAAGAAAAGAGACAAACAAAGAGAAGAAGATATCAAACAAAGAGAAGAATATAACCAAAAATGGGATAAACAAAGATAAGAAAATAACCAAAAATGGGATAAACAAAGAGAAGAATATAACAAGCAAGCAATAGAAGCAAACCAAAGAATAGAAAAACGAATTAAAGAAGCGGTGGAAAAACAGAATGAAAAGTTCAACCAGTTAATGAAAAAAATAACTCAGTCTAAAAAATTGGATGAGGAAGAGACTTTGGAATTTCCAACCAAAGATATTTTAAAGGAATCTCAAATTGAATATCCTATTACTGATGAAGCAAAATTTGAGATTGTTAAAAAGGAAGAAATTGAAATTACAAAGAGTGATCTTGAAATTGTCAGTCTACCTTCAGGAAAACTTCTGATTGTGGAATATACCTCTAAAATTGAAAATAAAGAAACAGTATATACAGAAGCTGAGAATGAAATTGTATCAAATACAGCAAAAGAGTTTCAAACGGATGAAAATGAATCTAATAAAGCAAAATTAAAATCTTCTAATCTTCAAGAAGATGAAAAACATGAAAATGAACATAATCAAAAACTTAATTCTCATATAACTAAGGAACTGTTCAATATAGAAGAAAATGTTTCAGAAAAATTGTCTGATGTATGCTATGAAATAGTAACAGAGATAGAGAAAGAAACCATAAAATGGAAAGAAAAGTGTGTTAGTCCTCAGCCATATATAAAAATTATAAACAAAAGCTCAATAAACTCAAATCAAAAATTGAGTACAGAAAAAAAATATATAAAGACAGTTATTAAAAATATAGCTGCTTACGCAGGAGAAGACACCAAAAAGGAATCTGAAAACTCGGGATTTATCAGTGTGAAAGAAATTAAACAACAAGAAACCTTTGCAAATACCAAAAAAATAATTATTATGGCAGAAGAACCATTTAAAAATAAACTTTTATGTAAAAATGAAATACCACCATGGAAGAGGAACAGGAGAAAATTCACAGACGGTGTTCATGGTCCATATTGGACGTGTATAATTAGAAGATCAAACAGTAATAAGGATCTCCAAAGAAAATATGGAAATGAAGAAGCAAGACACCACAGTAATGTTAAACATGATAAATTTTCAACAAAGAGACGATCCAGAAGTCTGTCGCCTCATAATATGAAAGAGGACTATAGGAGAACTGATCATGATCCTCAGTCTCCCCAAACCAAGTTGCAGTTATAATTCAGAATAAAATAGAGATAGCTGATGGAAAAAGTTTGTGAGTGTGATGTAGTGATGCATGAACTTGTGTTTTTCATGTTGAGATGGTGGATGATTGAGCAGAGCTGCTTGGATGCATTGTGTTATGATACTCCGAAGTATATGCTCGGCACTATCCAGACCTGGATGTTGTGCTTCAAGAGTAGTCCAGCAGTGCGTATATATAGGTCTCATGGATAGACCTTGGTCTCATGGATAGGCCAAATGATAGCCCCTAAGACTCACTGGAGCTGAGCAGGTTTGGCTGAATGCCAAATTGATTTTTTTTTCTCTGGCTCCTATTCTTGGTTGGATGATACTTCTAGGTACAAGAGAGGTAGTGCTTAAAAATGAGATATTTTCTCGTGATGTCATGAGGCGGTGTGTACTGGTAGTTTGTGTTTGGCCATCTATTTGTCCTGGCATTGGAGGCTATAGTTCATGTATTCACTTTTCCAGCTCACCTTACCCATTCATCAGCATATCTAAAACCAGGCAGTACTGAGAGATAATGTGTATAGTATATGGAATGAAATCGTACTTCCAGGCGATTTCATCCCAAAATTTGGTGAGGGGTAATGAGACAGATATCCTGTCCCTCATATAAATATTCATAAGATCTCCCCCCCATTCAAAAATGTCTAGCGTGATTCAGTCTAATTGGAAACGCAATAAAGTTGTGATTCGTTAAAAATGGAAAATAAAATCATATTTTTGATTTTTAATATTGATGGATTTGAATAAAATGTTATATCGTCTTATTTTATTTTTTTTTTATCTGTCTCAATAAAAAAAAGAGAAATTAATTATCCAATCATTAAAAAGGAAGAAAAAAGATACTTGAGTTAAACTGAGGCAGTATTCAAATTAGACACGTCGTTAAAAAGAAAGGAACTTTCGTCGTACACAGAGAAGCAGAATATATTGAATTTTTTTTGTTAAAAAAGAAAGTGTATTACTTAATCCTTTTGACAAGTTAAAATATAACTTTAACTAAACATGAAAATGGAAAAAGAAAACTTTACTAGAAGAATTATAATAATAATGGAGTAATTTAGCAGCTTCAATCTCTCCACGCTGTGCCATGACTTTCCATCGATGAAATAACCCGCCTTCTCTTGAGTAAAATGGACTTCAAAACTGGAAGGTAATTATGTTATAGGAATGTTTAGACATCTTTACCATAAATTATAAATTGACATCATGAAATATCGACATAAAAATTATTTTTATAAAATATTAAAACATATTTATCATATGTTATGAAATGAATTTATGAAACGGTTGCATACGTTTTGTTTAATAAAATATTAAGACACCTTTATTATACTTTTATGTTTGACTAAATTATAAATGCTCCACAAGCCAAACAGAGTTTATGTATATGAATATAGCTTTATGTTTGACCAAATTATAAATGCTCCACAAGCCAAACAGAGTTTATGTATATGAATATAGCTTTATGTTTGACCAAATTATAAATGCTCCACAAGCCAAACAGAGTTTATGTATATGAATATAGCTTTATATTTGACTAAATTATAAATGCTCCACGGACCAAACAGAGTTTATGTATATGAATATAGCTTTATATTTGACTAAATTATAAATGCTCCACAAGCCAAACAGAGTTTATGTATATGAATATAGCTTTATGTTTGACTAAATTATAAATGCTTTAATTACCAAATGATGAATGCTCCACAAACCAAAAATTGTTGAATTTAAATGTCTACCAATCGGTAATAATTCATAAAATGATGAAATGCTCTATAAATCATAAATACTTGACTGCTTCTAGGCTTCTTATAATGTAACAGAATTTATGTGTAAGAATATAGCTTCATATTTGACTAAATTATAAATGCTCCACAAGCCAAACAGAATTTATGTATATGAATATACCTCTATATTTGGCTGAATTATAAATGCCTCAATTATCAAATGATAAATGCTCTACAAACCAAGAATTGTTGAGTTCAAATATTTACCAATCAGTAATGATTCATAAAATAACGAAATGTTATATAAATCATAAATACTTAACTGCTACCAAACTTCTTCTCATAAAGGAATACAAAAATAAACTATTGTTGAATTGGAATATTTCCAAGCTTCTTCTCATAAATGGATTCAAAATGAACTATTATTGAATTAGAATATTCCCAAGCTTCTTCTCATAAATGGATTCAAAATGAACTATTGTTGAATTAGAATGTTTCCAAACTTCTTCTCATAAATGAATTTGTAAATGAACTTTATTAGAAATTGCAAACTAATTGTTATTTAATAAATTTTTTTTTGTTACTAAAAATTAAATTGGTTATCCAGTTGTCCAGTTTTGTTTTGTTTTATTGCATCACTCATCAATTATAGCACTGGTTCATGAGAATCTCATGCCTTCTGAGCTACGTCTGACATAACTAGACCCAGGCCAGTCAGGTTGTAGTGAGACGGAACTCTAATGGCGCTGTTTGGAAAACCAAACATATAAATGTTTAGATGTTTCCAGTCTATATTGTACTACATCCTCTGATGAGCAGGAAATATTGTTGTAGGTGCCATTAACATCTGCATTAGGAATGTCAATTGATAGTTCCTTCCTACAGCATGCTCATCAGAAAATTGTTACAACTGACGTAATAAAAGGGTTGTATGGCAGTCTGGTTACAATATATATATATATATGTTAATTGAGTATTTAAGGGGAGCAAAGTAGTTCCTCTTAGCTACAAATAAATAATTTTCTGAATATTTAGCAAAAATCAAGAATGGTATAGTCCACCTATTCTTTAAGCTTTTGATATTCATTAGCTTATCCTTGTCAACATTAATGGAAATTCAAGATGAATATATATATATATGTGTGTGTGTGTATATAATAAACAAAACTGCTGTTTTAAACTGTCAACTACACCAACAAATTATGAAATAACTTTTAAAATATAGAACCAAAGTCATCAGTATTAAGGCTAATTATAGTAGATGAAAAATGAACTCAACTTCGCATGTCTGTTTACATTCTTAAATAGACTATTTCAAATCATCTAAGAAGTTATTAAAACTTCACTCTGACTTCAAGTTTTATGAGGTTTTTAAAATGAATAAAAATTATTTCTGCCTTGGAAACATTTAATATAAGTTGATTAGAATCAAGTTGGCTGAGTTAAAATTCATCCTATTAATTATCACTGTCTCAATTATAGTCTATTAAGAGTTTAAACTTAAATAAAATGTATTATCATTTTTTCATTTCAATGTAATAATTATGTCTTGTTGCTAACTGGTGTGCTGATACTTAAAATAATCGGTTAGTGAGTAATATATTAAATAAAAATAATATTATGGTCTATTACTCATAAAGATAATATTATAGACTATTAATCAGAAATTTGTAAGAAGTTTAAGCACTGAATTTACAAAGTTGGGTGTGATCCATGGGCTTTGAGATCCAGAGTTAGCCATTGTACCACTGAACAAATTTCACGAGTGGATTTGGCTATATTTATACGTTAATATAAACTATACAATTTAAACTTAAAAAAAAAAAAGTTAAAATATTTAATATTTTCTCTAAAAAAACATTCTATTAACGCGTGTGTTAACATTAAAAAAAAACCAATTCCACAGAATATCAAATTTGTGTTAAATCTAATAAAAGTTTCTAAAAATGTTGTAGTTACATTTATTTTCTCTCGATTATTGCTCATTCAAATTGAGTTTTCGGATGACTGATTAATTCTTCTATATAATAAATAAACCAAAGCTATTAAAATCAAAAAATTCAAGAACATTAGATAATAGCAGGGTGTGTGTGTATGTATGTGTCTCACAAAGCTTACTGAAGAAAATAAAATTATATATATATATAAAATAGTTCAAAATAAATTTAGAACTAAATAAATACTGATTAAATTTTAAAGAACTTATGTTTGTCGAAGAACTTTAGCCTTGTTCATTATTGATTCTTTCTCAACACACACATCTCTTTACTCTTAATGTATGTTATACAATTTAATTTCTCTTCTATTTTTTTTAGCTTTGCCTCATTTGAATTGTAATGGCAAATTTATGGATTTAATATTAAATGCTTTTATAGGTTTGAACTCCAGAAGTTTGTACTACTCACCATGCAGATTTAGATAAGGGTTTCCTATCCAACCAGGAAATAGATTAACCAGTGGCTTATTAAGTCTCTCAAATCTGCCAATATAGTCCTATCTTCCTGTGTGGTTCATTGTTTGTATTTATCGACACTACATTTAACAGTGACTTAAATTTCTGTATAAAGTTGATAGGCACAATGATTATGGAGAGTCCTGAATCTTATAATATTGTAAAAGAATGCATTTAAACATCTTATATTAGCTCACTATTTAAATAAGATATAAGATGTATTTCAACACTCCTCACTTTGACATAAAAATAAATTTAAACTCCTCTAATATAAATAATATTCAAAACCTATTCAGATTTTTAGTTAATGGAGTTAGGGCATTACTTTGTTAATCTTATCATAATTTGTAATTTAAAATCTGATAATATATGATACGTTATATTTTAATTAAATAATGAATCAATAGAGTAGATTTGGGCATTCTCATTTAAAAAATAAAAAAGTAAAGTACAACGTGGTCTGTTGCAAAGAAAGCTTGTAGTGTGAATAACTAATGGAGCAAACACTTTTGCATTAAATTAAAGTTTATACAGCAAATACAAATATATGTAATAACATTAGAATGATACTCATCATTGCCATGTAAGATTTACCAAATTAGTTCACTTTTTTATTTCTAGCAGTAAAAATGTTTATTTAAAAGTATCCTCCTAAGTGCACATATTGTAATAAGTTTGGCTACGAGTTATAAAAGCAATATTTAATATCTCATTAGTAATATTTAAATACAAGTATAATAAATATACTGAAGATGGATGTAATTAGAGGAGATTTTAATCCAGTCTACTTAGTTTTATACTACCGATAGACAGGACCACGTACATGTTCAGCATGAAATACATATATTGGAGATCATTTATCTTTTTTTATATGCATGTGGTTATGTGTATTGATTGTATAAGATGGAGTGGGTAACTGAAGGGAGCTTAAAAGTCTGGGTTCAAATTACCTCTAATTATTTAATTAGGAGTAAAACGTAAAAAAAAAACATTTTGAAATAAAAATTTGGCAAAAATGTTGTACTCTAAGCAATTAAATTTAGTAATTAATTATCACTTATCTCTTTTCATCTCTAGCAATAATATGTTGTACATATTATTCTTGTTTAAAAATATTCTCCTATATGTGTATATTGTAGTAATTTTAGACATAGGTTATAAAAGCCAAATTTGAAATCTGATTAATGTTGACACTAAAAAAATCCAAACCAAAATGTACTGTACAGAAAAAATAGAAGAAATTTAAATGCTAATATAGAAATAGTCAAATTGATAAACACCATTGGTTAAAATAGCTATTACAACAAGGGTCACTGATTGATCAACACCCACATGCACAAAACTTTTCAAAGCATTTTCATTTTTAATAAATTATTAGATTATCCTTATCATAGTTTTCAAAGCTTATTTGCATTTATTACTGTAGTGTATTTTTCTGCAATCTATTTCTTAAATGTAAAAAATTCTTTTTTACATTTAAGACCTTTTCATACTGATATTAATTTTATTTATGAGCTATAAAAACAGTAAAAAAAATTGATCAGTATTGAAATAAATAAAAAAAACTTTTAAAAGAGAAGGCTATAAAAATAGTCACTGGTTTAAGTTCTAAATAATTAAATTTATGATATATACCATTTTTAAAAAATGCCAAATTAAAAAGTACATGGAAAAGAAGAAACATTCTAACTGGAGTAATTTTTAGAATTAATGGAAATTCATCTACTAATGTGTAGTAATCAAAAGCAAATTGCATATGGTGGAGTAATTAATTGGGCAATAATTTATGAAAAGGTCAAGACATAATTTGAAGAATCTTTGCCAATTCCTAATACAAGTGTTGTTCTTGTGGTGAAATTTATAGCCAGCAAGATTTGGTTCAATAAAATTAAGAAAAGAACTAGAGTGTATAATATTATAAGATAAGGAAAATTGTTAGAGCAGATAGGCTCACTGGTATATGGTATTTTACGAGAAAGTGGAAGGTTTGAAATCAATAATTTGTCAATTTTTATTATGATGTGGAAGTTTGTTTTGACTTCATGCTTTTAGTGAATGAATTTTAAGTTTCATTAAATAGAAACAGTCCTGTTTGAACAGCAATGGGCCTTATATGTATTTTTTATACTTTTTGATTAATTCAGCTTAAATAGTTATTTGGAGGTAATTTTTATCTATGTTTTGAATCTGATATGAATACTCCTAAGTGCAAATATTTCACTGTAAATAACAACTAACATATGATGTAACTAGTAGCACATTGAAAACAAGTAATACATTACAAGACCCTCCATTGTTGTGGAAGTCATATAACACTCGAGCATTAGAAATGAAAAATCTAACCTGTAATCCACAGACCTTAAGCTCTTAAGTCCACTTTTTTAATACTGTATCAATCTACATAAGGTATATTTGAAGTATTTAAATATAAGTATATACATATATATGCAGAGGCATCATGCAATTGCTTCTGGGATATTAACTATAATGCCCACAGCTTTTGAACTAAAATTTACTTAACATAAGAAATATAAACAATGTAGAAAAATTAAGAAAAGATTGTATATATTATTTTTATATTCTGCCTAGATATCCATAAAAGCTGACCAGTGACCACTTTATTAAATGATTTGAAAGTTTTACTTTAAATTTATTTGAATGAATCTGTAAATTAGGAATATTAACAGTTTTTGTTTCTCTAAATTGCATCAACATATATCTTATATCTATTAAATAGATTATAATTTTGAAATATATATTTTCCATTGTCAAAATATAATATAATTCTGCTATATCTTCCCACAGCACTTTTATCTTTTAAGTTCTTACCAAGATTAAGATCTTCTATAACAATTTTAAAATGTTTGATCTAATCAAAGCTACTTTGTACATCCAGTCAAAAATCATCCTTTTTATGACAATGAGCACTTGTCAGGGCATAAACCTGAATTATCAGCATTTGGTATATTTCAACAACTTCCATAACTAATTTAGCAACTCCACCTAATAGTTAATCAATATCCACAATGTGGTTCTTTGCCTTTTTATTTATAATAATTCCCATTTCCCTTCTGCTTTCAATATTTATGCTGTTGTAGTATTTGCCCAATTTTCAAATTAATTTTTTCTTCATATTTTCTTTGAACTTCAAAACTTTTAATAATGTTTCATTTAAAATTAAACAGTTCTTTTTCCAATGTATGCATTCTCCTTTCACTTGAGAGTGATCTGCAGTTGTACTTAACTGAACAAAAAGGCATCAATCGGATCACAGTCATCTGCCTTTGTCCACCAACTTTTGCATTGGATGACCATTTTATGCCCCCCCTTGAAATAAGGGCCATAATGTTTAGTCTATCACGATTATAAATATCTATAAGAAAAAATCATTCATAGACATATATTCACCCTTCTTTCAAGAAAATTCAGTTAATATTTAAATTAAAGATTATCAGACATCTAAGAAGTCCATCATATTTTTGATCTAATTGTAGGAATATGATACACATGCCCACACACATGTGAAAAGGATAAATAATCTCCAATATAGCATTATGTGCTGAACCAGCACTCATGAGTTGGGTGGCTAAAAAGTTAGTATGTAAAGCAGATTGAAGCCTATACATTAAAGTTTGATGATTTGTTATCTTAATATAAGCTGAGCATTGATATATATATATATATATGTGTGTGCGTGTGCGTGTGTGTGTACGTGTGTGCGTGTGAGAGAGATCATGGACCAACTGATGAGTGCTGGTTCAGTACAAAATACATATATTGATCTTTTTTTTCTTCACATGTATGTGGGCTGGATGAGGTAGAGTGATAGCTGATGGGAGGTTAAAAGTCTGTGTTCAAATCCCCTACATCTAAGCTCCAAGTATATATATATATGACTTGTATTCAAAATATTACATATTCTTGATTTTAAATCCAGGGATAATAGCCACAAATCTCATCATACTGGCTGATGTATATTGGTAAATATCCCATCCACATTTATGTTCCATACAACAGCTGCAGTGATACAAACATATAATGTGGACATTAGGAATTTATTTGTTTGGTTTTTTTAAGGAGTCAAAGAAGAAATGAGGTTTTTTTTTTTAGTTGACAAACTATATATGTAAAATCTGAGATTGCAAATGACAATGATTTTATATTTACTTGCCTATCTAACAAATAAAGTTATCATTTCCAGCTTTTTTCTTTTTCTCAGATACACTGTGTATATATTCGTAAAAAAGATTAATCAGATTACAAAAAGTTGTATAAATAATCTTCACATAAATTAAGTTCAGTCAAAAACATACTGACCACTATCTCAAACAAAACATTCAATGTTTAATTAATGGTTAATATACTTTTACATATTATTTATTAATAAAAGTTAATAATAAATAATCATAGCTTATTTTTATCTGTTAACGAAATGGAAGTAACTACTTCCAATGTTATGTGAAGTCAAAAACAATGGAAGAGAGAATGGTACCTCTCTTTAATTTCTGTTGTTACATAAGTTTCTGTTTCAATTACAAATAAAAAAAGTTATGATTATTTATTATTACAGTTATTAATATTTACTAAGGCAATAAACCTCAAATCATGTGCACTTGAAAATGTGAAGATAGGGACCTCTACAGGTCTTAACCACAAGCTTATGCCTTGGAAGAAAAGAAGGGAAGATCTTATAGTTAGAAATTTATTACGATAAGTTATTGAAACTAATATATCATCTAATATTCAGAAGTTGTTCAATGTATGATTCATTCTTCATGCTCTGTATATATTAATGGTGATTTTAGATTATTTAGTCTATACATAAATTAATATAATAGAAAAAAATTAATCTGTAATTTTAAAACTATGCAAAAACTAAACCTATATAACAACTGAGCTTAAAAACAGAATGGTCTCACCTTATCTTTCAATGTTTTTGATGTCACATAACCCAGTGGAAGGTAATTGCTTCTGTCCCAATTATATAAGTTAAATATATGTACACAAAATTTCATTCTCCTACTAAGCCTTGTTTGTTCTTTTATGTTGACAAGATTGCATAATCAATTTAGATAATTACATTTTTTTTAAAATATAAGACAAAATATGTAAATGATAGTTACATCTCATATAGTATATTAATAATATATAATAAAATATTGATTATATCAAATTATATATATATATATATATATATTGTTATATTTTAAGTTCCTTTTTTTTAAGTATACTTTTTAATTTAATTTTTTATTTCCTTATAGTGTTGTAAGCTTTTTAATTCAATAGTTAAATTCTTGAATAATTTAGGAACATATGGATTTTTCATTCCAGATCTATATTTGTTATAATATTTTACAACTATGTATGGATTTTTTTTCTAAGACACATTTCAAATTTCTTTTATATAAGATTCTATTATTATGTACTGTATTCAAAAAGTTCATTAAAATAATAAAATATTTTTATAACCATTTCTTTTTTACTTTTTTTTGTAGAATTTTTTTTCTATTATATATATATTTGCAATAATATTAATCTTTTAATATTAAAATAACCGGCATGACCATAAACTATTATTTTACATCTAAAGAGAAATTCACACAAAGAACTATATATATATATAGTAACAATAAAATCTCAAAGGAAAATATCATTGGCTTTATTGTGATATAAAATATCTAAATGTATTAATTAAAATTTTAAAATTACGTTTCCAAGACATTTTTTCATTTATTGTCATTCTAAGATGTCTAATATGTTTTACTTGTTTTATATTTATACATTTATTGTCATTAAATATTGAATTATATATATATCATCAAAATAATTTTAATCAGAAGAAAATTCCATCCTATACATATGCACTGTAATATTTGTTTAATACGTCAACCATGTTTTATAAAGGATACTCGCAAACCAAAGCATTATTGATTTATTAAAGTAATATTACAGCAAATGTGTAAAGAGTATAATTCCTTTCTAATTAAAATTACATATGAATACTGCACTAGAAATTAAATAGAGACTTACGTAAAGTAAGTGCATATCCAAGACAACATATTACTAGCCCCCCCCCCCCCATTTATATAAATTTGTTTATCAAAGCACTAATGGACAACTTTATAAAGCTTTGCTGACAATTTCTAACTTCAATGTCAATGTTGTTATTTACACTTATAATAAAAGTGTCATTTGCATATTACGATGTTGATTCTTAGTTATTAATATTTCCTAAGTCATTTATAAAAGCGATAAATAACAATGCACTAAATATAGAATCTTAATAAACAACTTCACTTTTTTTTTATATTATTCAATGCATTTCGTATTTTAGTTAGAGCATATCTATTATTTAAATAACCTTTTTTACGTTCAATGACATCAAAAGTAATACAAATTCAAAACATATATTTAAATATTTTTTATCATTTAATGCATTATTAATTTTTTTTGCAAAGTTCTTTAATAACATAATAGTATTTTTTTTCTTCTATAAAGCCTTACTGATTTTTCATTGAATAAACTATTTTTATTTAATATTTTGTTTGATTATTTTATGAATATAATTTTCTACTCTTTTTACAATTGTAAAAACTATAAATACAGCTTTATAGTTGTCAAAATTATTTTTATCATTAAAGTTAAAGACTTAATACAATATAGATAATTTTAATAATGTAGAAAAATTTATTATTGTCTAAAATTTTATTGATTATATGATGAATTATAATCAGAGATAACTTATTGAATTTAGGGTTCAGGCAGTCCATTGTTGACAATTTTTTTTTACATATTCAGAATAAACAGCTTAACCCTCACATCACACAGGATAAACCCAGATTATTGCTTCCATATATATGTCCAATTTACACAAGAAATTGCATTCCATCCTCAACAACAAATATCAGCTTTGTTTTTGAACCCCTCCAAACTCTAATAATTTAATTAACAATACTAAAGACCAAACCCCACTTTTACAGACTCCCCCATACAGTATATAATATTGCATGTTCCAACAATAATTGTAAAGGCACATATTATGGGGAAAACAGAGCATCTTTGTCCACACGATTAGCACAACATAAATATTCATGCAACAGAGCTCTCAATGATCCTTCCACCTATTCAGTTTTCTATCAGCACCAGAGCACAAGTCACCATGAGTGTATTCCAGACAATCCCACAATCATGTGTAGAGAGAGACATGACCTTAAAAGAAAAATCAAAGAGGCCTTATTCATCTCACGAGACAATGATGCCATAAATCGGAAGGACACGTGCTATGCTTTATCAAAGAAATAGAATTAGCATATTTGCATATCATTAAATGTAGTAGCAAGCTATGATTATGAAAGCAAGATCCTTTGAAAGCACTCAGCTTGTTTGTTTTTAGTTATCTATTTTATATTAACACTTTGTAGCTTTTGGGAACAGTTGCACCCCACACATGCTAGAATCCTATTCTATATTATTTTATTATATATATAATTGTAGAGGATTTGAACACAGACTTTCAAGCTCCGTTCATCTATCCACTCTATATTATACAACTAATACACATGACCACACATATGACCAGCACTCATCAGTTGATCTAGATCAACATCTTGCACACATTTGTATACTTAGTGTTCAGATTATATTAAAATAGCAAATGTTCAAACGTTAATGGATAGATTTCAAACTACTCCATTCTCCAACTCTTCATTCATCCATACCATTGAAAATCTGATGATGTAATGTTCAACTCCCTTGTTGATGCATATATTATTATCATATGTGTGGTCATGTATAGCAGTTGTATGAGACTGAGTGGATAGCTGAAGAGAGCTTGAAAGTCTTTATGCAAATTCCTTACAATTACGTCTAAGAGCCATATATATATATATATTCATTTAGATTTGATACAAAAATAAAATGAGGTTGACCGTTGTAGTGTTTTAAACACTGACACCATGATTAGATTTTTTTATTTTACTAATTCTTTCCAAAAATATGGTATTAACTGTGATTACTAGAAGAATACTATTATTTATATTAAATTTTAAAAAAAACTTCATTTATAGAGTTATTATTTTTTTATGATTCACTTATTTGCATTTTTAAAAAAATTGTGAAGACTTTTTTCTCTCTTATTGTAAAATTATCTTTATTTGTTTTGGGTTTTCTTTTCATAACTTCTTTTATCTTGTATTAATTTCAATATTTTTCTATTTATTCTATTTGCAACATTACATTTTTTTAAATTTTTGAACACTTTTAGTTAACTTTAAAATTCTGTTTGCTTTGTTTGTATAAGTCAAATCTTGTAACTGAATTTTAACATATTTCTATCACATGGATTCCTTTCATATTTTGTAAGCATGTTAAGCATCAATAGCAAGATAATATGAGACTGAAATATTTTATGGTTATCCAGCTCGTTGTCTAGTCTAGTAGTGTGGTGAATTAAATTTTAAATGCATGTATCAATTTGGTATGTTTTCAGTGATGTACACTAGATGGCAGTATATTTTTAAAAAATACAATGAAACTGAAGTTTCACTAAAAAGCATTTACAGTTAATTTAAATAGAAAGAAAAACAAATGAAGGATAAAATCTTATTTTTTCTTGATAGTTTGACTAAAACTTGCATTTCAAAAAAATGTTGCATTTATTAAAAAGATCTTGTAAAACAATTTTTAATGCAATTTCAAAACTAGAAATACAGCAACATTGTGTACATTCTTCTATTTAAATTTAAATATGAATTGTTACAAAAAGTCTGTTGTGGAATATTCAATAACTGAAAAGTAAAAATATATTGTAACAAAATTTAAGGGAGTCCAAATATATAGATTTCTCAAAATATAAATATCAATAATTATAAGCAAATTATTAATAACAAGTATTATAACTCAGGTATACAGACAGTAGGTTTTATCCACTTTCATTTCTTGGTTTGATGTTAAGTGCATGTTTAAACAAATACTAAGTGAATATGGTCTAGCAGGGCGCCACTAGATTATCTGAATCTAGACATGGTTATATCTAATAACCTTTCACATGTACCGGGTTTGAATCCCCTTTTTGGTACTTTATTTCTAATAAAAATGGGAGATTTTGCTTTTGAGCCATATCACTATACGCACTAATATTTAGTTAAAAGTAAAACATCTTTAAACCAAAGTGGAGTATATTAGACATAAATCACTTCTTAGATTTTAGCATAACAAATGTGTTTCAATATTTTTATAAGTTTACTAGCTCAGATTATATATAACTAATTTAGGATGGCAATTCACTCATCCTTGCATGAAATAGATGATGGGATGTGGTTATAATAATACTAAGAAATCACTAAATATTATAAAATCAATATTTATTTATGGCCTTTAAACAGTTAAACAGCTCATTAATTAAAACATTGATGACGATGATGATGATGATGATAATAATAACGATAATGACAAGGGTTTCAACTACAGCTCTAGGACTAAGCCTAAACATAAAACTAATTTTTATAAAGAAAATTCATAATTATTGCTTAATTTTAGCATACTTACTTATATTTTAAATAACTAATATTCAACCATTGATGATGATGAATAATCACACTTAACAAAGACTACACTTAATGAAATATATACGCCTCGTTTAATAAAACCAACTAATATTTATTGCTGAATTTCTAACATATACATAAAAATTTCTAGATAAACATGAAAATTGACATGAATAATAATAATGATAATAATTGATTATATAACAATCCTCAGATTAATTTCAAGTTCTTCCCCCTTTCCCTTCAAATGTATATTGTATTAAGTGGGATGTCACATTGACCATGATTTTCACTCCATGAGAAAAGTATTTCAAGAAAAAAAAATATTATCTGCTCATTAGCACACATGTTTTATAAATCTAACATGTAAGTAGAATGTTAAAAAAAAAATGTTAATAGAATTGAAAGAGCAAGTTTTAGAAACAAGTTTTAAATTATTTTCTCCCCCCTCTCTTCTACCTCTGAAATGCTATACTTAACTTGAAACAAAATAATCTAATATTCTAATACTACTTGTTACTTCACATTCACTCGCAATTATACACATATAAAAATATTATTATGTATGTGCGTGTTTTATCCCATAATAACAAAATATTATTTAAAACCAAAATAATAATAATATATTAGTTAAAACTAAAATCATAATACCATAAAAAAAATTATATTACATATTCATATTTCATAACTGTAAAATTAATAAACAAATAATTTTGATACATTCAAGATAATTTATGAAGCTCAAAGTTATTATTAGTAAGACATTCTTGTTTTTAATCAATCTGAATAGTCTTTAAAAGTTCTTTAAATAAAATATACCACTTTATTGCTAAAATGTTTATTAAGACTCTGATATCATAAAGAAAATAGATATAAAAAGTCATATTACCGATCTTTTGTTTGTGGCGAATTTCCAAGGGTTCAAACTTGTCTTGTATAATGTCTATATTTCTGCAGCTACCATTTCCGTTTTACGTGGGAACAATCTCTTTCTTGAGGTGTATAACTATTTGATGATGATGACTCTATTGAGGTTATTTGCTTTAGTGGATAATTTGGAAATCATTATATTAATTTTTCTTCTCTTCCTGTCAAGCGTGATTTTTTTTTAGTGGATGAAATACAGTAGTTGTTTTCATGTTTATAAATTTTCTTGAGTTTAAAATCAGTTGTTGGAACAATGAATTGGACTTGATGATTAATATTTATCGGTAGATTAATTCATCTTTCATCGAATGCAGGTGAATGCTTTCTTCCTTCTATTAAAAACATCTTATTTCTCTGGTCAGTTGAAAGGTGTAGAATATTATTTTAGACAAAACATCTTTTCTTTCCTATATGATGTGCAGCTTCCCCCAGATGGTCCAGAAAAGATGGGACATACATATAATTTTTCTAGCCAGCCATTTCTTATATTTTCAACATTCAATTTAATAGTCTAATAATCTGAATCATAATCACAATAATAATAATTCCAGACACTTTTTATATCCAATTTTTAGCTAACTTAACCAATCAGAGATAGCATCACTTGCTCTTTTTGGACAAATTCATTTTAATTAGATCTCTAATTTATTTTCAACTAAATTATTTTTCAACTGAAAATTTTAATCCTTTTTCCAGACACTTTTGTTTTAAAAAAAAATAGACTTAATCCTTATTCCCTTTCTTTTTTTTTACATCTAGGTAACATTTCAAATCTTTGAGCTTCCTTCTTTAGATCTTAAGATAAGACAATTTCAAAATTAGAGCTCTCACCCATTATAAGCTCCCAAAGTGAAAAACAATCATTTACAAAAAAAATTGCTACAAAGATAGATATCTGATTAAACAGATTTCCTCTTTTAACATAAAATTGTACAAAAAAAATAATTTGACAGATTTAATCCTTCCTTTTCTTTCAATATTTAGTAAATGTAAATTTCTGTATGTAATGTACACACATCCTTCATTTTTTCAAATCATTCATAAACTAACATTAAATAATATAATTGCTAGCTTAGTAATTATAACCCTATTATTTAAAATTAAATCTGTAACTTTTAAATCCCAATTACAATTATAGAGAAGCAAAATAGAAGTATAGAAGAAGATATTAGAATTGATCAAGCATAAGTTAGTTTTAAAGAAAGTTAAAATGTTGCATATTTGAAATATTAAATAATTTACACATACACTGCCTATACGTATGCATTATAACTTTGCTTTTTAACAGAAAATTTAAATATTAAATATGTGTGCTGCTCTTTTTGAGATTTATTAACACACAAACAAGTAAAGCATATAATTGCTGTCCCACTCTCTTTCTGTCTAAAGCGTTTAAAATTTTGATCTGGTAGGGTTTGAACTTGGATGCCCTACAGCTTCTTTTATGGTTATATAAAAATGTGATGATGATTTTGGTTTACCTTTTCTACATGCACATTACTATAAATTTAACTAGTGACTAAATTGTAATGGCACAAATATATATATATATATATATATATATATATATATATATATATATATATTTGATATATATATATATATATATATATATATATATAAACATTACAAGCATAAAGCTAAACTAGTCAATATAAAATCAAAACTACCCCAAATCTAAAATTAAACCAGACCAGAATAAAAATAATATTAAAACACAACCTAAGGTTTTACTGCTACAAGCAGACTTCTCAAGTGTAAAGAAATAATAAAAAAAAAAACCCAACTTATATATACTATTAAAAACTACCCACAAATCCATTCACTTCCCATCCACCCTTAATATTAAAAGAACTCTTAAATATGTTAATTGCTTCAGAATCATAAATTTTCAATAATAAAGACTCTTTAATTCTTCTTTTGATTTCATTTCTCTCAAAGAAGACAACCTTAGCTTCATCAAAATTATTTGTCAGATATGTTGATGATTGTTTATTTGTTGTTGAGAATGGTAAATTGAAGGAATTTGTAAATGAGTTTAATTGTTTTGATCCTTCTATAAAATTTGTGTTAGAAGGAGGGGGGTTAGATTTTGGTAAGTTAAAATTTTTAGATCTTTTGGTGATTAGAAATATAGAAACTAATTGTTTATTGTGCAGTCATTTAGTTAAAAGTAAAGAATTAAGATCTATAATTAAACCTGATAGCTATCAGTCTGTATCTCATAAAGTAGCTGCTTTAAGGAATTATTGTCATAGGAATATTAAATTAAATAATTCTAGGGGGGTAGCTTTGTTTCATAAATATCAATTTTATAAAGATTATTTAAGTGTTGGATACTCTGATAAATTTGTTAAAAGTATTTTATTTAATAGTAATATTTGTAAGGATGTAAAGGTTAAAGAAAAATATGATTTTATTTCTTTGCCATTTAAATTGTCTTCTTATAAAATTGTGTGTAGAAATAGTAAATTGTTTGGAAATAAGAAAATTGCTTGGAAAAGGGGTGTTACATTGAATAATTTATTGAATAATACAAAGGAAGTTTTTGATAGAAAGACTATTCCTGGTGTGGTATATTTTATTCCTTGTTTATTTTGTAAGAAGGTTTACATAGGTCAGAGTAGTTTGAGTTTAAATGAAAGAGTAAAGGTTCATAAAAGTAGAGTTAAAAATAGATATCTTAGTTCTGCTTTGTATGTCCATGAAAAAGATACAGGCCACACTATTGATTTTGATGAAGCTAAGGTTGTCTTCTTTGAGAGAAATGAAATCAAAAGAAGAATTAAAGAGTCTTTATTATTGAAAATTTATGATTCTGAAGCAATTAACTTATTTAAGAGTTCTTTTAATATTAAGGGTGGATGGGAAGTGAATGGATTTGTGGGTAGTTTTTAATAGTATATATAAGTTGGGTTTTTTTTTTATTATTTCTTTACACTTGAGAAGTCTGCTTGTAGCAGTGAAACCTTAGGTTGTGTTTTAATATTATTTTTATTCTGGTCTGGTTTAATTTTAGATTTGGGGTAGTTTTGATATATATATATATATTGTGCCCTTGTCTGTAGGTCATAGGTAGGTAGAAAGGTCAAATGTGAAAAAAATTTTAAATTTTAAGTTATATTTAGGTGATATAAAAGTAATAATAGTTTTGTAATACAATTTTAAGCTAAAATACCTAACAGATCATAGTGTAATAAAGTATTTTTAAAAGTAAACAGTTAAATAAAGTGTTAATATCATTGCTTATGGTTGTGAAAGCTGGCCATACAAAATAACACAGCTATAGATAGCTAAAATTATTGTAATAAATTTAAAATAATAGTCTAAGAATTAATAGATTAAATAAATGAAATATAATTTTATAGTTAGTCAAAATTAATAGGATATATTTTTTATTAATAAACTTTAGGATGGTGAGAGTTATATTTGGTTCTATAAGTTTCAATTTATTTTCCAAAATTTTATAAAGTACGTTAGTTTTGGTGATTTAAACCGAGACATAAATAAAAAAGAAATTATTTTATAAAGTTGATAGACACGTGATCGTATATTAAATGCCTTCACGCACACACACACTTGGTAGATAATAATAAAGTTTGTGAATTTAAAACTAGATATAATTGCCATCCATCATTAAAATTAAAAGTTAAAAATGTTATATATTGTCTTAATAATTATTTTAAAGATCAAAAAATAAGTTTATCAAACTATAATTTAATTTAATAATATTAAGTTAAAATAATATTCCAGACATTACGTCATAAATATTTATTTAAAAGTACAGTTTATTATCCCAAAATAGAATGACTAATATTGTTCGCGCTAAAAACAAATATTGACCAATCAACGGATTTAAATTGGCAAGAAAAAAATCTAAGATAGACAGAAGAAGGAGACGGAATGTGAAAGTTGAAGAGGACGGTAACCTTTTTGAATTGCTTGTAACATCAAAGCTGAAAAAGTAGTTTAAGTTTATAAATTAATAATTATTCTAAAGTTAGTCTTTAATTGATAATATAATTTTGTATCCAGAAAGATGATTTGCTAATTTCTACGTGATCTTACCAGTGGATTTATTCAAATTTGACCATTCATACTACAGTAAAGATGGAAATACCAAAAATAATAATTGAAATAATTATTGAAAGAAAAATGAGTGAAAATTGTATAAGTTTTATGTTATTCGTGCTCAACCAGAAACTAAATCCTATAACGCTAAAAAAGAAAAGTAATACAAAGAAGACGCTGTGTGAAAATATAAGAAAGAAAATATTTACTGTTGAGAGAATCTTATGACGAACATTTGTTTGATAAGTACTTAAAACTAAGTCATATTTCTCTATGAGAAAAATCATAGTATATGTTCAAGTAAATATAAAGTGAATGAGGAAGAAAAATATGATATATTAAAGGAAAACATTATTTAAAAATATAATTTTCCAAAAGTAAAAAGTAGGAGAAAAGTCATAGTCCTATATAAAGTGCTATATAAATTTACTAAGAGGAACCTAGATTTTATCTCATCATAGAAAAAGGAAAAAGATATTAAAATGGAAGAAATATTATTTAAACAGATATAAAATTAATCACTAAAGGAGGAAACGGATCCAGGGAAATAAAGAAAAATTTATTGAATTTTATAAAATAAAGTACAAGATGCATCGAGGGAAAACCAAGCGCGCGGGGGAAAAGAAGAAAAAAATTAGCAGACTATATAAAGGAGATATCAAGAATAAGTGGGAAAATTATGAAGAAAACTAAGGATCATCGTCTAAGAAGAATTAATAAACATAATTAAAATTTTAAATAGAACATTAAGTGACTAAAGAAAATAAAGTATATTTTTTTATTTAGCTTTGCAAGGAACGATTTTCCAAGCGAATCCAACAAAGATGTATCGTAAATATAATTTTAATATTTTTTTTTTATTGTATTTAAAGTATAAAATTTGAATTAGCTTAGGGAAACATATAAACATAAATTTTATAATAGTTATAATTAAAATATGAGCTAATGGAATGAGAGAAATATTAATAATAAATAAAATGTGTGTATGGAAAATGTTAAACACCTACTAGAAGTCCTGGAATGGAGAAGTTTACAAATACGATCCAGAGGATAGAGATCGTTGGTAATTTTAATATTATTGGTAATATGTAATGTAATTTTTTTATAGGTCATCTATTAATGAATGAGGTATGAACGATGTTAAAAGTTATAAGTACACATTTATCCAACATCAAACATATATTTGAGAGAGTAGTAAAACTTTTAAAAATGTGCATGCAATAAATAATCTAAAATAATTAATAATAAGTAACATATTAATTATGTGATTCTTTTGAATTTTATATTGAAAATATCCAAATAGTTTAGAACAACAGAGATAGAAATGTACGAGAAGTATAGTAAAGAATTTTCTTAAGAATAGCTGTATAGTTATATTAAAAATGAATTTTATTATTATTAGCAAGATAGACAAAGAATTTGTCGATGTAATGTAGAGGAATCTGAAGAAATCAGTCAGATAGTGACTTGGGAGTACTGATATCAAAGGAAACCAAGAAGATGTTTTATTGAAATATAAGGAATGAAATATGGGGATCATAATAATTTGTGTGACCTCAGTATAGATAACTTTGCCCTATAACTGAGCACATATATTCTGGACAGTGTCTTTACATATCTTTGAAACTTTCTGATGTGATGAAGCTGAAGAAATAGCTTTAGCATCCTTCCAATATTAGAGGCAGATAGACAGATAAAAGTCACTCCTCTATGGCGTCCATAAATTCACTGTACCATGATTGTCGAAGTTTTATAAAGGATAATATCTTGTTTATTTTGATCCAACGCATCTATATCTTCGCTATCTTGATTTCATGAAAATACATCGTCAGGGAGATAATTTTATAGAAATGATACATAAGATAGAAAGGAAGCTAGATATTAGTTATGTAAGAATAGTTGTTTACTAGAGTAAAGTAGAATTGTATAAGTCCAAAGTGAAAGTATCAGTATTATAAAAGATGGAGAATCATATGATGTAATTTATAAAGAAAAAAAAAAAAACTTTAGAATTAAGTTTTAAAGCAAGAATAAGATTTTAAAATATTGTACGTGATATTTTAAGAGGAGAGATTGCATGTTTTGTGTGGCGAAATGATTTAAAATGTATAATAAAAAATGTGTATTTGTACATGGTGTGTGGATGACGTTAATTGCTATATAAAGCTAGGAATAGGATCAATAATTTGACTGATAATTATTATATGATCGATGATAAAACTGAACATCCAATTGTCATAAGGAATAAATTCTGTAGGATTCCATACTAACAAGAATATAATTAGAATTTTGTAATTTTTGTATAATTTTACATAAAAGTAAAGATTTTATAGAAATATAAACCTGAAATTATAAGGCTATAAATGTCAATAGAAAATTTTAATAGATAGAATTTTGTGTATTAAACTAAGCTCAAAACATGTATCTGAAGATAATAATATTGTGAAATATAATTTTTTGTAATTATTAATGGTAAAAGGGTAAAATAAAAAATTAGATAATAATGATGTTAAGACATCAACGGGTAGAAATAAAAGAGTTTGTAATAAGTAGATAGGGATATCCGCTGTAAATAATGTACAAATTGTTACTTGTTATAATGTTAATAAAATGTTATAAAATATTATTAGTAAGCTTTGTGTCTTGGTTGTTGTTTTTCCTACACATGAAATGCATGAAATCACAACACACGTTTATAATTAAACATATTTAAGATTTGCACAAAATAAATAAACATTAGAAGTTTTAATAATTTATTTTATTTTATTTACGTAATGAAATGAAAGAAGTATAGTTAGAACAGATATGGTCATAAATTGATTGCCACAATATTTAAGTACAATATATGCAAACGTTACCACATAACTTTTGATTATTGGATTGATAAATGTTACCACGAAAATATTTAATACATCTAGAAAGAAAAGAGGATTGTATTACTCTATTATTGTCATTGTTATTATTAATTAGTTATTCTTTACGTAGTGAATTATGACATAAAATTCCCTTATCATAATTTGCTATGGCAATATAAAATCAATTTTAATTACAATTTATAAACCTGAGATTTAATTATTTATTTACTTATTGATTTATCTATTTGATTTGATATGATTAGATCAATTTAATTCTATTTTATTTAATTAATTTATTTTATGTGAGCTAGATTTTGTTTAAAAGTATTAAGATATGATACTTCGTCTTGTTCCTTTGTCATTGCTCCAGGTCTCATGGGAATAATAAAAGATATTTGTGTTGATTTATTTCATAGACACGACTAGATCTTATAAAATTCTGAGCTAGCAATTGTTTTATTTAAATCATAATAATAATATGTTTAATAGACTGAGCTGAAGAACCCGGAATTATTATTAATGTTAATTGTTATTGACCGGAAATAAATAAGTAACGAAAATCCGGAATAGTTAACATACTCTTGGCATGTTGTTGTTATTATTATGGAGCAAGAGAAGGGAGGTTAGGTTACAATATATATATATAATATTTTATAAAGAATGTTTTTATTTAATTTGAGAAGTAATACATTAAAGACACCCTTCCCATTTTCATTTCTAATTAAATATACTAACCCAAATTGTGTTCACGAAAATAATTTTCTTTTGGTTTTTAGTGTATTATCAAATTAAATAAAGGTGTTTTTTTAATATTGTAATAATTTAAAAATGGGGGTGAGGGAATTGCCAACATGTTAGACAAGTCATTTGTAACAGTATAAAAATATTCAATATTTTGGTGGCCAAACTGCAGCTAACAGATAAGTGTTTTTGAGGTTTTAATTACTACTATTACTAGAGCTATCTATATAAATAAATCCATCCATCAACATATATCTCAATATCAATGAGTATTTCATTGTTTCCAACTATAATTGCTAACTAAAATATTTATATATTCATAAAATATGGATTTAAATAGTTAAATTTATGTGAAAAATATTTTCACTACATTTAACTAATCATAACTAATAAAATATAATAGGTCAAATAATTATCCTCTTCTTCACTGATCCTTTAATTAATCTTAGAATATGATAGTAATTTAAAAATTAAATAGATTGTAATTTCCAGAAAGGTTAATAAATGTAAAATGCACTAAATTATTATATAACCATAATATTTTCCAATAGTGTTTATGAACAAAATATGAAAGTCAAATCAATTTAAATGAATTGGAAATATGCTTTATTTATATTAAAATAAATGTAATATATAGGGTATATGAGCATAGACTATCACATGACCCACCACTCTCCACCCTATCTCATAACACTGATATACTTGAACACATATATGATGAAAAGATAAATAATCACCAATATACGTATTTCATGCTAAACCAGCAATCATCAGTTGGTCCAGGTTACCATCTCTACACATACATGCTATAAGTGCTCAAATATATCTTAAGATAGCCAATCCTCATACTTTAATGGACAGGCTTCAATCTACTCCACACTCCACCTCTTCAACCATCCATCCAATTGAAAATCTGATGATGGAATGCTCAAAGGCCACCCTGAGGCTGAGATTCTTGTCACACTCATGTTGACCTAAGGTCAATCTTACCCCTCATGTACAGGACATAATCCATTTAATACATATACAAGGGATGGGCAGACATCTCTACTATGTAATAACTGAAACACACAGACTTATTACATACCTGTGTCTATATATGTAATATATAGTAATTTAAAAATTAAATAGATTGTTATTTTCATATTTTCTAATAGTGTTTATGAACAAAATATGAAAGTCAAATCAATTTAAATGAATTAGAAATATGCTTTATTTACATTAAAATAAATATGATGTATATATATCAACATTTTAAATGTTTGAAAAAGAAAAGATTATTCAGTATTAAAATCTTTAAAGCTTGCTAAGCATGTTTTCAACTTCTAAGATCAGCATCATTGCACTCATAATCTGCAGGGGGAGTAGATAAATAAATAATAGGATATTTTCTCAGATGCATATTCTAAATATGAAAATAACATTTTAAACCTATGCATATCTTTATATTCTAAATGTCAGTAGATAGGTCAATAAATGTGTTGTTGCACTGTATCAATACTGTTAAAGAAAGAGTGTTTAAAATAAGCGTAAAATTTGCTTTAAAAAATTTAATATAGTCAAGCACTGGTGATCGAGAGGTCAGTGATGGCTGCTTTACAAGCAGTTGTCCTGGGTTAGCGGGTTTGCTTCCTGGCTAATGCTATGACACATGAAAAAAAAATTTAATATAATTGTAACTATTTAATATGGTTTATCTGGTTCTTTAACATCTACAAAATCACTACATTGATCTTTAATAATATTCATCTCTATAATCCTACCACCATATCAATGTAGTGGCTACTTTATTCTATATATTTTACTTTAGCATATAATATCTAAAATAAGTATTTTATACATCAAGTTTTATGAATAGAATATCACTACACTAAATGGTTGTAAATATAATGCATTTATATACAAATATTCATCATAGGGGCTTTGTTTTATTTTAAAACTATAATATACCAAGTACATAAAAACATAAATTGGTACCAAATACCAGAAAGTATTTTAAAAACTATACAAAACATATCGTTATATAAATAAATAATTTCTTAATATTAATCAAAAATTTATAACAACCTTACTTTAGGAATAAATATTTACACCAACATATATAATAGTGCCATTCTAAATATAAGTTCTAATGAAGATACATGTTTTCTAAGATTGTTTCCATGTAAATATATTTATATGTAATTCAATTATGAATAATTTGTTCTCTCTGAGCTAATGTAATGCACAACTGTTAATGAAAACATCCACATAAAAGTATTTTTTCAACTTTATTACTGTCTAGAATGTTTTCAATATAACATGTACATTATATTCATGGCTTATAGTCATATTCCTATAAGCCATGAATATGATATACATGTTATATCAAAAGCATGATAGGTAGTAATAAAGCTCAATATTTTTTTAATTACCTTTTCTGTTGATGTTTTCTTTAACAATCATGAAATACATCTATATGATAATAATAATGTATAAAGATTATATATTTTCCATATGTCATAGCATCGGCCGGGACGTGAACCCACACCCGTCTGCAACCAACTACTTGCTTGCAAGGTGGGTGCGATGACCTCTCGGCTAACAACGCTTGACAGATTATATATTTTACTTTTAATAATAAAAGAATTGCAAAAAAATAAAATATTAAGTAGCAAATCAAAAGTTCTTAAAAACAGTCTATTGTTTTCTATTTAAGTAATTCCCTTGATGCTTTTCTGAAGAATTCCATGATGATGCATTTTTTCTGACAAAAAGGGATTAACTCAAGTGTGTAGACAATAAATTGGTTATCCATTGTGTGTTTTGTTTTTTTCTTTTAGAGTATTTAGATTATGAATCTAAAATCTAGCACCATTTTCTTAATGCATTTTGATGAAAATAATGTATTAACATTCTTCATTCTTAAGAATTCGTAGCATTTTTGTTTTTAAGATGATATTCCAAGATAAGATATTAATAACTTAAGGCAATTTGAAAGGCTATTTGCCTTCTAAAGGTAAATGTTCCTTTGATTTTTTAACCTGTCATATTTAAAATGGCTGCTTCAATATAATTCTTAAAATTAAAGCATAATAATATCAAAGAAATGGCTATATAAATATGAAGGTAAGTTGTTAATAAAGTTCAGTTATAACAAAATAAATAGTAATGGCACACCTGAGAAATAAATAAATTTCTAGCATAGTGTACCATCATTATTTATTTTATTATATTTAAATTAAGGAAAAAAGAAATACTATTGAGTTATAAAGTTCAGTTACATTTATAAACTCTTATTTCCCACATCATGTAAATTATTATCTCTATAGTGATGTACTAAAGTTCCCTTTTTCACTCATGTTTATATTTACTTTATCCTTGAGATAGATTTCCATTGTTTAAAGGTATGTGTAACCACATTTGTGTGTTAGAAAAATCTTTTTAGACCGTACAGCATTCTTTATAAATACAATATTTCAAGTTATATAATGTTTATAATTTAAAATATTAAATAATTATTTTAAAAATAAAATTATAGTTTTACAAATTTTAAATACATAAATCATATAAATAATAAAATAATGCATATTGTTTATTTACTTTGCATTATAATAAATGATCGTTAATAAATAAATATGAAGTAAAATTGACATTTTAAAGTTTTAAAATAATGGTTTTAACTTTTAAAAATAAATGAGAATAAGCATAAAGCTATATTAATTATTTTAAAATTATTTTTAAGTATGTAAGTTAATACAAATTTTAATTTATTACTTTTATTGCAAAATCATCCATCCTTCCATAAATTATATGTTTATAATGTAATAACATTTATTAATTTCTAACACGGTGTGCATGTTTGAACCCAAATTTTAACTTTTAATATCATTTCACCATGAATTCAACAATGTGTTATAAATAAGAATGATCACTTCATAAGATATTCAATTTTAATAATATCATATTTGAAATAAGCTAATAAAGATTTTTAGAATGCAAGTATTATTAAGCTTAGATTGTTTCTGTATATTATAATATACATAATATTTTTTTGTAATTTTTGTATGTCAATGAATATTTGTAAAAACAATTTTATACGTAATATTAATGTTATTATTTTTTGTGACTTCATTCCAATCAGTGTTTTGAAAAATTTTCTAATTATTTTTTTTATTAAACAATATCAATTTGTTTCCAATTATTGTTGATAAGCTTATAGCTTGGCATGTTTTATTTTGTAGAGATAAAAATGCAAAATAATGATATATTTACAGTAGAAATAGTATTTTATTAGATTTGTATTAATATAGTCAAGACAAGAAGAAACCATATCATTCATTATAATTTCTTTTCTTGATAACAATCAATTCTTACACTATCAACAATCTCAACATGTAGTCATGGCAACCTCCTTTAACAATAAAGGTGTTGTATATTTTTAGTATGTCAGGATGCACCATAAATATCTAATGCATCTACAAAATCTTTAATAATTTTAGAATTTTTTTTATAAATCAACATTCATATTGTCTTTTAATACTATTTTATTGTTAATTTGTTTAAAACTTTTAATCATGATTTTAATTTATCTATAAATATTTTTCAATCATTATCTAGTGGCGTGTATATTGCTAGTAAAATCATTTTTATTCCATTTAATTCAAAAGTTTTAAGAATCGCTTCAAAGCTGTTAAATTTAACGTCATATTTTTCAATTAAAATATTTTCTCTAATCAAAATTAATATATTTTTACAATAGGATTTTTTATTAATTTATAAAATTGTATAGTTTAACTTTTTCATTTTTTATATTAACAGTTAATATCAGAAAATCGATTATATTAATCTAATTCATCCCATTTCATTGTTATAGTTTTAAGATTTACATGAAACATATTATAGATATTGTTTTTTATGTTATATATTTTAACTCTCTTATTTCCCAATCTTTAAATGTGTCAATGTTCTTTATGTACTTATTTTCATTGTTTTCCCATATTGCACACTTATTCATTTTACATAAAAAATATACTTAAAACAGTTAATGAATAAATCACTCGTTGTTAATTATCTCAATTCATTAATTTAAAATATAATTTTTTCTCTTCACCATTTTTTTTTTTCCAGAAAATTTACTCATTTTTAATCCGTATATATTTATAATTTTTTTATTTTGTTGCATTTTTATTTCATTAATGTAAATTCTTTTATCTTCTATATATCTTGATTAATTAAGTCATTGTAAATGTCCTAATTAAAAAAAATGTTTTCATTCAGCTACTATTTAGCATAATTAATATCATCATGCTCACGTTTTAACACAGGATATTTTTTTTATGAGTGTGATGATTATAAATTTATCGATTTACATACTTCTTACAGTTTGATGAACTATTTTTATTATATATGACTTAAGTCTGTGTTTTTTAAGTTTATGCACAAACACACATGATATATATATATGATAGCAAAATATAAGCTATCTATTAACTAAAAGATGACCATTTGATTGTCCTTTGTCTTAAAAAAAAACAAAGCACAATCTTAATTTTTACTTTTTTACTCTTGCCATTGCATGATGAATAAATATACATAAAATTCTTATCATCATACTAATATAGGTGAGTATACAGAAAATTAACTTTTGATTTAAAAAAAAACGCTTGTCAAGATCTCTCTTATTGAATCTGAAAGTTCCTAAAAGTCCATATGGCAAATAAATTTTAAAAAACTAATCTAATGATCATTAATTTGAACAAAGGCTAATGACTTCATTGCTTTGATGTTAATAAAATAATCATAAAATTAAGTTCTAATGCGGTTTCATGCTAAGAATAATAATCATAAAGACTTTTTTAAACAGGAGGCCTCTCTAGAGCTTAACTACATTTAAATGATACTTATTGGCATCTGCAACTTGTATTTTTTTTTTGTATAATTAATTTTATAGTTAACAACATACTGAGTTCTAAGAGAGATTCTTTAATCTACCATTATTTTTTGTCAAACCCAAGTAGTTATTTTAATTAATCAATTATGTAATTAATATGTTACAGAGCTATATCATATAAAACTGTAAATAAGATCATTTCAGTATCTTCTATTAGCCATTATTTAAGTAAGATATAAAATGTTGGGCCTTGGCTTAGTGTATGGAGTTCCCCTAAATTGGTTCCATGTGTCGTGTTTTGTCATAATTTAAATCCAGAATTCAACTATTATATAACACTTTATCTCTTAGTTAATACTCTTTTATAAAAAATTTACTTTAAGTATAAATCTATTTCACAGAACAAATAAATCTGAATACATTACTGAGACCATTTATAAGCCAATTTTTCATTGTATCATTTTAAATACACCTGTAAATTATGTCCATCTTTGTTATGAATGCCAATCTATTTTATCACATATTTTGGTATTTTATATAACAAAAGGTGAGTGTTATTTAGATGCTTTTTTACAATAATCTTATGAGAATCTGGCTTATATTTGTTTTGATAATGTATTCAGTCATGTTTGTTCTGTGAAATAAGTTTATATTATTAGTTATGACATATTTTATAAGCCATAAGTCTATTTACGTGCTCATTAAAGTAATTAGTATTTAATCTAAATTAATCGTAATTATAAATATTTATGGATCTACATTATTGTTAATATTAATAATATACATGTTAAAATATTTCATTTTAAACAAGTACATAAAATATAATAAAAATTTCATTATAACAAACATTTTTTTCCTACTTGGAACTTTCAACTTAATAAGTATCTGCATATACCTCTAAACTAACGATCCCAAAATACAAACTAAACATTAGGTTGTAAATTTATATTAAAAACTAATAAAAAATTTTTTAATGGCTTTATTGTTCAGTCATGAGAAGTTTAAGCATTAGAGCTATAATAACCAGAATCAATCCTGGAACCTCCCAAACCCAAATTGGACACTCTGCTAACTGTGGTAAAATATGCAGGGCATCTTTATAAATGTTACTACTTCTCAGGTCAGACAAATAATAATTTAGCTGAATACTAATTACCTATCCTTCATGCATTTTATGGTTATACTGATATAAAACTAAGGAAATAATTCACAATTTATATAATAATTTTATAACTAATAGAAATAAGGTAAATTATTTTACCTATATTCATTGAAATGAAATACATGTTAATGTCATTTTATTTTTTTAATATTAAAATAATTGTTATTAAAACAGGTAAAACTCTCTATACATATTGCCACTCAGTGCAAGCCAGAGTAATCAACGGATGTCAGAAGTCTTGTGCATAAAATCCCCATCTGCCTACTCATCCAATATCCACAGACTAGTTTCTGGTTGTGGCTTTCATCAGTGAGGAGCCTTGGATCTGATAACACTGCACCTAGATATTAGGATCTAATGCAACACTCCAGCCTTTCTGGTATCCATTGATTACTCTGACTTGCACTGAGTAGCAATACATATAGAGAGTTTTGCCTGTTTTAATAACAGTTATAAGCAAGCATAAGAATCATGTGATGTTTATTGGATTAAAATAATTGAATTGTCTATTTCTTAAAAGAAACAAAGCTTTAACTTTCAAATTCATCATTACATTAAAATATGTTAAGTTATACAGAGCTTTTCCACATTTGCATGTTCTTTCTCGTTAGCTTTAATTCAACGTCATATTATTATTACTGTCAAAACTATATAATTAGCTTCATTAAGTTGTTAATTATTTACAAATGTTATGTGAATTGTAGATATATTTGCTTAAATGTTCATACTATCAGCCATTTGTGTTCCTCATAATGTAAACCAATTGTATTCAAAATGATTACAAATATTTCTGACAATTTATTAAGCCACTTCCCATTTTAGTCCAGTTCATATTTTGATCCCTATAATTAGATTAAGAAATGCATTTTCTGGTATCTGTTAAGCTAAACTGAATACTAATTTTTTGAGCATTTAACAGTTAATTCTATTGTTCTCATAGTTATTAATAGATGATCGACACAATCGCAGGAAATAAGGACAATTCTCAATTTTAGTATGGTTTTCACCCATACACAGTTCCAATCTGCTCTTATTTTTTCAATTGAGCTTTCCCACTTTTTTTTCATACATTTTAATTTTTTTTTCCAACTCTACAATGTGATTTTATATGTTTGAAAACATATTTTTTTACTGCACAATATAAGTTAAATGGTGATTTTCTATATATTGAAATATTTCAAGATAAGTTTTATAATGTATATTCTACATTTCAGTTTCAAAAGAATTCAAGAGTTTATATATGTATGGTTTTATACCATACATTTTACACATATATTTTAGGATTTCTATTTTATATGTTTAAATATTTGCTTTCAAATTCATGATTTCTATTTTGATATTATTATACACATATTTTAGACATAAATTTTAAGACTTATATTTTATACGTTGTGTTAAAAAGAAGGTAAAATGTTCTGTTTGCATACAATTTTTTTGTTGTTAAAAGAAATACTTTTTTAGTCTGACAGTCACACAAAGATGCACAACTAGAAGAATAATATCTATATAAGACAGACATAAGTAAATCATGCCATATACATGTAAATGGAAAAAGTACTATGAAATAAATGAAACAGATACAAACATTTTACATACATGTTAAAATGTAAAAAATTATATCCCCTTTTTTAATACATTTTACTAAATGCAACAACTTTTCTTTTGTTGTTTATTTGCATAGAATTTTGATTATCATGTGATCTTTATTAGAGCTACATGATAGATACATATATATGAATACAACAGAAATAAATATAATCCAATTTAAACCACTGAATATCACATGGTCACCATTCTTTATGCTTATATAAGCAGTTAACACATAGGCAAACTCTCCATACAGTAGCACCCTCAGTGAAAGTCAGAATTATAAAAGGATGCAAGAAAATTTGTGCATAAAATCCCTATCTAGTGCCTACTTGTCCAATATCCCCAGACTAGTTTCTAGTGTGTGGCTTTCATCAATAAATAATCTTGGATCTGAGAGCTTCTACACCTAGATGTCAGAATCTAATGCAACCCTCCAGCAGCCATCTTTTACCTTTTTAGTTAATTTTTTCAATTCAAGCTCATTTGTTTGTATAGGCATATAGATCTGAACTCAGTTCTGCTGCTATATATTTTGGTGTCTTTGGTTCTTAAATAACCATAGACCCCATAATCTTATTGGGAAAGATTGGAATTAAACCACTAAACATCACATGATCACCATTTTTTATGTTTACACAAGATGTTAACACAGAGGATTAGGGTGACTATGCTTTAATGAACTACCAAAGTGTATAAATGCTGAACTGAGTTCAAATCTATATGACTACCCACTGAATTGAAAACCCTACTGTGTTTTCAGTTTGGACTCAAAGCTTTATAATGAACTAAAAAGATAAAAGGTGGCAGCTGGATAGTTACATTAGAATCTAAGATAATCTAAGATCAAAATGCAGTGCTCTCAAATCCAGGGCTTGTCCATGATGAAAGCGACAAGCTAGAAATTAGTTTGGGGATATTGAATGAATAGTCACTAGATAGGGATTTTATGCACAAACCTTCTTGCATCTGTTGATTACTCTGGCTTGCACTGAGTGATGCTACTGTATGATGAGTTTTATCTCTATGATAATACTATTTTTATTTATACATCCATAATTTATAATTTACTGACAAAAAAACTTAACTTTATATATATATATACTGTACCAGTCAAAGTTATGTTTAAAAAAACTTAACTTTATATATATATATACTGTACCAGTCAAAACATGTTTATCCATCTAACATGAGCTAGAACTCATAAAATGTACTTCAAACCCAGTCAAGCCGAGATTTAGGTCAGGGACCAGCCTAGATTTGAATCCACTCTCTAAGCCCCAGATCAAACACCTAATGAATAACATAATAGTGATGGCACATGAGAATTAATTTTAATCCGGCCCACTAGCAAAACGGAGCAAAACAATGAGACATCTATTAACTATGACTAAACTAAAATATATATCAGTATGGCTGTACATTTGGAAGTGGAGAAAAGAGGAATTCGAACTACTCAAATAAGTTAGACAATAAAATATAGTTTACTATAATGACAAATTGTTTACATACATTATGACTTAATTGTATACATTAGTGTGTGCATGAATGAGCAAACTGTAGATGATTACATAAAGTCATTCATGCTATTATTCTCATATGCTCTTTATTAGCTAAATAATATATTATAAATAAACACACATCTTTGGTGGGTCCAATATTCAGATGCCTATTCATTACTAGAAAGAATTACATAATATTGCTATTAACGCTTTGGATTACGGTTCTGAAACGTGGTGACTAACATTATTTAGGGAAGCATTCTGAGATTCATTACAGATATAATACAAACTATTTTCACGCCATTACGGTCATAAAAATAAATAAAATACATTTGAAAGCACATTTGATTATATGATTACAATACTTAATGAAAATTCTTTTATTTAGCGCTGGTACAAAGAACGCTTTATTTTTCCCCAAGGCATATAGATACTCTTAAATACAGAAATAAGTTACGATGGTGGGATTGTATAAGACTGAAATAAATTTAATTAATAAAATAGAAGAAATTGGCATTTATATATATATATTAAGCAGAGCGCAATTTTAATATTATTACAGCACTAAAATTAGGTCATAAGCAAAAGAAATAACAATAATAGGAAGTTTGGGCGGTACTGACATAATGGCCAAAAATAACTAAGAGGTAATGAAGTGGATAGGCATGCCATGGATCATTGCTGACATGCAGGCCTGGATATGAAGAAAGTGGATAGACGTGGCGTGTGCCAAATTTACGGGAATCACAGCCAGAGACCCTTTTATATGAAGAAGTGAGTATGCATGGCATGTTCCAGACTTAGGGATCACCACCAGAGGCCTTTTTATATGACATAAATGGATATAATGAGAAATCTATGGGTTCGAACTTGTTGCAACCCCCAGATTAGAAAACCAGAAGCATGTAATATATATACGAAGATATGTCGAATGTCAGTAATGCAGTACAGATGAATGTCCCTAATGACATGAAATATAATTTACTGCTTTAAAATAGATGACCCTAGTTTGAATGCCATGCTTTATAGATAATACGCTATGCAGTTATATATATATAGAGAGAGAGATTTCCCTAAATAAAATATACGTTAAGATTTTACCTAGTAAAAGAAAACATTAATATTTATCCCCATCCCTTTTCTACTATTTAAAATAATTCAATCCCACCTTCAAGGTTTTTATAGTAACTAGAATATTTTAGCTTATATTTTAAGAGTAAAAAAAAAAACAGTTATATAGAAAATAATTAATGGGTCACTCTTTCAGAATTTAATAAAAAAAAAAAACATTTTAAAAGATTTCAAAGCGTTAATTAGCTTAAGTTCTGGATTTACCCTGGGTAGAAAATTCAGACAAACAAATATATATTTTTATACTAAAAATGAACCTAAAATGTTGATTCGTAAAAACAATCTGGCGAACATATTAATTAATAATGCATTATATTTTAAGGGGACGTTAAATAACCTTGATTCATGAAGGTTTACTTAAAAGAAAGAAAAGATTTTACAAAATTCAACTCATCAGATTGTTAGAGATCGGCATAATAATAATAATAATAATAATAATAATAATAATAATAATAATAATAATAATAATAATAATAATAATAATAATAATAATAATAATAATAATAATAATAATAATAATAATAATAATAATAATAATAATAATAATAATAAAAGCATAATAATAAAAGCATATATATATATATATATAAATCAAGTAATAAATAACTATAAAGAATTGACAGCACGAAAGTTAAGGAAAGTTAAGAGCATATGAGAGAGAATTAAATAAAATAAATTACTTAAGAGCAAATTACAGATTAAAACAAAAACAAAGTTAAATACATTAGAAGACATATTGATAGATGAGTTAGGCTAGATTTAGTTTGAGGTGACGGCTTGAAAAGTTACCTGGCAATTTTAAGAGTCCAATTTAAAATATTGCACGTGCATGGCAATTGAAATGAAAGTTCTTCGGTGGCAACAAGCTTCTATTAGCATTCTAAAATTTTCCAGTCAAGCTCTTACTTCATTACTATGGGAGCATGATATAATGGCAGCGGAAGATGACCCACAAGTGTCAGGAAAAGCTTTTTACTACATCATTTTTAGATTTCAAAACAGCATGCTGTCTAGCAGCAATCAATTCTCTCAACAATAGCTCATCTAATCTGTGACTCAAAATTCAGCCATTTGATACTTTTTCTTTATCGATTGTTTTTGAAGATGCCCCAGTAAGATAACGTCCAAAAATAAATTCAAATCTATTTCCAGATTAAAAATAGATTTGACAACATGTTTATAACAAAAATATCTTTAATCTTAATCCCATTTTATTTTAACTAAAACTTTAATTAAAATATCTGCCCCAGATTAAAACAATAGTGCTTCCAACCCTTTAATTATTTTTAGACAATTAACTGTAGCATCTTCCATATTGGATTTTACAAAATATACAGTTTAAAAGAAAAAAATACTTTAAAAAGAAAAAGTTGTACAAATGACATATAATAAAATATTTACAAAAAAATCAATATTTTGTTAGTATTTTGCTTCTATATATATATATATTTGAGCCGCACCTATGTATTTTAATAAAAATAATTAATAATCATAAAATTAATAATATAAAATGTTAATTTAAAAGTTAAAATTTTATAACCTAGGCACGCATCTCAAATATATACATAAAATATATATACACAACAAAAGGAGTGGGATGGGATATAGGGTTTAAACACAGATTAGTAGGTGGAAACATGAAGCACAATCTTAAGCTAATATTGACTGCTTCAATACATTCATATTTATGAGATTTTAGAATTGAATGTGGAGTCCGTTATTGGGCAGTGCTAAAATCTCGTTATGGCAAGCATACACAATTCTCCATCCAATCTTACATCCTATACTCAACACCCTTTATTATAACAATCAGAAACTGGTATCTAACTTTAAAAGATGGAGTCTAGAGGCCAAATACCTACATTTCCTCATTAAATACAATGTTAACGGACTTCCTACAAATCACTTCCTCTTTTACAAACAAGGTTACAATAACATAGACCCAACATGCAGTATTTGCATGAACAGCAATGAGACATTGGATCACCTCTTCTCACAGTGTACAGGACTCAGTGTGATCTGAGAAATCATACTCTCCAACATCAAGATATATTTCCAACTGATCTCACCTCGGAAGCATAGTATCAATAATAAAACCTATCCAATAATACATCTCTCAATATTTTTAAACTATGCCATATGGGTTACGCATTGTAAACTAATCATGGAAAACACACAACCTCATAAGGTTTTTTTAAAACAATAATAAAAATCCAGAAGAGAGACCAACTCCTGACATCATTGAAAGCATTTGAGGACACCTGGACATTATACAATATGCGAAACTAACAACAATGAAAAAAGGGAGAAAGTAAAAAAGCAATCAGCTAACAAATATGTAAAGAATTTAATGTTCACACCATCTTGCATTTAGAACACAACAACATTGACTCAACAGAACTCCAAATGAAAATAACAAGATAGTTAGAACAACAATGTAAACCTAGTATGTTGGTTTGATTTCACTGTATACATTAGAAATAATAAATTATTATTGAAACTAGAATTTATATTTATAAATATAAAGGTATATATAAAAAGTTAAGTTGTTTATCAGTAAATTAAAAATTATATATATATATGAAAAACAAAAAAACACAAGTTAAAAAACTTGCTAACGCTTGTATTTATGATAACAGATGGCATTCTACCAAAAACATCATCAAGCATAGTTTTCTGTTTACATAAACATCAGGAGCGAGCATTCACTATCTCTAACTTTAATTCCACTTTCACATCATGATTTCAAGCTATTTTCTATCGTCATGATCTGACAGTGGAATTAAAGTTAGAGATAGTGAATGCTCGCTCTGACATTTATGTAAACAGAAAACTACGCTTGATGGTGTTTTTGGTAGAACGCCATCTATTATCATATATATATATATGTTATATCTATTGTATTTATATATACTTATATACTTTGTAGCTCTGATAAAGACTGTTGGGTTATCAAAACCATAAGCAAATAAAACAATAATTAAAACTAGATGTTATATTAAATAAATATGTAAGGAAAAGGATAAAATTACTTTTATTTAATAATAAAATCAAGACATATAAGTTAAAAAAGAAAAAAGGATATTATAAATATTACATAAATAATAGCAGATAGTGAATAAAACACAAAATGTAAACTGTCAAAATCTTCACCAAATGGTAAGTGATTACAATGAACTCTTTTCCCTTTATTGTCACTGGAGGTATAATGGATACATCATTTACCTGAAGTATGTTATTTAAAGTTTTTTTTTTATGATTGTCTAAAATTTATAATGATAGTATTTTACTTGTTGTTATATGTGATGTTATTTACATTATCAAATTTTAATTGGTAAATATATTTAGAAAAAATAAACTTTATTTTTATTTATCCAATGCATTCCAGTATCAGTAATAGCATGTACGTTACCATATAACATATCATTTCAAGTGATATTATTCTCTTCTCTTATTCATGTGTTTCTGGTTAATTAGAAACAGGATTATCATAGGAATGAAATCAGTGATTTTTAGATTCATGAATAATATATTCAAGTAGTAATATTAACAAAAAAATAATATTCTCCTCTTCTTCAAGTGTTGCTGATCTGACCAGTAACATTATTTGCATGGTATTCAAATGAGTGACTTTTAGAATTATGAATAATACATTTAACTAATTGTAATACCAAACATATTAGTATATAACATTGTTTCAAATAGTATTTTTCTTTTCTCTTTGTCAGGTGCTGCTGATCTGACCAATGGTAGTTGTAGCTTAGGAATCAAATCAGTGATCTTTAGATTCTGTGAATATTGAATTTAAAGGATTCTCTAACCAATTAGGCTATTCTGTAAAGGTATATGCTTACATAGAAAAATGGGTTTATTACTCGTTTTATGTCTCTTCAATTGAACAGATAACATAGAAGAGTATATTTATTTGAATGAACTCGAACATTGCTATTGATTTAAAACATTTTCAACAATTGTATTTTTTTTTCAATTCTGTAGATCTTTTATTTTTGTTTTCTTTCAAGTAAAATAAAAATAAAATTCTTAGGACTTTTAGATTTACTAAAATGTATATATAATTACAAGGGATTTGAGCCCAGACTTTCAAGCTCACTTTAGCTATCCAATTTTTGTCATACAACAGATACACGTGATCACATGCACATGAAAAAGATAAATAATCTCTAATATACATACTTCATGACAAATCAGCATCTAGCTGTTAATCTAGATCAGGAGTCCCCAACCCTATGCCCGCAGGCACCATGGCGTCCGCAGACCATTTTACGTGTGCCCGCCGCTATCTGAACACGATAAAAAATTATTTATCTGATACAAATAAATTTAATTTTTTTAATTTTTTATAAATTATTATATTATATTGTAATCAAATTGTAGGGCATACTATACTTTTACAGCGTAAAAATATAAACGTTAATTATATGTTAAAATTTTATTTTTGAATTAAATATTTTTTTATGCATTATGTGTATTATTAACAGTATCCAACTATAAATTTACATTGAAAAAAATAAATGGTGCCCACCACCTGGCCGGTATTATAGAATGTGCTCTTAAGTGCAAAAAAGTTGGGGACCCCTGATCTAGATCATTATCCTTAACACAGATATAATCAGTGCTTGGTTTATATTAATATAGCAAATATCTTAAATTTTAATGGACAGGGGTCAGAATGACTTAAGGTCAAAATGGGCATGACAATAAGCATCATCAAGTGATTTGGGCATTTCATTATCAGATTTTCAATGGTATGGGAGACTGAAGAGTTGGATGGTGGAATAAATTGAGGCCTGTCCATTAAAGTTTAAAGATTTGCTATCTTAATATAAACTGAGCATTGACTATATGTATATATGGAAGATGATAATCTAGACCAACTATTGAGTGCTGGTTCAGAATGAAATACATATATTGCAGATTGAAGATCATTTACCTTTTTCAAATGCATGTGGTCATGTGTATTGGTTGTAAGAGATAGATTGGATAGCTGAAGGTAGCTTGAAAGTCTGTTCAAATCTTCTATAATTATATCTAAACTTCAGGGGTAAAAATATACCTGTATTTTAATATTAAAATGTATATAGTTTAATTGAAAAATGCTTCCACTTAAAGGTTATATTTTAATAATTTAAAATATAATATAAAACTAACCAATTTGCAATAGTGTAGTAATATAGTGATTATGGCATTTAATTATCTTGCTAGTGATGTGAGTTCATATTCAACTCAAACAAGGACATTTTGGGAGATTTAATATATTTTTAAGAAAGTTTAAGATACTTGGTCAAAGTCAGAGCTAATTAACCCGGAGTAAGTGGATACATAGCTGAAAGTCAAACGAGATCCAGGCATTCCAGATTAATGAAGAATATAGCTAAAAGTCAAAGAAGATCCAAGCATTCTGGATTAATGAAGAATTGATTTATAGATTTAAATCAAAACTGTGTAAAGATTGTCCCATGCCTATTATAGAAAATTGGTTAAAATCAATCAACTTTACAACTAATATAAATAAAACTAAAGCAATTATGTTTGAATTTTCATAGAGATATCAGGTATTACTAATGATGATATTGTACTTATAACAATGTTGAGATTGCTGAAAAGCATATTTATTTTGGTGTGTCAATAGATTCATGTTTGTTGTGGAAAAGTCATGGATATCCTCTGTTGTTATATATGTAGATCTAGTTGCATGTTACATTAGTTATCTAAATTCTGTCCTATTAATGCATTGCTATTGATTTATAAATCTGCCTATCAAGGTATTGTTCTATGCTCTTATGATGTGGGAATGATCAATTAAAATATGTGTTCTCCATTAGACATTTTTCAAAAGCATACTTTATATATTATATTACATAGAAGATTAGATGCAGTAAAAGATTTGGTTTTTCAAATATTTATATTCATCAAGTTACCAATAATTCTAGAAATATACTTGGTTTTATGTCATGACATATTGCATTTGTTAACTCAAATTTAATCTCACATGTCTATTATTATGCACAATTGAATGTATTTGTATAAATCACATAATTAAATTTCAAAAAAAAAATCAAGTCAGATGTCACATGACCTAATTTAATAAGCTTGTATTTACAAATGTTATATATAGAGCTCACAAAATAAACTCTCAAATCTTGTTAAGAGCTTATTTTGTGAGCTCTATATATCACATGATTAAAGACAGAGAATGTATCTAAGCCATTACTTGTTCAATGTAGTAGCAAGTCATTTGGAACTAATCACATCAATGAGGCCATCTCTGATTCGAAAAATCATCTGAAGAATTTAATCTTAACATAAACTGATGATATTTTTTGATTACTTTAAATTTTGACATCATTAATTCTGTTATCATTAATTATTTACTTATATAAATTCATGTAGCTAGTTTTTCTATAAACTTTATTATTTTTCACTCACAATTTTTATTGCCAGGAAAGCTGTAATATTTTTTATTTAAATTTAGTTAATGAATATTTATGTAATCAAACCTAATATTTTGTCTCCAACATTGACTAGTAATTCGGTTATAGATAAGCTTTCAGGAAACAACAGTTCATCATTAAATATCAGAAAAAATCAAAATAGTCACATTTGCATATTTGAAATTAAATTATTATATTATAATAAGCAGAAAGTATATGTCTTCAATGGACTGTCAACCAATATGGTTTCTCAAGCCCAATACATCTCAAAACAATTATTAAGCCACTAATATCAGAAATCAAGAAGTATAATTATTAAAATTAAATCAACTAACTGATGACATTATGCTCTGCAACATAGAAATAAGCCCATACATAATTTTTAATGCCCTACTGAAAATATTGAAACAATAAAGGCACCACACCATCATAGTCTTGTAATTAACCATGAAATTTCTTCATAGGGTGTTACAAATATAACCATAAACACAATTATTGAACTGTAAATGAGTACACAGTAGTCCTCAACTGGAAATTAAAATGCACAGGGTTATTTCATCTGGTCAATTTTTGTATATAAATAACTATTGAAATACATATGTAATAATGATACAATTGTAAATGAAATAAAAGTAATCCATGTTGGTCAGGCGACCAGATGGTCTAGTGTGCTCACTGGTGTTGTTTAATCTAGCTTAATCAGGCTCCATGTGTTGTCAAATAAAAATTGGACGAGATGATACTGTCCTTATGGTGAAATTTTTTCAACTTAGAAATGAATATGTCTTCAGGCTTGGGATGAGGAATGATGGACTTGTTTCGATATCTGGCCATCCAGGTGGCATAAGTGATGAAGGTTGAAAGTCTTGAGATGATATAATCCCTAGACAGGAAGCAGCTCTTGATATCTAATATTTTGTTCAGAGAAATGTGGCAGTTGTGAAAAATGAATGTTCTGATTTTGTCATATGCTGGGCAATCATTTATCATGTGGTCAAAGGTTTCAGAGGTTCAGTGGTAGTTGTGACATGTAGGATCTATGTTCTTGAAGAATCTCCTGTAGTGCAGGAACCAATTCATCTGGAGGAAAATCCAGGTCAATTTTATCAACATAGTGACTATAAACAAACAAAATGCAATTTGATACAGTCCTATTGCTATTGGTCAAAATGTGTCCAGCTACTGAAATATGTTCAATTACATGAGTAGATCCAATTAATAAAACATGGTGCACTATTAGCCAGGAATTATCCAACTACTAAAATGTGTCCAATTATTAAAATCTTTCCAATGTGTCCTCGTTATTTTTCAGGCAGTTTTCAACTACTAAGACATGTCTTCATTCTTGATCAAAATGTGCTCAACTATTAAAATATTTTTAACTGTTAAAACATGTCCACACTATTGATGTTCAACTATTAAAATGTGTCCTCTATCAATTTATGAATTATCTGTGTTAGTAATCTATCATCATAAAAACACAAGACACATACAAACATCAACATTTTTATGAAATATTAATCATCATCATCAGAATTATATAAACTTACATTACAATAAATATCCATATTTAGGTTAAAACATTTAAAAAAAGTAAATAAAATTATAACTGCAAAAGTAAAAAAAAATGTATTATTATCTTAAAAAGCTATATATTTTTAATTTAGAAAATAAAAAACCAATTATTTTTAAAAAGAGTGAAAAGATTTCTACATATGACTAATCTTAATTTTGAAACTTAAAATGGTCAGGCTTAAATGTACAAATGGAAAGCATTAACATTAACCTTGCAATGCTATATTAACCAAAACCTTTTTATTTACAAATTTACTTAACACTTCTTTGAAAAGATGGAGCAAAATCCAAAATGAAGTTAAAACTTTTGACTAGAATTTTCTTTTAATATGTATAAAAGGTTTAAAATGTGTTCTTTTGAAGATTGTTTGCATAATCCAGTTAAAAGTTAGTTATGTTAATATGTGGAATTTTGTTTCATGTAAAAATGTTATTATATTAACTTTCTTATACAATATAAGATTTTTTCCTGATGTATATAAAAGAATTTTATTTACTGATAAATTAAAATGCTTAAGTTTTAAAATAGCAAGATTATATATGTATACAACAAGAGAATATTGAATCACTGATAAATATGGAATGATAGACCTCCAAGATATGCACATATTAATGCAATCCCACCTTGTAGCTATGCCATATTTATTACAGTAAAAAATAATGAATTCACTTTTTCCTGCTGTCCAATAATTTGCGTAGGTAATGTATCAAAACAATTATATTCTGATTCAAATAAAGCAACACGTATATCTCAGATGATTGGATAATAAACCTCATAGTTGTTATTGCTTAATCTATCATCCATATAAGATGTTGAACAACAAGTGAAAGTTGATTTGTTCTTTATTTGTTGTGTGGATGACTTTGATCCTATGAGACAATGCACTTGTATAATCTACGCTCATAGGTTTATTGCTTAAAATGTCATATATGTTAATCATCCAAATCTATTTTTTTAATATTTAAACTACCCTCTAACTGTCATGTTAATAACTTCTCAAAGCAAAAAAAAAATTTCTACTGTAAAAAGCTACTCAACATGGTATCTAGAGGGCAATTCAAACATTAATTTAAAAGATTTGCTGATTATCACATGACTAATCTTTCTCCAATATAAAAATATTATTTATCAATGCATAGATAGATAGGTAGATAGATAGATAAATGGATAGATAGATAAATATGATGATAGATAGATAGATAAATAGAGAAAGAGAGAAAGAAAGAAAGAAAATATGCTTGTGAGATATTCGCTCTAGAATTGTATAATCTAAAAATATAATCAAAACATTAATTAGAGTTAAAGATCATTAAATTATTCGTGTAAAAAAATATGCATTTATTACATGTGGAGGTTTGTAAACACTAAGATTTCCAAATTTGGATGTTAGTTTTTTGCTGTAAACATTTGGGAAAAAATATGTAGCAGTTAAACCATTTTTTATTATTCATATTTAAACCATTATATTTTTGTTATTTAATATGAATAAACATCTAACTATCTACGTTGTCTTTATTGTGTGCATAAAGATACTGATATTATGAAGGTTAAAGACTTTCTTAATTTTAACAACGTAATATTTTATATTAATTACAGTTTGCCCAAATTATAAAGTCTTATCTGAAGTAATTTTACCTTACAAAAAGTGATTTTGTTTGCCATTTTTTATACATTTGTCAGATAGCATCTCAGATTAACTTAACATAGGTTATTAAGAATTTATTTTAAAAAATAACTGATTAAAAATAGTTCTGAAGAAAGTTTGTGTGGCGTAAAGTTTGTAAAATAAATTTAACACTTTTACAACTGGCAGTTTGAATTACAGAAGTTCTAGTTTGTATTTATTATCTTTACCAAATTCACAACTTCCTTGTATTTCTATGCAATATCTTTATTCAATGTAATAAGATGTTTAACCGGGAATTTAAATTTAGGTCAAGCTACATGTTTTACTGTGATGTATTAAGATTATGACAAAATGATTGATTGGAAGTATAAAAGTTAGCTCAAATATTAATTAAAATGAGTAGAAATTTTAGATATGAATTATCCGAAATGAAAAGCTTAGGCCAATCTTTTTCTGGCACCCATAGTTAATGTATGAAGTATTTAAAATTCCAAATTACAGGAGGAGAGGGTTTAATCCTACATGTAATGGAGCAGATTAAATAAAATTTTGAGGAAGCTGGTATATCCTGAATTTAATTAAATAATTTATGCATGTTATTATGGATCATACAAGATAGTTTGCTTATTAGTAGTAGATTAATTTTTTTAGTTTGATCACCTGGTACAGGAACTGTGAAGTAAATGTTTTAATTAGCGTTATAGTTTATTTATTATGAGTAACTTAGCAATACATTTTTATTTTAAATATTTTGGGTGGAACTCCATAACTATTTTGAGATGGCTTGAAAAAATTATGAAATCTTTTTCCTATGGTCAGACATTGAAAAGAATTTTTTTCTGACTGGACAATGGGCAGTTTTTGATGAAATATATTAATATATTCATGATAATAAAGATGCATCAAGTACAAAAGATATACTTTGCACAAATGATGAAGGCAAAAGCTATTAGTAACTTCTTTTAGAAAGTTGATTAATGAATCAATGTATGTTATAATATTCAGATGAAAAACATTGCACAGATATAAAAAATTAATGAACGCTCATTTTTGAAACTGTAGGAAAGTGAGCTTTGGACACTATAAGAGCATTAGAAAATTTTTATTTAAAGATGTTACATAAAATTTTCAAAATATAATTGCAAGATTTTGAAACTAATTACTATATTTTTCAACTTTCTGGATGTAATTCTATAGGTTCTACAATTATAAAATCACATTTTTACTTGTTTGGATAAGTAAAATAAATGAACAATACAAGACTTTTTAAAGGAGCATTTATGATGAATTCTATCATGATTGTCATGGGAAGAGACAGATCTTGTCTAGATTCTAAGAATTATCTCAAAGATGTTCCAAAGAAATGCAATATTGCTTGTTTCCATTGGGAAGATATGACAGAAAATGGAATTCACTGGAGAGCTATAATTAAACATGGTGTTGACAGATTTCAGAAAGAAAAGTTTTCTGCTGAAGAAATTAAAAGCATCACAAAATACTAAATAAGAAGAAAAATGGACAGCATGTTCTATATGGGTATGAATTTATGCTACATAGATAGTTTTGCATAGTCATTACAAAATTCATTTCTACAGAAGTTTTTTTCTTTTCTTGGAGTTCGAATGGCTGGCTGTTCTCATTTATTATATATATATATATATATATATATATATATATATATATATATATATATATATATATATATATATATATATATATATATGCTCTTAATATTATATATATTACTAAGTAAATATTTTTAAAAATCAGCTACTTTAATTAGCAGAATAAGTAATTTCAACTGATCATGTCAAATATGGACTGGAATCAACTTGGCTAACAACAAATGTATAAGATTTAACTGTCTTATATAGACAGTGGCTTCTTAAATTAATGCATAAAAAGATATTCCATTTTCAGTTTTATTTATAAGGTGTTATAAATAAAACTTTGCATTTAATCTTTCTACATAAGAGATTTAATTTTATTAAGCATTTAATAAAAGTTTTTTGGTTTATTTTTCTGAGATTAAAAATGATATTAGTGTCCAGTTGATGTCCATGGACAAATTTTATCCAGAGTATTGTATTTGTCAAGAAAAAATAAAATTACATTTAGAAAGTCTAGAATTTTATGTAGATATGCAGAAGTTGATTTAGATATCAAAGCTGTATTACCTTTTATTGATTAATTATTCAGAATACATCTTTAACAAATATTAAGTTTTATTGATTAAAATTAATCATAAACTTAATTCTGCAATGAGTGCTTTTGTTAAGAATAACTTAATATTAGACATAAAAATATTTAAATACTTGAAAAGAAAGATTTTTAATACATGCATTTTATCAATGCTGATTTACAGATCTGAGACTTAGGTACCTAATTAAAAGCACCTATAGAGATTTCAGATGACATGGCATACTTTGGGTAAATGTATGTATATAATAACAAGAATAATAAAAATCAAAATATGCCATTGAGAAAGTATATCATCAAAATAATTAAGAAGATAAAATGAAGTAGATTTGGACATAACACTTGAAAAAATATGAACTAATAAATAACTAAAATCTTAAACTAAAAGACCTAGAAAATATCTGTGAGATGGATGTATGGACTGAAGAGGAAAAGACAAGCTATAAATTTGAAAAACTGTATTAACTTGGGGGCGACCTTTTCACAGAGAATTAATAATGGTTGAGAATGATGATGATGATAATAATTTTAAAAAATTGAAATCAATTTTAGGCATATGAAGAAAAACCAATGTTGCTCAGGATAAATGATGGAATCACAGGAAAAAACATTTTGGTAAAGTGAAATATATCAATTGAGTTTCTAAGTGTTGCTTTTAAAATCAATACATATTTAAAAATACTTGACCTGTTACAATAAATTTTCAAAAAAAAACATAAATATAAAAAATATTTCTAAATTTTAATTAAAATGAATCAAAATAATCCAGAACTTGTGAGCGCCAGTTTAAAAGACATGGAAAGTACACTTTATAAAAAAAGTAAATTATTTTTATTCTTTATCTGCAGAATAATCTAGTGGTTAAATAAGAATTTAATTAAGTTAAACTTATTAAAAGATTTACACCCATGAAATAACCATGTGAAAAATTTAAGGCATCAATTGGTTAAGTCTTAATGCAAAAATTTCTGAGGTAGACATGTGATTGAATGAAAGATTGATATCAAGAATTTTTAAAAAATAAAAGAATGGATGGAAATTAGAATTCAATAGAATTTAGCAGTAACAAATTCAGTAGTCAGAAATTTAGCTTTGAAGTCTGATGATGCAGTAATTGTATTCTTATTTTGAAAAATAAATGTTTACAAAGTAATATAATATTATGGAGTTTACAAGAACTGTGCTAAGCTCTTGCTAAAAGTGGATTATTACTGAGACAACCATATAATCAATTTTACTAAAAGAAATGTAGAAGGAAAATACTCTTGAAATAAACTATTAGCATGGTTTATTTATTGATTCATCCAAAATCATGGCTGTTTCAACTTATGTCATTCTGAAATGAAAATATTTGTTAAATTGTAAACCTGAAGCTACAAAGAGAAAAGAAAAAAATATAAATGAACCAAATAACTATAGCAGCTCCTATAATAAAAAAATAGAGGCAAGAAATTGACCAAACTATTACTATCAAAATTGGAATAAAAATTTTATTGAGTAAACTATTTAACAAGAAATTGACCAAACTACTACCTGCAAGATTGATCAGAAGAGACACTCAACCAACAATTATAAAAGAACTGAAAAATGAAAAAAATTCACAGTAAATATGAGATATTGGAAGGTGTATGTATAATATATTTATAAATGTTATTCTATAAAAAAAAGTAATAATTGAAAATATTAAAAAAATAATTTTAGATTTGTTTTACTTGGTTAAAATTGTATGGAACATTCTTATTTTTAAAGAAAATAAATTTTCCAGTTAAATTTTTTATTTATTTTTTTTTTGTAAAATATTTGTTTATAAAGTTTTAATTATTGTAAAGAAATAACTCATTCAGATTAAGTATTAATTAATTTAGAATCAGAAAAAATATTTATATGTGTTATATGAAATTATATGTCTATGGCATAAACAGATTAAGCAATATATATTAAATTTGGGTTTGTATATTATCATTTACTAAATTTTTCTTTATTCTGTTATTTATTCATTAACTTTATTAAATAGTTGTTAAAATATAATAATTTCAGTCATTTTGTGTTTCTATTTTAGCTATTTGTATTGTGAATTACCAGTGGACATGTTTGATTTCTTTATGAAGCTGTGCTTTAAGGAATTTGTAGGTTATGCCTGAGAAATTATTTAATAATAGAACAAATTGTGCATATATTTCTTATTATTATCTTTAGGGATCTTTAAATCTCAAAGCTAACTTTGACATAATAATGTTTGCCATGTGCATGTGTTGGCATATGTGTGTGTGGGCATTAAAAGATTTTATATAGAATTATTTGAAAAGTGTAAAGATGAGGATCATCTTAAAATTCACATACTTCCTTTTCCTTATATATTTTAAAATGAACATTATTTTATTGATGGCTAGTATGCATATGGCACCTGATGGCTCAGAGCATTGATGATGATCAGCATTTTATATAGATATTTTTAGAATTATTTTTAGCATTTACATACATGCATGTAGTCTTGTGGAATTGATCTTCAAATATGCACTCACCCATCAATAAGTGTTTTAAAAGAATATGTGTAAGACTTATTCTTAGAGATTATTCTTATATAAACCAAATCTTACTGACTGTGCTTAAACCAGAAGTTAATGATTGTTTTATATGTGCTAAGGTTGGCATTGACTACATAAATGATTAGCTTAGATTTTATATTATGTGTTTTTTAAATCCACTCACAAAGAATGACTGTTGATTTTTAAATATTGATGATTATTTCTGGTGATGCCGTTCTATTACTTATTACCACTTATACATGCTGCTTATTATTTACTTCCAATGTCCATTTTTGTGCTCAGTATAACAATTATGCTTGGGTTAATTATTTATTTACTGATTATTCATAAGATTTGATGGCTTATTCTTGTCATCCCAGTATATCTTTTCTTTCATATCATTACAATATATAATATATTGAAACTTCAGGATGGTATATATATATATATATATATATATATATATATATATATATATATATATATATATATATATATATATATATATATATATATATATATATTATTTAAGAGGAAGTCAACCTCTGATAGTGGGTGAATGCACAAAGATTTATAATATTTAAGAAGTAGCGCATTGCTGGAGGTTGACTACCTTTTTAATAATTATAAATTGTCAGAGCTTTATTTTATATACATAATAAAGAGCTAACAGTTAAGTGAATTGTAGAAATAAATTATTATGAATTTTTTTTATTACTTATCAAATTTTTTTAAGACTATTATTTACTTTTTCCCAGTATTTTCATATTATTATCAAAATTTTTATTCTGAATAAAGAGGCCTGATACTCAAATTTCATCTATATAACATTACTTATTTACTATTCCCAAAACTGCTAATTTGGATGTTATTGGAATGTTGGTTCATTTTGTATTTTGAAACCATAATGAAATTTCTGTTTTATTTTTTTGTAATATCTTTACTTTTGATAATGACATGACATGTTGAAAAAGCTCTCATATAAATAAAAATAATCTAAAAGAAATAATAAATTTTTAAATAAAGATTATAGTTTTTAATTCATAATCATTTGTTTTCACAAATCACTAACCTGTTAGCTCTTTGTATGCAATCCGCACATTTCCAATGGCTAACTAGTTTTCAGATATAATTCATATGATAGCTGCCAAAGATTATTAAACCAATAAAAAATTCACAATAGATAGATAAAAAGTTGAATCCATTCTTTATCTATAGAGGTTACTTTAATAACAGAGTAGATATTCTATTTGTCTATCAACTTTTGGCTGCTGTCATGGGAATATATACACATAACGCATATATTGATATAATTGCATATTATATCTATACATACAAATATATGTATTAAATGCTTTAAATTATATGAAATTTTACTTTTTAATAAATTATCAAAATAACTTTCTTACTAGTATATAATAATTAAATTTTTTGCCCGTATTGCCTTTCTATTTTGACTCTCTATTATTATGTTTTGTTTTTTATATATAAAAAACAAATTATACATTATGTTGTATATATGGGTTATGTGTATTACGTACAACAGGTGCATTTATTTAATGTAATTTTTTTATGTATTAATTTTAACATTTTTATAAATAAATCAAGCTTTGATAATAAGAATAAAATATGATTGAAATTTACGGAATAACAATATATATATTGATTGAGAAGAAAAAAAGTGATTAAAAAAACGGTGAGTGATATCATGTTTAATAGAACAGACTACATGTTTAAAAGTGAAAAATAAGATGGTATTAGGTTCTGGAATATTTAAATCAAATAAATTCTTCATATAACAAAAAAAAAAACTGATATTGATTTACAAAACCATTAATTCAAAACTATTGTATTTCTTTCTTCATTTTTATATTCAATTATTACACTTATTTCCCCACAAACAATAGTTTGATAAATCTAGTTTGATAATTAAAGTTTGTAAAAGTAATACAAAGACTATTGATTTCTGTTTGACTATGTTATAGTTAATGCTTAGATATTAAATTTTACAATGTAATTATAAAAGAGTGCGTGCATGATTTTTTACTTTACGCTATTACAGTTTCCATAATTCCTATTAATTGCATTTAATCTAGGGAAAACATTCATATTACTATGTTTTGTATTTAATTTAAAATATGACTTTAATTTAAGTTTATTACTTTATCATTGTAACCGTTTTATTAAGAATTTATATTTATACTGTAAATAAATTCATTAATGTATCATTTTATAAATGTTCTTTAATCAGTATTAACATTAAATGTTTGTTTAAAATACAATAAGTAAACAGAGAGATCCATGCACATTAACCTAGGGTAACCTAATATAGATATTTAAAACAAATAAATACTTATGCATTGGTTTGTGCAATGAAAAAGGGATATGTTAATTAGGACTATCTATTGTCAATATGGAAATGGAGTCTGGGATAACATAAGAGTGATAAATAAATATTCTAAATCGTAGTTTGTTCATAATTTTTAACAAGATTTCAAATCTTATAACCATAAAAATGAACCCCAAATAATTTGAATCTATTTCCAGGTTTTTCTTTTTCCAATCAGGTGGTGCTTAGTTACAGAATGATGATAGGGTGGATTCCATTGAATCAAAAAAAAAAAAAAATCAAATCCTACATATCATTGAAAATGGTTTTATTCAGAAAAATGGAATGGATGACTACTATAATTTATAGATTTACAGATAGTAATGATTAAATTTTATTTAAATGAAATTTCATGAAAGAATTAATCCAATTAAATGTAACTAAATATAATATATCTGTAGTGAATTATTTAAAGTTTCAATGAGATGTTTTCTTGTATGATATATGAATATAATATATCTACACAGACTCGTATAAATATGATTAGATTTTATTCAGTTTATATGCAATATATTTACCAATATATACAATAATGTATGCTATACCACATAATATGTTGTCTCGATATAATAGTTGTTATAATGAAACTACTGAAGGAACTTCATCTGCCATTTTAAAGATATTTAACATTTCCAGATATTCTGTGACAGCTTACTTCGTATGTAGATATAGTGGCATTTTTGGGCATTCTATGACAACTTGCTTCATGTTTGATTAATTTTTAGTAGCTTCAAAAAATATCATTTGAAAGTTTTTTGAAAAACAAAAAAAAGGTATATTAATAAATTTTCTTGCCTCTATAGAATAATAATAAATGACAATCTTATATATGATATGCTTTTGTTCATTTAAAGCAGAGATAAGCAAGTCTTTAATTGCAGTTCATTTGTGAACTATCAACAAATTTCAGATGTCTTCCTGATTTAAAAAGAGTAATCGTAATTAGCATTGCATTGCACAACATGAGATAGTGATACATGAAAGAAATATACTTTTTTATACATACTGATAATGTAGGCAAGACCCACTTTTTTAATCAGCTACTTGCTAATGAAAATGGCTCAGGTGACATAAGTGCCTTTATTTAAAATGCATGAAGATGTGTGTTTATTACAAATTTATTGGCTTGCATTTAATACATGGTCTGCACAATGCAAGAATACTATTGGAAGCATTAAATACATTTAGTCAGTTGTAAAACTGAAAGCTGAACTTTTTTATTAAGACAGATGCAAAAATTTAATTAATTTATTGTGAAAAATTAGTATTTTATCAAGAAGAGAAAAAAAAATAAAAGAAGCTATATTAATTAAGAGGAGAAAAGCCAAATCTAAATAGAGATGGGGGATTAAAACATTATTTTTATAGAAATATTGAAATAATATATATCAAAGATTTTAAAATATAAAATTTAAAAAAATAAAAAATGATATAAAAAGTTAAAGAAATTGATAATAGAGGGAGTTATATAAAAGAAATATATGAAAAAGAGGTTATAAAAATTTTAAAATTAAACAGTTACAATTATAAAAGAGGAAGGTAAAAGTTAAAAAAAGGTAAGTTAAATAATATAAAATAATAAAAAGAATAAGAAAAAATATAAGAATAAAAATAAAATAAAATTGATTAATAATAACAATAAAATATAAAAAAGAATGAATAAAGATATAAAAAGAAATGACAGAAAAAAAAGTTAGGATAAAAAATAATAATAATAAAGAAAAATAGAAATATTACAATAATATATTAATGAATAAAAATAAAGATAAAATAAAAGAGAATGGAATAAAAATGATAATGAAATAATGGGTATGAATTAAAAGATGTAATAATATGTAATTAAAATTAAATATTATGAATATTAATATATATATATATATATATATAATATATATAATATTTATATATATATATATATATATATATATATAATGGTTATATAATTATGTTTAAATATTGTAGCTCTGGTAAAGACTGCAGGATAGAAAAAACTGTAAGGAAAATAAAGGAGTAATTATATATAAAGGTTGCATTAAGGTGTATATGAGGAGTGCATAGAAGAGTTTAATATATATGTAGTTTATCATATTTTAAAAGAGGAATGTAATGTTAAAACAATTCCAAAGGAAAAAAATACATACATTTTTAATACAGAATGCAAAGAATAAATTCCCTCCCCCCAAAGATGAATTCAAGTATGTCACTTCCATAAAAAGGAAACATGAAAATACATTTTAAAACCATGCATGTCATTTATAATGGTAGACAGTATCATTCACAGAAAATTAGAAGTAGCTCTTACCCTGAAAAAATATGTCCACTCCTGATCTAAAACAACAAATTTATTTATCAGATTCATTAATGTATGAATGAGTCAAATAGTTTATCGATTGAAATCACACACACAAAAAAGAATGGCCTTATTTTTATATTTAGTTCAACTGCTTGCAATGTCTGAAACCTGAATTCAAATTTAAATAAAATTTGATTTTTTTTACCATACATATTTTTTTTTATTCATGTGGCTCAGCTAATTATCCAATTATAGATTACAAATTGGATATCTAATTATTATTAGCTAGGTAGGATAATGCTTCCCAAATTGGGATACAGTATTTCTGGAGAGTGGTAACATGAGTTCTAGTTTTAGTTACAATTAGAGGAATAAAATAAAGCAGTGGTAGGAGCATAAAAAAGAAGAGAAAATTTTTAAAAAACCATTTGTAATTTTAATCTGTTATATAACAGAGTTAAAGTTGTAGTTATTATTTTCTAACTAAATACATAAAAAGCAAAGTATAACTGAACAGGGATCAAATCTAATGCCAAGGGTAGCAAACAAAGCATTGGCATGAGTGCATGGGAGGCATTATCAGGAAGTTTATTATGTATCAGCAGAGGTAAGTGTGTATTGATGTGTTTACAATAGAATACTACAAGTAGACAACATGTATGAAATCTAAATTTAGACTGTTTCTGAATTGCGTGATAAACAATTAATAATAGTGTAAGAGTAATACAAACGTTAATTAATATTCGTTTATGGATTACAAATGATATGGAAAGCAAAGTGTGTCGTCTGTTGTTTCAATCAAACAGCAATGCATGAATACTTTTATACATTTTCTTACATATCTATCTTGCACTTATGTGCCTTCTATTGCTTACAAATAAGAAAATCATAATACACTTACATTAGTACAATACTATTTAAAATGTTTATTCACTACTTTTGACATATTTTTTATTATAATATTAACAAAGATATGAAAATGAGATCATGAAAAAACTATTAACCATTAAACTTTTATTTATATTTATCGAATCGTCATTAATTGGTAAATGAGGCATGTGTTAATAGGAAAAAATTATTTAGATAAATGCAAACTAAATTAAAATTATTAATTTATTTTTAATGGCATATTGATGTACTTTTAATTAATTATTTCTTCATAAATTTGATTTTTGACAGCTAAATATCCAATACATATATCTAATGCTGAATAGAGCACAAGACGCAGTTATTAGTTGTATTCATGTTTTAGTCGTTTTTCTTTTGCTGCATTATATAAAACGTCTGTATATCTGATATAATGGAAACTATTCTAATAACACAAATATTAAAAAAAAATTATTTGAATAGGAGAAATTGCATCTTTCCAACTATATATGAATTATTAGGTGTCTTGATAATTTTATGCCTCTATTATGATAAATAAACATGTACATTTTACTTCATATATATATAATATTTAAATACGTGTATATGATTTATACTAAATTTAATGTAATTAGAAGGGAAGTGAACTCAAACTTTTAAGCACCATACAGCTACACATTTTATTTTATGCAACTGATTCACATGACCACATGCACCTGAAAAAGATATGCAAAAACGTATACTGGAAATCATTTATTTTTTTCACATGTATGTGGGCATGTGTTTCAGTTGTATAAGATGCAGTGGATAGCTGTAGAGTGCCTGAAAGTCCGAGTTCAAGTCCCTTTTAAATATATATATATATATATATATATATATATATATATATATATATATACTGTAGCCCCCCTTTCCCCAAAATAGTTCAGTATGACTAAAACAAAACAATAGAGGAAACTCAACATCTAAGAACAGAGTTTGTTTGGCTAGTATGAGCATAGAGCAGAGCATATAAGTAGAGCATGAATAGGAAAAGATTACAGTACACTACAGATCTTACAGTACATTAATCTTAATCTGACATTATACAAAGCATACGAATTAAACTAACTTTTAATACATAAATGATAATAATGTTAAAGACATCTATTTAATTTGCAATCATATGAGATGACTAATAATCAGGAAGATATCTATCTAATGAATAATCACAAAACTGGCAGTATAAAATGAATGACAAATGAGTAAAGATGTATAAGATTAATTAACTAACTAATGTAAATGAATAATAAATAGATTTAAGAATGAGGAGAAGAAAAAGGGAATATGTTAAGGTAATGATTAGTTAATATTGTAATAAAATGGGGATCAAAAAAGGATGAATAAACTGTGTTAGGATAAGAAAATGAGATGATGATGAAATTAAAAGATAAGAAAATATGGATGAAGTATTATGACAATGTTGGTGATGATGAATGGAAACCTGAAATATTAATTTAATACTTTTAAAATAAAAGCAAGGATTCTAAGTTTAAATAATTAAAGAAGAAGGTTTAAATCTTTGGGATTTTAATTAATCAATAAGAATAAAATAAGAGACCAAGGTAATGTTTATCAAATGACTTGAGAAATAAATCTAACATGCAAAATCAAAGTTTAAAATTATTAATCGATAATTTAATTTCTCAGGGTTCATATGATTTTAGAATCTAATAATTTTATAATGTATATCTAGATTAGCTAGAGGGATTTTACTACTGTCCAAATATATATACAAAAAAATTGCAAAAGGGAATTACTAAAAGATATTTGATTCTTTTACTGGTAATAACAAAAATTAAATCTAAACTTTATAATAACTCAACAAATCCATAATACTAATGTAAACATAAAAAGCTTAACCATTAGATAATCTTAAAATATTTTAATTACAATTAATATAACAATAAGACAATGATAACATCATTTGAGAACAATTTATGGTTGACCTCTCTATATAGTATGACCAGATTTAATGAATGGTGGCATTTTTTAATATCAAATATTTTACTTTTAATACATCATTTTTAAATAGCATCTCTGCATAATATCAACAATATTTTATTCAATCAATATTATAATTTTATATACGCTCAACATAAGAGTTTAATAAAATTGATTAATTATATGCTGAACATATAATAAAACCAATAACACTAAATGATGTCGATGGTGATAGCTATAACAATAATGTATGGATAGGATAATAGCAATAACAATATGGATAGTGTTTATTAATAAGGTTACTGACAATTTAATAAATAATAAAAAACGAATTTTATTTATAATATTTACACATTAAAATATATATATATCCTTCATAAAACTTGTAAAAAGGAAAGTACATAAAACAAGATTTTGTTAGCGTAACTATAATATTAACACAGAAAGATCTCCTTTGATCTAATCAAAAATTATAATACATTATCATCTTTTTACAGTATTATTATTTACACATATCTTTTCATTTAAATTTTCTAGCTTAATTGCACATTTACTATATTTTATTTACCACACATAGGTCTATGATACTTCTTTATCAAAGTTAAAATATAAATATGATAGTGACAAAGTTCCTATTTAATGTATGATAGCTGGCAATACTTAATCTGTTTAAAATAAATTAATATCACTGTAACTCTATACTTGATTCTTAATATCATATTAGAAAACTTTTGGTTTACTAACACTGAACTAAGAGTAACAAACAATAAATACAATATGTATATTCGAGATCCCTTTGAGTAGACAATAAACTAGTACAATGACATATTAAACTTAATAGAGATATTACTATTTACTATCATTGTTTGCTTAATGCTAACACAATTCACATATCTAATTCATACCGTTTCAAAGACAATTTTATTCTCACTAAGTATTAAATCATCAAGACTTAATGGGGTGAAGTCTAATGGCATATGTAATATGTCCAGAGGTATAATGGTGGTGAGTTAAGGCAAATAAGTAAGTAACTTAGACCGTGGTCATTCCATGACTATGAATGGTTTGAAATCCCAGTGCCATTATTTGAGAACATCTTTAGGGATATGGGGGGGGAAACAGTGATTAATACATGAAGTCCATTGTAATAGCATAGGCTTTAATTAGCTCCAAAATCCATAAGCATCATATGCAATTCATCCATGATGATGTCTTTCACACAAGGTAAGGAAAAAAGTATGCCTCATGTGAGATGACATAACAAATATAACAATGCATAATATCATAATTATCTAACATGGCAACAATCAAATCTCACAAATAAATAATGTCTATCTTATAAGTATGAACACAAAACAAACAGAATATAACTATTAATTAATGTATGGAAATTAAAATAATAATTATCAACTCGAATGTGATATCCACCTGTAATAATTATTATCAGTAATTAGTTATGGTAATTAATTATGTAATACAATATAAAACATAATATTAAATATGCCTAGATTGGATCAAAATTGAATTTCACCTTCTATGATCATTTAGTAATTGCAGTTTTACCCCCCCCCCTCCTCAAAAAAAAAACATTAAAAGCAAACAAAAAAAAAGTAACATAATAAGTGGCAAATTGAACTCTCAAGGTGCATAGTATTAAGATTATAGCCTTAAATAAATATGTAATTTATCATAAGTGATTTTTATATTTCCTTGTGATCACTTTTAAAATTTAAACCCATGCTTAAATCTAAATATTATTGCAAATCCCTTTTATTTCATGAGCAAACCTATATTCAGTTCTAATCCTTCCGGATCCTTTTATTTTATTAGCAAACCGTCTGCTGAATCTATGAGCATTAAACATACATAGAATTATAATAAAATACACATTAAAAGAAAATTTAAAAAAATATTATTAGATAAGGTTTTTTCACATCTCTTCTGTAAAGAAAGGAAAAACTTGAATGCAATGATTTAAAACTGCAGAACTATTTGAAGGCCTCGTAATGTTCTTTACTATTTAACAATATGAGAATTACTATACATTTCCCATTGCATTTCTCCTCCATAAATATTATAATTAACTACTTTTGCTTCTTGCATGCACTAATTAAATTATAGAAAAATATCAACTTCCACTGTTAAACTTCTAATAAACAATTAGTGTGAAAATTATCCTCCATAATATCATTATGACTTTTATTATTTTTCACAGATATTCAAACACATATTTTCAAGGTATTTCATCAGAAACATAACTTTCTGGATACATCAAGTAAACATTTATCAATCAAATTATTATCAAGGAAATTGTCAAATCATTAAACAATTATGATCTTTTTTTTTCTTTCGAAAAATTTTAACTCTTTTAAATTAAAAAAAAATACAATGCTGAAGATGAACATTGATTCAATTATTATTGCTGCATATAATTATTTAATTTTAAGGCATAATTGAGCTACACAGCAAATATTCTATTGTATTTATAACATTCACAATATTATTAATATGATAAATTATACATTCGGAACTAAATTGAACTGTGAAGTAATATCGAAAAAATGCTATTATTTTATTTAATAATCTTGACAATTCCACTAAAAACTCAGCAAAGTCATATCCGGTCTTTCCATAAATTTTAGATAATTTAAAACATTTAATGTCAAGAATTTAGTCTATTTATTCAGAATTAATGACACTTAGGTGGGTATAAGCTATTATTGCAATAAATTAAATACTATAAGATAACTTTAATTATTTTCCCATGTATTTTGTAAATTTTATAACGGTTAAGTAAAATTAATGATATTTAAGTCTAGTTTAAGATAGTATTTCATTTTAATAAAAGCATTTTATGAGTATATCAGAAGATTATTTAACAATAAAAGATAGATATTCTTTAAAGTAGTTCACTTTTAATGTCTCCCTATTGAATGAAAACTTCCAAAACGTTTTCCTTATCACAATTTCAAATTTATTATAGTAATATTTATTACCACTAAACATCACATGATCAGTATTTCTTATGCTAGCACATTACTGTTATTAAAACAGTCAAAACTCTCTATATAGTAGTGCCACTCAGTGCCAACCAGAGAAAGCAATGGATGTCAGAGGCTTATGCGTAAAATCCCTATCTAGTACTTACTCATCCAATATCCCCAGACTAGTTTCTGGCTTGGGGCCTTCATCAGTAAGGAGCTTTGGATCTGGTTGTTAAAGAGCCAAGGACACCAAAATGTATGAGTACTGAACTGGGTTCAGATCCATATGACTATATAAGCTATTGAGCTTACATTGAAAATATTATTGTTTTCAATTTTATTCTCATAGTTTTGTAGTTAAGTAAGATAAATAGGTGGCTGCTGAGGAGTTGCATTAGATCCTAAGATCTAAGTGCAATGCTCTCAGATACAAAGCTCCTCACTGATGAAGGCCACAAGCTAGAAAACTAGTCTGGTGATATTGGATGAGTAGGCACTAGATAGGAATTTTATGCATAAGCCTTCTGGCATTCATTGATTAATCTGTTTGGCATTGATTGGCACTACTGTATGGAGAGTTTTGTCTGTTTTAATAACAATAATATTTATTACATATTTTATGGTGTTATAAACAAAACACTTGTAAAGTAAATTATGAAATTTTAAGCTTAAGAATTTCTTGACCAGCTTACATTTGAGTTTACTTTTGGCAGCAATTTGCTTGATATAGCTTTTATCTTGTTAGTGAACCAGTTTCCAAATCACTAGCTGATAGTAGCAATGTGTTCTTTCATAGATGAAGGGTACTTAGAATTTACTACATGGTTTATTAGTTAATAATAACAAATAATTTGTACTTTTCACTATGGAAAATAATACATTTCAAACAATTTGTAGACTTTAAATAGTAGAATAATCTCCATATTCTCTCTTAATTGAAAAAAAAATCTTGTTCCTCGATAGAAAAAGTCTCTTCAATAAAATTTGTGCAAGCTGATTTATAGACTTTTAGCCAAGGGGCTGACTGCAAATCAATAAACCAATCAGAATATTATGATTATATTTGCTTAAAATGAATAAATATCCATCTTTAATCACAGATGATAACTAATTAAACTATTTAATATTTTAGACTACAGTAAAAATATATTTAATAATTAATTATACTCTCTACCTTTAAATAATTCCAATTTTGAGTCTGTTGAAAAGCTATTATTTACCAATCAAAAACTATTAAGTATTTCTGTGGTTTTATTTAATAACAATATTATGTTATATTATAATTATGGAAATTAATTTATCTGTTGGACTGTATGTAAAAATGCCACACACAACTGGAAGAGAGCTGACATATATATTCAACATTCAAATTATGTACTGCCCTAGAAATATTTACCTACTAAGTTTACTTATTTTCATCCCTAAAATTAATAATCATTAGAACACACCACTTGTTTAAACAATAGATTTAAATCATCAACATTGCAATTGATTAAAATTTAAATTTTTTAGTTAATAGACTAATAAAATATGGCTTGATAAACATCAAGCCTAACTAATATTTAAATACATGTATGTTAAAATATAAATACTAAGCAATGAAATTATAAGGGACTTAAACTCAGACTTTCAAACTCTTCACTGCTACACAATCCACCTTATATACTGGTCCAGACCACCATCTCCCACACACATATACCATCACTGTTCAGTTTATATTAATATAGTAAATGTTTAAACTTTATTGGACAAGCCTCCATCTTCTCCACTCTCCAATTATTCAGCCATCCATATCATTGAAAATCTGAGGATGAAATTTTCAAAGCCCTTGAGAATTTCATCTTCAGATTTTCAATGATATGGATGGCTGAAGAGTTGAAGAGTAGAGACATTTGAGAATTTCATCCTCAGATTTTCAATGATGTGGGTGGTTAAAGAGTTGGAGAGTGGAGAAAATGGAAGCTTGTCTATTAAAGTTTAAATATTTGCTATATTAATATAAACTGACCAGTAATTGTCTATATGGGTGGGAGATGGTGGTTTGAATCAAGTGATGAGTGCTGGTTCAGCACAAAATGCATATATTGGAAATCATTTATCTTTCTCACATGTATCTGGTCATGTCTATCAGTTGTATAAGATAAATTGAATTGCTATGAAGAGTTTGAAAGTGTGAGTTCAAGTCTCTTATAATTACATTGTTTACTATAAATAATATACAAGTATTTAAATATTGCATATTCAACCTGGATTCTGCCTATCTCCTGTATAATTAAATAGTTATATTAAAGTCCTATGTGTGAGGGATCATACTGACTTAAGGTCAACATTGGTATAACAATAATATTGATATAAATAAGGGCTTTGGGAATTTTATCCTGATTTTCAATGATATATATGGCTGAAGCTTGTCCATTAAATTTTAAAGATTTGCTATCTTAATATAAACTGAGTAGTGATTGTATATATGTGGGAGATGGTGGTTTGGATCAACTGATGAGTGCTCATACAGTACAAAATACATATATTTGAGATTATTTATTTTTTCACATGTACGTAGTCATGTGTATCAGTTGTATAAGATGGATTGGATAAATAATGAGAGTTTGAAGGTCTGAGTTCAAATTCTTTATATATATATTGTAAATATCGATAAGTCGATATCCATTACAATATATATAATAGAATATTGAATATTTAAACCACACCTTTATTCAGTCACATACAAATAATACTTTACAGATGATAATGAGTTGCATGTACCTTAAACTATGATGCATTGTTGAATTGGGAAATTGCATGTTGGTGAAGAATTAATTCTATCTCTTAATGATATAAGTACTACATTACATGCATCAGTTCTTGATATTACTAAGAACATTAGTGAAATGATTCAAGCTATTGAATATTTATTATATATTTTAAAAAATAATATTGCAGGGAAATGAAGCCTTACTTTTAGCATAAATCTGATTCACATAAAAAAAAAAAATTATTAAGCATTTATTAAAAATTTGCAAACTGATACTACAGAATGTTTTCCTGAAGGTTTGTGAAGATGGCATTTTAACTGTATTTATATATTGGACTATATCCATCATCTAATATAAGTATTAAATGTCTTTAGAAAAATTTAACTTTTATTTAAATTTTCCAATTATATTCAACTGTTTGTAATAGCACACGGGTTAGTATATGCACAAAATTTTGAGTGATATCAGTCTTATCAATTCTTCAGGTATGGCTGGTCTGACGTAGTGACAGTATTTGCATGGGAAAGGAACCAGACCAATATTTTATGCACTGAAATTTAAAAAAAAACAAATCTGTGATATCAGTTGCTATTGATGATATAATCTAGAAATGATGACTTACTGTAAGATTTTTTTTGCATACATAAAAATGCACTTTTCAATGCATTATGTGTACCCTCAGTAATTCATCATCAACATTTAGTTGCCAAAAATTGGACTAAGCACCTCCCCTTATATTACATCTCTAAAGAAATCTATAAAATCAGAAGCAATTCATTGAATAACAAATTGTTTGGACAACTTTGTATTAAAAAATCATTTGTTGCTTCATACAGATGTTCATTGGCTATCAGAAGTCACATGTTTGGATCAGTTTTATAAACTGTTTGACTAAGTTTTAGTTTCTAGAAACAATAATGATGCTTTATGAACAATCCCAAAAATAACATGCGTTATTTGATATTTGTTTAATAAATTTAATGAAACAACAGATTTACATCACTAAGGTATTTAATCAAAACAATAATTGTTACTTCTTTAATTATGTCAAAACTTTTTCTATACAAATGAAATTTAGGATGAGGGGAATTCAACCAATGTCCAAATTTATCAACAGTAAAAATATATGATAAAACCCTACTTATCTATTGTTAGTGCTTGGAGACTCTCCATTCTGACTTCAACCAACAATTTTAAAATATTCTTAAAATAAAGATACTTGATAGAAATTTGGATCTTTTTTCAAATACAAAGTCAGGAAAGTCTCCAAATTACAAAAAAATGTTTGGAAGTGCAAATGAAAAATTAAATTTTTAACACTTTCAGCTCCTTACACTTTATCCTGAATTATGGGTTATAGAACAAAAGTTTTTAATTCTATTCATGAGTTTAGTATAGTCACAAATATGCTGACTAAAAAAGAAATCACTTACATAAAGCTAACAGTGATAATTTAAGAATGTTGTTGTCAATAATAGAATCAAACAATCAATTGATATCAAAAACCAGGTTCACAATTTTCATTAGGATCATCTTTAATGTTATTTATATTTTATTATTTTAATATTATTTGTTATCATAATTTTCTATTTGTAATAGGAATGTTGCAATAATTGACTTTTTTTAATATTGTAATTTCATGCTTCAAATAGTCTTATTTACAACAATACATTTTTATATTATGTTGTAGGATATAGATAGAAATATAAATACATAAAAGAATGAAAAATATTCACTGTATTTTTCTGGGGTTATTGTCTAATTATTTTTTCTGAAAAGGGTATGGTAGGTCAAATACTTTTGGGAATGTCTGAACTAATAAAAAAAAGGAGAATGAAATTTGCAAAAATGTCAACACACATCAATTGATTAGTATGGTGAGAATTGTTTTTTTTTATTATTATTCATCTGTAGTGGAAAGGGTTTATGTATGCTTTTAGTCAGCAATGGATTAGTTAGCCTATATTTTGTAATTGCATTTTATAAGCACTATAAATCTAAATTAACCAAATTTGTTTTCAATAAAAATATCAGAAAAATTGCCTGCAATTTGGATGAACATAACATATATGTGTGTGTACATATATATATTTTTTAATGTTTACAGGTAGATTTAGGTATTTTATTGAGCAATATAAAGTGCTAGTTAATCAAATGATGAAAAAAAAGAATCTTCTGACCATGTAGTAATTCGGACATTTCAAGAACATAGTTATATTTCCTGATTAACTGACCTAATATTTTTATTACAATTTCCATTGCCAGTGGAATCAGTTTTACATTTATTTAAAAGGGTACCAGAGTCTATAAACTCACTGATCCTGCACATTGCATCATGTATTTTTACAGCAAATAACTAAACATAATTTTTCCATGATTTCACTTTCTTGTCAAATAATATTTAAGAATTTTTTCAAGCATTCATAGATTAAAACAAACATGTTGGCATAGGTAATTATACATTTCTTAAAATAATCTTTTGTAAGAGTAAAATTTAATAAACTAAAATTAATAATGTATAATGAAAAGTTGATTTTAAAGATAAATATTTTATTATAATGAATTAAAATGCTAAATAGTTAATAAAACTGAAAAGAATATATAATCACCCATCCAGATAGTTAGGTTAAATAATTAAAACAATTTAACAATTAATGTTCACTTTTTTATAAGTTTTTTCTAGAAGGCTGTATCTGAAAGTTCCTTAAATTATATAATGAATGTCTTTATCAGTAGTATATTATAAGCTTACAGTTTAGGTTAGTTTGCAAACATTTAATTAATAAAAAATCAGAGTATAAATAATAGTAGTTTATCAGTAAGTATTGTGAATTTATGTAGATTGTAGCATGCATGTATTTCTTGAGTCAAAAGAGCTTATGGTAAGTTAATTTTGGTTTCTGCTGACATTTTTACATTCTTGATCTGTAGTAAGGATGGACTCTTTTTGGATTGACCTCTTTATGACAAAAGATGTCTGCAAATACTCTGATTTTTCCTCTGTATGACAAATTAGTTCAGCATAGAGCCAAAAGAAAAACAGACAAGACCTTGCTTCAAGTTATTTGCTTCTTTTATACTCTGGTCAGTTTTAGATTTCTGCACATACACATTTTTTGTCTATTGTCTTATTACCAGAATACAAGTTGGTAATCTTGTACATTTATTACTTTTTAATTGCAAAGTCTTTTTTTTTCTAAATTATTTTCACCATCTTTAATTAGTGCAATGTCTCTATTTATCTGGATAAACAATCTGTACACACTTACATTCCTTCCAATTTTAATTTTAATTAAATTAAATAGATAATATCAACACAAATAACTTCATTGTACATTTTTAAAAATAAATTATTCTAACCAAAAAAAAAAAGAAAACTAAATTTCATCTTTTGAACGATCTTTAATTTTTACTTTTTTTTAGCTTTTTCAATATTACAAATGCCAAAATGCTCATGAACTATGCATATTTTAATATGGTTCAATATATATATATATATGTATATATTGTAATTATAATTGAAATAATATTTTTAACGGTTTATAAACAATTACAAACAATCTTAAAATCCGCAGAAGTACTTTCGGTTACTTTCTAACCTGCCTCAACTGCCATTAAATTCAAAAACCAAAAGCGGAAGCAAACGTCATCAATTCAAATTACATGAATCTCGTATTTTAATGTTAGAAGCTTGTCGATTTATTAAATGCGTTTTATTCCTATTTATAAAAATTGCCTCTTTAATTTTTCTTTTACTATGGTTTCTCTCTTCATGAAGAATTTTCACATTTTCAAAATTAAATTTAAATTTATATTTACATGTTTTTTCGTGATCAAAGAAAACTGAAGAAGATATTAAATAACCATTATTTTTATTTTTTACACGCTTATATAATAATTCATGTTCCTTCAAACTTTTCTCAATACTGCACCTATATTCACCTATATATGATAGCATACAATCACAAAAAATTTGATATATGACATTACTTTTTTGGTTGACAGGTATGACATCCTTAGAATTATTGACTAATTTAATATCTTCTTCAGTTTTCTTTGATCACGAAAAAACATGTAAATATAAATTTAAATTTAATTTTGAAAATGTGAAAATTCTTCATGAAGAGAGAAACCATAGTAAAAGAAAAATTAAAGAGGCAATTTTTATAAACAGGAATAAAACGCATTTAATAAATTGACAAGCTTCTAACATTAAAATACAAGATTCGTGGAATTTGAATTGATGACGTTTGCTTCCGCTTTTGGTTTTTGAATTTAATGGCAGTTGAGGCAGGTTAGAAAGTAACCAAAAGTACTTCTGCAGATTTTAAGATTGTTTGTAATTGTTTATAAACCGTTAAAAATATTATTTCAATTATAATTACAATATTGTTTTTAATTAATGGATATTTTATTTATTATATATATATATAATGTTAAATACAATTATTTTTAAATAGTAAATGCTATTATAGAAAGCAGTACATATTCTCATTTCAATATTCAACAATATGATAACAAGAACATGAATCATTTTCTTATTGGTTCTTTTTATATATAAAGAAGATTGTCTTGAATACATAAGGCAGAGAGGATGAATACTAATCAGTCCAATTATTTCTTGTAAGAAATTTTTATTAAACAGATTGATTTTTTTATTTAACCATGTAAAAAAAACTTCTTATTTTTAGCTTTGTAATAAATATTTAAATTAGCTATATGTAATAAAATAAATCATCATGTGAATATATATATATTATAAGATTAAATAAAATCATTTTTAAATAGTAAATGCTGTTATAATAAACAATACACACTCCTACTTCAATATTCAACATATGATGACAAGAAATTGAATCTTTTTAAATTCATTCTCTTTAAGCATTTATTTTATATAGTGCATGTTTATAAATTGTAATACATTAAAGATCAGCCTGTCAAGCTATTGTGCATACACTTTTTACGAGTATTAATAATAAATGAATACTTTGACTCCCAACACAAGATATAATACTTAGGAAAGAATAAAATGAATCCACTTATTCTATCCAACCCAAATGCTTATATATGGGCAAATCTTAAGTACTGGAAGCGAAAGCATGAGGATAGACCACTCACTTTAAATTACTGTTTACAATGTCTGATTGAATGACGTCGATGAAATTATCTAGAATTTATTAATGATGTTTAGTAAATTCTAGATAATTTTGTCAATATCATTCATTCAAACATCGTAAACAGTAATTTAAAGTGAGTGGTCTATCCTCACACTTTCATTTCCAGTACTTAAGATTGCCCATATAAGTGGATTCATTTTATTCTTTCCTAAATACTATATGTTGTGTTGGGAGTCAAAGTATTCATTTATTATTAATACTCATAAAAATCGCATACACAATAGCTTGACAGGCCAATCTTTAATGTATTACAATTCATTCTCTTTGTATATGGACAAAATTGTCTTAATAGAGAGATTGTGAATAGTAATGAATTCAATTACTTATTGTAAGATATTTTTATTAAACAGATTGATTTTTTTTTTATTTAACAAAATAAAGAAATTTCTTCTTAGTTTTTTTTTAAACTTTGTAATAAATGATCTATATTTAATAAAATAAATTACAGTATGAAGTGGGGTGGTTATCATTCACTACAACACCATTTACAATTTAAAAAGAATTGTAAATATATATTCACATCATGATTTATTTTATTACACATAGATTGTATAAGTGTTTATTACAAAGTTAAAAATGAATTTCTTTACTTTGTTAAATAAAAATCAGTCTGGTTAAGCATCGGTGGTCGAGAGGTCAGCATAGCTGCCTTACAAGCAGTTGTCTCGGGTTAGCGGGTTCGCTTCCCGGCCGATGCTATGACATATGAAAAAAAAAAAGTCTGTTTAATAAAAACATTTTATAATAAATCAAATAATTGGATTGTTTAATATTAGCACTCTTTGATTTAAGTATTCAAAACAATCTTCTTTATATACAAAGAGCACCAATAAGAAAATAATTTGCTTTTTTATAATCATATTGTTGAATATTTAAATGGTAGTATGTATTATTAATTATAACAGCATTTATTGTTAAAAATGATTGTCTATTGTTATAATATATATATATTCACATTGTGATTTATTTGATTATATATATATATATGTCTGGCATGTAATATATATATACTCATTTATGTAAACTGATGAAATTTAGTTAGTAGCATGCATTTGTATTTTTATCATATATATCAATGTTTATTATATATAATTAAAAACAAATTATTACATAATTTAATATTTATTTTATTAGAAAAGAAAGATTGCTTTAAACACTATCTTCTATCTAGAACCTAGATTTAAAATAAAGTTGTGATAAGTTCTGATTTTTGCAACAACAAAAAAGAAAACTTAATAATAATCTATAAATAATCTTATATGTCATTTTAAATGAAATTTGTTATATTCTAAAAGTTACAATTTATAAATAAATTTAAAATTAATAACTTTTAAAATATTTTAAATTCTTTATTTTATGATAATAATTATATAAGCTTTATTGTTTTTTACGATATGTTTCTTTATGACACATACTATATTAGATCTTTTATTACGTATTCTAATGTTTATATTTAAAAAAATATATTTATTGACATAATAAAATTGTACAGATGAATAATAAATACACTTTGTTAATGTTGACTCATCCATTGCATGCCGTTGGTCTGGTAAATGTATGCCAGAGCCATTCTCTGCACTAGCAGGTTGATATATTCTAATATTATTGTGAAAATTACAACTTCAAACAATGACATAAAAAGCCAGTGCGATATATATCACAGTAAAAAAGGTTAAAAGTGTTTTATCTTATAAAATTATTAAAAAGAAAATTATCTAAAAAGAGCAAAATTATCAGTCGAGATCTTAATTAAATTTATATCACACATTTAAAGTTAAAAACCATTGATTTAAATGTTTTTTAAAAAAATAAGACTAAAGATATATTCTATAATAATTTGAAGAAGAACTAAAAAAACAAATTGTGGAGGGAGAGAAAAGGAATTTATAAAAATTCATAAATGTTATTTTTGAAATAGTTAAGATTTTTGTAGATTATATATATATATAAAAAAAAAATTAGATTTAAAAAAAAAAAATTAGGTTTAAAAAAAAATCGATTTACTACAGCTTTTTATGTCCTATCACAGCAATTATTTATTTAATCTGAAACTAATGGGTTTTAGTAAATTGAGGGTTAATGTTGACAAGTAAATGATAGAGTTGACAAATGGTCTTAGAAGAGTTAAAAATTTATTTGATATACAGTAGTACGATCTTGTTTTTTTTACCTGTTTTTTTTTTCTAGGTCAATCCAAACTTAATTGGGTATTTGTAGAGTATTAGTAAGGTTAGGAAGCAACTTAGTTTATAATGGCGATCATAAACTATCAACTAAAATAAACTGATTTAAGTAGTTCTGCGTTAAATTTAGAAATAAAAAAGCTTTAAGCTTTTACTTTTTTTTTAGATAGTATAAATTAATTATCTACTATATATAGACAATCTACCTGTAATCTATACAGACTTGAGATTTGCACATTAGTAGTTAAACTTATGTTAAATTGATTTAAAACTGATGCATACAGCTTTTTAAAAGACAACTGGTATATACCTGGGTGCACCTATATCTGTGTAGTGATTATTCAGTTTTAAAAAATTAAATAATGAGAATTTTTAAAATTAGAGTAAAGGCATCGTCTATTGCTTGGAAGGTCATTTGGGTTCAAGTACTAGAAGAAACAAAACTGAGTTGTGATTCTTGGATTTTACTCTTATTTCTACCAATACCAGCCAGAAAAAATATCTCACTGCAAAATGTAAATTTGGAATTTATATTTTATTGCTCTGCAGTCTGCATAATAAACTAGTGAGCCAAAGTATCAAGATTATGTCCAAAACAAATAAAAAGCTTTAAGATGTTGGGGAAAAGACTTATAAATGGTTTACAATATAGAAATAAAACAAACTAACTCTTTTTTAAAACTTGTTTTTTATATGACTATAATCCTGAAAAAAAAAAAAATCCAACGTTTCAACTATTTTATAGTCTTTTTCAAGGCACCCTAAAATAAAATAAAATATATATAACAAATAACACATATTCCAAAAATAAATAAAATAAAATAAATGAAAAATTACAAAATATATTCATAACCAAAAATTAACCTTATCTCACTCCCCTTTCCTATTACCAACAATCACAACTTAAACACAAAATAAACAAAGAAGAACTGTATGCTTGATATATTAAATTATTTAAATGGTTTACCTGATATTTCATCATCCTTCAGGATAAATAGTCAGTGAAGTGAGAATTAAAAAGACTATTATTAAAATATAACAGTTTATGAAAACAATAGAAGTTAGATAGAGTATCAAAGAAAAAAAAATTAGTTTGGAAGATCAGTGATATAAAAGCAATTACACAAAACTGACCATCAGTTATAGCATTAGAAAAAAAATAAAAATAAGTCCATAAGTTTTTAATTAATTAAAAAGTTGATTATAAGAATAAAAGAATAATAGAAGTAATCTTTTATGAGTACTTAAGTAAGTGCATAATTAATTGTCTTGGAGGTCATGTAATGTTTGAACACTCTAGTGAGTAATTGTAAATCAAGTAAGTTCTACTGAGTTTTATTTTTTGGGTGTGAAATTATTATGCACATTATGTCATTTTGGATACTAAGGGGAGTCCAAAACATTGTCAACCCAATCAAGTGATAAATGATTTTGGGTAATATCTTCCAAATCTAATAATAAAGTGTTCCATATATTTTATTCAGTGCACATAAAAAATTGCAATTTTCTCAAAAAAAAAAAAAAAACAACAACTACCAAATAAGTGTAATCAAAAAAGTCAAAATTTCAAAAATGATATTTAGCAAAATTAGTAGTTAGCAAATGACAAAATAAAATAAAAATTACTATTGTAATCACATGACTAAAAAATCAAATTATTATCACAGACAAATATCAAAAACAATACTTAGGAAATATTAGTAATTAGTAAATGACAAAAAATTTGCATAATCATCTGACCAAAAAAAATTAAATTATTATAATCAAAAATTAAAAACAATACTATAGTATTTTATTTTTAAAATATTGTGGCAAACCACAAACATGTGACTGAGTAAATGTAAATATGGCAGCTTAAAAAAATTTGCATAAACTTACATAAGAATGAATGCACTTAAACTAAATTATTTTAACATTACAATTAATAAAAAAAACAATAAATCCATATTTATTAAATGTATTAATTCATATTGATTTTTAAACACCAAATTTATCAGTTTTAATCCATATAAAAAAATTCACATTTCTTGTATGTAAACTAAAACATTTTACTTTTAAAAAATGATGGTAGAACATAAATATATATATGATGGTGTAAACATTAAGTATAGCAGCCAAACAAAATTGCATGAACTGACATGAGAACTAATGCTCTTAACCCAAAGTATTTTAATATTACAATTAACAAGGAAACAATAAATCCATATAACAAATTCAAATTTCATGCCCTTAAACTAAAATATTTTACTTCTGAAATATCAAAACAAATGTATAATTGCAAAATATATTATAATACCAAGATAAAAGCCTGATAAAATAATTATTAGAGTAATTAAAGTACCATTGATATTATATTAAATGAAATATAATTTAGAAAATATTGATATTTACAAACTAACTGCTTACATGGAAAAACACACTGAAATTATTTTTACAATTAAATGAACATAGTTAAAAAATCAAAACAAATAAAACATCAAATACATTATTAAATGAAGTACTAAAGTAACTTATGTAAAAGTAAAACACAGATGGTACAGGTGGTCGAATACAGTTTAATATTTTATCAAAAATATTTTGTTAAATGGTATCTATTTTATGGCGTTCATCAATAAATAGTTATGTTATTTGTAATTAACAAATATTAAAATCAAAACATTATGGGTATTTTGTTAAATGTAAAAAAAAAAATTTAATAACTTCTGAAGGACAAAAAATATATAGTAGGTAGAAAATGTATAAAACAATAGTTTAGCAAATAATATTTGATCAAACACATCAAATTAAGGAATCATAAGGTATGCATAATAAATATTAAAATTAATTTTACAACTAACAGATAAAGCTATAAAAATACTTGTTACACCCTATTAAAAAAATAAAAAAATAAAAAATAATAGTCCAGCAAATATCAATATTTGATCAAACAAACAACAAATTACTAGCATTAATGAATATGTCACACATAATAAGTATTAAAATTAGTAAGTAAAATATAAAAACATATTACCCATGATTTAAATACAAATGTTATTACCTCAAATTATGCAAAGTTATTCCACTGCTAAACATGAGGACAAAAATAGAGACAAAAATAATAAATTCACAGAGGTTATCCTAGGTGTTCAGCAATGTTTACCTTTGACTTCAATAATATCAGTTGGATGCAAAAGCAAAGTTTTTGCCAAACTCTTCAGTCAACCACATATTTATTCAGTTATGAGCTATCTCTCTTTATCTATCTATCTACATAACTATTTTTATCTATTACTTGTCTCTCTATCTATCTATCTGCCTATATATCTATCTATCTATTTTTATTTGCATCTTGATTTATTTATCTATTTTTCTATCTGTTTATTTACATACCTATCTATCTTTTATTTGTCTCTTATCTTTTTATCTATATATCTATTTATCTATCTTTTACCTTCTCCTATCTGTTTATCCAGTTACTGTCTCTATCTGTATATTTATCTACCTACTTCTCTCTGAATGCATAACTAAGATGGTACAATATATACATCAGTCATATTAAAAACTTTCATTCTGCCATATTTTTTTAAAACATATGAATAAAGAACATCTATAAAAGACAAAAATCTTCCAAGACTCACCTCCATGCTCAATTAGCACTTATCTGTTATCCCAGGTCATAATCTCATATATCAACAATTTCAATCTATTGCCAAGGCAATCTTCTTTTCATAATAAAAGTGGATATCCACCTGTATCTATAGTCTAGTATGTTTATATAGACACTAAAGATTGCAACTTGACTAAAGAGAATTACATTATTAATTCAAAAGAGGTTTTATATAAACCTCATTAATCATTAAAATATGACCTGTTCTGAAAACAGACTAACAAATAATCAACTACAACTTTCAAACTGCACTGAAACTATGTATTACTTAGATAATAAATCTAATAATGTTGAAGGTTAGATAGGCTTATAATACATGAAAGCAGTTCATACTCAAGAAATATCAATAACAATCAACAATGTCAATCTGTAGTCAATACAACCTCCTTTTACAATAAAAGTGGATACTTTTCTTTATCTATGGTCCCATATGTTTATATAGGTACTAAAGATTACAACTTGACTAAAGAATGAAATTATTAAATCAAAGAAGTTTAAATAAACCTCATTAAACAGACCAATATAACCTATTTTGAAAGAAGACTAACAAATTATCAATTATACCTTTCAAACTGCACTGAAATTATATATTACTTATATAATAAAGCTAATAATGTTCAAGGCTAGACAAGTTTATAATATATGAGAGCAGTACACACTTAAACATTGCTAATATCAATAATTATATATTATGTAAACCTTTATTTAATTTCATATCCATAAAGTTATATAAAGAGCTTACAAATGAGCTCTTAACAAGCTTTTCAGAATATCCTTAGCCCCAGACTGGTTTCTGCTACTGGCTTCCTCAGTGAGGTGGTAGGATATTCAAGTATTAGATTAAAAATACCAGGACAAGCCCAACACTTTATCTAATGGATAACTATTTAAGTTAAATAGATGAATTGGAAGACATATGGATGTCTGAAAATTTCAGATTATCTACTTAATAGTTATCCATTAGATAAAGTACTAGGCTGTTCTGGTATTTTTTATCTAATGCTTGAATATCCTAGCACCCCACTAAGGAAGGCAATAGTAGGAACTGGTCTGGGATTAGGGATATTCTGCAAAGCTTGTTAAGAGCTTATTTGCAAGCTCTTTATATAATATTTTTAATACAAGCTTGTTTAAATTAGGTCATATGACATCTGATTTGATTTCTTTGTAATATCCATAAAGAGATAAAAGTATCTAATCTTTATGATTGTGCATTGGGTGCTTACTAAAACTAAGATCTTACATGCATTTGAAATTCTACTAGCATGAGTGTGTTGTATACATCTTGGACCACATGTTCATATATATATATATTAAAGCTAATAAAGTTATCTTTAATGGATATAAAATTGTCACAACTTTTTTCAATTTAATCATAGTTTTATAATTTGTTAACTATTTTTAATTTATAAATATCTTTAGGTGTTTTAATCCTGTACATTGTACCATATTCACAAACTCTGAATTGATAACTACCTTCCTGCATACTCTGGTGTAATGATTTGAAAAGAATTCAAATCTGGAAATAGTCAGCTAGACATTCGATATTGGCTGCTAAATGTCGTCCTAGATATATTTAATTGGTAAACAGTAAAAGATTAACAAATTAATTAAATAATACATTATAGGATAAAGGTCCCCAAAATAATGTCTCATAGTGGAGTAATGAAGATGAGGATTGATCAGGATTTAAATATTTTAGCTTTTTCGTAACTATTGATCAACTAATATTGAATAGTTAACCAGGTTGATAATGGGATAACTATCAGAAAGTAAAATCCTAAGCCTTGAAAAATATTTCAAGTTCACTAGAATCAAACTCCCGTTATAAGCATGGAAAATAGATGCGTTATTATTGTACCCTGAATCTCTTTGGCAGATTATTAAAGTTGCAAAATAGTCAAGTGTGATCAGATGAAACCTTTGAGTTAAGGCCGCCTAGATCACTAATTATATAGTTGTTATAAATCTGGAGATACGTTTTAAATTATTTATTCAGCATATAAATAAATAAGCACGACATATTTAAGTATTTAACAATGGAGTAAAAATATCCAAATGTAATATTAGTTTAAAAGTATAGCTTAAATATTTTTTAAATTTTTTTTTTTAGCAAATAATGTGTTAGATTAAATGCAAAATTAAGATGAATTTATGAATTATTGTTCTATGAGTTATTAATTTATAAACTATTTAAAATTCTCTTTGAAAAATGTAACGGTGCAAAAATACGATAAGATAAATGTTAATTTGTTGTTGATATTAAATAGCAAGATTAACAATGGCTTAAAAAAATAGAAAAAGCTCGTTAAAGCAATATACAATATTCAATGACGTCAGAAAAAAATCAATACCAGAATGAAAGGTCATATACTTGCTCACATGCACATATGCACGTATATATTCAGCTGTTAAAATAAATTCAAATTGCTACCATCGAAATATTTGCTTTTAACAAATTATTAAATAAATGAACACATGTTATTTGATGATCTATTCCGTCTCTTTCTATCATTATATCGATATATTATCGCTTGATTATTTAATAATAATAATAATAAACTGCCAATAAGTGAATATGGTCATTCCCATTCTAACAAAAAAAAAAAAAAAACGGAGACGAAAAACAAATTATGCTCGGAGTTTTGCGGTGACTATAATAATCCAATCAGTGAACCACAAATACGTTCACATGTAGAACATGTTGGTGCATTTTTCTGTTTATTTGATATTTACAATGTTGTTTTTAAATAAAGGGGATTTGAACACAGACTTTCAAGCTTTCTTCATCCATCCACTCTATCATATTAACCGATACAAATGGCCACATATATGTTTTTAGCTTCTTCAGCAGAAAACTTTTATTTCTGAAATACGTCAACGCTATGTATTCTATTTTCTGTCATATCTTCCCAATTGAAACAATTGATTGCATTTTTTTTGGAATGTCTTTGAGATATACCCCTTCTACAAAATACATGCTTAAATTATTCGTTCATCTACATATCCAATCCAACGAAGATATGAGTTTACAATAATGACCTCCATATAATATTAATATCATCCATGTTTTACTACCCACTATTCAAGTAGAAGTTCTAAAGAAGATTGCTGGGGCAATTGAAACTGTCAATAGTGGGTTATTAAAAAAGCATTGTAAAAAGTAATAAAGAACATAGATGATATTAATATTATATGGATTTGGCAATACAATAAGAAATATAAAGTTATAATACTTCATAAAGAAGATAAAAAATAACATGTTTATTGGTTTTATAATCTTTTTAAAATCTTACAAATCATTATTAAGTGAAACTTTTTATGCCTTTATATTATGATAAGGTGTCCAAGTTTCATTTCCATACAATAAATTATGAAAATTAAAACACTATATACAGTTAATTTAATTGCAGTAATTATTTTCTTGCAATGAAATGCTTTATCTTTTAACTTGTTAAAATTGGCAGCACATTGGAGACAGTATGTTGGACCTCAGAATCTAAGACAACCAACCTTTCTGCTTATAAAATTATCAACATATTTAAACTGATTTACATTCTCAAGTTGATAACCATTCAAATCCAGTTTATCTCTTTTTCATTTTTTTCTACTTCTGAGCTAATTCACTCTCCTAAGTGTATATCCCAAGTGATTGATTCAGTCATGACCTAATAAATTGTTGTGGTTTCCAGCTATATTACAAGAGGCAATTACATTGTAACTTTAACTTGTTTATTTTATTGCCTTGGTTATCAATAATCACTTCACTACTAGGATCCTGGTTGTAATTACTTTCTCTGTTATTGATAGATTACATGTTTATTGATATAATGGGCACTGCAAACTTGCATCCAGTTCCATTCTTATTGGCATATTGTTAATAATAAAATTTAATCTGTGCCACTCAATCCTTTAATATTACTGAAATTGATACTCAAGGATTCTTTTTCATTCATTAAACTTTATAAAAAAGTTGCTTTTTTATTGTCTTGCCATTCCTATATAAAAAAAACAAGTCATTTCTCTATGTCCAACTCTTTATAAACCATATTTTTGAATAAACATCTGTAATCATCTCTCACAATATTATCATCAATGGTAAATCCCTTAAACTCATTCTGACTGAGGTCTTTAGACGATTTGGATTTCTGATCCATAGTTCGAATGTTGGGACTATTTTTATTTAATGGTGTGGTCTGAATCATTATAGATTTAGCCAGAGTTGCTTGAAAGACCATGATCTCAATGATAGTATTTGAATCTGTTAGCAATTTGAACCTGAGGCCATGATTATGCATTCTGCAAAAGTGACAGTCTCTTAGTGCTTTGTTATTTAAGAAGTCCTAAACTCACAGTTAAGTGCAAACTGCTTAAGTTTAGTGGCAAATTATCTCACTTTCTACTTTCCCCTTGAATACAGAAAATAGAGTTATATCTCTGCATTATCATTAAAGGTTTTAGACAGAAAAAAAAACTAACAGTAGAAATAGCACTTTATCAAAGTCAAACTCTGCCAATAACAATAATGCTGACTATGAAAACAAGATTTTATGTCTATATATTGCAAATTATTATGAATGTTGCTAATTTTAATTCAGATTTTTTTTTTATTTGAAGATAAAAGAGCACTTTAACCATATAAATTGACTAATTTTCCAGATAGCCTGATTTGAAATCCTAATAATGAAACAAATTTTAGCCATTTTAAAACTTGTTTCCAGCCATGGTGAAAATACATTTTGTGACTATACCAAATTTGTTGTGTCTATATTAACTCAGAATAAGCACACACACAAGTACAATCAAATATTTATTCAGTTTATATACAAAATGTATTTACATATACTTACAATAATAACTGACATATTCATTTGCCAGATAATGTTGGCCAAATATAAAGTCTACTTTTTATGCAACTATCAATGCTTTTTAGATGTGCCTAATATTTTAGCTGTACTGTGGAAGCTTCCTTCATGTCCAGGTATGGTAACACTTCTTGCAGTTCTATACAGCTTGACACATGTTAGGTTTCATATCTAAAAACTTCCAGTTCAATATGAATTTATCTCACTATTTATGATATTGAAAACAATGTGCATATTGTCATTCAACACTTAAAATTGTTTTATTGCTATCTGATTGTCAATTTATAACCAGGTATTTTTTTTTAATTGAAGTAATCATATCCACTGAGCATCTGCACCTATTGACCTATTTTTTCTATTTGGTATACTTTACCTACACATATATTCATGGGTCTAGACTGACCAATGAATCTGATCAAGATAAGATTAAATCTGGACAGGTACCTTATTTGAAAGTAAGTAGAACCATAATATATATATTTATATAAACATTAGAAACCAGTCGAGACTTAGACAATCCCAATATAGATAACAATTAACAATCTCAAACTGTTGTCAAGGCAACCTCCTTGTAATAAAATTTATATATGAATGGGCAACAATTATTATAATTTAAAAATATTTTTTATTGGCTTATCAATATTGCACTTATCATTTGTTATTAATATCATTATTACCATTGTTGTAAATACTATTAAGATTATTGATAATATTACCTTATAACGTAACTTTTAAAAAAAATCCTCCTATATATATTTTATATATAGCATTTCAAAATACATATTTCTATTTTTTTTTAAATCTCAATTTATATTTAGTTATAGAAACTGTCACACACATAAATTTAGTTTTAAAAAAAAAACAACAATAAATACATGGAAGAAAACTGCATAAAACTAACAATATAAAAATAAATTATTAAAAATATTATTAGTGTAGTAATATTTTTATTGTTGTATATATACGATTAAAATTACATTTAATAGTAGTATAAAAATTTAACATATTTAAATATATATATATGTGTGTGCATGAATATTTATCCTTTATTAGATGTACTTAAATTTAGAAGAGTATAGTCATCAAATATTTAACTAAATATTATTAGTAATATTGGTAGTAATATTTATTATTAAGAAGAATATAAATAAAATAAATATAACATTTATTTAAATATTTACAGCATGAATATTTTGTTTGTAGTATGATATATAAATAAAATATGTTTTTCTTCTTTATAAATTTTGTTTTATTATACGAACTATTCTAAAATAAATAAATAACACTACAAACATTTCGACTATATATTTTTTTATAGTCTTTATCAAGGAACAAGCTAAAAAGTGCATAAATAATAAAGCAAGATTTATAATAATAAAAAAAAGAGCACATACTTTATTTATATACTGAAATTATGACTATTTTTAAAATAAAAGATTGTGTTTGTTGGTTATTGATTTAATTTATTTCTGGTATGATACTTCCTGTTTTAATGGCAATAATAAATATTTAAAAATATTTTATCATTTTTAAAATTATTTTATTGAAATTTGATACTTTAATTTTTTTAAGTATTAAAAAAATTTGTCTCATGATATTGTCTCCCAGTAACAATGATGAAATTTTACCATAAAAAGCCAAAAAAGGGAAGACATTTCAGTAAAAATAATGATCTACTTAATAATATGACACAAACCTCTAAATAGACCTACTTGTTTTTTTTTTTTTTGCTGTCTGCAGAAGAACTGTAAAGAGGATACCTTTAAAATTAGCCATCTTGGCATCTTGAAGACAATAATTATGGAGTAGATAACTAAACATCAAAAAGGTAAAAGTTATTTCTGTTTACATGGGATATAATCTCCATACTTTTATTCTTTATAATAATAATATTTGTCTAAATTGCATGTTGTTATTAAATTAGTAATAATAATAATAATGATGATGATGATAATCCATGATAATATTTAATTCAATTAATAAATATTATTTTACCAACAATGTATTTTTATCTGTATTTTTATAAATATGTAAAATTGGTTTTATGAATAGATTCTGCATGTTATTGCATTCCTTTATCAACAATAGTTTTTTTTGTCTGAGTTTCTATATGTATGTAGATTAGCTTTGTATATTGCATGCTGCCAGACTTCAACCCATATTTACCTTTTTTAATTTGAACTTCATATACAGGAAATGGTACTGCAGGGCATTTTGCTATGTGGTCAACACAAAAAGCTTAATCAGCAGGAAGTCCTGCTCAGCACAATTCTTTTTTGACTGTGCAAGCATCTAAGTTCAAATGAAACTATTCTTTACAGTTGCATACCAATGATGTCCATATTAGAATTGTAATAAAATTAATTTTTTAAATTTCATTCAGGAGAAAAATAATTCGATAATTTATTTTCTACAAAATAATGTTGTTGCTTTTTGTAACATTAATAATTTAGGTTAGCAGTATTTCTATTAAAAGCAGAATTAATTTTAAAAATCTATTTATTAGAAAATTTTTAATTCAATTTTAACTGAGTTACAGCAATATGTCAAGAATATTATTACTTATATAATTAACATTTTAGTTGTTGTATATACTTTTAATATTTTTATATAAACTTTGGATGTGTACATGTCAAATGTAGCTGTAATTAAAGTGGAAGATATTGTAAATATCAGTGAACCATGAATAAACTAACAAAGACCTATCAATAATTGAAAAAGTGTAGAAGGGACCCCACCTGTGCTTTAACTAAGATCGTATTCAAGCCTTTAATTCACTGACATGGTGCAACACAGTGAGTAGTTTATAATATTATGATTTTGGTATAATCCAAAACTTTCTGATATCACCAAAATAATCAGAGGATAAAGACCACCCTCATTGTTAACAACCCCAATATATAAAACGAAATAACAAATTAAATGTAAATATTAATAATAATAGATCAAATGTAGAGTAATTAAAGAGGAAGTTATTGTAAATCCCCAGCATGCCAAGAATAAACTAATACAAACCTGTCGATAAATAAAAATGAGAATGGTCCCACCTGTATTTTATCTCAGATCATATTTAGCATACAATTTATTGGCATGCGACAGAGCAGAGCATGATTTATATATGGTTTCAGAACAACCACCAGCCATTCTGGAATCACTATAAGCAATTAGAGACTAATTGTTGCATCATTTTTAACAGCCTCTATATATTAAATAATACAACAGTTAGATTTAAGTATTCATAAACTGAATGCTTAAATATGACCTGAGTCCATTCTGTACTTTTTTATTTATTGATAGGTTTGTATTAATTTATTCATAGCTGCTTCTATTTTAATTATGTTAACATTTGAGCTACTATTATTAATATTGATATCTAACTGTTGTGTTGTTTAGTGTACAGAGATTTTTAAAAATGAAATTAACCTTTATCATCTGATTGTTTAACGTGATTATGAAATGCATTGTGGTTGTACTAAAATCACACTAACATATGTAAATTACACTGCATTTAACACATCAATAAATTGAATGCTTAATTATGATTCAAGATACAGTACAGGTGAGTTCATTTTTGTATTTTTTTTAATTATTGACAGTTTGTATTAGTTTAGTTATGGTTTGCTGAAAATTTACAATAGCTTCCACTTTTAAGAGAATTGATTTTCTATGCATTGAGAAAGTTTTTTAAGGAAAAAATTATCTTAATGTTTTGTCAATTACCATTGATGGCATTCAAGCATTGATAAGGCACTACGTGTGTTTTCTTCCATGTAGAAAATAAGCATCTCTGAAAGTTATTGAAAATCAAGATTTAGTTGCCAACAATCTGAGAAAACACCTATATAGATTGTTAATATAATGTTAGATTGTCAAGACAACATTGTACTAAAAATTATGAATTCATCTTTTGTTATTCATGCATATATTTATTGGCTATCAGATGATTCCTGTTTAAACTCACTTTATAAACTTTTTAACTCAGTGTTAAACTCCTAAAACAGGAATGATGCTTTATAAAATGACTTGATATTCCAAAAATGACATTGTTTATTTCATATTCTTTATTAATAAATCTAATTAAACAAATCTACAGCTCCAAAGCAGTTGGTCAAAACAAAAACTTATATCTTTGCTTATGACAAAGTTTTTTCTAAACAAATGAAATTTAGGACAAGGGGAATTCATCTAGTTTGCAAGTTAGCAACAATATAAAAATATGATGAAAACTTACTTATCTATTGCCAGCACTTGGAGGTTCACCATTCTTATTTCAATAAACAATTTGAAAATATTCTTAAAATTAACATAGTTGATAGGATTTTGGACTTTTCTTCAAATACAAACACTTCACAATTAGAAGAAATGGTAGAACAACAAACAAGGAATAGAACTTGCCAATAGTTCCAACAGCAAAAGCATATATCTATCCTTTATTCTGGATTATGAGTTATAATAAAAGTTTTAATCCCATTTTCTTCAATATATTTAATAGATCATGGACCCATTGTGATCATAAATCTGTTAGCTAAAAATATCATTTGCATATAGCTAATCATGTTGATTTGAGAGTATTAACAGAAATAAAGCTAAACATTAATAAAGTGTTAACAAAAACCAGGTTAATCCTTCTTATTAGGATTATTTTAAATCTTATTCTTAATTTTTATTTTAATATTATCCATAGCTATCTTAATTTGCTGTGCATAATGTAAATGTTACTATAGTTGATTTTAAAAATAATTTTATACTTTTGGAAGATAGATTTCCTAGAAGATACTGATTTTTTTTCTGAAAAGGGGATTATGGGGGAAAAACTTTTATACCTCTCTAAATTAGTGAATAAAACAAGAATGAAAAATTGCAATTGACTACACTGATAAGAATTGTTATTTTTTCATTATTGATGAAAGGAATTTGGATATGCTTTTACTTAGCAATGGACTATTTAAGCTATTCTTTGAAATTACCTTTCCTAAACATTTATAAATCTAAATTAATATATAGGGTATATGAGCACAGACTTTCACATGACCTACCACTCTCAACACTATCTTATAACACTGATACACTCGAACACATATGTTGAAAAGATAAATAATCACCAATATATGTATTTCATGCTAAACCAGCAATCATCAGTTGGTCCAGATTACCATCTCTACACATACATGCTATAAGTGCTCAGATATATATTAAGATAGCCAAACCTCATACTTTAATGGACAGGCTTCAATCTACTCCACACTCCAACTCTTCAACCGTCCATCCAATTGAAAATCTGATGATGAAATGCTCAAAGGCCACCCTAAGGCTGAGATTCTTGTCACACCCATGTTGACCTAAGATCAATCTGACCCCTCATGTACAGGACATAATCCATTTAATACACATAGAAGGGATGGGCAGACATCTCTACTTATGTAATAGCTGAAACACACAGGCTTATATATACCCGTGTCTATATATGTAATATATAGGGTATATGAGCACAGACTTTCACATGACCTACCACTTTGAAGAGTTGGAGTGTGGAGTAGATTGAAGCCTGTCCATTAAAGTATGAGGTTTGGCTATCTTAATATATATCTGAGCACTTATAACATATATATGTAGTGATGGTAATCTGGACCAACTGATGATTGCTGGTTTAGCATGAAATACGTATATTGGTGATTATTTATCTTTTCAACATATGTGATCGAGTGTATCAGTGCTGTGAGATAGTGTTGAGAGTGGCGGGTCATGTGAAAGTCTGTGCTCATATACCCTATATATTACATATATAGACACGGGTATATATAAGCCTGTGTGTTTCATCAAATCTAAATTAAATAAATTTGCCTTTCAATAAGAATAGCAGAAAGACCACTTTGTATGGATACAACACATTATTAATTGACTATACATGTATATACACACATATGACATTAAATACAATCACTTTTAAATTGTAAATGCTGTTATAGTAAACAATGTACACTCCCATTTCAATATCCAATGATACAATAATAAGAAAATAAATCACATTCTTATTGGCTCTTTTTTTTTTACAAAAAGAAGAATGTATTAAATACTTAAGACAAAGAGTTTGAATATTAAACAATGCAATTATTTATTGTAAGATATTTTTATTAATTAGACTGATTTTTTATTTAACAAAGTAAAGAAAATCCCTTTTTAAAAAACTGTAATAAACATTTAAACAATCTGTATGTAATAAAAGAAATCACAATGTATATATGAGATTAAATATAATCAATTTTAAAAATGGAAAGTTTAATCCATTATGGTGATTTTACATATATTTAAATAAACCACATGACTTAATATAATATAAAATATCTTTATATAACAGCAGTGAGTATGCATAAATGCTCTTCAATGAATATTAATTTTTGTTCTTTGCAATGTATTGGAACTATTTTACAATTGCAATCTACAATGCATACATAGAAATATCTATCTCTTTTATGCAAAATTAGCTATAACCTATTATAACAATAATACAACATGTACAAGGCAGAAAAAACCCTATACAAATGTATAGTATATAATTTTCCATTTAAAAACCCCTATACAAATGTATACTATACAATTTTCCATTTATTTATTATTCATCATCATCATTATCAATCCACTGCAGGATGAAGGTCTCTCCAAGTTCAATCCATCTTCTCTGATCTTTAGCTTCTCTTCTCCACATCACCCCTGCACACTTTTTTATTTCATTCATACATCTCACATGTGGTCTCTTTCTGAGTCTTTTATGTCCAGTCCAACTCCACTTCAGTATTTTAATTTTTTCAATGAGGTCAGTAATACCTGTTTGTTTTCTTACTCATATATTTATTATTGGTCAATTATTAATTAAATTAATTGATGTTTTAGATATATTCATACAATTATTTTTGTTGCAATTAATGTAATTGGTTTTATATATCTTCCTTCTATTAAGTTCTTTAATATAGTTTAAAGATTTTATATTTTTTACACAATCTATTTTATGTTTTTATTTTAAATGATGAATATATAAAACAGATTTATCATTTCTTCTATTAAATGTATTATTATGTTCTTTAGATATTTCATCTAATTGCTTCCCTGTATGTCCATAGCAACCCAATAATATAGAATGATTAAAAAGCAAAAAATGTGATAAATTAATAGATTTATAAAATAAAAGATGAAATGGAATATAAAAAAGGAATTGTATATAAAATTACTTGTGAAAATTGCAGTATGGCTTACTATGGACATACTGGGAAACAATTAGATGAAAGAGCAAAATTATATAATTAAATTAGTAGAAGAGTTGGGAAATCTGCCTTATAGATTATATATATAATATAACACCTTTAAACTACATTAAAGAATCTAATAAAAAAAGATATTTAAAACCAATTATATTAATTACAATAAAAATTATTGTATGAATATATATAAAACATCAACTAATTTAACTAATAATTCACTAATAATAACTGAATGAAAATTATATAATATACATTTCTATTTTGTACATATTGTATCATCATTATAATACCTTATAGTTAATTTTATATAAAAGAGATAGATGTCACTATATATGCAGTGTAGATTGTAATTGTAAAGTAGTTCCAACACATGGAAATGGGCAAAAATTAATATTTGCCAAAAAGAACTTTTATGTGTATTATTATTGTAATTACATATATTATTGCTGTTATATAAACATTTTATATTATATTGTATGATTTATTTAATTAATTTTAAATAGTAAATGTTATAATAAATAATAGATATTCTCACTTCAATATTCAATAATATGATAACAAAAAAAAATGAATCATTGGTTTTTGATATATATATAAAAGATTGTCTTGAATACTTAAAACAGAGAATGTGAATATTAATCAATCCAATTACTTATTTTCAGAAATTTTTATTAAATAGATTGTTTTTATTTAATAAAATAAAAAAATTACTTATTACTTTTTTTAAACTTTCTAATAAATATTTGAATGATCTATATGTAATAAAGTAAATCCCAAATGTCTCTTTACATAAAAAGCATATGTTTTAGTTCAAGCATTCATTGTGAAAAAATCTTATGTCAAATTATGAAAGCATAACTACTTTCATCCTTATCATCATCATTTTTAACAATTATTGATCTAATGTAAAATAAATCTTTCTAAAGTCATATTAATATATCCAATCTGTAACTTATCTTCTTCACATTACACAACCTTTTGTTCTCCTGTGTCACATATGTATCCTTCTAATTTCTTAAAATTTAGTACAATCCAACTTAAGACTTCATTTTCCAATATATATATATATATATATATATATATATATATATATATATATATATATATATATATATATATATATATATATATATATATATATATGTTCTGCTAATATGACTAAAGCAAATTTTATTTCAACTTTTTAACATTTTTAGTGATATCAGTTTTATCCTCACACATATAATCAACATTGGTTTTTTTATTAATATTAATATATATCTCACTTTTTTCAGCATGACTTGCAATCAACATTTCAAACCTCTGATCTCTAAATAAAAATTGTTAAACCATGTTTATTTAAAAAAATGGAACAGTTCCAAGAGAGTCATAACTAAATTATCTTTGGAAGTTGGAAATCTGAGGAAATTTTTTGCATTTTTTACATACATATTACAAAATGAAGATTAGAGTTATGATTATGATGTTTTTAAATTATTAAGAGCACCCTCTGATGCATGCAATATAATAAAACTCATCTATCATCTCTGTATTAAAACAAGTTTTAATTATATATGATAATTTTATTGTACAAACACTATGATTATTATAAAATTGCTGTGTTCATTTGCTTTGAAGTCACAACATTTATCTGAGCAAATTTTTATGCTGATAGTTTTTAATTAATACATTTATAAATTTATTAACACTTTTGCTTAGAATTGTAATCATGCAAATCATAGGTTTTTTTTTTACTAATTATATTTGAATCTTCAAACAAAGTTAATAGTGTTATTTGTTTTTTGGAAAAAAAAATATACTTTTTATATTATATATAAAATTAATTAATTAAATATCACATAAATATATAATAACGCTGTTTTTTATCTAAACCCTCTATAGAAATTTTCCAGTATTTCAAATAACATTTGATGAAAAGATTAGCTAACCACTTGCTTGTCATATGTTTCTATCAATCAACTCTGGCATCATCAGTAACATGGGAAATCAGTTGAGAATAAATGAAACATTGGCTATCCAATCTCTATTAAAATTTTCTGGCAAAGTTCGACATGTTCTTAAAGCTTGAACACAAATTTTTTGTGGCAGTTTGACTTTAAAAGATCATATTAAGCTTTGCTATGTATTTAATAAAGTTGCTGGAGTCTCAAATGATTTCCTGTGCTACTGACGATTATAAGTGTGATTGATAGAAACATATGTCTAGCAAGAAATTAGTCGATTTTTTTATTATAAAACATTGTCATTTGGGAAATCAGAAAAATGTTATAAATGGCATAAATAGAAGAATAATATTAATATATTTGGATAGTATTTAATTAAATATTTTTACACATGCACTTATATATATATATATATATATATATATATATATTCTAACCTTGACTACGTGCATCCTCACTTCCAGATAATATATGATATGAAATGAAACGGGTTTTATCTCAGTTAATAATTAATAACTAAAATATTCAGCATTAAAATTAAAATATTTCACTAGCTCAAATTTAAAATATGAATAAGGTTCAGTTTATAAAAATAAATTAAATAAATATTTAATATTTTCATGAGACTTGAAGTGAAAATACAGGTGACAAGATAGATTACATTGAGCCAATATCCCATAGGATACTACCTCAATGGCATAAGAAAACACTATCCCCCCTTATTACTATTTCAAATAACAAACTCATAGTATTCTTATGACTTTAATAACTTCTACTCACTAAGATTAAACTAATAATTAAATCTTAATCTTCTATTTAATAATAATCTAGCTCACATAAAATAATCTCAGGTTCATAAAGTTTATTCTAAGTTAATTTAAAAATACAATAGTAAAATATGAGAAGGGATTTTATGTCATAATCTACTACACTTAAACTAATAATAATAATAATAATAATATTCTTCATTGTTTAATTACTACTGGATATCTTTTCTTTTCATTATATTTTTATTACCATAATAAAATAATAAAATAATATAATATGATCTTATATCTTCATGTAATGATATAATAAATATGTGGTAGCAATTTAATAATCTGACAAACAAAATATGTGTGGCAACTGATAGCATATAATTTAATATAATATTGTGATAACTGATTTATGACCAATAAAATAATGTAAGATTATGATTATTTAATTATAATGAATACCAATAAAATATTTAAATTCTTAAATAATTCTCTATTTATCTTTTTGTGCAAAATTATATATTTGTTTCGATTATTATGCATATATCGTGATTTCATGCAGCGATGTGGAGAAATAAATAACTCGGACACAAAATTTTTGAAATAACAAAATTTAACAAAGTTTATTACTAACAACAAATAAATAAACAATTTATTTACACTATTTACAGTGGATATCCTTAACTTTTTTACTTTACAGTTTGATCTACCTGGCTATAAAAATAATAATTTATATTTCAATCAAGTCTTTATTTAGATTTAGGACAAAATTTTAAAAAAATGTTACTATTTGGTTTTTCATTATGGTTAACTTATTACAAATATATTTATCTACTTTATTAGCAACAGCATTTTATCCTTAATATTATTAAACTATCTTATTTTAAAAAATTCATACTTAGAAAACATTCTATAGAAAACAAAATTTTATAATGAGTATGGACTTCTCAAAATATTAAAAAAAATTTCATCTTGCAAAGTCAAAGATGTTACACAAAATATTATCCAAAATTCAGTACTAGATTTTAGTATTTATCACACAATGTTTACTAATCATAATATATTCTTCTTTAAGCCTTACTTTAGTATGATATAAGTGTAATCATCAATATATTTCTGTTAATCAATAAACAAAAAATATACTATGCATATTGTTTACATAATTTACTTTGTACTATTGTATTTTAAAAATATGCAATACTTATTTTTCTCTTAAAAAAAATAATACTAAAGCATTTAAAATTATTATCACTTTAAAGAAAATATCTTTGTTTAGATACTTTATTTTAAAAAAGTTTATATTTCATTTCTGAAATAAAATTCAAAATATATTCTATGATTCTTTTCTTTCCTTAGGATACTTTGGATCTTCAATTTTAAGTTATAACGTCCTATTCCTTCTAAGCAAATAAACCAATCTTATACAAAACGATAGCATAACCTAAGTTCTAAATTATTTATCATTTTTCTTAAACATATCTTACTGAACGATGCAGTTACATGAAATAAAGATAGTGAAAACAGATGCATAGGATTGAGGAAGAAAGCTAGAGTATTACTCTTAACATATCTCAAAATCATGGCACAGTGCGAAGAGGTATGACATTTACCTGCCTAATATCCTCTAGTACAGGGACGATGTTAAAGCTATTTCTTCAGCTTTATTAGAACATCAAATATTTAAAGAAATATAAACACTGTCCAAATAAAATGTGTATCAGTCATAGGGCTTTGTTAACTATGCTGATATTCACATAAAGACTAAATATTATTTCCATTCCTTATAACATCCTATTTCTTAAAACATCATCTTGGTTTCCTGTTCACTAAGTACTTCCAAGCCACTATCTCAACATTATTTCTCAAGATTTTCCACCTCTTACATCGATAAATAACTATCTGCATTTACAAAACAATAAATAAAATTCATTAATAGTTAAACAATCTAGCTGTTCCACAAGAAAAGTCTGCTTACTTCATTATTCTATATGTCTAATCATATACAATCTACTTAGACAATATTTGAATATCCAATAACATGAAAATTTTAAAAGAATCACATAATTATTTGTTATGTTGGATTATATCACTAATAAAAAAAAATTGTCATATGCATATTTTCAAATCAATCTAATCTCATAATATTTTTTAAAATGTTGTATGAAATGCGGTACATATAAGTAAAAAACTTTTACACTTCATTCTTCCAATTTATGGATGATCTAAAGAAAACAAAAAAAAATATTCATTATAAATTATCAATAGTTATTATTATTACCAATAACCTTTATCTAGTCATCGTGTTCAGTAGGCTTCCTTTATCCACTTGAGCATTGCAGATATAAAAAAATTCACACCCATACACTTTATATTAAAATATTTTTAGCTAAATTATTAGATTGTTATATTATAAAATTTAAATATTAATAAATTAATGTTTTTATGTTTTTCCTAATCTTATATAAAAATTTAGATTTAAACTATGTTAACAAAATAAAAGGAATCAAAACTATAATTACATATTTTTTTGACGATAGTTCCTGATAAGTCCAAAATGTTTATTATTTTCTCTAGCATTTTTTAAAATGTTCTCCTCCAAGCGCATTAAAGTTTAAAATAAAAATAATTATTAATCCATTTAGTAAAATTTATAGAAAATAATCCTTGGTATTAGTATTTAGGATGATAATTATTAAATCATAATATTAATGAATCCCGTGAAGTTTTTTTTTAAGTATTTTCTCTGCCGGCGTATCCATGCATATTCCATCTAATTTAGCTTTAGTTATCCGATAAACTTTTAAGTACTATTTGTATTTTTATGGATCCATCTTTTATTCAACTATATGTTCACTTTTTTATATAAGTTTCCTTCTTAATACATTTAAACTTTCATTTGGTATTTTTATATATCACTTTAAAAAAAAAAAAACTTCAAGTACTTTTAAACAAATCTTTTCTAAATACATTTTTAAATAATCCTAAGACCGGATATTTTAATATCAAAAACACTTCTGTAACATATTCTCCTGGGTTCTTTCTTTAATTCTTGAAAATATTTTTTTAAAATGTTACCTTCAGAAAGGATACAACATTTTACTCCTTTTGATATAATATTATATAAAATAATTCATGAAATATAATTGTCTTATTACTATTTAAAAAAAATAAATCTTGGATAAGCTTATAAATAATACATTTCAATCCATTTTTTTTAGACTCTGTATAATGTCCGAGCTGTGGTTTTTTATGTACCAAAACAGTTCTTCGGTTATGCATTAATAAAGCTGTATCAACAAATATTCCAAACATTTTTACAGTATTACAATTTATATCCATTTTATTTCGTAGTATATCCATCTCTATTGCATAATCTAGGTTAAATTTCAGATAATATACTGCTGGCAAGTAACTTTTAAAAAATTAGAAAATCATCTCCACGAAGTTTCTAAATATATAATTTTTTTCTAAACTTTCCATTTGCAAAATACTTCTTTAAAATTATCAATTAGTTTTTATAAAATAAACGATAAGAAAGTACCAAAAAAAAAATTGACTAAAATAAAAATTTTAAAAATACTATCTTTTCGATAGTTATAATTTACCTTTCTCCAGTTTCAATACATTATTAATCTCCCCTGATAACCCTGTGCAAATCATATTTATAGTCTGTAAGAATACCTATTCCTATTGGTTAATTCTTACTTTAACTTGAGAACAAATTTACATATTTTTCAGTTTATAGCAGAATTATATTTCAAAATTAGAAATTATGACGTAATGACCCTAAAATATTATTTAAAATATTACTTTTGAATAAATTATTATTTTATTAAAACTATTTAAACATTCAAAATAACTTTTAAAACAATTTTAATAACTTATTCCATTTATCTATTTTTATTTAAATAAAATATTTAATTTTTTTATTAACTGTATTTATCTTTATTACATCATTTAAGCATGTTATACGATAGTTAACTTAATGTTTAATACTATTTACTTTTATGATAGGCAATAATTCCATCCAATTCTATAATATAACTTTTAAAACATTTTAAACTTTGTTACTTTAAATACAAACAAGCATGTGTGTGAAAGTGTTAGTATACAAGTCACATGATTAATAACTTTGACAGATGATTTTCAATCTATTTCTCTGCCTAGACTAATAAAATTGATACACTTATTATATTATATAAAATAATTATAAAAAATTTGGAAGAACAATTTAGAAAATATAGAATTAGATATAATTTTCACCATCATAAAGTTTATTTTAAAAATATACTATATTAATTTTGACTATTAAATATGATTATAAATTTAAACATAGCATTTATTAAATTATACGTTTTAAACTATTAAAATCGAATTTTAAATATACTTTTAATTTTTATAGCTGTGTTATTTAATATGGCCAGCTTTTACAACCATATGAAACAATATTTTAAACTTTACTTAACTATTTTTTAAATGATTTTATATACTATGTATTCACTTTAGCTTCAAATTGTACTTTAAAGATATAATTGACTTAATACAATTACCATATTAAAAGAACATATTCTAAATTTAAAATTTTTAGTAATTGACTGTTATGAATTATTACTGACCTATAGAAAAGGGCACAATATATATATATATATATATATATATATATATATATATATATATATATAT